>OX411790.1:11595000-12292500 GCA_948252455.1 Acleris cristana | reverse complement strand
TAAAGAGCTTCCTTGATTTTATAAATAACAGGGGACGTTGAAGACTGCCTAAACAAATTTGAAGAGATAGCCTGTAGGCAGCTGAGGGAGTCGGAGAAAATTATTGAATTATTTAGAGAGTGAGATTTTACATATAATATGGCCTCTAAAACAGCAATAGCCTCACCAGTGAAGACCGATGAAAAGGGGGGTAATTTGTAGTTCAAAATTATACTAAACTTTGGAATCCAGACAGCAGCACCGACACAACCATCTTCGGAAAGTTTCGAGGCATCAGAGAACAGACATAACCAGTCCTGCCACCTCTGAGCTATCTGTCTATTAAAGCACCTATCGCCAGAACCAGAGTTTTTGCCAATACCAAAATTAATAATTTGTGGTTTAAACACAAGAACTTCAAAGTCAATCAGAAATAAAGGGTTCAAAGGGAACTGCGATAAAGGGCAAGCCAAGTCTTTAACTTTATTGAAACTTTTCAATATGGGAGGAATAACTTTATGAGACCAATACCGTGAAGTGAACACAATATCGGAAAGACTTTGTAATTTTAAAAGCAAAGGATGAGAGGAATATTGCGAAATTTTAAAGAAAAACCGATCACAAAGGTATTGTCTTCGAAGGAAAAGGGGAGGATCCACACACTCTACTTGAAGAGCGTTGATGGGAGTGGATTTCATAGCCCCACAAATTATACGTAAACATTTAGTTTGGATTTTATCAAGTAGAGATAACGCCTTTTTATTGCAGGGTTCCAGTAGAAATGACGCGTAGTCGAAATGACTACGAACAATAGCATTATAAACAAGTTTCAAAGTGTAAGGATGAGATCCCCACCAAACACCAGCGAGAGCACGCAGAACATTGACACCCTTTTCACATTTATCAGCTACGTAAGACAGATGAGCTACGCCATTCAATTTTGAGTCAAGAAACACACCTAAAAATTTAACTTTATCAAAAACCGGGATAGTCTGGCCAGCTATCTTTATTTCTACTGCAGGGGTGGACCTCTTCCTAGAGAATACCACTACACTACTTTTGGTAGCAGACAAAGACAGCCCGTGATCATCAAGCCAGAGGGATAAATAATTCAAAGCGGAATTGAGATGCGAACAAGCTACTGACACAGAAGTGGATGGTACATATAGAGCAATATCATCAGCGTACTGTAGTATACTGCAAAAAGAATCAACTGATTCCTGCAAACCTATGGTATAAATGCTATAAAGAATGGGGCTTAGGACAGAACCTTGGGGTAACCCTTTGAAAAGGTGTCTGGGAGGGATAGAGTAGCCTTGTAAACGAATTACGAATGACCTATCCATAAAAAGATTACCTATAAAGTTAACCATTTTCACAGGAATACCCAGGTGGATCATTTTCTGCACAAGGACAGGGAGAAGGACACTGTCATATGCAGCAGAAATGTCTAGAAAAACACCAACCAAAAATTCATTTCTTGAGAAAGCCAAACGTATATCTATATATATAAAAGGCTAAACTGACTGACTGACATATCAACGCACAGCCGAAACTACTGTACCTAGAAACTTGAAATTTGGTACAGGGGTGCCTTTCATGATGTAAGTGAGCACTAAGAAAGGATTTTCCGAAAATCGACCCCCAACGGGAGGAAATGGGGGGAGTAGCGGGAAACTAATTCTACGCGTACGAAGTCGCGGGCATCCTCTATCAGTACATAAAATGCCAAGACTATCTATAGTGCCTTTACCCTTACGAAAACCATATTGGGATGAAGCCAAGATACCTTTGCTTTCCATCAACCATTCCAGTCTGTTTTTAATTAAATGTTCTAGCAGCTTGCAGAGAACTGAGGACAGAGCTATAGGTCTATAGCTAGACGGATCAGAACAATTCTTACCAGGCTTTAGTAAGGGTAAAACAAGTTGCCTCTTCCAAGATTCTGGAATTATTCCAGTAGAAAAGAAATTGTTTAAGAGACTCAAAAAAAATTGTTTAGCCCCAGACGATAAATTTCTTATAAAAGAGTAAGGAATGCCATCTTCACCTGGGGCAGAATCCCTAAGGCCAGTTAGCACGCACTCAAACTCCAAAATTGAAAAATCAAGGTCCATCGCATTCGAGGTCGTAGGAGAAGTTAACGATAGGAACGGAATATTATCCTTATAAGGAACAAATGGAGGGGCTAGCTTAATTAGGTTTTATTGTTAATTAGGTTTTTTATTACCTTATTCGACTCTGATTAGATCTATGTATTTACATCGTAACTATTAGAAATACGAAAGTTTGTGTGTTTGTTGCTGAAACGACGGGACGGCTTTGGACGGAATCTGGCACACATCTATTAGATAGTCTATATCCTAGATTAACAAAACAAAGAATACTTTTTATCCGGGGAAATTTGGTAATTCCTCTCTTTGGTAAGACGTCTACGCTGACACGTTGCTATTAGGTAAATCATAATTCTAATCAGCTTACTCTGAGGTTGCGCCTGAGGTTCATCGTCGGCTAATGGTCCTCCTCCTACTCGTATAGGCTCTTCATACGCATTACTAGAGTTCGTCATGGAACTGTTATACTGGTGGGACTGCACAGCTTCGACCTCAATTCGCGCACTCCGATCATTGTGCTCCGGCGAATAGTCTTGGAAATTCAACAATTCGGCCGTGTGTATCGTGGCCATTTTAAATAAACTTAACTAGTTTCTAATGTTTCTATATGTCTGAGTAAATAATCACATAAGTATAGAATAGACGGAATAGCAACACAGCGGCAGAAATCAAACGTCACAACGCGCATGTGTCATTGTCTGGTTCGTTAGACCTTTTGTTAAAAACGTCGAGTTTTCAATTCGATAGTTCAGTTCATAAAGCGCAACACAGACGCGCGGGCATATCGCTCCGTTCGTATACGTTTTCCACATGCGGAAACCGGCCTAATGATGTGCAGTGCACTCACTGCACAGCATCGTCCGACTCCAAGGAAATTCTTTTGTGAGTTAGAAAACCGTTAGAAAACACAATAATAGTAATGAGGGCGACTTTGTTTGCTCGGCGTAGTCTTAATGTGTGCGCTACATGGATTTTGAACTGTGAACTTATTCATACCTTCCTGAATTAGTCACTGACAAGAGGGACGCAGCAATGCATCAAAATGAGATGGAGATATCTCCATACGTATCTAAAGTATTGCGGCGTCCCTGTCGGCAGCGACTGATTTAGGAACGTGTATTTAGACTTTTTAAGTGGCCGGGCAGACAGGACAATTTATTCATCTATTGTGCGTTGCCTTTTAGAAGTTTGCATGCATTTATTAGAAGCAATAGCTAAGAGCAGCTTTACACAGTCTGATCTGCGGAGCCTTGGAGCTTCATAAGGCCTCTGCAAGGACTCGGCCAAAAAAAAACAGAATTAAATTGAAAGAAAGCGTGTTTTTTATACATACAACCATACCTTCACGCCTGTCTCCCTCTTCATAGATACATATGTTTCTTGTTTACATACAATTAACAGGTTTTATTAACGGATTCCGTCCTGAAAGAAGTTTGAGAACCGCTTGGAACCGTTGGCTTAGGCCGGCCGCATACATTCATTTTCCGTATACGGTTTCCGAATACGTTTTCCGCATTCGGACATTCGCTGCCGGCCGCATACATACGTTTTTCGAATGCGGAAACCGTATTCGGTAACGAATGTACATGCGGTCGGCCTTAGATAATGGAATTCTATACAAAAAGTTGTCTATTTGCCCCATTCACTCTTGGTGTTTGCGACAAACAATGCGGGACGCAACTAAATGTTAAAGTGAGCACGATATATTTCTATCTCACTCTAACGTACAGTTGCGTCCTGCAGTGTTTCTATATAGCAAACACTATAGTGCCCGGCCGTTAGGAAGTCAATCCTGACAGCTGTCATCGCAGTACAATTTATAACCTATTCTTGGGTTTGAGGTTATAAATTGTACTGCGATGACAGCTGTCACGGCTGTCAGGATTGAATTGACTTCCTAACGGCCGGGCACTATAAGCATGTGAATGCGGCTTAGCTAGAACTCTTATCACTATAACTCTACCGATGCTTCTTCTTGTTCGAGACCTTCTTTTTGTTTGAACGCGAATTTCAGTAACTATTTTATCGCATGCAATTCCTCATTCATTTTGAATTTAGGTTAAAGGTTGGCAGCACTAGTGCGGCGCTTCGCAAGTAATTTCAAATATATTTTTTGTAAAAAAAAATACCATGTAAAGTAGTGATGCACATGTTTTTTTAGACTCGATGTTTATCGATGTGATGTTACACAACACATTAATTAATATCATCCATTATTAGTAGTAGTAGTCATTTATTTCATATTGGAGTAAATGTCCATCGTATTTCGTAATAAAGTTTGTCTTAAAGTCTGCCATAAAACAAGTTTACCTTAGGTTGCCATTATCACTTTTATCATCACGTTATTTTAAGCCTTTCTAGACATGCATGCATGGGTCGGATTGGTAGGTAGTTTACTTAAACTTGATGCATATTCATTTAATAACGTATTTCCACCTCATACGCTCACACATAAAAGCGTTTAGGTTAATAATCATTACATATTCCGACCCTTTGTCACTACCCATAATTTTGTATTATCTATCTTAGAATTATACATTCAACTAGCATTACGGGTAATTCTGGTAGTAATTAAAGTGATTCTATTCGTACAATTACTTACATCACCACTTTTTGCAAGATGATTACTTAATTAAATAATATTTTAATTATGTTTGTACAAATTATGTTATGTTATGTGTGTTTTAAAATAAATAATACCACGCATAGTATTTACTTCTAAAAGATGAAAAAAAAACCAAGCGGACCATTTTCAATTTAAAATCGAAAACAATAGAAAGGAAAGGTATTAACATTAATTGTCAACGCTCTGCATTTACATTAAGAATACAGGGATCAACCCACATACTGGAACGGCTTAATATAAAATAAATAAATTAGATAAAACCAAATTTCAAAATGATAGCGTATTCGATATAAATGTAACCGATACGATACTAAATATTGTGTTGTGTAACTAGGACATCACTGTGGCAGCGGAGGTGAGGGGTGTAGAGGAAGGGGGACGGCGAGTCGAAAACTCGGTCGGATTAGCCGGTAGCCTGCCTGGCCTGACGCCATTTTGTTTTCTGCAACGGGACGTGCAGTGGATCGAATCGAACGCTTCCTCGCTCGCAGTTTGCAATTCGTCGTGTAATATTGCTGCTACGTGACCCAAGTTTTATATAAATATGTGCTCTGATTTGTACGTGAGGTGATTGCCGTCGATATTCGGATTATCATCATCTATTGCGTGTTATCGGTGCTAACGTAAGTTTTGCTACGTGCTGCCTTGTTAAAACTCGCCATATTGAAATGTTGAAAATCACCTCATCCACGTAACAGTGAATTAAGGTTAGCATCGTGTTTTACAGTGATGTGCAGTTGAAGATTGTGGTATGCTGAGAGCGACGCCGGCGATCGCGGAGCAAGATGTCGAAGGAAATCGCGGAGGAGTACGCTTCGAGCCTTGCCGACCTTACGGTCAACAGCAAGCCGCTCATAAACATGCTAACGATTCTCGCGGAGGAGAACATCGAGCACGCGGGGGTTATCGTTGATACCGTCGAGAAACACTTGGAGAAGGTGAATTTGCATTTTTAAAGTTAGGCGATGGGCATTCGTGGAAATACGTCACGTGACGGGGAAAGTGTCGTTCGGTGACGCACGCTGTCTTACGTGCTTTTCGTGTTGATGTGACAGAGCCGACCTCGATTGTACCGGGCGCGCTCGGCACAGGTATCTCCAATAGCCCTACTACACTAAACATCCAATTGACGTTGTTATTCCTTGTCTTTTAATGTTAGATTCATTTGAAACGCTATTTAACAGTTCGCGAATACTTTATTTACTGCAGGCTACTAGCGGCAAGATCAGATTGCCTACCTAACGACTTGTACTCAAAGCCAAGATGCTATTATCATGTCGCCACTTGTATTAAAATGGCCATATTGCAGTGACAAGCTAAGATACAACAATATTTTTTATTTCATCATGTTTTGTAACAATAAGAAAAACCAGTCTTGATCAAATTGGAAAGTTTAATTGACTAACTTAAAAACTAGGGTGGAGATACCTGTTTGATAGTAATCTTTGAATCCTAAAGATTTGTGGCAATTTGTCTGACAATTTCATAAACTCTCTGATTTTATTTCAGTTGTGTATGAGAAAAAATGTTGAAATAAAGTTTTTTATAAAACTGAGTTCGTCCTTATTTATTTTCATAGAGCCGGATATTAAAAGGGTTATAAAGTAAATGTTTTGTATTATTCCTACCCATACTGCCGAATAATGAATTTGCAGTAATATATCAACTAAAGTTCTGAGGACGTGGAACAGCCTCGGATGAACCAAAGGAGTTGGTTTACCAGGAAGGGCTTGGGTCTAGAAGTTTTGTTTCCTCCATACAGGTCCCTGCGGACATCAAGCTGCCAGTCCTCTATTTAGTAGATTCCATCATCAAGAATGTTGGTGGTGCCTACACAGCGAAGTTTTCTCAAAGCATCGTTAATATGTTCACTCGGACCTTCAAACAGGTAATTACAATGTTTCTGTATGTCTCCTTTTTATCGTTGAGTTAATTAATTGGATAGTTTAATGTATTTTCTTTGTCCAGGTTGATGAAAAAGTACGGTCACAAATGTTTAAGCTGCGGGAAACGTGGCATGATGTGTTTCCGAGCACTAAGCTGTACCAGCTGGATGTGAAAGTGAATGTGATCGACCCGGCGTGGCCGATCCAGGCCCAGCCCCAGACAACCAACTCCATCCATGTAAATCCAAATTTTCTGAAAAAGGTGTTTTTTTGAGTTGTTTATGTTTTGATTTAGCATTAGAATTTTAACCTACCTATGTATGTATGGTTGCATAATAGAAATACAAATAGCCATCTAAGCTACCATCATCATGTCAGCTAAAATACATCCACTGTTGGACGTAGATCTTTTCCGAAGTCCTTTTTAAATACCTTTGTTCATCTGACCTTTATTTCTGTATTAGTTATGCAGAGTAATTTGTCCTTTTATCTAAAATTTGCTGCCTGTTGTCTCTTTAGTGCAGGAATGCTACCTAAATATCAGTATCTGCATCATAAGATTATTATAACAGGCTTTATTTCATCTCTACCAGATAACTGAAGAGCTACGATGTGCCTCTTGACCTATTTTTTTAATTTTATGATCTTTTCCACATCAACAAGCTTGTAATGCTATATAGATGAAGAAGCAATACCTGTATTTACATTAAGTTCCAGAAGTAAATAAACCTAACTATACCATGTTCATTCTTGCTTGTCTAATTTAGTAAACATCTTTCTAACCTCAAAATGAAGCTTTTTTGGCTAAAACAGTTTGTTTAGCCAAAAAGGATTCATTTTGAGGTTAGAAAGTTGTTTACTAAATTAGTAAACTAAGAATGAACACAGTATGTTTACATAATCTTCCTTAATGTTAGGGTTATTTAGTTCTGCAACTTAATGTAGATAGGAGGCATTGCTTCTTTATTATCAATATAAGACTTAAGTACCTCAAAGGTTACAATCTATCCTCGCTACTCCCCCAGCATACAGAATTCCATTTCAAACATTAGGTTAGTGTTGTATTTAAAAAAGGAACTTAGTCAATAATATTAACCCCACAATTGTCCTCACAGCCTGTGGCTCCCAGCACTAACAGTGCCCCTACTCCCACCCCTGAGGAAGAGGAAAAGATGCGAGCAATCCTCATTAAGAAGGAGAAAGAACTGCTCATGCTGCAGCAGAAAAAGGTCGAGATGGAGCTCCAGAGTACCAGGCGCGCGCTTGAAATAGCTGCTAGCACTAACACCAAGGTAGGACTTCATCCGCTCTCTTCTTTAGTAATAATAATAATAAAGCCTTTTTTTTTTCGTTCTCTTCTTTAACCCTTGGTATATCTGAACACTGATCAGTGCAGCCCCTTTTGTCTGCACCAGCACTGATCAGTGCAACTTCATCAACATTTTATTCTATTTTTACCTTAAAAACAAGTCTAATAGAGTCTAGAATGTTTTTTTTACAAATCCAACAAACTATAGTCATTCAACATTTTTGCTGAATGAAACGTTTAAAACAGGTCTGAATTGAAAATTAACAATTGTCGCGCCATTTTGTCGCAGACCACAGTGGGATTTTTGTTTTACATTTTTTTTCAAGCCTAGGATCAAACTCACTTGTCTATCGTGTTTATTTTTCGAGGTATAATGTTTTATTTCCTAAAGCAGTAGCAGTAATACTCTGATTTGGTTTTCTTAGATTGTAGGAAATGCTTTCTCTTATTTGTGCTTCAGCACTGTACATTGGTAAATGTGTTGCTTAAGAATATTTTGTTTATTCTACAAATTCATTTATTTAAAAAAAGGCTTGCAATATTAGCGTTTTGTATAACTTTATCCCATTTATATTTAGGATGGTTATAATCACTCAAAATTTCCATCATTAATCTTAATTATATTATTAGGATTGTGGATTTGTAGCATTTCTAAGTTTTTGTCCCATTTCTTTGGAAATAGGGTTGTTAACAAGATTATAAGATAATCATCGTCATATACCTAAATCAAAAAATAGGGCACAGAGGGGCTATGCACTCGCAATCACAACCGGCTTCAAAGTGGAGCAATTGTTTTCATTTTGTATGCAGACAAGCCTTCGATTATGAAAATGACGACGATCGTGATTGCGAGTGCGTTAGACAATAAGCCCTCTGGTCTCATAAATGTGATGGAATGGGCTGTGGTCGTCTCACTCGTTTATTGCGGGATGGGAACTTCACATGAAGCTTTAAAAATTAAAGTAGTAAGTAAATAAATGGTTAGGTAGCTATGTAAACTTATTCGACTTCCTACTTTAATCATAGCTACTTAAGTTTTTACTACCAAATACTAAATTATTTGTGGATTATTGATGACTTTTCGTTTATCAAGCGAGAACCCTTTCTCTTCCATTAAACGACGGAAGTTATTTTATGACGCTTAAAGTACATAAAATTCAAGATGGTTACAATTGAGTGTGTTTTGTAATTATTGTTTTGTGTACAACAAACATATCTGATGGTGAATCATGCTATTACCGTCAAAACACCATTATGTTTATTGAGAATTTCCCAAGCGTGTCACATTTGGAACCGAAGTCATTATTAATATTGACGTAATATAAATTTCAATTGTAATCTCCTATATTATTATGTGCATTAGGTAAATGAACAGGTTCAAGTTAATTTAATTGTTTTTTTTTTCTCCTAACTGATTCGTTAATTGCAACCTCTTTATTAACTTGTATATACACTAATTGTATCATGTTAGGTTACTTAATTAAATAAAATTACCAATTTTCACTAATTATGCAGAAATTGATAAGTGCTGTTATTCTGTCATATGAACCATCGTTTTTGTAATCAAAACAGGCTTACAGTACAGTTATAACGAATGAGCTAATTTCCATTGTTATCACGGAATGTAATAAAGATAACCTTGTGAAGCCGAGTGCTGGTCTTAATTACGTTTCCAAATAATGAAACGCGGAGATACTCCATTTTGCACTTAAAACTGCCGATGATTTTGGTATTATTTATGTAGCTTCTTTATACCACTCAGTTTCTTTTTACCCGACTGCTGGAGTTTGTGCAAAATGTGGTCACAGAATTATCAACAAGTTTTTGGAGTTGTTGGTAAGTCTGTGGCTCTGCCTACCCCACTCTGGGAATGAAGGCGTGAGTTTATGCCGGAGAGTATTGTGTTTCACAGCCTATATATGTATGTTTGTTCCTTTGGGCGCTCTACAAACTAAACACGTAGTCCGATTTTGATGATTCTTATGTCAATCGATTTGTCTTAATGTCGTGAGTGTCACTAAACATATGACAGTAATCAAAATGCAATATGGTGGCAACCAGACGCAATATTGTGCAAATTAAAAAAAACGTCGACCATGTATGTCAAACGGGGTATCATTGAATAGGTATTTAAATCTTTCATTATTTTTCATTTTGAATGATCATTTAGGATTTATAGCGATTTAAAGTTAGTTATAGCAACCGAAATGATATTGGTAATCTGTTATGCAATCAGAGGGGCGGGGTATTATAAGTTTATCGTTTGTAAACGTGTGGCATCGTATCGTAGCTCTTAAACGCGTAAACCGATTTCGACGCGGTTTATTAAATAGAAAGCTGAAGCTATCTGGGTGGCTCTAAGCTAAGTTTGATAAAAATCGATTGGGCCAATTGAGAGATATCATCTCTGAAAGTCGCAATAACTATGTCGGGTTTTTTTATATATTTAATTTATGTGCCAGTTAAAGTTAGCTCTCTCCTTGTCTATGCTCAAGTGTAAGAAAAGGAAATGGCTAAATTTATGTGTCAGATATGCTTTACTTGACGATTGTGAAACAGGCCCTTAATACTTTATTGCGATGTATATTTTATTCAAACCCTCTCAAACACAAGCATATCTGCAAATACGCTTGCTAATGTGGTTTTTTGGGACCTTTTCAATATTCCGAAATAAAGAGCACCTCTGGGCTATCAATTACTTCTTCACATGGTTCAGTTAAGGCGTTTCACCTTGAAGACAGAACGGACTTTTACTTGAGAGGATTGAAAAGCAACATTCACATAAAACATTTACATAAAAAATGCGATGTTTCTCTCATCTAGTTCAATTTTTACGATTTTTTAATATGTTTATGAAAAACTAGATCTGTTCGTTTTCCTTTCCAAGATGTTTTTTTTATTGGAAAGAAACAAATTAAAAAAGAAACAGAAACGTGCAAACCTAATTTTTCATAACAACTACAACATGTAAAAAAAAAGTAATCTGACTTGATTTTGGGGGTGAAAAACTTTGTCGCCCGGAGCTACAGTTGTATGGTTATTTTTGACAACTACACGAGTTAAGCGTCGGTTTATATTAAATCACATTTGTTAGGATAGTATGGATTAGATAATTTAATGAATATATATTCTTTCAGGAAAGTCATGAAATGAAAATGATTTTATAATTGATCTAAAGTGTTAAATTAGGTACAGTAAAAAATTGCATAATAAAAAATACAGTAAAGAGACTAGATACTATATTGCTGTGTTTTATTACGCTATTTTATACTGTAATTTAGCTCTTTGGATCAATTATAAAATCATTTTCATTTCATGACTTTGACAGACTATACACTAGGTGTTAAAAAATAACGATTGAAGTGGCAATGCTTACTGACCGTTCTATTTGTGTTCTTACATATTTTTCCTTGTTTATTTCTTCGTTTGGTTATAATTGTAAACAAGTAATTCCATTATTCCAACTTCCTTATTTGTTACAGCCTCTTGATTGACCGTAGCGTAACGTTATTTATTTCTATAAACAGGTCCTCTTATACTGGGTAAAACCATATTGTCTTTGTCGTGTTATCGCATTGTTTTTAACTCGGCCGCCATTACTATCAAGTTAATAAGAGCTATCATAACGATACGATAACATGTCAAAGGCGATATGGATTTTACGCTGTAGATTAGAGGACTTCTCGTTACTTTACTATCTCACAATGCGGTTAAAACAATTACAAACTATTTTTTTTTTAAATTGCCCACTTCTGTTTAGTGTTTGGCGTCCTCCGCGCTAAAAATACTGTGCCGACTTAGTTTTGTTTCAATATAAATCCAATAGAAAATATTTGTTTACTAAAGAATTCGATTTTGAATTGTTGCAAGGTAAAGTTTGTAAGGTGGGTAATCTCTGGATCTACTGAACCGATTTTGAAAATTCTTTTACCCATAGAAAGCCACGTTATTTGTGAGTGTCATAGGCTATATGTGAACAAAAAAAAAATATTCCCCAACGAAGTGGGCACGGGAACAGCTAGTTCGTTATATTTTTTCTCAAGAGAACTTTTAAGTACCAAGCCAAGTGGTAAATTAGCTTGCCCTCTTTAACCGTTTGAAAGTCGTGCCACTGACGCCACCGTCGACGACAGGGGCCCTAATATGGGTGCGTTTATCGCGTGATAAAGATTGGATAAGACATTCGTCACCTTCTGACACGTAAATAAGTACGAGAGTGACGGATGCTTTATTCGCATTTGACAAGCGATATAGACGCAGCCTTACTAGGCCCGCAGCTGACACAAGTTCAAGTTTAAAAAGACTGTTTCGTATCAATTAAGTTGTAATTTACATAGCATAGCAATCATGTTTGGCGTGTGACACATTTTGTATTTGACGTAAGGCGTACAATTGCTATAAGATCATCTTTTTAATCTTTTTTTTTCAAGTTGGTCTGTGTATGCAATCTTTCTTTAAAATGGAAGTAGGCTTCCACAAAACTAGCTTAAACAAAACCAACATCCTATTTTTTTTTAAATAGTGATCTTCTGTGTTAGGTGCTGAAACAACGCATGTTGTATCAAAATTCTCAGCTTTAAGGCAAGGCTACAATACAACACTGCAGTGCGACGACGCACCATAAAAATAACGTATAAATAATAAGCGAGCTTTTGCGATACACTATGCCGCACCCTATGTTGTGGCCTGATCCTTTCAATTTTCTCAAGTGTAGTGGTCAATATATTCGTTGACTACAGATAGTTGTTATTAACACGTGCCTTCCGCCGCAGGTGCCTGTGATTCCAACCCTGGTGGGCGGCATGCCGGTGGCGCTCGTCAACCCGGTGCTGTCCGCGGCGCCCGAGCCCACGCCGGTGCCAGTTAAGCAGCGCCTCGGTCCGGTGAGTAACATTATACAAGCTTTTTATTTACTTGCAATGTATGTCAGTTCAGGCCAAATCTTGCAAGTTAATTTTGAACTAGTTCCCGTTAATGGAATGGGCTGAAATTTGGAAAACATGGTGTTTTTTTTTAATATTTTATTGCATAGACATCACATGTTACTTACAAACTATTTACATACAAATAGGCAAGTTAAGCATATGGATGCATATACTGGCATATACTGGATGGTTAACATTATGTAAACCCAATGACAAATGTATGGTATCTAAGAGCTGAACTGATGATGGAGTCGGAAGGTAGCGACAGGATCTCCGCTATACTTACGTAGACCCAGCGTGTTGGGACTCATTAGTTTTGTTTGGTATGGTAAGTACAGTTGTCAGCAAAGCCTTGTCCTAAAAATGCTTTTTTGTAAGAAACTTATCAAAACACTTTTATTTCACTTTTAGCTAACATCTAACAAACTTACAAACAATGTAATCAAATTTTGGAAGTCAATTTTATAACCTATTTCTGACTGTCAGATGGACTGTAAATTTGGCATACATAATTATAACCAATTCTGATGACAATACGATAATACGATACAATACGATAATATGGTATAGGTAACAAGCTGGTATGATGGAGACGGACGGTGGCCATAGGAACTTCTCAATAGTAGATCCGTCGAGTTGGGACTTATTTGATTTGTATAGTGGGTTTATTATCAGTACTAGAAGTAGTCTACAATTTTTGGAAAATCTTTTTCGTTAGCTTCTAAAGTTTGTGATTCAACGGTCATACATACAGCTCGCGACTCCGTCCACATAGAAGTCGTTTCTCGCTATTCTCCAGGGTGTATCTTTCTTACTTTCTTTCTTTACAACCTAGACCGGAACAAACAAACAAACACACTCGCATTTTTATCCTGAAACCCATTAGCTTGAAAAAAGTTTAAACGGAAGAATTTTCCTATAATTTAAATTTAATTTAGTCGAGTAACTTATATCTAGGTTATTCATATAAATGACAGTCTGAAACCTAGGTTTTTTAAACATGGAGTTCTAGTATTTTGACTTGAGCCATAGTTTAAGGGGGCTATTTGATATCTGAATTTATTTAAGTATGTTGATTTTGACCTAGTCCTATTAGTAGTGGTACTACTACTAGTTCCTGGCAACCCAGGAGGACGCACCAGTAAGGATAGATTCATACTTTACATTAAGGTCATCAGTCATCATGAGTCTACTGTTGGTTAAGCCAACGCAGTGGTATCTGGTATCCTATCGCAAGCCCGAATTTTCGTTTCCCAACTGTTTCATTTGTCTCAAAATTCATAAATTATAAAATCATTTTTTTCTGAACCTTTGAATGAACGATTCAAAATGTTTAAGGAGATATATCTACAGAACCGGCAGGTAATGTTAGGATTGTTTTTTTTCTGAGACCGTTTGACTTTCCTGGATTGCTGTGGAAAATAAACTTCTTTATGAATATTCGGTCAAACAGTTGGTAACTGAAATTCAATCTTGTGACAGGTAAGCGTACCAACCCGCGACCAACGTATGGACGCCTCATCTATCGTCGTTCGATATTTGTTGTAAAACAATCAACTTTTGGGCCAGCTACCAACCTCATAATAATATTGGTGGTGATATAATTGTGTAGGTGTTTTTGAAAACCAATTGAAAACTTCTTGTATGCTTCTGTGTGTGTTTTAAAAAATATCTCGAATATTTATTTTAAGTATATTAAGAATATACCTGCTTATTGGTAGACGTTAAATGACTTCTTGCCGGATGAAACGTATGTACTGTACATAATCTCAAAAACGTTAAATATTCCGATTATGAAAACCTTGACAAAGTGTGACGGTTATCGCATGATGTACGCGGTATTTATTTTAATTTCGTTTTTTCATTTTACCAATATAGTTATTCCGTAAATAAAAACTATTTTTTTTTTAGAAAAGATAGATTACAGGAAAACCTACAAGAGTTTTATCATTTTTTTATTACGTTTGTACGGCGGAACCCTTTCCACGCGAGTTTAACTCGCACTTGGCCGGTTTTTTTCTTTTTGTATTTTTGTATGTTAGATATATTTATGAGTGGAAGGGTCGGAAGGGGCCGCCCTAGGCGTACTTTTTCGAATCAAATCGGAGAAATACTGGAAAAGGGCCGAATTTTAAGTACCCGAAACCGACGTGCGTGCATGACTCGATGTATGAATGTGGAAGAAGCGAAAGAGATTTGTCAAGATCGTAGCAGGTGGAAAGAAGTGGTCTCTGCCTACCCCTCTGGGAAACAGGCGTGATTTAATGTATGTATGTATGTATGTATTTCTGATGCATGTTTTTATTTGAGAATTCTTTAGTGTACATTATACAGCATCTACTGGCGTTGTGAGTCGTTGACTAATAGGCCTAATAGCAGTTTTAATAACACTGTTGCATAATGATTAGACATTAAAATAATGTTAGTATCATTAAAAGATTCAATGAGAACGATTTATTTATCTCGTAACAGAATATAGCGTTATCAATCTACAAATATTCGTCTCATGTTTTAATTGGGATGCGGGTGGCAGGTTATAATTATTTGGTCGATTTTTTGTAAATTTTTACTAAGGCGGATTTACATTTGGTTTGATTTAGATATACAGTGGTGGCCAGATATTTAGAAATGCTTGCGTTTTGCCCATGCAATGGCTTACAAATATGACTTTTAAATTTTGACAACCAATCAAAAAGATCTTAATCAATTTTATTTTTAGTTACACTTATCGTTAACTAATAAACAAAGCTTAAATGTATGTACAAATTGTTGTTAAAAATGAATCGAAAGAGCGATCCACCCTATGTAAATTCAGCTTCACTCGGCGACTGGAAGCCTTACAATTGAAAAAGTAGGGAGAAAGTATCAATATAGTGCGTTGTTTCAGCCCGTGAACAAGCCGGCGGCTCACGCGCGCATCGCGCCCGTGAGCGCGGCGCTTGCCACCGCGCGCCGCGACCCGCGCCTCGCGCGCCGCGCTCCCGTTGCGGCGCCCCCCGCGCAGCCCGCGCCGCCCGCTCCGCTCGCCCCGCCCGCGCCCATCGCGCCCAACGTGTTCGACATCAAGCCGCTCGAGCGCGTCACCAAGCGCAAGAACGTCATCACCATAGACGTGCGCCCCGACGCGCCCGGCGAGCCGCGCACCGTGCGCCGCGACCCGGCTCGCCCCGAGCGTCCCGAGCGCCCCGAGCGCCGCGACCAGCGCAAGTTCAAAATCAAAAAGAACGACGAGGCCGCCGTCAACCTCTACATGGACAAGCTCCGCGTCCCGGACCTCGAGAAGATCGTGAAGCTCCCGCCGATCCCCAAAATCAACCGGGCGAAGGAGGAGCCGGTGAAGCGGAAAAAGGATCCGGCGCGCGAGAAAAAGAAGAAGCGCGATATCACCGCCGGCGGGAAGGAAGGCAAGGACAGTTCGGAGAGCTCGCCGGAGAAGAAATCGAAGAATCGCAAGGAGAAAAAGACTGACCCGGCGCCGGAGCCGGAGGACCCGGCGAACTCGGTGGTAGCGTTCAAGGAGCTGAAGAACTACCACCGGGAGCGGTACATGCGGCGCAACCGCGCGCGCTCCGCCTCGCCCGAGCCCGCGCCCGCCGCGCCCGAGTGCGAATCTACAAGTAAGCTATTGCTCTATGTTTCCCGCTCGCGAGGCTAACCCGCCGCGGCTCTAGTCATATCTGTGATACTAGCCTTAAGCGCACGCTGACTGTGTGGAAATAAAAGATTTATCAACTGTTGGAGTATTCATATTACGTGTTTTACGCCGGCTCGTGTAACCCTTTACTTATAAGGCTAGCTTAGTACGCTCAGTATGAAACGCAGTTTGTTTTAAGTGTTGTGAGTGACCTTTTTAAAAAGCGTTTCTCGATGTCGTATTTGAGTTCAATTCGGAGCACATATCGCTCGTGGATGCTGCCCGGCAGTGAGTATCACGTGTGCTCACAGTTTTTATCGCACTACACTTCGACACGGGGCTAACCAATGGGTTCCACTGTTTTCACGTGACTAACAATGGGTACTCGGTTCTTGCAACGTCACTCTTAAGTTATCAATACCGGATCAAAACTATAGTCACTTGGAAAGTAATGCTTATGGGATACAAGAAGACTCTTGGACCGCTGCTGACCAGAAACTTGGATAATACTTCATTGAGACGGAACTTGCGCCGGCGGCATCACTTGGACATTGGATGGCTGCCTAAAATCATCGAGATGTAATTTACTCAACGTTAAAATGTCTACCACCACTCTATTCGAATAGTTGGGGATTGAAATCAAAACTCGTAGGTACTTGACTTGCTGGTCTACTTTTCCACGTTCATTGAGTAACATTCTATTCATATTCTTCTCATTTATCAAGTAATAATGGACTTTTTGCAACTTACAAGTCAGTTAAGTAATTCACTCATCAACAGTAGTTAGTTCAAAAGAACTTCTATATAAGCTATAAAAAAAACAATTTTGACACACAAGACGCAGACAATAATTTGCTTTAGTAATAATTAAATTTATTGAATCAAGTACAATAGGCGAGATAAATTATTATAGAACTGCTCAAACCTAAACAGTATTGTGGAAGGACTCAAGGATTTAGAAGCCATGGTTTACAACTAAAACTGCAGAAGATTTCATCTCAACCTTCCGTGAGCCAGTAATTATTTTTTACAAAAACACCACCGCACTTGACGTTCGAAGTCCAGTCAATAGCGTCAACGTGTTTTTGAATGAAATAACTTAGCGACTGTATTACAAAGATTACGTTTTTTTGTTTTGACTTGGTAAGTATTATTAGGTGAACTGAACGGTTCTCGACAGACGTCGAGGAAAGCAGGTTTATCGGTGAGAGATGTCATTACGTATGTAACTTCTTGCAGAGCAAACGAATAAAAACATGTCGTCCGTACTTACATTTCCATTTGCTTAGTATATTATCTCAAGGTAACTTCATTGTTTTTAGTAAATTTTTCTTGTATGTAATATTAGTTTAATATTTGATTATTAAAAAAACTTCAGATTAAATAGTTAATGTCTCAAGTTAAGTCCTGTAGGAAATGGGCCTAATTATTATCATATTTGTGGATGAATAGTGAATTTCAATGCGACACTAGTTTATATAACTTTAAAAATATAATTTGATTACAAGAAGACTTAACGGGATTTTTGACCAACAATTATCTGAAAAAAAAAAGGTGAAGAGGTCACATATGCTGCCACGCCCTAAAGAATAAGGGATGGCTTTATGTGCTTCCGCACGAAGAACGTGGGATGGAGATAGTTTGCGCGCGGCTTGAGCGTTAAATTCAAATAATTGCTGTTAACTTTAAGACCACTACATTGATTAAATAATGGTTTACCAGGACTAAGAAGTTATAAATACACAACTATTCGATCAGAAATCATCGTTTAAGATGAAAATGCGAAAAAGGTGTCGTGTTTGAAAAATAAAACGATCTAGGATTTTGTTTCTAATCGTGTTTTCACGTTTAACATTTAAGAAAATTTGATCAAGTTCATTTAATCTAGGGGTTCCCAAACTTTTTTCTCATAGACCACTTTCGAAAGTTAACTAGTTCTGGTCCTACACCACATATCTACCATATTCCCAAAACTCAGCAAAAAATGTGAAGATTACGTAGACCCCCGTCGAGTCTCCTGTGGACCCCTGGGGGTCCACCTGGACCACTTTGGGAACCCCTGATTTAATCCAAAGAATAGACGTTATGGTTATTGAGATCCAGATGGCGGAACATTGCCGATTTTTTCATATGTGGCCTCTTATACAAGAGATTATTTTTGTTCAAAAGGTCGTTAGTCTAGGGTTTAAACCGATATTTATAACAGTTACTTTTTGAGACTATTGTAACTAAGCGGAGAGATTTTTTTACCGTTTCAGGAACCTGAATTTATTTTTAATTAGGGATGCTATACCCATAAGCAGGTCAACGCATTTGGCTCTGAATAATCAGTAAATTCAAAATGGCTTGGGGCCCATTCATACCGTGCAATGGACTTCTAAGTTAAAACAGAACTAACTGTGGCAACCTGAATATGTGTATATTCTATGTCTGTTCCCAATATTTAAACTGCGGATAGATTTGATACTTGAGGACCAAAAAGTTCGACCATAGTTAGGGTGCGGCTCCACTGAAGCGGAGACGAGCGGAGCTGTGCCAATATCAACCAATAGAAGGAGCATGCGGTCACGTCGAGCGGCCCTTCTGCACGTTACTTTAGATTCTATTGGTTAATATTGGCACAGCTCCGCTCCACTCCGCTCATCTTCGTCTCAGTGGAGCCGCAGCCTTAAGAGTAGTAAACCATACAAACAACGAAGTCCAAAAAAGTTCCGCTGTGCGACGAAAAGTATCCCTACAATTGTATGGCTAATTTTCGTGTCACAACGGAAAAGTTAAATAGAATATTTAATTGAGATAGTTTGCATGCCCAACTTTTTGGACCTTACCCACTTAGGGTTCGAATTGGACTCACTTAAATGGTAATCGTCAAATTTCTAGCCGAAGTAACATTATTTATCCATAGTTTGGACATTGGGAGCGTACAATACTCACTAATTTATAGTTTTTGGACTCGTCATTTACTGAATCATTCCTTAATATTTTTAAGGCACGATTCAACATATTAATGTTGTGACTTTAGAAATGGGGTTGCAAGTAACTAACAGTGGAATTACTACCGGCTTCAGGCAAGACTTATTTCACTACAAATGTAGTGAACTTATGTAACATTTTCTATTGAGTACTAAATTATTCGTTGAAGTGATAACCAGTGAATCTAAAACATGATCGGTGTCTGCGTAATATATTTTTATAATGGTTTAAGGCGCTATCAAAATCTTGGTCTCAAGCAGGCAGGTTGATTTTTTTTTATACAATAGACATTCTAAACAGACATTACAAACAAAAACAAAAAACAGAGAAACACAGTGTGTGACACAACGCTAAAATCTTTGATTCTACTTATGTGCAAGTAGACATACTTAATTTTAAGACTTATGATAGAAGTTCCAAGTTCAGTTTGTTATGATATGGATTTGTAAATTTTTTACAATTATTAAAAGCTTGAGGGTATTGTACATAATAAATTTAAAATTAATAACACTGGTGTTTATAAAGCTTGGTAAGTCAGATATTTTATTAGATAAACTAAACTGCGCCTCTATTCCCAACGGTAAAAACGATATCGTAGTTGACCTGCACGGTAAAAACAATATCGTTTTTGTCCTGTTATCGTATTGTAAACGTTTTGATAGCTCTTATTTTCTTGACAGTAATGACGGCTGACGTCATAACATAACAATACCTTAACAGGTAAACTACGATATCCTAGCTGCCTAGAATAGAGGCGCTGTTATGGTATTGTTACGACGTCAGACGCCATTACTGTCAAGTAAATAAGAGCTATCAAAACGGTGATAATACAATAACAGATCAAAAACGATATTTTTTTTACCGTGTTGAATAGAGGCCCTGATAGTTGATTCATTCATTCATTTCAAATATAGCCATTTAAATTGTAAAGCTGTGTGTGTATGTTGACTTTGCAATTATGGAAATGATATAAAAAGTTTTGTTTGCATTTTCTGGTTACTTTTGCCGAAATAATGACTCCAGAACTGACAGAACTTAGTGTTCATCTTGTTACTTCTAGACATTTTGTTGAGTTTTCTTTACTGATTAATGTTTTCCAAGCGTTTATTTAATATATTTTCACATGTGAGAATTTCATACGCCATACTTTTATATCTACGTTTCATTTGCCATAATGATTAGGTATTTGATATTACCTAGTATTTTTTTTTTTTGATTACACTATGATACACATAATAGTTTTGTTTAAAGTTTACTAGCCCGAACATTCTAACGTCATTATAATTATTTACCTCCCTAAAACATTCAGGTTGCAACACTTACTCAACCTAAAAGTTCATAATCAAGATCATAAGTTTGATCATAATTGAACTTGATACTACTCGCGCTTCGCTCGTCGTAGCACCACTCGCACCTAACTTTAAGATATTCGAACTACATTTAGTTAAGTCAAACACAAAGGATGTCATGATAAAAAGAGGTATCTACGCACAAAACTAATAGACTTAAACATAGTTATATCACATTTCATACTAAATAATAATTATGTAATCTAATTTACTGAATTTTGATGATAATGGAAGGTTGATGTTTTTATAGTATAATAACTGTATATAATTATGGTATTAGTATTAGGTAATATTATTATGGCTATAGATCATTATAGCATATGACCATTGTCTCACAAAAAAAATCGGGAGTTATGGCAAATGAAATTATTTAAAATAAAAATCTAGAAGACGCGTTTCTATAACTTTTATTGGAACCACACTAGCGTAAGAATAACGAAGAGGTACATCCTCGTAAGGCCCACCACCTGTTTTAGTAACATTGTAATTGCGACCTTGTCGAATTAATTATAAGGTGCCTTTTATATTTGGCATTATGTCCTCAAGGAGGATAGAACTGGAACGACTTAAATACCTACTTTCTGTAGCAATATGTTTGCCGCCAGGACTGTGTCACCTATTTATATATTTAATTTGGGTGTGTAATGTTTAGCATAAAAACAAATGGTCTAATGATCATTTTGCATAACACTAATTGCATTATTTCAATCTGCTTAATAAACCATCGATATAATAGTCATGATGCATAAAACGAAATGCATAATTTCAAAAACTATAATTCTTATAAATTGAAAAATAAATATTTCTAACTGCCTTCATTACTATTAATGTGGTCACAATTCTAGCCTAACCTAGTTTGAAGAAATTGACTTAAAATGCATAATAACAAGAAAATAACAGTTATGGTAATTGAGTGTTATGTTATTCGATCGTATGCCAGTTAAAATTATACAATTGGTTTTTATGCTAAACGTTCATTAAGTATGCTTTTCGTGGTTAGTTAAATGAAATTATGCAAAATGTTTTTATACTGATTGAAGCGCACCCATTTAATTTAGGTACACACACACACATCAGAACGATGCTCAAAGCACTATTTGTAATTAAAGTACAAGTATGTGGATACGATATTGGTCTCTCACCTTGTCATTCTAAACAGTGTAAATGCATTATAATTATTTATTCGTATAAAAGTCGTGTTAATATTTTAATTTAACAATTCATATTAATACTCCAGGGGTAAAGACCTACTCAATGATACACGGCATTTAAAAATCCATCAAGCCAGTCTACCAAACGACCTGAGAGACAATCCTGCTGCTTGAGAAATCGAGTAAAAACGGTGAAACACTTGATCGGCATGACTGCGCATGTTGATTGGTTGCTAGGCAACCAGACTATGATAATGATAAACACTACTTAAAGGGACCATTTCAATCGTGATTGTGTTCGGTTTCCCACCATGACAAAACTAGTTGTATCCCGCCACTCCCGTCATTCGACCGGTTTATACTAACTTTCGCCCGCGACTCTATCCGCCTAGAATTTGAGTATCGCTATTCCAATTTTTCGGGATGAAAAGTATCGTTTGTCCTTTCCCGAAGTTCAAGCTATGTTCATACCAATTTTTATTACAATCGGTTTATAAGTTTAACTGTAAAAGAGTTATAAAGAAACATGCATATTTACTTTCGTATTAATAATATTTTTATGGTTTCGGATTGCGGAAAAGCAGACAAAACAACAATCAATGACAATTTTAATTTTAGGTAAAGTGTACGCTATCACGGTGTGGCTCTACTCTCATAATTAGGATAAGTTAATAAAATAACTTCTTATTATATTGAAAAACATTTAAACATTGACCACCAGCTTTTACCTGCGACTCCGCATGGAAGTCGTTTGTCTTAATTCTCTTGGAAACTTGAATTTTCTGTTATAAAAACTATCCTATGTCCGTTACAGGGCTATAAATTTGCTCAGTGCCAAATTTCACATAGATCAGTTCAACGCCTGAACCGCGAAGAAGGCACGAACAAAAAACTCACTTTTGCATTTATAATTTAAGCAAGGATTTAAAAATTTAATTTAGCAATTTAATAGAAGTTCCGACGCGTTGAAGCCTTTACCAATACTTGGCCAAACTGATGTCAAAAGTAAGAACAAAATATCTTAAAATTGAATGAGCGCGCATTGTAAAAAAAAGTATCCAAATTGGAGTCAATTGGATAGAAAAGTTTTTGGTAGACAGAAGAAAATCCACCGCTCTAGAGTTAAGATTAACCGTTGATTTATTAGGTACAACATTAAAAAAAGGCTTGGAATTGTTTCAAAGAAGCTTGTTCAAATCGCAGTGACGAAAATTGCTGAAAAACAAGTATCATCTCAATCGAGTCCAACCGACAAAACCTGCGGAACTACATTGTCTAACATTTCTTAAGAAAAACAACACTTTGTACCTACCAAACATTCTTCTCAATGCTGCTCACACTAATGTAGTAAGTAAACTAAACAAATGTTAATCGTGACGGACCCACAGCATAGCGCAGCATCGGTAAGCAGGGCCCATTTAATAGATGGATTCGTGAATATAAAAGCTACCTAAAAAACTGCATAAAAATTAAGCTCCGTTTCCAGATGCGACGGAAGTGGTCGAAAACAAGGATGTGGATCTCAGGGTCCTGCCCCCCACAATCGCCGAAGCCAAGGCAGCCCCGGTCACCCAGAAACGGTCCTCCACGGAGACCCTGGAAGGAAAAGTCAAAAAGGCCAAGATGGATAAGTTCGATAGGTTAGTATTTTTTTGTTCTTTTTTTTGCTGTATTGCTAGCGGACTCAACAGATCAATTTAGATTGAGCCCTCTAACAAGGTGGTGGAGATTGCGGGAAACCGATGCATGCAAGCGGCGCAGGACCGGTCCTTGTGGCAAACCTAGGAGGCCTATGTCCGGCAGTGGATGTCTTTTGTATAAAATGATGATAATAAATGCAAAAGGTTTAGTTGGGGTTCTTGAGTAACTTAAGATGATAAATAGCATAGCGTCCTCTGCTGAGCATAATATAACATCAAAATCTTTCACCCTCTTTCATCTGATTTGATCTGATATTATTGAAAAACTCCAGTTTTCTCTTGTTAATTGTTATTAGAATGATCATCTTAGATGATTTTTTTTTCGTAACAAATCCAATACTGTAGTGTAGATATCCAAGGTAACATTAACTATCCAATTCTCCTCCAGACTGTTCGGCAACGAGGACGTGGACCTCCGCCAGCTGCCCCAAGTGGAGGAAGTCGCGCCCATCGTCTCCCCCAAACCCGACAGTGGGGTTTTCACCCAGGAACCCGAAAAAGCCTCGCCGGTTCCCTCGCCCAAGAAGGACTGGCACGAGGTCAAAGAACGAGAGGAAACCAAGAAAACTCCATCAAAATTAGACCTGGTCAGAGCTAAGTTGGCTGAAGCCACTAAGGGAGCACCTCCGGAGGGCAGAGACCGCCTTGGGAGACCGTTGCTGTTTAGCAAATCGCCCAGTAAGTATCTGTTTTTATAAGCGACACTTGTAGTATTCAATAAAAGGGATTTGTGGTAATTTTGCTTTGGCTATTTGAGATTTGATGAAGTTTTTTTCTTACAGGTGTAGAAAAAGAAAGGCGGCGAACAATCAGCTCGGAAGATGTAGACTTGAGAATTGATAATCCTGAGGAGTTTGACGCCGAAGATCACAAAAATACTATTTCAATCATTATGAAACAGGCTAAAGAGCAGTTTACAGACGGAGAGCTCGACAAGAAACAGTATCACAACCTCATGTATCAACTGCTACAGCTCAACGAGAAGCTCAAACTTAGAGAGGCGAAACAGAAGGAATCCCTGGAGGTATCTAAGCGCAAACTCAAAGCGCATACTGACGTAGAGAACCATAAAGTTAATAATTCGAAAGCGTCTTCAGAAGGTAACAACTTCGGTGACATAGACGAGAGGGTGATCCCCGCTGCGTTCGCGGAGGCCGAAGGACTACTGGAGACTAAAAATTTCATGCAGGATTCGGATATGAGGATGATGGACAGCTTGCCGGCGCCAGGCCTGCTGCCGCAGCCGCCGATGATGCCGATGTTCGTGGGCCCGCCCGGCCCCGTGTGGCGCGGGCCCTACCCCCCGAGGATGGAGGAGTTCTCGCGAAGAGGAAGAGGCGGAGGTGGTCCACCTCCGTTCTTTAGAATGAACTTCGATAAGCGAGCGCCGCGGCCATCGTTCGAGCCGCGGCTACCCTTCGTACCTCCTCTACCCACCCCCCAGATGGGAACTTGCCAGGGCGAGTGTCCATTACCTCCCTACGAGCGAGCCGGCACGCCTCCCCCGCTCGGAGCGCCCGGTGTACTTATTCCATCCACTAGCGTCCAAGCTTTAGAGTACATTGACCTCGACCCCGTCAAAACCATCCAAATCGACGGTATCCCGCGGGAGATCCGCTTCTACGGCGAGACCGCCATCATCATGCTCGAGTGGGACGACCCTCGAGAGATCAAGTTCCTCCCCGGCAGCAGAAGAGTCACTTTTGACAATAAAGATTCAATAGTATTGAATTTCAATGATGATTACAAGCAGGTCGAGGTCGATGATCAAGTGTTCAATATAAGATTTGGTGCGCCGACGCGAGAATTATTCATTAATGGAAGGTGGCACGAATGCTTCTTTGGCGGTGCGCCTTTAGGAGTAATAATAGACGGGAAACCGAGACTAATTCATTTAGAAGGTCCGTTGCCTCAAGTAGACATCGGGAAACTCAAGCGAACAGACCTCGTGGCCGGCAAGATCAATCTCATAGTGGATGCTACTCAAATGTGTCCCATATTCCTGGACGCGAAAGTGCAGAAGTTCACGCTAAACGGCCAGTGTTTCACGATACGGTTTGTCGATGCTCTGAGAACTGTTCTGATTAACGAGCAGCCGTTCCAAGTGGAGTTTGGAGGTTTGCCGCGGCCGATATATATTGGGAATGAGAAGCATTTTATAAGGTTTTCGGTGCTGCCGCGGCATGTCAGGCCGGGGTATAACCCTCCGGCCGGCATGCAAGGCTCGTTGGCGCCGGCGCCGCGCTCCCCGCCGCCCGTCTTGGACAAGGCTCACGATAAAGGCACTGAGCTCATGGAGACTGACCAGGAACCGCCCAGGCCCAACAAAACGCCGAGTCCAGACAGTGAAAACAACAACAATCAAAGTAAGTTATTGTTTGTTTTGTGTATAAGAGTATATTTTTTGTAAACTTATTTGCGACCGTACAAGTTTTTTTTTACAAAGAGACACAGTTAAATTGTTGGTATGCGGTCAGTATCAGTCTGTCATATTACTTGCCTTTGAAATATTCTAACGCGTTATTGCTTCTATCTGATTCCATATGACTTCCCCTTGTTGTTCATGGTACACCTAGGTTGTCCACCTGGGCATTTTAGCAGACCTTAACGAAGTCGACGGAGTTCCGCTCAGGCGGAGCTCCTACTTCTAGGTTATTTTGGCCCTTCGGGCCCTCTGAAGAACTTACATAACCTAAACTACCTATTGATTTTGTCCATTCTACTCTCCGTAATCGACATAGGTGGACAGCATAGGTGGACCACCACCAATACTCTATGACTTCATGATTTTAGACTGGATGTGTCCTAAGCACTTAGGTAAAACACGAATCTAATATCTATCAATTTATTTAAAACAATATCTTAGTGCAATAACCAATGACCGTACTAACCTTCGGAATTTTCTTTCAGGAGGTCTTGACATGCTAGCAAGCCTGATGCCATCAACCATGGCTCCTGCATCAGCATCAGCAGACTACAGCTCAGCGGAGCCTCTGTTCGCGCGGCCGGCCGCCATCCCCGGGCTGGACACGCCCGCACCCCCCACCCCGGCCGACGAAGCCCCCCCCCTGCCGGTGCTGGGCATCGACGACCTCTTCGCCAAGCTCCTCGCCACGGGCATCATTAAAGTACCAGGAGAAGTCAAGAATGACAGTAAAGAAGAGGAAGAAAAGAAGAAGGTGGAAGAAAAGAAACCGAAGGAGGATAGGAGCGTGATACACCGCGTGGATTTCGCGAGGCCGGAGACGTTGAGAGTGTGAGTTGTGTTCATATTTATCATAATCTTGTCAATCTTACACAAATGAAATAATATAGACAATAGAGGACACCCGCGACTTACGCGACCGCTACTCCCCCCATTTTTTTCCGTTGGGGGTCGATTTTCGGAAAATCCTTTCTTAGTGCTCACTTACATCATGAAAGGAACCCCTGTACCAAATTTCAAGTTTCTAGGTACAGTAGTTTCGGCTGTGCGTTGATACATCAGTCAGTCAGTTTAACCTTTTATATATATAGATTAATTTACATTTCTAGATGTACTCGTATTGTATGTGTAATTCCCAAAAAATGATATTTTTAAGTGGACGGTAAAACTGTAAATTTTAAAGTTAACTTCGTAATCTCATATGCATTATTCTTAATGTGGATTAATTAATTGACTCTGACGAACCCGCCGCCCTAGTCGGGATTAGTGGCGAAAAGTAGTCGGCGAATTTCAACACTAACCCGGTTTACTGTCACTCGTGTTAGTGCGGGTGATTCCCAAATGTTTCATACTCTGTCGTCCACATAATGTCTATGGAAATTCGATACAAAGTTCGTAGAAATATCCCTCGCACTGACGAAATCAAGATTTACCCCTCTTATTCATAAACGCACTATAGCTAAAGTGTGCTTAAAATATGCTTAGTTCATCAGTCATTATGACATTTCCATTTGACAGAAAAAGATAGTGTTTATATTGTAATAGACGACGCCCGCGACTTCGTACGCGTAGAATTAGTTCCCCGCTACTACCCCTATTTTTTCCCGTTGGGGGTCGATTTTCGGAAAATCCTTTCTTAGTGCTCACTTACATCATGAAAATCCCCTGTACCAAATTTCAAGTTTCTAGATACAGTAGTTTCGGCTGTGCATTGATATATAAGTAAGTCAGGTTTGCCTTTTATATATATAGATGTATTGTTTGTCCAGGAAGCAGCCGGGGCTGGTGGCGCGGCTGTACGGCGGCATGCAGTGCTCGGGCTGCGGCGCGCGCTTCCCGCCGGAGCACACGGTGCGCTACTCGCAGCACCTGGACTGGCACTTCCGCCAGAACCGCCGCGAGCGCGACTCGGCGCGTCGCGCGCATTCGCGGCACTGGCACTACGACCTGCACGACTGGGTGCAGTATGAGGAGCTCGAGGACCTGGAGCAGAGAGGTACGCATACATTTTACAAGCTGGGGCTTGTTTTATAAAGCTGCAAATTACAATTTACATGTTACAAATTTCCATTTGACACAACTTCGATCAGTTACAACCAGCCATTTGAGCAGTGTTGCCAGTTTAGACCTGTAAAATTGTAACTTGTAGCTTTATAAAACGCGCCCCTGTTATTTAACTTGTACTGTTCGTATAATGTTTGGGAGAGCCCCCTCGCATCTAGCGTTTTTCGAGCGTCAGCGTCTCATTAGCGCCCGCGCAGCGTC
This sequence comes from Acleris cristana, assembly GCA_948252455.1. Taxonomy (NCBI): domain Eukaryota; kingdom Metazoa; phylum Arthropoda; class Insecta; order Lepidoptera; family Tortricidae; genus Acleris; species Acleris cristana. Next base: position 12,264,164 of record OX411790.1, on the reverse strand, counting down.
GACGCCACGTTCACGCAGCGCCGCCGCAACGCAGTGGCGTTTTTCGAACGTCAGCGTCTCAATAACGCCCGCGCAACATCGACGCCGCGTTTGCGCAGCGCCCGTGCGTCCCGACACAACGTTGCTCGGGCGCTGCCAAAACGTTTCGACGTTCGATAATCGCCACTGACGTCGCGGAGGCGTTGTCCGCTTCAAAATTTGCAAGTAAATTTTGTACCAGTTCCCGTTAATCAAATGGTTTAAAATTTTGACCGAATATTGTGGTATTAAAGACTTGATCTGATGATGGAGTCGGAAGGTGGCGACAGGATCTTCATTATACTTACCGTAGACCCGCTGTACTAAATGGTTTGTCTCATTCCTTCCTAGCACCGATACTGGTGCCTCAGACGGAACCGCTGCGAAAAGGATCGTATAGATTTCAATTATTTTATCGTCGAAACCACACAGACTTCATTTTAAACTCTTGACGCCAATAGAAGGGCGTTGTAAGTTTAACGTGTGTATCTGTTTGGAGCATCGTACCTTCAAAAGGATGAACTAATTCGGACGCTGTTTTTTCTAATGGAAAATTAATAATTAAAGGGAGACTGACGGAAAGCATAAGATGGATAAGACCTTTATTAAATTTCGAGTATTTTTTATGTATAAAAATATATGCAGTTTTTGTTATAAATCAGTAGTCATATCCATATTATGGATATCGTTCGACATTATTTTGACGTAATTCGCATCCGTTAGCCGCCCACATTACTTAATAAATAATAATCGGAGTGGTTTTTAATTAAGTTTGATAAAAATCGGTTGGGGTGTTTAACCCTTTATAAGGTCAATACTCAATCATACTCAGGCGAGGTAGAGGCGATTTAGCGACCACATATAATTATTTATAATTTCAACCTTACGTACTACAGAATATGATACATATTGTTGTTTTTGCACGAAAAATGACTTGCTTTTAAACGATTCCCCAGAAAGTGTCAATCATGAAACTGTATTTGAATTTTACGTAGCATAACTGTATAACTGGGGCCTTATAAAGGGTTAAGAGTTAGTAATTCCGAAAAAAGGGTTATTATAACGGAGGTTCTTATCTATCTGTTAGTTACAGTGATTGATAATGCTCCCCCCCCCCCAGAGAAAAGCTGGTTCGAGACGGGCGGGCAGGAGGCCGGCTCGCCGGAGCCGGACGCGGCCGTGCCGAGCGTGGCGGCGGGCGCGCCGGCGCGGGCCGCGTGCGCGCTGTGCGGGGACGCGTTCCTGCAGTTCTACAACGAGGACCGCGAGGAGTGGCACCTGCGCAACTCCGTGCGCCACGACAACGACAACTACCACCCGCTCTGCCTCGACGACTACAAGGTCCGTCTCCACATAGAAATTACGGTCCATATCGCTGCTTAAATACAAAATCGCCACAAATCAAAAACAAATATTGGATTATAGTTGGATTTAAAACTTAAAGTAAATAGCATTCCGATTTTAAATGCAACACAGACACATTTTGGTTTGTGTCGCTAGCAACGATATACTTAATACCATTTGACTTGTTTTATTTGGTAAACACTTGTATAACCTCAAAATGCTCTTTTTTCGCCTAAATAAACAATTTCTTCTTGAAAAAAACCGTGATGTAAACAACGGAAAAATGATGTGCAAAATGTGGCCTCTAGTTGGTTTATTTACCAGAAAACGGCCGTTATAGCCAAAAACGATGCGTTTTGGGGTTATAAAAGTATTAAAATTAAGAAACAAGTTAGATGGTACCGTAAAATGGGGTGAATAGGATTCGCGGGGTGAATAGAGTTGCAGCCTAAAACCAATCATATTCTACTAATTAAAAGACTGAGATTTTTACGTAATTTTCCAAAAGACTTGTCAATGTAATACTAGTTCTTATTAGTAACAAGTTATGCTTTGTTTTAGGCTGTAATTCTATTCACCCCGCGAACCCTATTCACCCCATTTTACGGTATGGATTTTACGTATCAATCGATTTGTTTTTTTTTGGGCTTAGTAGTAGTCTATTACTCAAACTAAATTTATTTACTAACCAATATTTTCATGTGTAGTGTATTTTAATTGATACACGATTAAAATAAACTTCACTGCAATTTTTGTAGGGGCACTTCAGTACAAAACAAATGCTAAGTATAGTTCAACATTTAAGTCCTCTAAAAGACACGTCCAACTATAGCATTTTGTGTATGTGCACGTAATTCTTCTAAAATTGCATTATCAAATTGTGAAAACTTCTTTAAACCCATAAATCATTGTTTATCGTTGATTAATAATCGAAATCTCTTACAGGCGTCTCTGATGAAAGAGGAACCCCCCAAGGAGGAGATTGCTGAGGAGAAGAAACCTGAAGAAGAAGAGGCGATCGAGATCAAAGACGTGGACGACACCATCGACCAGTCGGACAACGAGTCGGTCGTCGAGGTCATTGACAACGACAAAACCGTTGAGGTAAGCAAGCTCAATTACAAAAAGGTCTTTTATGAACTACTAGAGGACGCCCGCGACTTCGTACGCGTAAAATTAGTTTCCCGCTACTCCCCCCCACTTCTTCCCGTAGGGGGTCGATTTTCGGAAAATCCTTTCTTAGTGCTCACTTACATGATGAAAGGAACCCATGTACCAAATTTCAAGTTTCTAGGTACAGTAGTTTCGGCTGTGCGTTGATATGTCAGTCAGTCAGTTTAGCCTTTTATATATATAGATAATTATATATATAGATAATTGCCGGTCCATAGTGCATTTCAGTCACACACACCAAATTAGAGTAAGGACCGAGTTCACCAACCAATTTAACAGACGGTTAAGGCTTAATCAGCTGTTAGTCAATACATTTGACAACCGTTAAACCGCTATCTGTCCGTGTAATTGTTGGCGAACTCGGCCCTAACACAGCTATAATTGACGGGCGATTATTGCTCAAAACATTGCCCGTGTAAATGCACCTTTAGAGGTTTTCATGAATTCATGTCCCTGTTTTTCTTTTTACTTTGTTAGACGACTTACAAGGTGGACGTTAAACGGATTTCTGTCATAAATTAGATATATTAGATAGATTTCAAGATACTTAATCAAGACAATTTCAATTGAACTGTTTTACAATATGAAGAAGGTTTATTTTCTTATCTTAGTAAACTGAAAATGGCGTCATCGAACAAACTTAATTGAACTTTCTTTCCTTGATGGTACATTCAAAATCCCACTTACGAAAAACTCCTTGTTTGTAGTATAGTGGGCCTTACAAGGCTAAGTACCTAAACAAAGTGTAACATTTCTCTATGATTGTCTCAGATCGACGACATCGAAGACACCACGGAGCCGCCGACGGTGGTCGAGCCGGACGACGGCGACGAGGACGACGTGGTGTTCAAGGCCGAGCCCGTCGAGGAGGTCGTGGTGGACGACGACAACGACACCGACGACGAGACCGCCGCCGCGCGCGTCGCTCGCGACGACCAGCACAAGATCGACTTCGCCAGCGTGCGCGTCAAGCAGGAACCGGTTGATCCAGGTTCGTTGTGTCTTGACTATATTGCTCTTTGTTAGAGCATATGCGCACTGCTACGTGCATGCGTGCATTGGCATATTTCTCGAAACTCATTAGACTAATAATATTAGCTCAATACAAGTCTACTGGGGCCCGTTTCTCGAAAAGTATTAGTCTAATAATATTAGTGTTTTGTCTCATTTTTTAGTTTTATTTACGAGACAAAACACTAATATTATTAGACTAATACGCTTTGAGAAACGGGCCCATGGACTTATATTATTAGTCTATTGAGTTTCGAGAAACTGGCCCCTGTGGGCATGGCAGATGCGCGGCAGAATGAGCAAAAACACCGTTTTACATATGTTTTATTGGATGGCTAGTTGTAATGCGGGAAACCGTATACTGCGTATGTATCCCTTTTCCACCTTAGACCGTTTCTTGACTTGGCGGTATGCTTGCAGTAAAACGTACTGTCGGCATAGGCGCTGCGCGTTGATTCGTAGATGCCACTAAGTTACCTAGCAACCCTTACCGATTCTGTGCTTTACTGCAAGTGTACCGACAAGTCAGGAAGGGGCTTTAAGAGCCAGTTAATAACGATTGTCGTTTTTTCATACATAAGTTTAAAAACGGACTAGTTAATTTTCTCTTAAACGTGTTTGAGTATGGTAGGGGTCTATTCTAAACTATCTTTGTGAAAAATCACTTTGTTTTGGTGTTTAAAGACAGAATAGAGACACTGTCATTTATAGAGATTAGATTAATATTGCTGAATAGAGACATAATTTGATCCCTGTGCCAAACCCACGTGTATAAATATTCGTAATCATTCTACGTAAAACAAAGCGTAGTTAATTTGGCAGCAATTGTAGTGACTCGATATTGCGTCGAAATAGAAATCACCGCGATAAACACATCACTGAAGACTATCAATAAGACTTGTATAAATTGTCAACCGACGAAGGGTCTAACAGCGATGCGTATTCCAGATGACGAGCCAATAATAACGGCGGAGGAGGAGGTGGTGCGCGCGGCGCCGGACACGTCGCGCGCGGCCGTGCTGCCGTCCATCGACGGGAACGTGCAGCTGCTGGCGCCCGCGGCTGCCCCGCCGGCCGCCGCCATCCGCATCAACATCTCCAAGGCGCCCGCGCCCGAGCCGCCGCGCGCGCCCGACCTCGACGACGTCAGCGCCGACGAGGAGCCGCCGCCGCCCGGCGAGGAGCCCGAGCTCGACTACAAGCTCAAGCCGCAGCTCGAGGGGGTCGACTTCAGCCGGCAACCGCCCGTGCAAAAAGGCACCGAACTCTCCGGCCTGTGCTCCATCATGTGATCGTGTTCGTGGCCCGTGTACTCTTGCCGTGACTCTGTGACTAGTGAAACTTGGAGTGTTTGTATAACTAGTAGTGCGAAGGCGATAAAGAACTGTTGTGAACCGCGATGTCCACTCAGATCACCTGACAGACCGATCGAGTGTTAATATCATTATTTATATTGTACTTCCGTGGTCCTCCCGGGTGATCTCAGAGGATGTATCCGTTGTTAATTACTCGTTTTTAAGGATGTGTCGACAGGCATGTATTTAAGATTTAATAAATTAAGTAGTAATTTAAGTATGTTTGATTTGTATAATAGAAACGTTAGACTAAGTCTGACTCTGGTTTAGAGGCCGTGCATAATGTTTTGCTGTGGTTATTTGATTGTGATCGGACCAGAGCCTTCGATAATGTATATTTAGTTTACAAAATGTGATATTAATGTTAAGTTCCTGATGTATTCGGCGAAGTTGCGTTCTGTTCCCGCGGTACCTGGCATTACTTGTAAATATATACAAAAATTGTATATGTATAGTGTAGTAGTTATTTTATAACTTATCTTGTCCTTACACGAAAATAAACTTCCATTGTACATAAATATAGGAATGATTCTGAATCTCCTGTTCCATTTACATAAGTTTTATGTATTTTTATCAAATGACAACTATGCTCTGTTCAATCTATGACGATTCCTGTGACAGCCGTTGTTCGTAATTTCAATCAATTACTATACTCACAAAGGAGGTATTTACAAATAGGCAATTAATTTAAATTCTTGAACGGCGTCGCTAGGTTTGTATCAATTTAGTATTTATGTTATTTCTTTAAGTGCTAGATTAAACAGAGTACAAGGCTAAATATAATTTAAACATAATGCAGTTTGTACCTCATGGGGATGTTATGAAATTTGCAATTAAAAATAAACTGTACTTCTAGCTTTTAGTTGTCATTTGGAATGTTTAAAAAAGGGAGCTTTAAACTACATAATCATGTAGCGGAAACTATCACATCACTGAATTATTCTAGTTATCTTTTGCTCAAATCATTTTTAATGAAAAATAAACAAATGAAAATATCTTCGTTTTCTTTCTTTGCTATTTCCTTTGTTCTAACTTTTTAGTTGAAAATTATAATGAATTGTTTCTTTTACATCTTAACTTGTAAATAAAGTTTACATCCAAGTATTGTTGTTTGATTTACACACATTACAGCCAATTAAGTACACCGCTAATCGTCGGCACTGACGCGTTTTCCATCCGGCATAGGTCAGTCATGAGTAATCAGTTAATTCGGAACTATATCTAACTAGCTTCTGCCCGCGACTTCGTCCGCGTAGATTTCGGTTATTGTTATTTACTCGGGAACTATTAAATTTTCCCGTATAAAAAGTAGCCTATATGTTAACCCAGGGAATAAACTATCTCCATTTCAAATTTCATCCAAATCCGTCCAGCCGTTGCAGCGTGAAGGAGTAACAAACACACACACACACAAACTTTCGCATTTATAATATTAGTAGGATAGTAAATGTGTGTATTGACCTATTATTTGCATGTCAGTGCCGACAATTAGCGTTACTGAAAAATTGGCCAAAAATCCCACGATTGTTTCATTTTGATGGAGAATGCACTGGTACTCATACGACAACGATATACATTCGAATGTTCCTTATTTTGTATTTCCGTAACAACTGAACCGAACCGAAATTAAAATGCAAATAAGTCTTAGAACAACGCACATTGAATTTTTCGAAGCGATCAATGACTCGTAATATGCCAATAGTTATGCGAAGGTTTCAGTGCGTTTACGTTAAACGTATTCAAATTTCGCTCTTATATCGCTAAAGTTGAGTGGATTTTTCAATAAATATCTAACCGAACTTGAGATGCAAAATAGTTAAAAATAGCACCATTATTAAGTAAGACGTCAAAATGAACGAAGGAGAATGGTGATCATTTTGTTAGAGGCCCTCATTCCAAATTGTTTAACCCACAGATTATAGAGTATGTCTGTTTAACCCATCTTACTTTTAGTAGTAGCTCTTACTGTCAAGTAAATAAGAGCTAACATAACGTAAAAATATTTTCATCACCCCACTTGTTCGGAAAGGTTATCTTTGTCGCTCGAAATTTGCATTCGAAAGGGCACTTTTATATCGTCGATGCGTGATGGTGGAGGCTGAAGTTGAGCGAACCGGTGTGATGCTCGTGGAGTCGTTTTTTTAGCACCTAGTGTTATATAGGTGAAAAACTTGAGTAAATGACCTCTTGCATGTCATGTCATGTGGACGAAACTAATATGCAACTTACGTCAAATTTCAAATACCTATATAATGTCGAACATGTCGAGATGTCGAGAGTCTATACAGATGAGTTACAATTACAACTACATGCAAGAGTTTATTAGCTTAAGTTTTTCACCTATACTCTCTATGGTGAGGTGAATATTGTTTCGCAAGGAAATGAAGCTATTCGTGCCTTTAAATTCCTTCGATTATTTTGGATTGCCCTGCATTAGAATTACTATTAATATCTAAAAGCAAGTGGAGTAGAATCTCAGCTTTTTATATTTTTCTTTAACCCCTATAGCGTCGGCAATTTTGGACTTGCATACATACGCGTGCCAATGACGCTGTTGCCAACTTGCCACCGACGTCCGAAGGGTTAACTTTCGAGTATCTAACAGGAGCTGGCTTCCTGTCAGTTAAGGGGATTAAAAACAGTATTTAAATAATAAACAATTGCTCAAATTTAATATCATATTACATTCTATTTTTTATAACAACAATAAATATCCATAATCCTAGTTATTTATAACAAGCAACTGAAGATGTAGACCACTGATTTGATTCCACTAATAAGACATTGAACAAAAACCTACTATGAACTCTATAATTTCATATTTTATACAACAAATAAACAAATTTCCTATTGAATCATGTGAAATAACAACATCCAAACTAGTGGCTTTCCTTATCAGCAACCACAATTTACAATTAAAAAAAATAACACAATTTAGACTTCATTAACACATTCAGCAACAACAACCTGCTAGTTGGATCCATTTTGGAAATCAGTGCTTACTGTTGAATGTGTTAAATGGCCATATAATTATATTTACAAACTACAGTTATGAGGCCATCTAGGAAAGGGCAGGGTGTCTTTAATATTGCTAACTCTGCACATGACTTGCAGGAGCCTCTCTAGTCCCAGACCGAAGCCTCCAGTGGGTATGTTGCCAAATTTTCTCAACTCCAAATACCAGTCAAGACTGTCCGAAGGCAGCTTCGCTTTCAGTTTGTCATAGTTTCCTTCTCTTAAGCTTCCTCCAACTAATTCTCCAGTTATTGATGTTAGGAGATCTAGTGCATCAACCTGTAGACAAAAATTGGTTAAAAATGCTAGGGGAAAAACATTACAAAGGTACACAAACTGACAAATAAATTACCTTGCTAGAATCATCTTCACATTCTTTCATGTAAAATGACTTAAGATCTTTTGGCCATTTTACTACAAATACTGGCACTCCATTACAAAATTCTACCAATTCCAATTCCTGCTCTTTATTAATTCCTTCTTCAGTTATGCTCATCTTTTTCTTTTCTAGAATATTCCGAGCTTCCTCATAAGTTAATGTAACAAACTTCTTGTCTAACCATGTAGGCGGTTGAGAGTTCTCCTTATCCAAAGTAACTAAATCTGCTTCATTACTATTTCTTGTCTGTACAAAAATATACTTTAATAACTCCTCAATATGCGACTGTAGATCTTCTATCTTATCACAGAATGCTAGTTCTCCTTCCAGCATATAAAACTCGGATAAATGCAACCGTGATCTAGAGTTCTCTGCTCTAAATGTAGGCCCTAGTGTGTATACACTGCCCATTCCTCTGCATATTGCCTCTAAATGCAACTGCCCAGAAACAGTTAGGAATGTTTTAGTGCCGAAATAGACAGAATCCCTGTCCCTCCCTTCCTGCATCATAGCTTTGACTGTGAGCTCATTATCCGGCTGAACTTTAAACACCTCTCCAGCTCCTTCGCAGTCATTTGAAGTCAGCATTGGTGTGTGAATGTGAAGGCAATTCTTAGATGCATAAAAGTTGTGTATGTGCCTAGTGACAGAGTTTCTGACCCTTAATATAGATGATACGTAATTGGTTCGAGAGCGTAAGTGTAGGAATTGCCGGATGTATTCTGGTGGGTGAGTAGTCCGGGGGTTGAAAGGGTATCCGTCGGCGACTACACATTCCCCAAGGACTCTAACTGAGTCAGCGGTCAGCTCGAGCTGGCCGCGCGGGCTGCGGGACAGCGTCCCCGCGATATGCACAGAGCTACCGTACGTAAGAGCATCTGTCTTCAAATTTTTAGGGATTACGATTTGAAGTCTTTTGGCGCTAGAGCCATCACTCACATCAGCAAATATAAGCTCCTTCTGCACGCGGAGGTTTTTAACCCATCCCTGAAAGCTTAATATTGTTTAGTAATGACGATAAACTGATATTTATTTTCATATTGAAAAGGACCGAACCTAACCTTAACTTCGGCAAATTCGCCAACGTTAGCTTTCTCTAAAACCGATGCAATTGCACTAAAGTTTTTATGACAATTATTACTGCTAAAGATTTTAGAGAAATCTCTGTACTTCAAGATATTCCTACACCACATTTTCAGTTATTATTTTCATAACAAAGTTTAGAGAAATGGGTTGAGTACACAACACACACAGAATCTGATCCACAGATTATAGGGTATGTCTAAAGACAGATAGGAATCAAACGTAGAACTGACATAACGTTAGTAGTAGTTGAGTTACGCACCGCAGGGTGGGAGCAGTGGCGCTAGTATACACCATTTTTTTTTTTTGGATAAATGGCGGCAAATAACCTCTGATTGAAGTTCATTCTCGAATTGAACGAGGTAAACTTCTTCGCACTCATGGTTGATAAGCACGAATAAGTTACCTTCGTTCAATTCGAGAACAAACTTCCAATTTCCGCAGTTTGTGTATGATAACTCATGTTTGTTTACCTGTGTGAATAAGATTGTTCCACAGTTTTTAAACTAGTTAACCGTTAATCAAATATTCTTTTTTCTATTATTATAATTTTTATAATAAAATTATGTGGGAAATAGTTTGGCAATATTTGATTAAGTGTTAAGTATTAATACATTTTCGACACTAAGCTGATGCAGTGAATCAAACTATAAAATAGGAAAATATACTTAATTGGCGCAAATATAGTATTTCCAATCCACAAAGACTCATCCCACCTGCTGCAAGATTGTGAATGTGAGAGGTTAAATCAAGTAGCTGGGTCAGTGTTCGTGAATTGAAAATATAATAACGTAGAAATTATAGACCGCATGAAATTGAAAATATTTATTTTGCAATTAAACACAATTTTATGTCACCAGCCCTTCTATAGTGAGTTTTAAAAAATAACTTTATTAAGATATATTCGTAATTACATACAATTTATTTTATAAAACAGAAACAGAAATGAATTGCGTATGCACTGGTCCGCCGTACTGCGGACCCAATTGAAAAAATAAGATATTGATACTGTGACGCAATAAGATGTTTTTTTAATACTTTAAAAGCTATGTCGTACCTAAGTAAATCTTATATCATTAAAATGAAAACTACTTTTCATCTCTCCTACATTTCCGTATGTCAATAGCGGAGCTTACTTTCATCGTTGGTATTCAATTTACTCATTAAGTTTTTTTTTTGTGCTCCGACATGCTCCCAGAAGTCAGGGTTTGATGATCATATTGATCATATTAATTTAAACAGGCGTTAATCAAATACTTCATTTATATAATGCAATATCAGAATTTTACACGGAGAAATACCTAAACCATTTAATTGATAGTTTTGATTTTCGTAGGTGATATGAACACCAAGAGCCCGATTCATTTTAAATTATTGTTGTTTAAACTTCTTGTGGAAAAATGTTATTATAATGTCCTAGACTACCTTGGTGATATTGATATTAATTAACTTGCACTGACATTTCCTAATTTTATTCTTAGATACCTCCTCCTTTTTTTGAAGTCGGTTAAAAAAACAGGCGACATACTTCAATCCTATGGGAGCCAAGAGGAAAATATATTATACTACAATCCAATGGGATCGAAAGCATGGGAGCCAAGTGGAATGAGGGGAATTGTGGACGAAATACTAATCCTAAGAATTTCAATCGCGTCGCCTAACAATACTAGGTACAAGACTTTATTTCCTTAGTCCCCTCTTACGACTCCCACGGGAAGACACTGGAGTGGCGCACCGAGGGTTCCGTACAAATTTGTAGGTAACTACTTAAGACCCTGTTTTTTGTGATTTTATTAAAAATCTATAGTTTTCAGATTTTTACCAATACTTGTAGTGACGGTATTACTTGCCAAATTGCATAGTTCTAGGTCAACGGAAAATACCCTATAAATTTTGACTCCCTTTTTCTAAGAGTGTCTAAACGTTTTTTGCGGTATAAATGGCCGTATCTTTTTTTTACGTTAACTTTTTGAATTTGTTTTTTTCCGTCTGTTCGGTAGTTGCCCCCTTTCTGCTTTTGCCTACTAAATGTGAGGCCCATACTATTTGTAGAGATTTGCCCCCTTTTTGGAACCCTCTTCTTTTTATTCTTAATTTGTCCCCTGTTTTCGTACAAACATATGAAAATTAGGTAGGTTTAGGTTATGTTAGTTTTGCAGCAGGCCCGGAGGGCCAACCACCCAAAAGTAGGAGCTCCGCGATAGCGGAGCTCCGTCGACTTTGTACAAAAAAGGGGGCAAATTACGAATAAAAAGAAGGGGGTTCTAAAAAGAGGGCAAATCTCTACAAATAGTATCGGCCTTACACTTAGTAGGCAAAAGCAGAAAGGGGGCAAGTACCGAACAGACCTTTTTTTCACACCTTCAAGGGACTGTAGACCTGAGTCTATTATAGTTACAATTTCAGCTCGATACCTCCACGCTTTTCCGAGATAAAGGGTCTTGATAGTCAGACGGACAGACGGACAACAAAGTTATCCTGGGGTTCCGTTTTTTCCCTTCGAGGTACGGAACCCTAAAAATTGATTCAAAAGATTCATGACGCAATTGCCCCGGTCAACCTACCTTGCTTGCTTACTACGCTAGTTACTAACCAAATACCTACCTGTCACAGGGGCTCTACTTTGAAATCAGTAATTCGAACTTCGGATCGCCCCGTCACTTTCTTGCAAATTAGTGACGCGTCGAGAGCAAAAGGGATAGCAATAGACGAAGTTCGAATTACGGATTTCAAAGTAGAGCCTCAGGAACCACCCTACATTGACCAAATGATAAGCTTGTAAAGACTGTACACGATAAAATCCGGGCATGCATGCTCTGGTGTATTTTTTTAATGAATGCTAATTTTCAAGTAGCACTTTTTTGTAATAGTCAGTGGTTATGAAACTATATAATAAAAATACAATCATAATAAAATTTTAGAGCGTCCGTGACGTAGGCCATTATACAGGGTGTCTTAAAAACCTTTCAACATATTTGGCGGGGTAATAGTTCGCACGATTCTGATCACGGGGGTATGGTTCATTTTTGTTTCTGTTAATGTAAAAAAAAAGAATGTTTCATTATATTCATTTTGTTACTTGATGTATCGCAGCCGATATCTTGACCTTGACATTTTGACGTTGATTACTATACTACTCCAAACGCTCGTAGTAACTAACGTCAGAATTCCAAGTTCAAGGTCAATGACCATACCTACGTTGTTTACATGGTATGTAAACAAACAATTCGATCCATGTAAACAAAAATAAGTTAACATTTTAAAAAATAATGATATCTTTTAGTGCAACTTACTTACTGTACCTATTTTTATTTTTGCGATTTGATCACTAGCTTGTTTTAAATGTGAAATCACTAGATCTCTTGTTCATGCTTTGCTAAGACTGATCATATCATCCGTCTTATATTACTGTCGAGATCTAACCATCTACCATTGTTTTTTTGCTCTAAAGTGGCCCATATAACTGGTTTACAGCAAAAATAATTACGACTAAAAGAACTGAAAATAACATAATTTAACAATGACATCTAATGACAGCCATAAATTCATAGACAGACATCTAAAAGTTCGGATAGACATGGATTGAACGATCAGAGGCCCTACTTTGAAAATCGAAGTTCGAAGTTAAGGTAGCTCCATCCCTGTCACTCGTCATTTGTGACTAAATCGAAAGAAAGGAATGGAGCGAACGTAACTTCTAACTTCGATTTTTAAAATAGGGCCTCTGATTAGTGCTCTCCGTATTGATCCGTAATGCAAAATATTTAGTCGATGGATATAAAGGCCGTCGCATAATTGATTATAATTATTTATGATGTCACACACTTACCATAGAGAAAAAAATACCAACCTTTCCCAGGCCATGGAATCGACAAACTTACGTAGTACAGCGCGATAGCTCTTAGAAGGTGCTTCGGGTTTGTACTTCTCTCTCACTCGCTCTTAATAAGAGCGTATGGGAGCGAGTGAGAGAAAAGTTCAAACCCGAAGAACCTTCTAAATGCTCATAGACAACATATTTTGCACAATTAGACTAACCTGTCATTATCTTACTCGTTTTCGCAATAGGAATGAATAACCGTGTAAGAGTACAAAAAATCCAATACAAGATTTGCGAATTTGATGTGTTTATGGCATCAAAGTTTAATCCTATTGCCAAACCTGCATCCCTGATAGATTTAAATCAAAGTGGTACAGAATCTGGACTATATGATGAACTTTGCACCAGCTATTCTTCTTTATGTTTTAGATTACGTATTTCTTAAGAAGAAATGAAACAAAAATAGGCTGTTTTTTCTCCTTCAAATGTCACGTTCGCAACGTCAAATTCAACATCGACTCTGACAATGGACCTCTCTTGGACTTTGAATACAGAAGTGTGGCCAATAGGCACCTGGACCAGAGAACTTCAACTTGACTTTGACCAAAACGGTTAATGACCTCTTTATAATTTGCAATTAATTGTTATCCCAAAATTGCTAATAAAACATTGTTGAAATTATAGAATATATTATTTATTTAAATTAGTCAAACATTTTCAAACCCCGGCAGCTGGGTTTTGGCGTCAAGGGAGGTTGTGAGGCAGCTGTCCATGCTGCGCGCTCTTTTCTGAGCCGTCCGGACTACGAGGTATTTGTAAAAATTGACGTCAAAAATGCTTTTAATTCGGTCGATCGTGGTGCCCTTCTAGCTGCTGTCAAAAAAGAAGTTCCAGAATTATATAGCTATTTGTGGCAATGCTATGGGGCACCATCAAAATTACTTTTCGGTGACAAAATCATATCTTCATGCATGGGTTGCCAACAGGGAGACCCGCTCGGGCCCGTAATTTTTAGCTTAGCCATTCATCCAATTATTTCAGATCTAAATTCTAAATTCAATCTGTGGTACCTTGATGACGGTTCCCTTGGCGGGGACGCGTCAACTGTACTACAAGACTTGCAAACGATCATCACTAAATTTTCTAATATAGGCCTCTCATTAAACTTTACTAAGTGCGAAATTTATATACCTGATCACATTTCTTTAGAAAAAAAAATTGATTTCGTCACTAAATTTAATGCAGCTTCACCCAACATTTCGGTCCATTCAAATTCATCTTTAACACTATTAGGTTCACCGATTTTTGACGATGCAATCGATCCCATTATAAATTGTAAATTAAATCTGTTTAAAAATACTTCTAACCTTTTGTACGAAATAAACCCCCATATGGCGCTTTTTATTATTCGTTTTTGTCTTTTCACTCCAAAATTCATGTATTTGTTACGGAGTTGTCCAATTTGGAAATTTCCAGACATCATGGCTTCTATAGACATTACCCTTCAATCAACTCTGTCTAAATTATTAAACATTCATTTTAGTTCAAGGCCTTGGACTCAAGCGGTTCTCCCAATTCGTTTCGGTGGACTTGGTATTCGATGCTCTTCTAGCGTGGCACTACCAGCTTTCCTGTCCTCCGCTTATGGTTCGTTGCCTCTCGTCAGTATTATCTTAAATGTCCCACAGATACTTGACGTTGAGATTGCGAACCTGGTGGAGGCCAGGGATGCTTGGTGTGAGTCGTGTCCCGGAGTGGATATGCCAGTCAAGAGGCATATCCAAAGAGCATGGGATACTCCTCGCCTCATATCAATTCATACATCTCTCATACAAAATAGTCCGGACGATTCAGATCGCGCCCGTCTTCTCGCTGTCTCTGCAGGCGAATCAGGTCACTGGCTCCACGCTCTTCCTTCCCGCAATATAGGCACAGTCTTGGACCCAAGCTGCTTGCGCATAGCAATAAGTTTGCGGGTTGGAGCTAGAATCTGTGAACCTCATACTTGCACGTGCGGGAAGGAAGTGAGTGAGCTGGGACGACATGGCCTTTCATGCTTTAGAAGTGCCGGCCGTTTGTACCGGCATGGCACAATTAATGATCTGATCCGTCGTTCGCTTGCCACTGCCTCTGTACCAGCTGTCCTGGAACCAGCAGGTTTACATAGAGACGATGGCAAGCGACCAGACGGAGCTACATTGGTGCCGTGGAAACTGGGTAGGGCACTGGTGTGGGACGCGACGTGTGTTGACACATTCGCCCTGTCCCACGTCCAGTCAACCCGTAATCGGGCCGGTGCAGCAGCTGATCAGGCCCAAACCAACAAGCGCCGCAAATATTCATCATTATTAAATAATTATGAATTTGTGGCGCTTGCAGTGGAGACCATGGGACCTTGGTCAGCTGATATGAAAAGCTTTATTAAGGCCCTGTCATCCCGGCTCATAGACACCTCCGGAGATCCTAGAGCTGGTGCTTACCTCTCCCAAAGGATTGGGCTAGCTATCCAGAGAGGTAACGCAGCCAGTGTCATAGGGACCATGCCGCGAGCGGACCTGCTAGAGGGGGTGTTCTTTTTATAGTGGTGATTATTATTTACATCTTTAATATTTGAGTAGCTTAGTTTTTATTTTAATTTAAATAAGTTTAGTTTTAACTTTTAATTGTATTATATTATATTTTAAATTATCTTTCTCCTTTTCTTTCATATGACAAAAAGTTTACTTTTTTACGTTTAGTTAAACCTACTTAATAGGTACTTTTTTATGCAATGTCATCATCTGCCTATCAAGGCCAAACTAACGATTTTAAAATTGGTAACAGGATCTGTTCGGTGGGTCGAACAGATCCTGTTACCAATTTTCGACTCCATCATCACATCTGCTGGCCTATTGCCTAACGCACTCGCAATCGCAATCGACTTTAAAGCAGAACAATTGTTTGGATTTTGTATGCAGAGTTGCAGACAAGCCTTCTTATTTCGATTTTCAAAATGAAAATGATTGCGATTGCGAGTGCGTTAGGCAATATCCCCTCGGGTCTTAGCAACACACTGGCTTTGTCAAATCCAATTCAAACCCTGTGACAACATGTAAAATAACGAAAGAATACCTAAAAGCACACAATTTTCTAACTTCTTATGAATGCCATAAGTAGAAAAGGTCTTCTAAAGGTTTCTATGCTACTACTTATTCTATGGGTTATTTATCGTGAAGGAGAAGACACGTTACATGTAGTATGTAACGGCATCCTCGCTTTGCACCCTCGGCTCACACAAATTAACCAAGTCTCAATCTAGTCTTGTACCTAATATGGATAATGCTTAAATAGCTTCGAAAACATAAATGCTAGCTGTATTTGTTTATGGTTTCTGAAAAACCCGCCGGAATTGAGATACACCCATTTTTAACAATGTACGAAAATTTCAAAACCATTTCGATTCGATTTCAAAGAATAGGCTTCTCGAATCGATCACTGTAGTAAGATAAAAAAAATATGTTACAATGAATTAATTTCATTTGACCCCTAAATGCCGGTCCGAATTGCGCTTAATCAAGCTCTTTTGTGGTTTTTCAAAAAACATATAAAACCTCTCCAATATTTTATTTTATAAGTACAATTTAGATATCTAGCCGGCACCTACATTTGAAGACAGCTGTTGTCATGTCAAATTTATTTGTTTACAAATTGACTGTAATTCTTATGATGAAATTAACACATTAATGAGACCATTTCTCTTTTGAGTTATGTGTAATGAATGTTAATAATTTGTGTGGTGAGGTTTTCCAAGAGGTTCAAAACGACGGCATCAACATTTATTGTAGAAACTCATGATTGGAAGTATGGAATCCGCCTTTACAACAAATTTAATGTGATTGTGTTAAGTAAATCTAGTCTAGAAACAAGGGTCATGTAGGAAGTGTTGTATTAATTGAGGTCTAGGTAATAAGAAATGGTTGAATGCTCATATACTCTGAAATAATAAATTATATCATATTGCGATTGTTTGTTTACATTATGTTTGAATGACGTTCGTCTATTATGACTTTAAAAACAGATCACAGATAATAAAGTCTTTCTAAATCTTAGACGAAGTATACCCGTTTTTTATAAATATCTACGTCACCTTGTCGTTACAAGTAGGTAAGGTAACTTTAATTTAATAAATTATTTTAAATATCAATAATACATTTGTAACGCCACCCTCTAGTGCTTTTGGAACATCTAAGTGAGACACAGTAATCGGGTTTGTCGGTCTCACTTGAACTAAGTTTTCTTGGTTCCCTGTCATCAAAGAATTTGTAACCGCCTTACTGGCTATAACGGTATAATTTTGATTAGCAATTAATAGTTAGTAATCGATCCAGTCTGAATATAAGATCCTTGTGCGTAACTTGTTCTATGGACCAGACAGTCAAGTGGATAGTTTCCCATTCAAAATGCACACAATGTCTTTACAGACTTTTTTCCGGAGTTGAATTTTGGCAACATGATCAAATTTTCACCAAAGAATATTGTAGTGTCACCACGAGATGACCTCTTCTCAGCATCTTCTTACTAAGCTACAAGTACTAAGTTTTATCTTTCTTCTAGGATAAGAATTTCATTCAACAACGTGTATGATGCCAGCTTTTAATGTAATTCTGATAAAACGTTACGTGTATGGACGGTTTTATTTTTACAAAAGAATTCTTAAACCTCCTTGCACAAAGAGGTACAAGATTAAAAAAAAACTTTGTCAAATTGGCATACTCAGACTTTAACGATTCGTTTTAATTGTTGTGCATAATTTATTCGTAGTAATCTCTGGTAGACGCAAATAAATAAAATTAATCCATGATTCATATTCTCGTAGAAGAAGTTTAATGTAAAAGTGATAGTGATAGTGTGATAGTGATAGTGTATTTTAGTTGTGTACGAGACTGATGAGTAAAAATCGTAATCGTTAGTTTCGTATTTAAATTATTTCAGACATAAGCCCTTAACAGAGACCGTCTTTTCGTTCATATTACAGAATAAAGTCCCAGTTTTCTAAACCCCATGGAGCATTTGACCATGAGTAGAAACATTTTCCAGTTTGTTTGTTTACAATACGTTGTGACACATGTTATGAATGAAGTAGTTAAGGTGGGGCACACTGAGAGCATCATCAGGAAGGGCGATGACAAATCAGTCTGTACCTCAGTCAAAAATTAACCTAAAAAAAAAATACCAATGTAGGGTGATCCAAATCATCCACCCTACCTACTGTTAAAAAATGTTGAAAGGTTTTTAAGACACCCTGTATAATCCACAGTACCAATATTTTTTTGAACACGGTCTTCTGACAGTCTTTACTAAATTCTCCTGTTCAAAACATTTTATTATTTTTAATTATACAAGCCAAATTATACCTTATTAAATTACCTTTTCACAATAGTTAAAACTTTTCTACTTGTATTCAGATTGAGATAGTTGTGAGGTTTTTTAACTTTGGCGAATTTGACATTTTGACAAATATATGCCTCCCATACAAAAACAACTTTCAGTGCTTGGAGTAAAAATTCTTCCTGACTACTACAAATACAAATTAGTTTCAAAAAGTATTTTTTTGGAAAGACGACATTTTAATGTGCGTAAAACAGCTTATAAAATATAAATACAGGGGCTCTACTTTGAAATCCGTAATTCGAACTTCGGATCGCCACGTCACTTTCTTGCGAATTAGTTACGCGTCGAGAGCGAAAGAGATAGCAATAGACGAAGTTCGAATTACGGATTTCAAAGTAGAGCACCAGTTGTGACATTGTAGCAGGAAGCAAGTGAAGATAGTCAAAAAAAGCTGTACAGAATATCAAAGGTATGATAGAATATATTCGGCGAAAACTCACACATACCCATACATTATTATACGATTTTATTTTATTATATAGTATTATAATTAAACAAGTTATTAAAAAAAAAACTGCTTGAAAATATGCATTCATTGC
The DNA here is from genome assembly GCA_948252455.1 of Acleris cristana. Lineage (NCBI taxonomy): Eukaryota > Metazoa > Arthropoda > Insecta > Lepidoptera > Tortricidae > Acleris > Acleris cristana. The sequence goes on along the minus strand of OX411790.1, from coordinate 12,244,997 downwards.
AAAGATACACCAGAGCATACATGCCCGGATTTTATCGTGTACAGTCTTCATATGAGTTCCTAATAAGAAATAAGCATGGGAGAGTTTCCGAAATCAGAAAAAAGGTAGGTTTTCCATTAAGGTAGATCCAGGAAAGTGTCAAGAGCCTATGTTATATATTTATTTAGCATCTTCTGTGGTTTTCTGTCAAACATATATGACTTTACAACAGAGGCTCTACTTTGAAATCCGTAATACGAACTTCGTCTATTGCTATCCCTTTTGCTCTCGACGCGTCACTAATTCGCAAGAAAGTGATGGGGCGATCCGAAGTTCGAATTACTGATTTCAAAGTAGTAGAGCCCCAAACAACATTAGGTAACAGAGTCCCTACTTTGAAAATCGAAGTTCGAAGTTACGTTCGCTCCATCACCTTTTCTCGATGTAGTATCGGATGACGAGTGACAAGGATGGAGCTAACGTAACTTCGAACTTCGATTTTCAAAGTGCGGCCTCAGGATTTTTTTTTGCATGATTATCAATACTGTAGGCTAGTAAACATTGGTTTCCACTTAAACTCGAACTTTGGACCAAATAATGTGTCAACTCTTCTTCCCTTATTAAAAGCGTGTTGAATCCAAGCATAATCCAAATCGGGCTATTTCTTTTACAACCGCTCGCAGTGATCGAGATTGCAAGGCTCCATAGATTAGAGCTGAGTTGGGACCATTTCGTGGCTTCATATTGTCTGTCCTTTATTGTGTTATGTCACGAATAAATATTTTTCTTTATATTTTTGCCCATTTAAGCACATACATTCCACGTCTCAGGCTGACCACTCGTAGAAAATAGAGCCGCGCCCATCGATTCTGAAATAAGGAAAAAAGTTGGCTTATAGCGTAGGCTTTAGCGGAATTAAAGTATCCTTTTTTCGAAGGGATTCAAGCAATAATCTCCATGCCAATTTTTATAACAATCGGTACAGCGATTTAGCTGTAAAAGTGTAACAGACAGACGGACAGACAGTTAAAATGTTAATATTTAAGTCATTTATTTAAAAACAAGTTTCTGACAAAAAATTCATTAGCTGCTTACCGCCGTAATAAGACATATTATTATTTTGAATGGAAAAAAATCCAACCGATATCTCTTATGGTTCAAAAGATAAAGCTCTTTAAAGTTAGGACAGATGGACGGACGGATTGACGGACGGACGGATGGACAGCGTAGGCTTAGTTATAGGGTCCCGTTTGACTCCCTTCGAACACGGAACCCTAAAAATGATTTATTCTTGATCTTTTTGAAAATCGGTGCAGTGCTTAGTTTTAATGGTTCCGTACATAAAAGGGTATATATTTCTAGGTAAAAAAGTATCGTTATTACTTTCTTAGTTTAGCCGTGAAAGCGCAACAGACAGATAAACACACTTTTGCATTCAAAATATTAGTATGGACTAGCTTCTGCCTGCGATTACGTCGGCGTAGAACCCGTTTATCACCGTTGATTCTGGAATTAAAGTAGGTATCCTTCATCGAAGGGATTCAGGCAATAATCTCCATACCAATTTTAATTACAATCGGTACAGTGATTTAGCTGTAGATGTGTAACAGACAGATGGACTGACAGCAAAAGTGTTAGTATTTAAGTAATTTATTTAAAAACAAGTTTCTGTTAAAAAGTTCGTTATCTGCATGTCAAGACCAAACTAGCCAGTAGAGATCCTGTCGCCAACTTCAGTCTTAATCATCAGCGGCCCGTTTCACGAAGCTACAAGTTACAAATTACAAGCGGAAGTCTCTTTCTAACTCCTTTTGCTAGAACGGGAGTTCCGCTTGTAATTTGTAACTTGTTGCTTCGTGAAACGGGCCACAGATCACCTCTTTGATTTGATACTATAATATTGCATTGTCATTTGTCCAAATTTCAGCCCATTCCATTAACGGAAACTGGTTTAAAATTGACTTATATACATACATACAAACAGTACAAAAGTTTGCCCTAGGTTTGAGAAATTTTCGAAGTTTAGTTGCTAGAATTTGTAGTGCCAGCCTGTCACACATGTAGTCCACGAATGAAATGATATCCCATTTAGTAAATCGGTTTATAGCCAGACTGGACATTCGATTTTTAATCACATTCATACATTACATACATGGACCTTTTGCTGCAGTCGGGTTAAAAAGGTTTGAGACGAGCTGACTTGGATCCGGGGATCAGTTTATCTGTACATAGGTATGTAACTAGATTTTACACTACATCCGCGTAGAATTTGTCGTGTAACGCTCAGTAATTATAAAAAATCCCGGTGTAAAAAGTACTCAAAATCCTTTCCCACCAGCGCTCAAGCTCGATACTAAAATTCATTAATATCGTTTAAGCGGATTAGCTGAGAAAGCGTAACAGACCGACAGAGAGAGAGAGAGAGAAATTTTCATATTGATAATATTAGCATGACCGCCATGGATAATGTGCTGCAACATAGAACACCTAAAAACCTAATACGCAAACCGACTTACACGGAACCGCAGCCATAGTCGTTGATACGCCAAACCTCCTCCGTTGTGTGAAGGCTCCGGATTTTATCGTGTTCCTTTTAGTCTTTTAAGTGAAGGTAGTCCGAACTTTTGGTACCCAAATTGCTAAGATCGTGGTTCCTAAGGAAAAAAAAGCAATGTGTCGTTCTCCACCATCGATTTGCACCACTGAACAACACGACTCTGGTGCTTGGCATTTTGTTCTTTTACCTGGCGGTCCCTTTTCATATTTCGCCAAAGACCGGTGATTGAAATTTTGAAGTGTGTGGAGTTGTGGTGTAAGTGAAATGGAAGTTTCAACGGATAGAGGTAAAGACTAACAATTTTACACGTTATTTTACGTTACTAAATTATATGAAAAATATTATATTTTTGTCACATGTCAACGTCAGTCAATCCATTGTTTTTTCCGTCACCGACAAAGATTTATTTCTCATTTTTTACTTGAAATCATTGAATGAATGTAAAAGTTACCTACAGATAAAGCAAAATTAACGAATAAGCTATTCACGCTTCGTAATGTCATTCAAATAAGTGAACTATATAGGATACCTTATGAACTTAGGCTCATTATTCCCAAAAAATTACCACTGACATGTCAAATCAGTAAAGTAAAAGAGTGAATGAGGTAGATTCCAACCCGTGATCTGATCTGACATTCCTTCCTAGATCTGTGGCGACCTAGCGACATCTAGCGCACACTTGTATCAACCAACTCGCTAACTCGCTAGCGCCACCAGCGTCAGACAGCGCAACTAAAAGTTCTACATCGCGCTAACGAAGTTTCTCCGGTCAATTGACATATATACAACTTCCAACTTCATCCCAATGGACTTCGGTCCCCAGGCATAACACCTGCCTGGAGAGAGATCTCTCTATTGTCCTCTCTTTCTACATTGGTGACCCTCGACAATGGACAATTACGCAACCTGACGACCTTCAAGCACTATGACGCAGTTTCACAGCAAGCCAAGACAACCCGCACTGTGCACCACTAGCATTCTGATATATCTCAATGCCTGGTGTCTACACTGTGCACACTACTCTCACTCAACAACGCGACTCACTGCAACCTACTACGAGTACTTCACGAGCAGGTACACGACTCACTGTGTACTCCACTCACTCCTCTTCTCCTGCTACGCTCGCCAACGCGGCTCTGAGCACTACTGGAGACCCCACTACTGGCACTTGCAAGCGGCAATTCAACGCACAGACTGCACGTCATCACCATCAACCTCCGGTCTCAAAGGGGGGCTGGTGTGGCGACCTAGCGACATCTAGCGCACACTTGTATCAACCAACTCGCTAACTCGCTAGCGCCACCAGCGTCAGACAGCGCAACTAAAAGTTCTACATCGCGCTAACGAAGTTTCTCCGGTCAATTGACATATATACAACTTCCAACTTCATCCCAATGGACTTCGGTCCCCAGGCATAACACCTGCCTGGAGAGAGATCTCTCTATTGTCCTCTCTTCCTACAGATCCTCCCTAGTGTATCAGACCGTGTCAGAATAAAATAATATAAGCTTTTTATACACGACCGGACTAAAAATTTATATTCTCTTTGAATAAAGTCACAGGTTTAGTCATCCAACCTTTCATGCGTGTCATATCCAATCCAATACAATCGTAAAAAGGTTATAGTTGTATACATCACGTCACTATACTTCATGCGCCTTGTCAGTGTACGTCACACGTCACAGACTTTATTTTCTTATCTGTGAATCTGTCATTTGGCAAATCATGTTCCATTCCGTCGCGTTGTGAGAATAATTGTGCGTTTTAAAATAGTTTAAAAGAATTAGTTGTTATTAACTTATTACTACTTTAATATTTAACGTAAGTATTAGTCTTTAGTGTCACTATTGGGTACTATTACTGTTATATTACTGAATCTTATTTTTATAACTCTACTTAAAAAGTTCAACTTAATTATTAATAATTGAACGTGGAAACCAGTTTTCCTGTTTATATAAGTCCTTGGTCGACGTTTTATGGCATTGGGTGTCGTCACTAGTTGTATGTTAAGGTAGTAGCTTCTATAAATCGAGAAATTTTCATCATTTATAAAATTACTTTCATGACCCACTAGTCCAATTTTTTGTATGGCTTTTCACCGTTATCTACCAAAATTAGCTGTTCGCCTTGATGTTCTTAGTGTTTGTTCTTCATTATTTGATTGTTCCAATGAGCTAATGGTAAATTTTGTCTGGCAATGTTGACCTCTTATCACTTCTATGTAGGTACTTGTCTAATCTAAAGATAACAGTGACACTACTTTATCAGTTTTTTCGCAGTGACTAAGTCTACTGTAATAACACTACACTTACAGGTGTACTCAATAACATAAAACCAGTAATTAATAATGGAATAGATTTTTGTAAATTTGACCTAGTTACTCATAGAAAGCGAATTAAAAGTACACTTTCATTTTCTCTTATTCACAAAAAAACTAGAACACTATTTATAAAGTCTTGTTGCCATACAGGGTACAAAGCATGATTCTTAGCACAAAGAACTCTTTATTCAGTGTAAAAATAGGCAATAATGGTTTATGCTTATTATACACATTTGATTGTGTGTGACAAGGTTATTGATTGAGAATTTTAAAGATATAAACCAGTAGGAATTACAGCAATGGTTGCTGTGTGTATTCAGCATACTAATGAGATATCAAACTCCATTCAGATGTCTTTCATGTTTATTAAAAAAAACTACATGTTTATAATAATCTGTATACCTAAGTTGAATAAAAAATGGTGATTGTTGTTTTCAAAATCGCATTTATTATATTATGTATTTCATGGTAGGTTTTTATAGAGAGATAAAAAATGCTATGGGTTTTTAGGGTACCATACCAGCCAGGTGTCTGGGTGTTCGTCCATTCAAATCGAAATATAATCATACCTACTGTGTGGTGGAACCCTCCGTGCGCGAGTCACACTCGCATTGGACCAGTTTTTTTGTTGTTCTTGATGTTTGCTATTTTTCTTTATATAAAGAGTTATAGGCTGCAGTAAGTTATTTGATGTTAAAATGATAACAAAGTCATTAGTAGAACTTCTAATTAGTATAACAATCTACAGAATAATCATAATTTTAATTAACTATTAGATCTATATTCTATTAAGACAGATACATATTCTCAAAGTGTACACCACGAAGCCCTCTGCGAGAAATCAACATCATTTTATGTTGAGTAAACAAATGTATTTTCTTTAAAGATCTGATATGAAACCAGCTTTTGATTATTAAGGGTTCCGTAAAATAGTGTTTTAAAAGGGTGAAAGTGGAGGTTTTGAGAACCGTTGTATTTAGGAACTTCTATGAACTCATAAAATGTTTTATTATTCATTTATTTAGACAGTAGGAAGATCAAAATGGAGAGCTTTTTAGTATTGTTGAATAACCAATCATTAGGCCCAACAAACAAATGAATGTACATTTTTTTTCATATTTTTCTGAGTCATTAAAGCATAGATAACGCAAAAATAATTGTAGTTAATTTAGTAATTAATATTCAAAGCAATTAAATAATGCTTACTGGTAGTGGTCACTTAGTGGCTGCAGCTAACTGTTTTAGTACTGTTATAACTGCCGTGGTAGTGTTTGTGGTTAATAAGGTCTTTTGGAGAGCAACACTGTTTTAATGAACAATAGGTATAGGTGTTTTACGCGACCTTTGACAGTGGTATATACTTTTATTATTATCTTTATTCACATAAACTGAAACGAAGGAAGGGAAGGTGCTTGTAAATGTAATGCATAATTACACAACATATTATGTTGTGTAATTTGCATTTTCAACAATCAACTTAATTTTTCTTAAGCAGAATTATGGCTAGTAGAAATGGTTACGGTAGGGTGCATCGGCCACCTTTACCGTAAACAGATTATTGAACTTTGATGTTGCAATTATAGCCAATACTACAAAATCTTTTCAAGCTATACTTTTCCAATGTTTATTTTGTAAGTGCTAGAAACACCACTATTGCCAAATCCACTGCAGTAACCCAAGCAGACAGATCAATGTTATTCAAAATACTAGCTTCTGCCCGCGACTTCGTCCGCGTAGATTTCCTTCGGGAACTTTTAATTTTAAGAAGAAGAAGAAGACAAAAGTAGCCTATATGTTAAAGGTTGTAAGCTATCTCCATTCCAAATTTCATGCGAATCCGTCCCGCCGTTGTTGCAGCGTGACGGAGTAACATACTAACACACACAAACTTTCGTGTCTATAATAATATTAGTAGGGAGGGTTATAGCTTGAGTCATATAACACTAGTGCTTACGGCACTTGTCTCACCGCCGACGATGAGCAAGAAATGACTAGAGCCAGAGGTCAACTATTAATATGTGTCACTTATTGACACGGGGTAAATATCTTTTGTTGGAGAGAGGCGGCCTAGTCAAAATCAATACCATTACATCTCAAAGGCAAAGTTTTATTTCATAACAAAAAAAGCTTGAGGCGAAACTACAATATTCTCAAGTGGTGATCTGTGTTACCGCATAGGCCTTTTATGGGACATATGGATCATGTTGCCAATTTAACGAGAACATGGTCCCCATTTTTTCCAAACTCTGTTACCTAGTACCTAGTCATAATCGGGTTCTGCCGTTTGGCTAAATTATTTTTCGTCAAATGTATCATTTGGTCAAACGCTATTTTTTCCGAAACTGTAAATATGTCAGGATTTATTTCAGAACCATCGTGTAGGTTATAGGTTAGGTTAGGGTAGCTTTATAAAAATCCTGAAATATTTACAGTTTTGGAAAAAACGCGTTTAACCAAATGATATATTTGACGAAATGATACATTTGACGAAAAATAATTTAGCCAAACGACAGATCCAATTAAACTAGAAAATAATAAAACTAGAGGACGCCCGCGTAGAATTAGTTTCCCGATACTCCCCCTACTTCTTCCCGTTGGGGGTCGATTTTCGGAAAATCCTTTCTTAGTGCTCTCTTACATCATGAAAGGAACCCCTGTACCAAATTTCAAGTTTCTAGGTAGGTACAGTAGTTTCGACTGTGCGTTGATATATAAGTCAGTCAGTTTTGCCTTTTATATATATAGATATTGTTAACAATAATACTGTTTGTGGTACAGTGAGCAATGGAGCGCGACGCACAAGGCGGAGACTCGGGGCCCCCGAAGGGCCTGCCGGCGCTGAAGGCCCACGTGACGGCCAACAAAGTGGATGTAGCGCTGTGGGCCATCCGGCTGCTAACGGTGCTCTGTACCTTTGGCTACATCCTGCCGCTGTTCAACAAGTAAGCTCTCGAGCCTTCCTGCTCCCCGTGTGTTTATGCGGGCTTTACATGGGTGATTATAGCCGCGATTTTCTCGTCAAGGCCTAAATGGCAAGTTTCTAAGTAGACTACTATCCGACTTTTGGCCGTGCGGCGACCGTCCGGCTTAGTCTCAGGCGATGGCTTGCTGCAAAATGTTTTTTTGTCGACGTGTTAATGGCGATTCGATTTTTAGGGTTCCGTACCAAAATAGTATGAACCCTTTTGGTGAGACTTCGGTGTCTGTCTGCCTGGATGCATGACACAGCAGTTTTTCTCTGAAACTATAGAACTAAGCTATAATTTTGCATAGTTGTATAAGTTGCTTGCCCGTATCTGTTTTTAGTAAAAAAAGAATGACATAATTTTTCTAAAAATTTGAAATAGTTTCTTGAATGAGGGATTCAAAAATAAAACCGATTTGATTATAGCAAACGGCGTGTCATATAAAAGGGCTCGATTTGCACATTTCAAAACGATTATATTCATAATTTTCCATGACGTAATTTTTGATTTATAGGTAAAAAATGACCAAAAAATGAGCTTTCTCCTCCTTATCTCCAAAGTTTGTAGACCAAAAAATCGGAATAAATCCTGACTTAAATTTAATTATTTATATTTTACGCGAAAAATAAAATTTGTCAAAATTTACAGTTACGGAAATATTAGCAAAAAATTTGAAAAATCTGTATTAAAATTTAGGCTAGTCAATATGGACCTTATTGTTTAAAAAATAACCTACTACTCACTACTAGCCGCATGGTTATAGTCACCCGTGTAAAAGCCCACAGTACCGGCCTATCGCCGACTAGCCCCGGCCTGTTGCAAAGCCCCTGATCGTTGCCCCCCCTAGCCCGGTGTCGGCGTTCTACAAGGCGCTGCTCGGCAACGCGGCGGTGTCGGCGCTGCGGCTGCACCAGCGCGTGCCGGCGCGCGAGATCGCGCTCTCCCGCGAGTTCCTCGCGCGGTTCTTCCTCGAGGACTCGGCTCACTACCTCTTCTACTCGCTGATATTCATCAATGTGGCGCCTAACTTGTGTATCCTTTTCAAAATTATACACCGACGCTTTATGTTACATTACAATAACTTGGACGTAATGAAATTGTTACTTAATTGGCGTCCATCGGTCTCGAAGGATCACCGCAAATTAAAATTGCTGAGGCTGCGTTATATCTGGGCTCCTCGTTACAAAATTCGAGGATCTGAAGCTCTTAATATAATTTGGATCAAGTAGGCGAGTTGAAGGTACAGTAGAGATTCGACAGTAACTTATTCTTTTCTCACTTGACACTCGGAGTTTTATAACCTTTTTTTACTGAGACTTGAAAATTGTACTTGATCGTGATAGATGTCAATAGCCGATACAATTTAAATTAATGAAGTTATTAGGTAGATAATGTGGCAACGCTCGTATAAAGTAATCTTAAACTTGAAAACCTTTCGTATTGTTCTCTTTAAGCTATTTTAACGTGTGCTTTTATACCAAACAAATCGTGTTCAATATAATACAAAAACATTAAGAAAAGAATATAGGTATATAAAATACCGCATTTAAATACAAACTACCAAGGTTACCACTGACTTTCCTGCTAAGAAACAACTTGTTCGTTGCATTAAATGAAGATGCGACAGGTCGTAGGTTCGATTCCTGTATTACACACACCCATTAACCTATGTACGTGTCTCCAACATACGCCAATCATTGTTTACTATACTTACACCACGAACATGACGATTCAAGGACGACTCAAGTTAACCGTTATCTATGTATATAAAAAACTGACTGGCTGATCGATCAACGCACAGCCGAAACCGCCGGACCTAGGGACTTGAAATTTGGAGGGAATATTTCTTGGGTGCACTAAGAAGGGATTTTTAGAAATTCATCCCCTAAGGGGTTAAAATAGGCGCGTTGGCGGAGCTCCGTCGACTTAGTGAAATTGATTTTGAATTGAGAAAACATGCAAGTGGGGAAAATCCAAAATGGAAAATATGCTATTGGTAAAAAAAAGCAATGGAAAGAAATGCAATTGGAGAAAAAATAAAATGGGGAAAAATGCGAATGGAAAGTTTGCTACGCGCAATTAAAGAGTTTGGGGAAACGATCTAATTACTCTAAAATAGAGGAGTAGGGGGAATCTAATTCTAAGCGTACGGAGTCGCGGGCGTCCTCTAGTTTCCTTTAAAGTCCTTTGTATTTACAAATTATAGTACGGTCGGCCTTATAAGAAGCTGCACACTTTAGTGTTTTGTCATTTTAACGTCATGTTTGAACTGCGGCACTAATCTGTCAAAGGCGTTAAAGCGAAAAGTGTGCAGCTTTTTATAAGGCCGACTGTACCCGGCCGATAAGAAGTCAAGATATTGACAGCAGAAAAACAATGCTAAACTTATTTGTTGCGTGTAAAGGAACAGTAATATCAGCATTGTTTTACATTGTCCCTATCTATACTTCAGTTTATTTAGAATTAGAAACCACAACAACATTATATTGCGGCTCGTGAACTGTAATCTCTTTACAATTTGTACTAGAGTAACAATTGACGACACGCAAATAAAGTGACATTAAAACAATTTTATTTTGTGGCTCCTAGACTATTGTACTGTACTATTTGCTAGGTAATAAACAGTTGACCAGACGCAATATAATGTTATTGTGGTTTCTAATTCTAAATAAATTGAAGTATAGAAACTTTGTGGTTGTCCAATGTGTCAGGATTGACTTCTTATCGACCGGGCACTATAGTTGCAATGGCTTTGCTCCTGTGTGTGTACTTAACATTTATAGTCATCAATAGAATAAGTAAGCTGGAAGAGAACTTGTTGAAGGATAAGCTTGCCTTTACTAGGACTATCTTGTAAATGTACTTTGTGTATTTTTTTATATACTTACATATAATAAAGAGTTTACATTCATATATACTTACATTCTCGCACCTCAAATATTGATGATAGCAAACTATTACTTAAAGAAAACATTTCTTTAATTTTAGAAGTATAAAAATCTGCATTACCCGATTTAAAAAAAAATAGCCTGCGAGTCCCGAATACCGAATGACATATGTATCATGTATGTATGTATGTCAGTCTGCTCGTGACCATGACCGTTGCAACACGATCGAAACGTCGAGGAATATATATAATGTTTTTTCGCGATTAAGTCCCGTTTTATATTTATAACAGCACAATGTATGTACAGTCGACTACAAAGGGTCCACTTCTTCATCTTAACGATTAATAAGGTCTTTCTGAGTCTTTCCGGAGTTTCTTGCGGCGCTTCTTCTCCGCAATGATGGTCTTGTCCGAAGCGCTAGTAGATTCACAACATATTACCGACGTGTAAAAATGTGGCCAATTTACTGAAAAAATATTTTGAATTTTGGATTTGTTATCGTGTTGGCTTTACCACCATCATCCAAAGACCATAACTATAAAATATTCGAAAATACAACTCGATAATGATCACTTGAAAAGTTGTCTTTGTACATAATAATATGGTAATTCGAGTGTCAATAATGTCTATTCGAGTGCCCGGTTCAAGGTCGCTTGTCGTTAGTATCGATTTGTGTACAATCGACTAGGAAGCTTCGGACATATATTTTTAAATTGATTGTCGTTTCGAGACGACTGGCTTTAAATTATTATCATCAAAATGTGTATTTGGCGTTAATTGCGGTGGTAATTTTACTATTATTTGATTTGGTATTTTGGGTACTGATAAATACCAATTTGACGACGAGTTTAGCCTAGTTAGTAGGTAACCTGGGCCTTTGTGCAACATTGTCCCCTGATATTTTTTTATTTTTTTAATCTATCAAGTTGATCTCGTACTATGTTTACTAGACAACGATAAACGTACTTACAATGGAGATTACATATGTATCTAAATACATAGAAAACAAATCGCGCTTACACACAAATAATTATTTTGCCTATACCCAGATTCAAACCCGGGACCGCTAGCTTCGTAGGCAGAGTCACTACTAACTAGGCTATATATTGTTCATTATTATATGTGTGGAAACCTGGCATTTTTGGCATCCTACAAACTTTGGCAGGTTGAACTTTATTTAGTAATAGTCTATAATTCTATAATTACCAGGTGTGAATTACTGGTAGATATACAGCGATATATATGTAAAGATACAAGATAGATAGATGTATTAAACCGGCTGACTTGAGCGGCCGGCGTGGAGTTGATTCTCGTAAATAACTTCATTTGTGTGTCTGTTGCATGTAAGTGTCAAGGTTGAGTTTACAAGGTTGCTTATTAAGATGGTGTCATGGACTCAAGTTGTCTTGTATTCGGTCACCGTCAGTAGGTACTATAAACGTACTTCCGCATAAAGAGGAGAAATTTTAATATATTTCTGTCTAAAAGTGATTTTATGGCTTAGCACTTACTTCAATTGCCTAGCTATACCGTTCTAATGAGTAGGTGGAACCTCTTATTACAGGCAGCGGATATTTGGTACACATAGCTAGTTAATCTCTTGGATAGATAATGCTTAAATGATTTCTACGCGAACGAAAACGTGGGAAAATGATTAACGGGTACCTATTATTGTATCAAAATATTTCAACAAACGTGTCATTCATTACGCAGAACTTTCATTTTGTCGAATGGCATTTCTCGCCGCATAAGCTTTTTTTTGGCAGTCACAAACTCACAAGTCTAACCTAACCTAACCTACGTAATTAATGTTAAAGATATCCTAAAAACATCACGGTTTCAGAAAATAGCATTCGCTGAAATGAAATTTAATTAAATGATACAATCAATGTATCATTTTATCAAATTTAGTTTACCATTATACCATTATTAACACATTAAGTGTTAACGAGTGTATAAATAACGTCGCAGTCAAGTGCGTGCGGCTTTTAATTAATCTTCCATTGTTCTAGAAAATTTCACAATAAGGTATTACAGTAGTATCACTAGCTACAGGCTTGATAATAGTTTAAAATTAATCTAAATATATAAAAGAAGAAACTGACTGACATATCAACGCTCAGCCCAAACCGCTGGGTCTAGAGATTCCAAATTTGGCACGTAGGTTCCTTATGAGGTCTAGGGGTGCACTAAGAAAGGATTTCCCGAAAATCGAAATATTAGGGAACAATTTTAACCTCGTTAGGCCCACCATACCGCAAACAGGGAGTTTTTTGTAAGTGGGACTTTGAATCTACCATCAAGGCAATAAAGTTAAATTACGCTTGTTCGATAATTACATTTTCAGTTTTTGAACATAGGAAAATAAACCTTATGCTTATAGTAACACAATTCAAATTAAATTGCCTTGATTATGCACATTCTATTGCACACTGGGCCTTACGAGGTTCACAAATTGACTTATGTAGTCCTTAACTAAGCTCTAGGGTTTTTTTACTAAGGTTGGGTTACCTTCGTATGGGCGAAATATGTTTGCCAAATGTATCGTTTCCCAACCGTTTGATTTACCAACCCGCTTTTTCTGTAAACGTAAATATTTCAGGATTTTTATAAAAACGAACGTAACCTTACCTATACACGATGGTACAGAAATAAATCCTGAACTATTTACAGTTAAATAAAAGAAATGGGTTGGCAAATGACACGGTTGTGAAACGATACATTTTGCCAAATATATTTGGGCCAAAAGGCAGGATACCACTATGGATAATAGACTAGACCAATTTAGAGAAAAACCTGTTAACTTTTATAATTCAAATTAACATTTATATTACATATGTATATGCATAAGTGGTATGTTACGTACGTAGAGCGTTAGGTACCGCATAAAATGTGAAATAATAAACACAGAACTTTAATGATGTATCGTGCGCTGTGTTACGAATACTTATAGCTAATTTGTCTGAACCTGCGTCAGTACATTACCCACGAGTAAATGAGTAAGAAATAGCAAGAAGTCTATCTCAATCACTCTGATAGTAACATTAAGTACAGTCAACAGCATAAATAAGTGATCATTTATGTAACTTGTCACTTTAACGTCGTGTTTGAAATGTTATACAAAATTGTGCAACGATTGAAAGCAACAAGGTACATAAATGATCACTTATTTATGCTGTTGACTGTACATGTACACTCTAGTGCTTTGTCACATTAACTCCATGTTTGAACTGCTACACTAATCTGTCAACGGCGTTAAAACGACAAGCTACTAAAATGTGCAGTTACTTATAAATAATATTCCGATTATGTAGTTGTGTATTGTAAACAGTATTCCTCGTTCTAACATCAATACTCACGCTTAAGTTTGAACATAATTATTCTACATCTGGTACTAAAACCTTTAAGTATGCGTCCGACTCACTAATAACCGGTTTTTTAACGATTGTCCCGTTTGTCCACCATTTGAATGGCAACCTAACATTTATTTATGGAATGTGAAATATGTATGCTCTTTTATCTTCTCTAACTCGTAATCAAACATAAAAATAAGTACCTTTTGTACTCTAATTATTTATGTAAGTAGGAAAAACTCCCTGTATAATTGACAACCAAAAAACTATCTACACCTATTTTTTTCAAGGCTCGACATAGCTCGACAATACAGTAGTTTATACCCTACCTATTATTCCTTTTTTTTTACAAAACTTTGAATGTTATTCACGAATGTTTTTTGTTGTTATTCGAGTTGTCGTGTCGTGTAGTCATATGATACACTAGAGGACGCCCGCGACTTCGTACGCGTAGAATTAGTTTCCCGCTACTCCCCCCATTTTTTCCCGTTGGGGGTCGATTTTTGGAAAATCCTTTCTTAGTGCTCACTTACATCATGAAAGGAACCCAAATTTCAAGTTTCTAGGTACAGTAGTTTCGGCTGTGCGTTGATACATCAGTCAGTCAGTTTAGCCTTTTATATATATAGATAGATAGATAGATAGATGATACACAGTTTTGTTTGAAGGCTACTTGGATAAACTAACGGTTTTAAGTTTTCCGCATATCATAATCCCCTTCGCCTTCTCCGTATGATAAACACACATGTACAATAAATACATACTCAAATACAATTTACATAAATGTTTTGCCCATATCGGGAATCGAATAATAAGAACATTGACATTAAAATAACCGTCAGAAAAAAAAACAAAGTGAAACGAACTCTTGTCAATGCCCTCTATTTTTAACTTTACGTCGCTATTGAACTTGAACTTGTTTTTTTTTTAATTTAAAGTCTATGGCACGAGTAGGTATAGTCCACCACTACACGTGGGGCAATCGTAGGGTTGCCAACTTTTTTTTAGGAAAATAACGTATTTACCTGTCTGACGAGTATAAAATATAAGTATTTCCAAATAAAAAAGTATTCTTCAAATGTATTAATTTATTTGATTGAAAACATACTTTTTGTGCTCTTAGCACATTGTAATGAAGCTTCACACACGTTCAGAAATTTTGCAGAAGTCTTAATTCTGCTGTTCGGTCATCAATTTCGATTCATTCCACGCATGTCAGAAATAAAGTATTTTCGTTACTTTTTTTTGTTCAAAAGAATAAAGTATAATGAAGCGAAATAACGTAGGATACGTTATTATAAAGTATGGTTGGCAACCCTACAATGGTGTCTTGAATGACGTACATTCTTGTAAACTTATTTATTTTATTGGTAAACATCATTGACACTTCCCAGTAACCCTGACAATCAATGTTATAAAAGTTAGGCTGCTTAGTATTTATTTATTTATCCTTACCATTATTATAAATGCGAAGTATGTTTGTTTGTTTCGTTTCCACGGTTGAACGCCTCAACCGACGTGATATTTAGTACAGATAATGATTAGCCCCGAGAAGATGAAAATTATGTTACTTATTGTCTTAGAAAATTTGACTTCCTCCAAATTTTTAATCCCTAGGTCCAGCGGCTGTGCGTTAATCGATCAGTCATTTTCTACTTTCATATACATACCTACACGACACAAGAACAAAGCACAACTAATGACCTTAAAAACGCAAACGCGAGGCCCCACAGTCATACCTTACCTTAGATGAAATAGGGATTATAACTGTTTGAAGTCGAAATTTCAAAAGGTGCTATTTTTGACGCCGAAGTGTATATAGACTAACCTAACCTAATTTAACTAATCTCCACAATAAATGTTTATTAAATTCTGGAATTCCATCCAGCTTAAAAGGAGGTTAGGCGAAAATATTTTAGACTAAATAATACATTAGGACAAACAATTTTATGCGTGTCAAAGGTATACCACGCTGTACCGTAATAATGTCGCAGTAACGCATAATGGTCTTGTCCAAAACGCTGGTAGATTCACTCTATATTGCCGACGTGTAAAAGAGATCTCATGTGGCCAATTTCCTGAAGAAATATTTAGATTTTTTTGAATTTTGAATGTATTAAATGGAGAGTGGTTTCAAATTACTGTACAGCAATTGTGTTTGGCCCTACTAGAATGGGTATTGACGTTCTATAATAACTTGTATGTACTATGTTGTGTGCCTCCCCCCCGAGTTCTCCTTGACTCCAGAGCTAGTGATCCTGACGCCGATCTTCCTGTTCGCCCTGCTGCACGCCGCCTCCTACTCGCTCACCATTCTTGACGTGAGTACAGTTCAATAATGGGTATTTTATTTATTTATGTAACTTGTACATAAGGGTTTCCCCAGACCTATCGACGCGGACTCGGCTTGAGCTGGTAAGAACAAGTTTTATGCTTATGCAATAAGAGCGAACGAAACGAAACGAAAATCGACGCCTTTTTCACTATTACTTCACGGATATAAAACTTTTTCTCACTGGTTCAAGCCGATTCCGCGTCGATAGGTCTGGGAAGACCCTAAGGAAGCTCCTTAAGGTATGAGTGCCACGGTAAGAGCGAGCCTGTGAGCGCTCTCATGACAGGCACAAGTACCTTAAGGTAATTAATTAAATACTTTTCGTATTTTTACTTAAATTGTTCTAAAACAGTTTTACACCAGTATAATATAAAAATTAAGATTTCTGTTAATCACTAAATACCATCACTGAAATGCTATAATAATTATAAAAGGACTGTTATCACCATAGCAATGCTCATTATAGAACGGATTTCACGCTTCGGTTACGCTAAAGGTTGTAATCTGATACCGTTAACGATATTAATATTAGCTGTGTATAGTACGCGACTAGAAAAACACTTTAAGAATAGATCTGAATTCTTTGACTCTGAGAACATTGTTCCAATTGGGAATAAGCTCCCTGTACACGGTTTACCGATAAGGCCAAATTATCCCCGAGTCTTTAATGTTTTCTACAAACATGTATTTCTTTATATAAGAATGTGTATCGTTAAGATGAGGCGGGGCTATTGTAACTTTTCATACTAATTTTAAAAGTAGAACACGTTTTCGTATGAAAGTTTCTAGCCCCGCAGATGCAATAGCCCCGCCTCACCTTACCAATGCCAGAGCTTAGTTTGGGTTGGGACTAGATCAATTTGTACAGTTTGTCTTTGGATATTTATTTATTCATTTCACTTATCATCAGTTAATACGGATCTCACGGCGGCACTCTTGGCCATTTAATGCTAGTAATAACGATTACGTTGTTCCCTTGTGCGATTTTTATACACAAGTTTGAAATAGGAACGAGTTAAATATCTCTCAGTGCGGTGGTCAGACTCCAGACCTAACTATCGGTTGTCGTGTAGAGGTGAGACGTACTAGGCAAATCACGTACTGAGTCTGCCGAGTACGCGTCCACAAAAAGACTAGGTCCAAAGACTAGTTCCACGAGTATTTAGAAGTACGCGGCTTATGAGTAAAATATTTGATTCAGAGTCTTTCCGAGTTGCAAGTGTTGCGAGTCTTAAGTATTAAGAGGTTTTTCTCGGTACGCGGACGCTGACGTCCGGCCCGGGTTTTAGTGACTGAGAGTTTGAGAGTACATATTTAATATATATTTCATATAATAAATCGAAAACTTGTAAAAGTAAGACTCAGTATTGAATTGACAGAAGTTTCAGTATAACTAATCCAATATTATGTTTTGTGTCAATATTATGGCGGTTACAAAAAATGGTCCACACACACGCATTGAATTGGGTTAAAATGACCCATACACAATTCTTGAATTGAAAAAAGTTAGTTTTTTATATAATCTTTCTTCGCCCGGTGAAACGAGTCTTTACCTACTCTAATTACACCGCGCTGTTTTTGCGTCCTAATCCCGATACGTGTAAAGACTCGGTACGCGTTGGCGCACTCTGATGGGATCGCGTATTTGGACGTCCAAGCAAAAACCTATTCCAGTATATACGTCTCACTTCTATTGTCGTGTTGCAGACGCTGGGCCAGAACTCGCTGTGGGTGGCGCGGCTGCTGATCTCGCTGGTGGAGTTCCAGTCGCGCAACATCCTGCGCGCCGCCGCGCTCGCCGAGATCGCGCTCTTCCCGCTCGTCGCCATCATGGCGCTGCTGTGAGTACACACACACATGTACATTTTACATGCTTTTTTATTCGGTGTAGTTGTTGCTATGCAGCGATGTTGTTGAATCTTCAGTTTTTTTTTCCTAGGTACGTGTCATCTATACATTATAAAGAGGAGAGATTTGAATTTTTGTATGTTGGTAACGAGTAAACTTAAAAATTACAGAACCGATTTAAAAAATTCTTTCACTATTAGAATGCTATATTATTTATGAGTAACATAGGCTACTTTTTAACCCGGAAAATAAACGTTTCCCGTGGGATGACAATTGTATAAATTTTATTTTGACGAAGTCATTGGCAGAAGCTAGTAATATATAAAGTTTTAATAGATATTGGTGATAATATATAATGGTCATAATATATAGTTTTTTTTCTGAAATCGTTACTTTCCATAATGTTATAAAACAAACCTAACCTAAAGGAATGTGTTTATAACTTGGGCTTTAAAATTATGAATGAGGAGAAATGCGAATAAATAAAGTAGAAGAATAAATTATTGCGGTTAAATTCATGAATGGGAAAAAAGCGTTTGGTCAATACGCTTCAGGAAATAAATGATTTTGCGAAAATAATTTAACCAGTCGTACCACCGACTTCAGCGCAGTTTGGTCAGCGGCGCTGACTTTAATGCCAGTATTACGTTGAGTTGGGATCATTTCGGGGCTACTTTTTTCTCGGGCGAATTAATCTGTTCTTTGTTATGTAAGTCACGAATAAATGATTTTCTTTTTTTTTCTGCTGAGCGGTTTCCGAAAATCAGCTAAGTATGATGCGTATGTTTCCAGCGGGTACTGCGGGCTGATGACCCCGTTCGTGTACTACTACTTCGTGACGTGGCGGTACGCGTCGCGGCGCAACCCCTACACGCGCAACACGTTCCGCGAGCTGCGCGTGGCGTGCGAGGCGGCCGCCGCGCGCCGCGCCGTGCCCGCGCCCGCGCGCGCCGCGCTGCTGGCCGCCGTGCAGCTGGCCTGCCGCCTCGCGCCGCCCATGGAGCCGCAGCCCACACAGTGAGACTCGTTTCTTACTACGTACACATACATTCAATCTCGCCTGTTTCCCAGATGGGTGGGTGGACTTCTTTCCACCTGCTACGATCATGACAAATCATTTCGCTTTTTCTACATTTCTACATCTTAATTCACGCCCGTCGGTTTCAGGTACTTTAAATTCGGCCCTTTTTCAAGTTTTTTTTTTAATTTGTTAAGAAAATTCGCCTAGGTTGCTCTATGTACCCATCTCTTTCATCCGTCATTCGCAAATGACCGACATTTCTTACTTTCCAAAATTATTCAGACATCTATAGCTATGTAGAGTTAAGGCACGCACTCGTCTTGTTTCCTCGCATACACGCCTCAGCCCGAGACGTGCCTCACCCCGAGGCTGCCGCGGCGCGAGCCATCGTAAGTCGGTTTTTTTGTCTGTAGGTACTCAAAGATGCCTCGCCGTATGTGCGTCACAAGTTTAAAAATGTAATAGTATACTTACGTTAAATATGAATATTCAATTTGTTTGGGATTAGGTAAATTTGTTTAAAAATGCTCCTTAGCATTAGGTTCCCCATTTAGAGAGGTGCCACACGAGTGTTGCCGATGCGCACCGGCCACACTCGTGTGTCATACCCGTTAGCTATAGCTAAGATTACCCCCCTTAGAAGGCGGCTTGTATAAAAAAAAATACTTGATGAAATTCTGGAGCAAATCTTAAGATTTTTTTTGGTTGATTGCACAGAATTATATTTAATATTAAAAATATCATTTTTATATTGATGAAAATTCTGAACGCCTTTTAAATGTTCTTGGAAAAACGGCCAATTTTCCCATGACCTACTACAAAATCTTGACCTCAACTAAAAATCGAACTATGACAATCCTATCTGTAAAAAAATAAGTTCTCAAAGTTGTGCTCTAATACCAAATAAACATTTATTTCCAGATAACGCAAAACGAGCTGATAGGAGATAAGTACATCGCCTCCGCGCGCCGCGCCGGGCTGCCAAACGACACAACTCCACGATGCATCTCAACACTCAATACCTCACTCAACGACAATCCTCTCCAAAACATATCACGAGCAATTTCTCACGAAAATACGTAGCTGGCGACTATTACTGTAAACTACCCTATCTTATACCAAATTAACATCAATAAAGTGCAAAGAAAATTTTGCACTAATGCTATTGGGTCTGGAGTTTCCATAGATCCAAAGATCGTAATGAACTAATCAATGTTGATTTTTAAATTCGTTAATCATGGTGTGACCACTCTTTTTCAAATTGCATGTGTAAAGATTCCATACACCATCGGCCAACTAGAGCCGGTAGGAATAAAGGTCGACTGTTAGACGGAAATATAAGTATAGTTTGGTAAAAAGAGGTTTTGATGTGGTGACAGGTAAAAGTACAATATTCTCAATTTGGCAACTACCATTAGGCAGCAGTTTTTGGGTAAGAAATGGATCATAATTGCCAATTTGACTCAAGTCCACATTTTTTTTCAATCTCTTTTGTCAAGCTATATTCAGTATTTCTGTTGTAAAAATATGGTTTGGGGTTTTTAAATAAGTACATATTATACAACCAAGCACAAGTAGATTTCCGCTAGAGTCAAATATGTATACCTATTGTCTATGATTTACACGCCACAGACTCGGAAAATGTAGCTTACTTTACTGGGCTACCCTTAAAAAACAAAAACATAGGCTATGCTTACCTATAGTCTAACCTCTAGTGGCATAAACATGAAGTCCTGGGTCCATCCACGTATTGATGCGTGTCACAAACCTTTAGTATCAATGTTTCCCAATGTCTAAATGTTGGTAAGAGACTCAACGTTACCGTAAACGTTAAATATGCTTATATTTAAAGGTATGGTCGGTGTCAATAAAGATGAGCTAAGTTGTAAACAAAACAAAACGAACCAATTTACCATTATAACTCCATTATCACGAACTTTTGAAGATCACGTGAGGTCTTTTTAATGATTTATACACTATCATCACTGGCATTTTATTATACGTCTTTATCTTTATAAATAAAAAACACGCTCGATGAAAATTTGAGGTTATGTGTCAAACATCACTAATTTGTTTACATCTTTGCCCATATCAATTGACACGTACTATACGAACATTTCTGGCGTATTTAAGTCTTGTCCAAATGACAGTACAAACGTCGGTTGGCAACAGCCCTCGCGCACTGACTACGCTCGAGGTGCAACATATTTATTAATACTTTGATTATAATTTATAATCCACATATTGATAGTATTGAAACGGGACAAACTAAGGTATTATTTTAAGTTTAATTTTAACTTAAGTATGAGAAGTCAACAATTTTGGTCCAAGTTGTATAAGGTGTGTAGGTAGCCTTCTAGGAATGTTTGTTTGTATGTCTATGCATCCCGTATCTTGCATTTCTGTCTCCATGAATTTATCTATTTGGTTTTTTATGTCATTCCAATTGTACAAAGTCGATCTTTTTGGTTAGTTACATAAAATTGTATGCGTTTAGTTTTTACGACGACCGCACTTATTTGCTGCTAGCACTTTTGTATTAACAATATTATGCACTTGGTTTGGGGTGAATGTAGTCAGGATTTTTAAATAAAATGTTGATATAAAGAGTTGTTTTTGTTACGTGTTCCCAGTCTGATTTTTTTGTTAAATGTACAACCGTAATGTCGTTAAATGTACCGGTTGAAATTTGATTAAAAATAAACCTTTATTGTTAGTTGATTAGTAGTTGTCAAAATGTTTTGCCATGTATAATTTTAACCTTTTGAACGCCACACGGCTCTGGCCGATTTAGTGTCATTATCATTAGTACAAATGGAAAATCGTCCTGAAATAACCATTCTGAAGTTGGGTCAAAAGTAATAGTATCCAAAGTGAATTTAGTCAAAATGTAATTGTGCTGCCAAGTATTTATAACCAAATTTATTTTCGTTGTAAATCTATTAAGTCCGAATTGAATTATGTCCATTATAAATTATGAGCAAAATGAAATACGCACAAGTGCATATAGTATATGAATTAAGACCATATTATAAAGTGCACATATTTCAGGTAGGACGTATTTACAATTGGTCATATATATCTGATTGTACCTAAATACAAATTGTGGCGTGGGAGGTTCAGTAACACAAAACACATGTAGGTAACTAGCTTTTTAATGAGACTCTTTAACTATTACAAGGTGAAACAAGTAAGTATCTAATACCAAAAGCGCGCGCACAGGCAGCGCGTGACGTAACCATTTCCTAACTCACTCAAGGGAGGGGCGCGGCCCGGTCCGCGGGTGCGCGGGTTGTGCGACAGCAACATATCCCCGTCCCTTTCTTAACTAACGGCCGTCCGGCGAATATCGTGCCGGGCGGCTACCGCGATTAAGGCGATGCGGCAGCCTACTCGCTACATACTCCCCCTCGAGTTCAGGAGAACGCCCACGTCCATGAACTCGTACCAAACTCTGTTCTCGTTGACGTGGACGACCTCTTACACGTCTAGGAATGACAGGAGAAGGAGGCGAGTCATTTCTGTTATAAAAACGAGCAAGCTGCGAAATGTGGAACTTGCCCAATACCTCATCAGGTGAGCTCAAACTAGCGATAAGGTAAGTGGTAGGACTAACTTTCTTAACAATCAAGTATGGCCCATCCCTCTTTGGGACAAACTTGGCGGAAACTTTCTTTGCTGCGTTGCTAAGAACGTGAGAGGTAACGAGAACCTGATCGCCTACATCAAACACGTCCCCTGGTTTCCGCGACTTATCTGCGTATTCTTTACGCCTATCTTGTTGTACTTCTACCCTATCTCTAATAGAAATCAAAGAATTTACAAAAGACCTTAGGTAGGGTGTGATCTGAGGCACAAAATTATCCTTTTGTAAAACTGCGCGGATATCATGTTGGACTTCTAGAGGCGAGCGGAGTTCCCTAGCAAAGGTAAGGTATGCGGGCGTGACACCAGTAGTTTGGCAGGACGCTGAATTCATAGCAAACCTCACAGACGGCAGGTGCAGCGGCCAAGATGTATGCTCTACGTCGACCAACTGAGCGAGCTGTACCTTTAAATCTCTGTTTTTCCTTTCAGCTGGATTCGCCTCCGGATGATAAACTGGCAACAGATCCTGTGTAATGCGCAGAATAAACATACACTGTTGCATCACGGCTGACACGAATTGTACTCCATTGTCGGAGATGACGCGACGAGGAAGTCCATATCGGAGAAAATATTCCTCTATAAGGACTCGAGCACATACCTCGGATGTAGCATCGTTCAAGGCGAAAAGCTCCACCCACCGAGTCGCTGTATCTTCTATCAACAAGATCCACTTCTCCCCCTTCTCTCCCGGTGGAAGCGGCCCAAAAAGGTCTATCGCTAACACTTCACCTCTCTGGTTAAGAACCGGTGTTTGGAGAAGGCCAGAGGGTTTCTCGTTCGAGGCTTTGTACCGCTGACAAGTTGCACAAGACTTAATGTAGTCAGCAATGATACGGCGCATACCTGAGAAAAAGAAACTCTGGGAGACACGGTTCAAGGTCCTTTCAACCCCCTGGTGTCCAGTTACTGGCGAATCGTGACACTCCTTCAAGACGTCGAGCTGAAGAGCGGCAGGAACTACCAACTGCGGCTCGTCATTCTCGACATCGGGACTGTACCTGTATAAAACTCCTTGTTGCATGAAATATCCTCTTTCTGACCAACGTTTTGCTCCAACAGCTCCAGCATCTGACGTACTTTCTAACTCACTTACTATCTTTTCCAGGTCCGGGTCATCTAGTTGAGCACGCCGAAGATCCACGGGGCTACGTGCAGGTAAGTCCACAATGACCGAACACACCCCACACTGATCTTTACTTCCCTCTTCACAGGTGGGACGGCTGAGCGTGTCGGCTACGACGTTGGCTTTCCCAGGAGTATACTCTAGTTGGATGTTGAATGCTTGCAACTTAAGAGCCCAACGGACTAACCTTCCTGACGGTGACTTCAAGGTGAGTAGCCACTTAAGCGGCTGATGATCGCTCCCTACGATGACTGGATGCCCTTCAATATAACCCCTAAAACGCTCTACGGCCCAAACTACAGCAAGAGCTTCCCGCTCGGTGGTGCTGTAGTTCCTCTCGGCCGGCGTGAGCAAGCGGCTGGCATATTCAATAGGACGTTCATCCTTACCTTCACCTTGCAACAACACCGCGCCAAGGGCGTAGTTGCTTGCGTCGGTCCTCAGGACAAAAGGCTTGCTGTAGTCTGCCTGGATCAGAATGGGAGCTGACGTCAAGCGCTTTTTCAACTGTTGAAAAGCCTCAGCCTGTTCTGAGCCCCACATCCATACCTGATTTTTCTTCAACAGGCGAGTCAAAGGCTGAGCAACCGCAGAGAAGTTGGAGATAAACTTTCTAAACCAGGAACAAGTCTGCAAGAAAGTTCGTAAATGGCGTAACGAAGACGGCGTCTTCATGTCCAAGACGGCACGTACCTTGTCATCATCTGGTGATATACCATCCTGAGAGATCACATGACCGAGGTATTTTATCTCTTCACGTGCAAAGACACATTTTTCGCGATTAGCCTTCAAACCCAACATACGTAACCTGTCAAACACGGCACGGAGGTTCGCAATATGCTGTTCGAACCCTTCGGAGATAACTAGAAGGTCATCCTGGTATGCCAACAATGTAACGTTCTCCAAGGACGAGGCTGAACGAAGTCTGTCTATGAGGCGCTGGAAGGTTTACGGCGCGTTCTTTAAGCCAAAAGGCATACGTTTAAAACGGTACGTACCCATTGGCGAGATGAACGCCGTCTTGTCCCGATCTTCAGGAGCAACCGATACCTGCCAGAAACCACTTCGCATGTCAAGCGTACTCATATAACAGTTTCGCTTGGTCGACTGCACTAACTCGTCGATAAGCGGCATAGGGTAAACGTCCGTTTTTGTCACCGCATTCAACTTACGGTAATCCACACAAAAACGCACGCTTCCATTAGCCTTTGGAACCAAAAGGACAGGAGACGACCACTCTGACTCACACCTCTATAACGTCATCGGCCAACATCTTAATTAGCAGCTCTTTAAACGTTTTAACGCTTTCTCTGTCACACCTTTTCCTGATTCGGCGGTCTAAAAGCCCAAATGATATGTCTAACTGCACTCGTTCGCAAAGATCACCTTCTGGTAACTTAGCAAATAACGCTCTTATTCGCGCTATAAACAGCTCTGAATTTTCCTGACCTTGTACCATTTTAAATAGCTCTTGAAAAATACGAAAAGGAGGACGTCGCTCACCGTAGACGCTGCGCAACTGAACAATGGCTTCTTCCCAAGTACTTGTATGCTTTTTAACGCCTTGCCACCAAACCAGGGCCGAATGCGTGAGCAACATTGACATACCTCGGAGAGCGTTGTCTTCGGAGATATGTAAGCACGATTTATATGCTTCAATCGCATCTATAAAACCATCGACGGACTCTTCCGATTTTCCACCGAAACGTGCCGTACACAATGAAAAGTTCCCATTGACGGAGGACACCGTTGCAGCTGCGGCGGCGGCGGCAGCAGCATGATCAGCTTGTGACGGCGTTGACGAGCGCATCTCGCGAATGAGTTCTTGACAAAACTGCGCCTGAGACTGTTGTAACGTCGATAGAATGGACGTTAACGCCTCTTGCGACATTGTTATATTATCACTGGAACTTTCTTCGTTATCCGATACGGATTGTTGTTTTTTGGGTGGCATCTTGACTTGTTGGTGAAACGTGACGACGAATATCGGTAGTTAGGTACGAGCCGCAACGTGACCTTGAGGCGCGGCACGTGTATCGAAAAACAAAGTAAATCGTTGTAATTCGGGACAACGACGACTTTATCGACCACGTAAATACCTAACAACACGTAATTCACTGCACAAAAGTTTCACAAAACCGGGAAAGTTCACCTTTCGCCACCATGGCACGCGGTTTCACGACCTTGTAAACGAAAAAACCAAACCCCAGACACGTTGGGCAGCCAATATGTGGCGTGGGAGGTTCAGTAACACAAAACACATGTAGATAACTAGCTTTTTAATGAGACTCTTTAACTATTACAAGGTGAAACAAGTAAGTATCTAATACCAAAAGCGCGCGCACAGGCAGCGCGTGACGTAACCATTTCCTAACTCACTCAAGGGAGGGGCGCGGCCCGGTCCGCGGGTGCGCGGGTTGTGCGACAGCAACATATCCCCGTCCCTTTCTTAACTAACGGCCGTCCGGCGAATATCGTGCCGGGCGGCTACCGCGATTAAGGCGATGCGGCAACCTACTCGCTACAAAATAGAGATATTTTTCCGACCAATATCATATTGGACAAATTTACCATGGGACATGATTCCATTTTAGACGTTATTCAGGATAGTCAATTTACCATTCGTACCTAATGACACTAAATCCTGGCCGTCGACTGAAAATCGTGCCACTGTCGTGACGCCTGAACGTCGGCGTTCAAACAAGTACAAGTACTACAAGTTCAAATTGTTGTAGAAATCAATTAATCGGCCATTTTGGTGAGCTTTAGTCGCCGAATAAGATTAAAAAATCGACTCCCTGCGGGTCGGTAAGTGCGAGTAACGGATCCGAGGTATCAAGGGCACACCCATGGCAAACCCAGCCGGTGGTGTTAGAAACTTTTATACCCCTATTTTTCCGATTATTACACCGAGTTAACATAACATTTTGGAACTTTTTTTGAAACTCGCTCCGGACGTTTCTTTTAAACAGCAGGAACAACGACCTTTTTAAGGTGTTCTGAAACCAAAATAGAGGTTTGTCTCAGAGCTCATTTCTTTTTTGTTCGCGGAGCGCCCACACCTTCACGTAAAGTACGGTGCCGTACGTACGAAAGAACGGGTCGTAGTAACAATATGGCGCCAATTTTGACGGACGTAAATGGGTGAATCAACTTTTAAGGTACTCCTTTTCTTTTGCGGTATTAAAACTTTCCTGGTGACTTATGATTAATAATAATGTATGAATATTAAAATCAGACCACCAAATTTAAAGACCTTACACGTTAAACACCAAAAATATTTTTTAAACTTCGAAAAAATCTGGTAACGCGGTGTAAAATGCACATTTTCCATACAAAACCTAGGGACAACATTGTCCGCTGCGTTACCATTTATATTATTATTTAAAACTGTCCTATTTTAAATCAAATCATGTCAAATGTTAGCTTATTGGTCTGATTTAATAAGCGCGTAAGCCACGTCGTTGGCAAATATATAGTTTTTCTAAAAAAACATTCAATTTGTGAAACAGGTCGAAAAATGAGGAGTACCTTAAAAGTTGATTCACCCAAATTTACGGACCGTTAAGCACCGGTCGGAGCCCTTATTTACGGAGAAAATAAAACTTTCTGCTAATGGTTAAAGAGCTTAAACGCCATAATGGATCTTTTCTACGTCACAGCTAGTGCTAAAAACAAAACGCGGCTCAAACAAAAAATAACGTCATTCCGACCACTAGTCCAAAGCGGGCGTAGCAAACACTTATATTTCCTCAGTATGTACACAAAAACCAAAAATAAATAAATAGTATGCTTTTGAGACAAAAAATCTCTACTATTATATCGTGTTCGTTTCTTGAGCGAGAAAATAGCCCTTGTTATTCGTGGTACACCTACGTTGTCCACCTGGGCAAATTAGCAGACCTTAACGAAGTCGACGGAGCTCCGCTTACGCGGAGCTCCTACTTCTAGGTTGTTTTGGCCCTTCGGGCCCTCTGAAGAACTGACAACCTAAAACTACCTATTGATTTTGTCCATTCTACTCTCCGTAATCAACATAGGTGGACAACAGGTGGACCACCACCAGGGGAGTTTCAAAAAAATAGCACACTTTGACTTTTTCTTCAGATTTGGGAAAAAAAAATGCACGTTGGTTGGGATCATCATTCTGAACAAGAAAAAATAGTATTTGTAATTGTCCGTTTTGTTACCAAAATCCAATACGTTTCTTAGTAACAAAACGGACAATTCCATACATATTTTTGGGGACATATCGGGAGTACTATTTTTTCTTGTTCAGAATGATGATCCCAACCAACGTGCAATTTTTTCCGAAATCTGAAGAAAAAGTCAAAGGTGTGCTATTTTTTTGAAACTCCCCACCAATGCTCTGAAAATAGTCCGATAGCTAATCGCTTTCTTCGCCGGCGGTGGGACAAGTGCCTACTGAAGTTACAAAATAAAACAAACTAATCAGTTTTTCCTTTTTTTTTATTGTGTTAAACGTTAAGCCTAGGCCGTGGCGGGCACGGGCGCGGGCAGCGGCGCGGGCGCCAGCGAGCGCACGTCGGAGCTGGGCTCGAGCGGCGCGGGCTCGTCCTTGGGCTCCGTCACCAGGATGTGGTCGGGCTGCGGCTTCTTGGGGCCGTTCTTGCCCTGCTGGTCCCACGGCAACATGATCTTCACCTGGGGAACCATTTACATTGTTTAACTTTTGTTTACAGTGTAAGGGATTAAGACTACGCCGAGCGTACGCCGGATGTACAGTGGCGCCCTCATCACTATTATTGTGTTTTCTAATAAAATAAAGTATTTTCTTGAAATCGGACAGTACATTTTTGTACTACAAATGAAAACACAACTTATAGGACATATCACATAGTTTAATAACAATTGACCTTTGAATTATCAACTTAACGGAAAAAAGTAGCCACCTTTTCCCGTTAAGCTGACTACTCATAGGGTAATTGTTATCAAAGTTTGTTACGTATCCCATAAATTGTGTTTTTACTTGCGCTACAAAAAAGCATCGTCCGATTGCAAGGAAATTCTTTAGTTAATTAGAAAACACAATAATAGTGATGAGGGCGCCACTGGACGGTCGACATTTGCTCGGCGCAGTCTTAAGGGACTAACCATAACAAGCGCCCGGTACGCTGCGCATTCAATTTTGTATGAAGTTGTTCGTGACGAAACATAGCAAATGTCCGATCCGCCGACGCGATAAGGTCGCGCACCCTACGCTCTTCAGCGTTTGAAACGCAGGGCCCAGAACGCGTTCCTCAGCCGCTTGCTATGGTTAGTCCTTATATCTTCATTAGAAAGATAGTTGCCCGGCAAGGGGAAATAATAAGATTGTTCTGATATTTATTTAGTAAGACTAAAACCTCGTCCAATGACTAAAACATCATCATTATCACATGGATTTAAAACCTCCATGGAATTCTCAAGCTCACTCACAGAACAGTAACATTACAATACATGTAGGTGTGCCAACCATTTCAATTGACAGTTCTCTGCTTCAGAGTACGTTAAATTAGGTACTGGGGTGCGGCTTAGAAATTGATAGCACTGTCAAATAGTGAATCAATGCCAGGACAATAAATGTGGCGTTCCATGCCTAAAGGGTCCTTATGGCCATCTGCCATAAGGACCCTTTATAGGCATGGAACGCCACAAATTGTTAAGTAGAGACTAAACAAATGTTCAACTTGCACCGTACAAGAGCCCATACAGACAGACCCTCCAATAAACAAGCCGGTTGCTGTCCCACAGTAAATTAGACCCCCGGCCATGAGGGGCCGGCAATCCCTGATACTGTGGATATCAATAACAAGACTAACACCCGTATTCACAAACGTCACTATGAGGTCTCACAGTGCTCATAAATTATAGCTGGTGACGGCACTCTGACCGAACGATCGACGAATCTGAATCAACACCTCTATACCTCAGCCAGCCAGTCATCACATGACTTATTATAATGTTACGAACTAATAAAAAATATTTTTTTTGACAATTATTTAGCAATCAATAATAGTTCTCACCTTAATACCAAGCACGCCCTGCCTGAGCAGCACGTGTCGGGTGGCTGTGTTGACATAGTCATTGCACGGGTCTCCTGAGTGGATCATCAGGCCGTCAACGAACTTCATGGACTTGGCACGCTGTCCTCGCAGCTTGCCAGACACGACCACCTCGCAGCCGCGGGCGCCCGATTCCATGATGAAGCGGAGCACACCGTAGCAAGCGCGACGGACGGCCAGACCTGGCAGATACCACTGTTTATCAATAGCATTCTTAGTTTTCTTGTAATTATTTGTCAAAAAATATACAAGAGGATATCAAACGTTCAAAAAGCAGTAAAAAAAAAGCAGTTTTAAATTTAATTGTGTGTATACACATTGGTCAACATAAAAAATACAGTGCGATGATCTTTTATAAATTTTACCAATTTCTATGTTTTTCAATACTGCACGGGTAGCACAAGTTGTATTTTCTCGCTTGTCGCTCAGTCCATCTCTTTCTTTAGGGACTAGATAGAAAGGGAGATACGAGCGACAAACAAGTCGCGGGCAACTTGTGCTAGCCAAGACAAATAAGAAATGACAGGAATACCTAGGGTGACCATGACCAGATGTCCCATATTTTACAGGTTGTCCATTATTTCAGGCATGCATTTTGCTTGTCCTGTATTTTGGGGAAACCAATATGTAAATATATATTTTTTTCAATTTCAAATCCTTAATTTGCTAAAAAGAGTACATGCTTTATATTAATAACAGTCTTACTATAATAAAAACTAAATCTAAATTTGCACAGCAGTACTCTCACTAGCTTTTGACACAAAGGCCTCCTTCAGCTTTTGTTGTATTATTAAAAATATTAAATGTTTTTTTTAAGTCGTAGTTATTGTATAGGTTATTTGATTGATTATTCAAAAATTTAGTAATAAAACAATTATGATTTTTAATTAAAAAAAGGCCTGTCCCATATTTTAACTTCAAATCCTGCCCCACCCCATAAAACCGGAAATCACAACAGGTCACTAGAAATATCCATTAGTAAAATAATAAGCAGAGTTGTTAAACCAAAAGATTAGTCTATAATCATACATAAATTATAAATTGGGCACTTACAAAGACTCACTTCTACTTTTTACTATAAAAAAAATATTATAAAAATAAGTTAGTGGAATGAGAACTTGTACCCTTCGTACACTGTGTTGGCTTCAATAAAAAGAAAACACAAATTCAAAGGCACACAATATAACCCTAATGAAAAACAATGCCGCTACACAGCCACACTGTCAGGTTAATTAGGGTCTAATGACACAATCATGCTACGAAGGAATAGGTATAAATTATATGAACTGTGATAGACTACGGCAAATACGGTGCAAAAATTATTTTACTTACGAAGTAGTTGATACATTAGAATTTGTTAGTTGTGATATTGCAATGCTACTAACTAAATCTAATAAAAACAGGGGCTAACACTACTAGTCCACAACTTGTTAGTCAGTCAGATCTTCTTTTCAAACAGTCTATAATGATAGAATGTGACGATGAATAAGGGAGAAGATGCAAGTAGCGCTAGCCACTCAGGTAAATAAAAACATATAAAGGTTGCCCCAGGCATTCAAAAGGGTTAGATTAACCACTACATAACATATATACCCTACTAATGAACCCTTAACCCAGAATAACTGAACTCAGGATGACAGATTGCAAGTCACAGTTGAGTTTTTTCCTTGGTTATAGTTTTCACGTCGGATATTATGTATCCCTTAGCTTAGGTTTTATGAAGATGTAAAAAGCAGTCTTAAATATTCAGGAATTGGTAAAACCATAATGAAAATCTATGTGGATGACTCTTGGTAAGTGTTAAAGCTGGCGATACAGACAGAACATCTGTGCGTTGTTTTGATGCTTTGCTTACACAGGTTACGATACTGATAAGTGCAGCTACTCTAATATTAACTAACAAACTTAATTTCGTAAACTTAAGTTAATATTTACATCATAACTAACCTCCAATAAGTTTGTATCTGAGAGACTCGGCCTGCGCGATGGCGCAGAGACCTCTAGTCGCGACCTTCTCAGCGTAGAGCTCTACGGACTGTTCGGGGATGTTGAACCGCTTCTGGACCACAGAGGTCAGCTCGCGAATGCGACGGCCCTTCTCTCCGAGCACGCTCTGGGTGCGGGTCGCCATGATGATGATTTCGGAGCGCGTCGGCGTGACGCGGACCTCCACACCGGAGTAGCCATCTTCAGCCAACTCACGGGTCAGGAACTCGTTAAGTTCCGCCTTGAAAACTCCGTCCCCGACGAACTGAAAAGTTAGCAAGAGGTTATGTCGAGTACTTTAGATGTTGATTCAACTGGACGATAGATTTCTCTGTAGATAACGGTCCGTGTTGAGTAGGGCATGGAATTTTACCGATAACTGCACATAATTTAATAGAATAGTAATGAAAGGTTCACTTATTTTGTCCAAACATATCCGAAAACATCACAACTTTCACTAATATAACAAAGTTAGAATGGATAAATATACATTTTATATGTTTTATAGAACGTTTTAAAACCTATATTTTAAAGATTTATGCTCAATTTTCAACGTACTTTTCGCTTTTTGGAAATATTGGTCACCGCCATGATTGCAACGGGGGCTGAGAAAACTTGAAAGGCCGGAAACAGACAAGACAAACGTCAACGTCAAGTTGATAGTTACGTTCCAAAACTAATGTTTAATTTTGCAAAATCACGTCATAGAAAAAGTTCTTAGTTCAAAAATAGGATTTTTTGATTTAAAAACATGTATCTACTTATTTATTGATATATTTTTTATACTTTGTACTATTTTAGCTGCAGATATTGGTTCTGTTTTCTCTTGCTTGATTTTCATTTTTTTTTTCAATATATAGTATGTTCAGACCGTACAATCTGTGGGGTGTTTAAGTCATTAATAAAAACGTGTAAAATAAACGAAAAATATTCAAAGTGATGATTTAACGATTAATATTCAACGATTTTAAATTGTTTAAATAAAAAGCAAATAAATTGTCTCAACGACTTTAAATATATTAAGTAATGTTCTCCTAATGAGTTTTAGTTTACTTTGTTGCTACACCATCCAGCAGTCGCCCTAATACAATTTATTGCATTGTATTCATATTTTTAAATAAGCTTTAACATGAAAATGTCAGGTGACCATAATTTTAGTATTAATTAGCGAAAAATGGTATTATTTTAGTAAAATGGTAAACTTTAATTGTTTCTCAAACCACTATACTAATAGAATCTCAATCTTGTACTGAGTTGGGATAATTAAGTTAGGATCACGACCCCGCAGGCAAATGAATAGCTGAAATGTATGTACGCGCATAACTTCCGAACGACTGCACCAAATTGGATTACCTGTTCTTTTTTTTTGTGTTCGTAATATATTTTACGTAACACCTGGCCATAATGTGAGTTTTATCGCACGCTGCGCGCACGGTAAAACTCGCATTGTGGCCAGGTGAAGACGTAAAATTGTGTACTCATCACGGGCAGTAAAAAAGAAAGCCCTCTATCGCATATTTACAACCCTCGCCTACGGCTCGGGTCTCAAATACCTGCGATTTCGGGCTTTCTTTCTTTTACAGCCCTTGTTAAGTAATGTACTATAGATTAGATAATACAATAATAGTAATGAGGGCGGCACTGGACGCTGGACGCAGTCTTAACGGTGACAATGCATCAAATGCATCAAAATAAGTATATGAATATTATTACTTCCTGAGATTAGCGCGAATATACATACCTACAGAGGCCCACAAGCGGAAGTCTCTTTCTAACTCCTTTTGCTAGAAAGAGACTTCCTCTTGTAATTTGTAAATTGTAGCTTCGTGAAACGGGCTTAGACGGACGCAGCGGGGGGATTTCAATTTAGATTTTGTGGTGACAAATTTAAGTTGAACTGTCTGTTGTGTTGCAGTACGTAAGTGACTTTGAGTTTGAAAATCTGTAATATATACCTCTTTTACAATGGTCTTCACAGATTAAAGGATAAAACTGCACAAATTATTTCTACTTAGCCCTCTTCCAATTTTTTCCTCTCGATTCTGTCGGGCCGATTCCTGCCTTGGGGTTTGGGGTGCTTCATGTTTAATGAAAAAACAAAATGACAAAAATTCGGTAGGTAATAAAAAACAATTTATTCAATGCAATTTATTTATTACTCAAGATCCTCTCGTTAGTTACATACAAACGCACCATATACTTAGCATACCTAAGAAATAATTAATAATAATTTACTATGAACAATGTGGTAATTGAATAAGACTTCGCAAATTAGTCAGAAAATTCAGCCGACGAGACCGAAACGGCTAAAATAGCTAATCTTCTAAAATACTTACATTTTTTTAAGATGCACAGTTTAATTCAAAACCGCAATGCTTTA
The DNA here is from genome assembly GCA_948252455.1 of Acleris cristana. Classification (NCBI taxonomy): domain Eukaryota; kingdom Metazoa; phylum Arthropoda; class Insecta; order Lepidoptera; family Tortricidae; genus Acleris; species Acleris cristana. The sequence goes on along the minus strand of OX411790.1, from coordinate 12,210,528 downwards.
TAACAAACGACACGACGCTTGTGTAAATTGCGTTTGTGTTATCGTGCGATTGAAAGGCAAAGCTGAGGCCCTACTTTAAAATCCGTAATTCGAACTTCGTCTATTGCTATCCCTTTTGCTCTCGATGCGTCACTAATTCGCAAGAAAGTGACGGGGCGATCCGAAGTTCGAATTACTGATTTCAAAGTAGAGCCCCTGAAGTGAATTAACGACACTACTTAGTTCACTATCCATGGCCGCTTGTAAAGGAAATCAACCGAGTTGTACAGTTTGGCTTTCATTGTAGGTATAGAAACCATAGTAACTGCTAAAAGTTCACGTTTTGTGACTTTTTTACTTATTCGCTTATGGCACCAGTAACTAGTTGCTTTTTGGCGTGAGCAATACTACAGAGATTTTTGAACTTTGATTGATCGCAAGGTGCTCTTAAATTATCTTTAGAGAGACATCAAGGTAGTAGAGATTGGCCCGCAGAGCTCAATTAAAAATGGGTACCTATAGACACACTTCAAGATGTTAGTTGTCAAGTATTTGTACTAAAGTACCTACTCTCTACTCAAGTCTTATTTGTTTCATAGAGTCTGGCTAACGAAAGCTGAGACTGAAATAGACCGCGAAATTTAAAATTGTACCTATGGTATGCCTGCCTGTGTGCGCTAGAGTTAGACAATGTTGATGCTTTTGTCATTAACTTATAACTTAATACTTAATGACAAAAGCATCAACAATGTCTAACTTTAGCCCATACAGTCATACCATAGGTACAATTTTAAATTTCGCGGTCAATTTCAGTCTCAGCTTTCGTTAGCCAGACTCTATCACCATAAACTGTACGATGGTATCTGTATAACTTGTTTTTATAAATCCACAAAGTCGCGCGCCAGTATTAGCACCAAATATGTTGGTAGTGGCGCGCGACTTTGTGGAGGGAACTTCCACAAAGTTGCGCGCCACCACTTAATTGCCTCGGCAATTATCGGTTAGCATCTTTGTGGGTTGTAGTTTTGACTGCCAGTAGGCACTCGCTGGCTAATCTACTACCTTTTTAGCTGGGTCAATCTAAAGGTCGGTCCACATTTGTGACATTCATTCGACCCATCCCCAACGCATGATTATACACTGTCCATATTTAGCGTGACAAGTAGGTACTTTGCCACGCAGTCCGATCCGAAGGACCCCTACAGTGTGGGCTAATTTAGTTGATCCTTGTGACAGCTGGTACAACACAAATAACATTTATAAAAAAATTATAACTGTTAACGATCTTACAACGAATTTCAGTAATTTAAATAATTGATTAAGTAACTCATTTTACCTACATACCTTGCTTGCGAATAGGGTAAGTATTTGAAATTACGAAATACGGCGGCGACTTTACCGCTGTATATTTTTTTTTCATCAAAAGTGTTGATTGTTACCGTATTTTTTACCTCGTCTATAGCTAAGAACACTGTCTTTAGAGATTTTCAGGTTTTAAACTATGCTTGGCGAGTCCTCAAGCAGGCAGTGCTAGTACAGGTACCCAGTAGAGATTGGCCAGCAGAGCTCAAATATAGGTATAACAATTACTTCAACTTCAAGGTTATTTTTGTTTTAAGTTTTTAGGTTTAAGTACACTGTACTCAAGTCTTCTTTGATTCATATCACCATAATCTTTACGATGACAGCTGTAAAACTTGACTTTTTACATCCACAAAGTCGCGCGCCACTATTAGTACCAAAAATTTTGGTAGTGGGGCGCAACTTTGTGGAGGGAGTTTCCACAAAGGTGCGCCCCACTACTCAATTGCCTCGACAATTAGCAGTTAGCATCTTTGTGGGTTGAAGTTTTGAATACTTACTGGCATGCGCTGGCAAATCTACTACCTTTATAGTTGTGTCTATCTAGAGTGATCCCTGTGACAGCTCGCATTAACACTAATAACACTATTTTCTATGACTTTTTATAAATACCTACTTCACTGATACAGACTTTCTGACGCATATATATCAATGTTCCGACGACGTTCAGTAATATAAATACTTCATAATTTCATTTTATATGCCAGTTTGAAATGTCGAAATGCGGCTATCACAGGGATCGGCGGATCGGCTTCAATAAAAATTAGAAATTACAGATGGAATGACATCGTATGTATTTTGTGGGATCAGTCCTTTTCGTTTTTCTTCGTCAATTAGCTTATTGATACGTACTAAAACTGACTGAGAAAGAAATATAAATGCAAACTTTTCCAACCAAAACGATATCGTGTATCGTGTTTTTTACTACACCTACCTACTTGTTTGACAGATTTTTTTAAAGCTGGGTAAATGCCGTAAATGGTACGCCGAACAAGCAAAAAAACCCTAAACTAACGTGAAAGAAACGATCAAGCGTATAGATAACTAAAAAGACCTCACTCGATCTTTAAAAGTACGTTTTTGTTGAGTAATAATGGTAAATTGGTTAGTTTCCTTTACAACTTTGGCCATTGCGATTGACGCCAACTTTTCATTTACAGCATTAATTATCCATTCCACTTAATACACATAAACCATTTAAAAAATACATAACAACGTGTATAACTAACAACAAATACCTATACAGAAATTATTGATGTCACCTAAACATTGCATTATGTAACTAATTCTAGATTGTGTGCAAAATCAATTTCGATATTAGTTACAAAAATTTAGTTACAGCGGAAATCACTAAATCTTGTAGTATCTACTACTGCGAGTTGCTACAATTCTTCTAATTTATATTATAATTATAATAGCAATATACGGTCAACAACAATTCAATGTAGGTAATAAACAAGCTAATAAAAGTATCCCTATTGTATTTCACGAATGCGCCTGCCGAAGATCTTATTATATTGTAAAAAGGTTTAAATTTGACAAACTCACGCGCGCTTATGAAATGTCAGAATTAAATTTTGCCTCGAACACGATTTTGAACGACGCTTGTGGTGCATAAACGGAACGGGGGCCTTATTCTTCTTTGTGTGTTTTTCGTTAACATTGGAAACATTTCATTTAATCTCGTGTAAAGATAAATCCACAATGAGGAATTGCGCGCTTTAAAATAGCTACTACAAATCGCGAGGTTCATCTTAAGGAGGATTCACAATGGATGTTGCACACGATAAAATATCTACTACAATTTGCATCCAAAAGCATTTCGACCAATTTGAAGCACCGATAAGATGTACATCGCGATTTATAGTAGCTATTTTACGCGTGCACCTAATCATTGTGATTTGAGCTTTGTCGCTGCTTTTGATTGGTCGAAACGCATGCACGCGAATTATAATATAGGATAGGAAAAAATGAGGGTCGCTGTGCGAAACTTGGCAGCATAATCTAACCTTTAGCCAACATCTAATGTTTAATGTGGTGGTTCCCGCTTGGATACCTATATTGTAATTCCCACCTTTCACCACTTCAAACTATGGCCAAGCTATGTCTATTTTATCGCACACAAATGCCCAATGTGAATCCACCTTAAAAATTGTCGTGGTGTTCGAGGCTTTTGAAAAAACGATCAACCGTTGTATGTTAATTATTAATCTAGCTTAATATAAAATTAATGGACAGTGATTAGTATATACAAAGTGTACCTTAGAACTATTGAAATAAAAATGTTATTCTATTAACATTCACGAACTATGCTAGGTATCTTATTATAATGGACAGAATTGCGTGTACCGTCGAAGCGACGCGGCGCGTGCAGAAGGGTTCTTGGGTCCGATGCGAAATTGTTTGATTTTTAATTCGTTTTTTTTTAAGATGGTCACACAGTTAAGAACATTCATAGATGCAGAAGATATACACGGTGCAGTATTTATAGTGAAGGCATCGAAATGGATCTATAGCTTGGTAATTTTGGCAAATAAGAGTTTGTGAAAAGTACCTAATCGTGGTGTTATGAGTGAGATGGCAACATTTTTTTTGGCGTATTGCTGCTTCTTCGTGTGGGTTTACTTCAAAGTTTTTGTAGGTGTAGTAGTTGCATGGGGCACCACATCAAACTCTTTTTTGTCAAAAATTAAAGTCACATTTTTTATTAGGGACAGAAAGCTGTCGATTGAAAGCAGGCAACACTGAACATTTTATAAAAATACTCCTTACAATTGCTTGATACACTTGTAATTTTCGTGTTTTTTGAAAATTGTGGTAATGGCGACTCTATTGATGCTCTAAGCTAAGGGCCTGTTGTTTGATCAGTAGTTAAACTAACTAATGGTCAAAAATGGTTACTAATAGTTAAATTCTCAAGGAAATGTGTCAAATTTTCGATTCCTTTTTCGAATTTTAACAATTAGTTGAGTTAACTACTGATCAAACAACGGGCCCTTAGAGCATCAATAGAGTCGCCATTACCACAATTTTCGAAAAACACGAAAATTACAAGTGTATCAAGCAATTGTAAAATTTATATCATTGCAATACGATTTTTGATGTAGTATAAGTCTTATTATGATGTAGAGCAGTGATGGTTCTTTAACTTTTTTAGCGGCGGAACCCTTAGGAAACATTATACGTTTCATGGAGCCACATATGAGGCAGGACCTTTACGATTCTTTATAAAAAAACTTACACACTACATACCATTCCTTTAGGTTGTTTTCTCGGCGGAGTCCTAGCGAGGAGCACACTTTGAGAACAACGGATGTAGAGAAAAAATAGTTTCCTACATCATAGTAAGAAAACGCTACAATCACGTTTAACAGGGTCTTTGGTTGGACCGACTCAGCAAACGTTAAACTGTCCATAATGAAAAACACGATTTTTAACTATTTTACGGATTTTCCAGAAGAGAACACGAGTATGGCTCTACGTAGCACTAATTAGTGATAACTATTTAGCACGGTTTAGTAACATAACTTGTTACACTATAAACCTAATTGTATTGTTTTCTACTCACGACGGCACTCCCCTCCAGTCAAATTGACTGAATCTATAAAAAAATAAGTATTGGGGCGGAACGTAGTAGATTTAAAACACTATAATTGTTTAACCCTTTCAGTCTTTTTTTTTTGCTAGCCAAACGAGCACACAGGCCATCTGATGGTAAGTGAAATCCTGAGACCCATACACATTTGCATTCTCAAGACTACAATCTCAAGACTGCAATCTTAAGACCGCAAATGCGTTGCCAACCCTGAGGACTAAGATGGAATGCCTCTGCTGTAATTTCCCGGTTGTCTTATCCCCTCACCGGAACACAACAACGCGAACATTGTTGCTTGGCGGTAGGTTTAAGGTGGACAAGGATAAGATGGTGGTAGCAACCCGGGCGGACCTTGTAAAAGGTCCTCCCACCGCTAACATGACGTGCGTGACGCATATGTGCGTCTTACATATTATAATTTAAGACTGTACCGAGCAAACGGCGTCCGTCCAGTGGCGCCCTCATTTACTATTATCACAGAATAGCTAATAGTACAAGTACTATTATTGTGATTTCTAATAAACCAGAGTATTGTCTCGAAATAGAAGAATGTTTTTTGTTGTACAAATAAATACACAATTTATTGTGTTTATGACAAAACGTATGAGTGAGTAACTTGATGGAAAAACAGTGACGGTAACGGAAAAATACTTCAGTGTATTACAAAACACAATTATAGTAATGAGGGCGCCACTGAACGGTCGCCGTTTGCAATAAGGGCTCTCGTAACAAGTTTTGCCGCTAAACCTTTCTACAGGCATGCGAGAAGTTCTCTATAGTATGAAATAATACAAGCAGCTACGCTAGGCCTACGATAGTACCGTCGGGTATAGATACTCTACAGTGGGACGTGAGAATAAGGGTTCAGAGTCAATGTACAATTCACTAGAAGAAGACTACCACAAATTAGAATTTAAGATAGATTTTTCTAGAAAACAACGTTATTTATCTATGCCTAGAGGGCGGTATACGACAGTTCAGAGTCCTATGGTAACACTAATATTTTTATTTTATTTGAATAGTACTGCACTATGAATACGGATAGATAGTAATCAAAGCGGGCGCAGTAGAGCGGACTCTTATCTTGTTCGCCGCAAGGTTGATTATCGCTAGTATCGAGAATTCCCGGTGTATGTTACAGTTTGGCACGAGATAGGAAACGGCGGAGGGTTACAACTACGTGCACGTTAAGCCTAAATCACAGAACGGAAGGAGCGGTGCGGGTGTGTGATGCAAAAATATAGTTTTTAAAACTCGATTGTACAATAAATACAACGTCACACGACTGTGTTGCGTAAAAAACTATTATTTCATACCTCAGCCGTAACACAAGTTATATTTAGCGTTAATATTACGTACATCTAGATCCCCTACATGCTTATTGACATAGTATAATTAGCGAAAATGTTAACGGTATTGGCACTTTCGCGTTCCTTACGTTTATTATGCTCACTTTGATAATTCCTTACAAACTGGCGGAGGATCTTCGCGCGTCATGCGAGCCTAGTACATTAGTGTATTGTTACAAGCCAAATATTGAAAAAAAAAGGAACAAAAGAAAACAAAATAGTTTAATGTAACCATTTAATAAAAACCAAAAAACTATCTTATAATATAACAAACATAATTCATAAGAATTTTCTAGATAGTTTATTAAGTACATAAGAAGAAAGTCCCGTCACCATAATAAGAATAGAATTTTAACAAAATAAAAAAGATGCAAAATAAATCATTGATTTCAAATAAATTATACTTATTGGACAAATTAAAATCTTATAATACATTTAAAATGTAGAAACACTCAAACAATAATTACTACAATAAATAAATTGAAGTGAAATTATCATAAATACTGAATTAAAGTGAAATTAATATAAATACTGAACAGATTAAGCAAAACCCGAGTGTAAATAAAATTGCACCAAAGTAAGTTACATTAAGTACAATGGCCGTCATAAAATGTCAATAGGAAATAATGGACGCCAATCAGGAGATCACAAAAATACATAATAAAATACTTCATCAATAGTCAAAAATTAAAACTCATTGCAGTCAAGTTATATTATAATCCTATGGCACTACAAAATAAAATGTTGTAAATACAAAATAAAACTGTACTTAAACTAATTGATACTAAACGATCAAAATAAAACTTGAATTAATACTTTAAAAATGGAATGTTAAATGTAAAGTCGGTTGGCGGCGTAGTCGCCGGCTCGCGCTCGGTGGCTTGACAGACGAATTATCAAACAGAGCATTCACTTGTTACTATAGTTTACAACCATGACCTCGCGCAATTATGTATATAACTTATTAATAACTACCGCTCCGGACTATTCACACAAGCCTCGATCCTACCCATTGTACCTAAAATTTAAATAATATATTGCCGTTGATTCCGTTTCACGATTAAATCGTCCAGTCAAAATGACTCGGTGTCAATAGTGCGAAGCCTCGTCTAAAGCGATTCGGGCGGCTAAACCCTTTTCGAACTATAAATAGATGCCAATCTCGAGGTCGTTCGTTCCAATAACAGATAAAAAATAAGTTCCACTACATCAATTTCCAAACGCTTACCGAGTTTGAATACTTGAACGTAACCTTCTTATTTTTATCCACTCCTGGTGGCTACCAGAGCGGAGTGACTCGAGTCTTGTCCCTCAAGCGTCGAAACAAAACTTATCTAACGCGAGTACTAAATTCTTTCATATTACGTTACCTAGACGAGTTAATTGAATATTGTTTAATTACAGAGCGGCTCAGTACCGCTGCTGGTACTCGTGGTGCCAGCGGTTGAAGTCGATGTGGAACACCACCAGCGAGCCGTTCTCCAACCCGGCTAGCAGGAATCTGGAAAACACGGAAAGTTTTAGTTCAAGTAACTATAAGAAGCGGGTTTAGAATCAATTAAATCTTAATACAACTGTAGCGAATTTTTTGGTTGGTCCTTGTAAGGTTGGTCCTTCCAAAAAGTCATTGCATTTCTTGACCTACATTTAAGACAGATTGTGCTAACACATGTCATAGTTTTTCGATGCCAGGCCCACAAGAACTGTACGAATGAATGAATGTATAACATTTATTTTCCAAAGTAAGTCACGGTATAGATTGCATGTTATGTTAAGAGTGTGAATAGTGATTCCCCTATCCAATAGCTTGCTGACGTCAGCATGACAGAATCGTACCGTTGTTCGTTGTGAGAAACAGTACCAGAGCCGCATCACCTAGCCTGTGGGTGGTGGAGTCCGAACTCACTACATGCAAAATTTACAGACAGCTTAGAGGTTCCATTAGTTTTTAACGTGGGGCTGTAGGCAGCCCTGTTTTTTGGCATCCAAAATACCAGATTTTAGCACCGAGGGATTGTGGGATTATCAATTCTTAACAGAATTGATAATTTTAAGTTAATACTTGAAATAAAGTTCATGGAGCCATTATCTAGGATACAAACAATAGAACTCGTTTCCCTATATTTTTTACAATTCAAGAATGTGCGCGATGAGGTTTCGGAGCGAATGCGCCAATACTGTAGTAGTAGTACTAGGGCTACATAATTCGGCAGCAGCGACTCACTTCTGGTCGTGCGAGAGCGCGAGCGAGCAGACGGGCGCGCCGGCGGGCGGGAAGGCGTAGAGCGGCGCCAGCGTGAAGGCGCGCCACACCTCCACCACGCCCGCGTCGCCGCCGCACACCAGGTACTCGCCGCAGCGCGACAGGAGCAGGCACTGGAACAACACACTCATCAGCTCTGCGCTCCTGGTAATGCTGCTCCTAACATCAGGGAACTACTCCCTGTACTTGTGGATGATTCACTGAACTAACTATATCAATAAATATGTTTTGTATGTTGGGGGTAATCTTTGTAACTACAGCGCTTCTATTCTAGGCGGTAAATTCCAAACCGTATTTGACCTGTTATGGTATTGTTTTTAGCTTGGCCGCCATTACTGTTTAGAAAACATGAGCTATCAAAACGTTGACAATACGATAACAGGTCAAAAACGATATTGTTTTTACCATGTTAAATAGAGGCCCTGAATCGATTAAAAAAACATTTCACAAATTGGAAGCTAGTTACCATGTTTATTCTATTACTATTAAACTATTATAGACTATAATTTGTGCACTCCTAGTCAAGAGGATGCAATCCACTAGAAACGAATGAAGCAGCAAAATTATGGCTGTGTGGGATCAATTTACTAAGTTCAATTTTAAATAATTCAATATCTTTGAATTACACATGTCTAACCATTTTTAAGGATGAAGGAAATTTGTAACTTTTCTTTTTCTTTAGTAGTCCATGGACGGAGTAGAGGAGGCAAACGAGCCAGCAGACGACTAGCCACTAGATGGAAACCAATGACCGCGGCCCACGGACATTTGCATTACCAGAAGAAAAATACGTTGCCGGCTTTTGAAATAATAGTATGCTTGTGTAACTTAAGAAAAGTCCTAAGTTGTTTCCACAAAACTGTCACATAATCAAACTAAAATTTGACATAAAAAAAGCTTTGATAAGCGGTTAAAAGAAAAGAAGATATCGTGTATGTCTCACCTGGAAGTTATCATTGTGCGTCTCATGCCGGAGCCGCCGGCCGTTGAGCGTGTAGGCGGCGAGGTGTCCGCGCGAGTAGGCCACCACCACGACGCCCTCGCGCGACAGGGCCAGCTGCCGCGGCGCCGCCACGCCCTCGGCCGCCGGCAGCGCGCGCAGCAGCTCGCCGAACGTCGTGTGGATCAGCACTGGCCCGTCTGGGGATAGAGCTCTTTAGTATCGCTGCGACCCTGGTACTCTATTTATAAGGTTTCCAGTAGATACGATTCAAAATTTAAGCTAGTTAGGGAGACGAGGGTGCATTGTAGCACTCGGTAGTCACTTCGACATTGATGCGGTCCTGGTGTGTGGCGCTTCCGAAACTTAAATGATTTACAGAATTTGCGATATGTGAATACGCTGCATTGCTGCTCGCATCGGTTTCTCTCTGATCATCAAAGGGGATATGAGGATAGCAGGAAAAATATGCAGCATCCGAATTACAGAAAGTTATACCTAGCCGCGATTAAGGATTAGAGGTGACAGATTTACCATATCCTTACGTCAAAGTGCATGAATTGACAGCTGTTCCAAACCCAAACTAATCGTGGTTTCATAATATACCGATACGGTGTTACGAGACCATGTACACGTCTTAATGGGTTATGAACGCATTTTCTAACAGGACACTAAGAAACTACTCACTGATAGAGGAGGAGATGACAAGCCCCAGCTCAGCGGAGACCAGCACGCCGTTGATGGGCGCGTCGTGCCCCGTGAGCGTGACGCGCGGCGCGGGCGTCTCGCCCTCGCCCACGATGCCGCCGTGCCGCGCCGACCTGACGACACACACCATTCATGTACTCCTGGTACTTTGGACTGCGATGACACTTTAAATTTCTTTTTTACCAAAAGAAGTTCCTAAGTAAGATTATCTTATGTTTCCCTGGTTAGCATTTCAGGAAGGTGTCATTTTAAAAGGACCCTACGGGTTTGAACCCCTTTCTGGTCTAATGATTTTTACAGCTTTATCGTAGGTAGTAGATGAATAAACGACTCTATACTACGTTTATTGTAGTTTTAGCCATCAATTACTATAACAAGTTAGTCTAGACTAGTTAGTCTAGTCTAGTTAGTCTACCCTAGTCAGTTGGTCTAGGTACCAGTGCCACAGAAGAACCGTGCAGTCTTCAGAGCCGGACGCGATGTAGCAGTCGGAGGTGATGTTGCACTCGGAGCGACACACGCACGTCACCACGCCGTAGTGCCCGAAGATTATCTGCACGATCTTAGCTGCAATGCACAAACAAAATAAGGTTATTACTCAAACGAACTAAAAGCGTGCTTAGAGGATGGTGATTGTGGTAATTTATGTAATGCCTATACTGACAGAGTTTGTTTGTTTTTTTATTTCTCCCTTCTGTCTTGACGGTTGTTAAACCGATCGACTCAACGTGAAATTTGGTACCCGGAGACATGGTCCTCGAGGGAATAGCGTTAAATGACATCTACGCGAATAAAGTCGCGAGCAAAATCTAGTGATTAAATAAGGTAAGTGAGACATTTTTCATGCATTTCCTGGAAAATGGGTCGTTCTACCGTCTCCTGCTACAAATAGTCCTTACTTCGGTCTCTTTATCTTCTGCTACCCTAGTAAGTACTGACCGGTCTCCGTGGAGAAGACGCGGAAGGAGTTGTCCCAGAAGCCGGCGGCGATGAGGAAGCGCGAGTCGACCGTGGTGACGAAGCAGTTGGTGCGCGCGCGCACGCGCTGCGAGAAGTTGTCGCCCAGCTGCCGCCGCGCCAGCGCCGCCGCGCCGCCGCTCGCTGCACGCACACGGACACGTTGTTAAGGCTGGCATCGTGATTACCATAGCAACTGGCTCTCATTTTCAAAAGCAAGCGATTAAAGTTGAGGGAAACGAGTGTCGTTGGTTGACTCAAGATGTCATGAATCGTATACATAAAGAAATAGACAGAGGTCGCTTCAGTCAGTTATTATGACTTCAATAGTTTCATTATCTCCTGAAATATATTTTGATTTTTCGTATACAAATATTAAAGCACACAATTTATCACGGCATTGGGTGCGAAATGGCACCGTCACCGGTTAATTGATTAATAGGGCACAGTTGTATTTGTTTGGTTAACCTTTTTCCGCATCTATTCATACACTTCTCCAAGTAGATTGTTTCTATGTTTGAGGGACATAGACATTTTCAATTGTAAGACACAAAATTACTCCGAAGATTGAGCTGGAATGCCTCTATTGACACTAGTTGGATGAATGAAGAATACATTATAGTGAAGTTGTAACTCACCCCAGACCGGGTCCATGAGCAGCGGCGCGGGCGGCGGCGCGGCGTGGTCGGCGGCGTGGCGCGCGCCGGCGTGCGCGCAGCCGCCGCCCACCCAGCGGTGCGCCGCGAACGCGCGCGCCGCGCTCACCTGCCAGGCGGACAGGACAATAGTAAAGCTCATTAATTAGATGCCAAATAAGTACAGTAAAAATTTCAGACATCAAAACGACGTCCACATGACATACAAATCGTTTGTGTTACCTAAAACTTTAAAAATTTACATGAACATTTAAAAGGTAGGAATTGTATTATTCGACGGAGAAAATATACCTAACTATTAGATCGCATACCAACCAATAAGTACTTAAGTCGGATAAATAATACAAAGAAGAGCCTGGCGTTCTTTCCTCAACCAAAATAAATAAAGAACCTATAAAAAAAATATCGAAAAAGAACAACCTATACAGAATACCTTTCAGATCAACAAATCTGGTTAAATTGTATTTCGTCTTGCAGAAGTGACATGAAGTACCAGGACCTAATGAGCTGCAGAGCGATTACCGCAATAGCGTCCGGTACAGCAATTTTTGGATTAGGTATGTGTTAGCAGCTGGAATCTGATTTACGTCATGAGTTGCTGTGTACACATGCATCCCAGTACCAGTATCCCATAAACTATAAGGCGCTCACCGTGACAGCGGCCGGCATTGCGAGCTGAGGGTACGTATTAGCCGACACGTGGATAACAGCCGCGTTAGAAGGCAGCTTCAGCCTTAGACACACGTCGTCCGGCGCCGCGGCGAACATGAGCGGAGCGAGGTGCATCGTCGAGGCGCGCGGGGGGTGGGGTTCGCTCAACAGCTGGGCCGGAGTCTGGCCAAAGCTTCTGATCTGGTCTTCGATGGCTGCGCGAGTCACAGGTTCGTTGATCTGGTCGAGTCTGACACCACCTTCGTAGGTCAGGTAGTAGAAGACGTTCGTTGCGCGAACTGCTTCAGGTCCTGGAACGAGAAAGGTATTCTATTAGAAAGTTATCATTTCAATGTTTCTTTGATGTTGACACATTTTCTTCCTTCTACATCGTCCATACTCTGTTGCAACAAGCGTAACAGCATTGAGCAGTTATAGCGAGAGAACATTATGAATTTTAAGGATTTTGTACAAACTAATTTATCCAAACCTCTCTGCTTGTATCCAAAGATGAGGTCAATCCACTGGTGTAGCTGGCAGCTGACAAACTCGCTCTCCAGGGCCATGCGGTTGATCCTCACGAACTCCTCGGCGGAGGACGCCCAAGGCGGCAGGAGCACGTCTCCCGACGGCGAGTCAGGGATGCCCAGCCGGTAGCCGCTGCTGTTCACCAGCATTTCAGGCAGGAAGAACAACTCTGGGATCAGCTCCTGCCAGGATAAAGTGCAATTAGTAATAGATTTTAATGGTCCTCATTGTGACGTTTGACAAGAAGAGATTCTTTAAAGAAATTACATTGTCCAATGACGACATTTGAAAACATTTATAAAAGTTATCTCTTGCGCTTAATCTCTTCAAGCGGGGAATCCCATCTTTGCCAATTGCACATAAGTGTTCTGCTATTAAGCTGTTTAATGTGACGTTGATTCGAGAACGTCTCGTCAGCTTAAAGTAACGAAGGCAATGGTTCGTGTGGCGTTTTAATGATACGCTCTTATATCCGCTTCGGTGGACTGCTTCACGTGATGTACCTTATTACCTACCTACAGTTAACGGTAACTAGAAAGTTTACATTGAAGCCATATTATGAGGAGATAAGTATCAATTTATGTCAAGTTCCAACCTGTAAACGGGACGGAGGTATGTAAGTATAATAAATAACTGTCTCTATTACTCCCTTAACTTTGGAAAGATTCGGCACTTCATAATACAGCATAATTATTTTTAACTAATAGTATGATTGGCTGTTGCTTGCGATTCCATCCTATAGAAGTTGTTTATCTTCTCAGGAACTAACAAATTTTCCGGGATTAAAAGTAACCTATGTGCTTTCACGAGGTACAAGCTATACCAAACTTCATTAAAATCTACTCAGCGGTTCAGATGTGAAACCGTTACAAACAAGACATCACTATGGATAGACGATCGATACCTTGACGTCGGAGGTGTCCCTCTGGCAGTTCTTCCAGGACAGCGCGATGGAGGAGAACAGCCTGTTGGGGTGGTCGAACTTGCCGCCCTGCAGCGCCAGGAACATCGTCGTCATCGGCTCCTGTCCACAAACAACACGTTACACCAAATCCTGCAGCAGTCAGCCAGGGAATATAGTCCTCGTGTTTGGAGAAGCTCTGTTCTGGCATGGAGAAGACAAATGAGCACACAGGCCAGTCGTTGGTACAGTTAGCAGCAATTATATATTATCCAACATTGGCCGCCAAAATATCTGACACGTCTTTATTACTACAGGTATAAGAGCGTGTCAGATATTTCTGCGGCCAATGTTGGATAATATATTATTGCTGGTGACTGTACTCGTAAGCTGGGCGATGAGGCTCTTTGACGATTGAAATCTCTAGACTGTGTTACCAATGCGTTAGAGGGAATGCTATAAATGTTACGGGTCTTCTTAACTTCACCTAGAAAACGCGTTATTAGTTTTTATAGCATAGTTTTTTAATGATTAGTAAAAGGCGAACGAGCATAAAGCCACATAATAAGGCCCCTCTACACGTCGGCGGATCATGGGCGTGCGTAAGGGACGGAGCAATACGCAAGAGTGATATGCAAGAATATGTTGCTCACTCTAAGGTGTAAATGCGTCCCTTACGCACGCCCATGATCCGCCGACGTGTACGAGTAGAGGGGCCAATAGAAAGGGGAGTTGTGACCCATAGGCATTTGCATTATCAAGATTGCAATCCTATGACCGCAAATTCGTTCCCAAATCTGAGTACTAAAATGGAATGCCTCTACGCTGATTTCACCGGTTATCTTATCCCCACACCGGATTACAACAATGCGAACAATGCTGCTTGGCGATAGGTTGAAGGATAAGATGGTGGTAGCAATCCGGACGGTCCTAGCACAATGTCCTACCACCAATAAAAAGGTAAAGCAAACTCGTCAAGTATTTTTCAAACCCTTAGAAATTAACATGGATAACAACAGCAATACCACTATTTTAAATTGACGTCCAGAAATAACATATCATATTCTTAACACCCATTTGAACTCTATTTCGTCGGGTGATACTGAAATACAGCGTAACTAACAAAGTCAATAAGTTGCAAATTGTACCTTACTGACTTACTGGCTAGGTATGTTTTGCACCTTATTAAATTTTCACGTTACGTGTCCTCCCGCACCTGCGCGATGCGTCTCCAACGAGTGAGCAATTGTTCCGACGCATCGCTAATGCACTCTTTAATTTACTGCGATGGCTCTCGCTTTGATCTGAGAATAGATGCGATTGTCTCCTGCACATTCATCATACCCTGGTCATTATAATTGTTTAAGGTTTTGAAGGGTGCCAGAGTTGTTAAATCTTGATTGAAAGATAGAGCAGTTTGTAATAAATTATTGGCTTCGTAAATTAATGGAGACTATATGGTGTGTCGTGTACTGGCTTGATAAATTTCTGAAGCTTTTTAGCTTAAAATAAAATTCGATGTCAGTGAAAAAATCGTAGTGTTAGAGTGATATAAGTCGAAAAGAAGACTATTAAGATGGTCGAAATATGTCATTATTATAAATGTATGTAGGAACAGTCGCGCGACGAATTTTCTTAGTGCCATTCTTGTAATAGTTGCAATATAGTAACTATGAAAACTTTATATGAAAGAACTAAAGATAACCTTATTACTTATATCGGTTCTTTGTCTTGACTTTGAGTCAACTTTATCGATTACTCACGGCAGGTACAAAAACAGCTGATATCCAGTTACCGACCCAAACGTGTCGCGACGACAAATGTCGAAGTAAAAAATAAGATTAGATTGAATTAAAATTTAAATTAAGCTTCCAGAAAGACCAAAATGGCAATTGATAAACAAACTTGGCAGATCTAACTCGATACAAACGTGAGTGAGAGAGATGAGTCTAATAAGTAAACTGATACTGTCTGAATCGTGTATAAAAATGTTTGAACTGCACCCGAAAACGAATAAGACATTTTGTATAGTATCGTTAGCTCGCTACACTTTTTCTTCTGCAGGCTGGTCAAATCGCATTAAAATCATAAAACTATAAAAATCTACAAACTTAGATTTCAAAATGGCTTATTGAACATGTAACGGGGACCGAAGAGCTATTTAGTTTTCTCGCGCAAAGCATTAGTTAACTATTCAGCGAGGAAATGTCGCCAGCATTTTCGGGACAATGCCGCAGGGGCCTTTTTACCCGACTGCCGAAAGAGGAAGGGAATGTTTTTGACCTGTATGTATGTATGTTATGTATGTATGGTTCGTTGTTCCAGTGAGGCTTTAGTACACATACGTGACTATGTCAGCCTCATGAGGAGACTCTATATAAAAAATAATAATTATGGGGCACTTCCTTCAGAACGAGAATCCTTGGCAATAAAGGAGTGCTTTACAAATTTATAAATCAAAATAGCATCTTTAGACAACGGGTGTGTCAGCACTGTGTTCACTGCACCTTTGTTCCCTTGTAAAGGCTAAAAGGATGGCCAAATTTAGACAAACTTAGATTCGTCGCGGGTGTCACCGGGTATTTAAAAAAAATAGAAATTGGCTTAATAAAAAATATAAAACATGATAATTAACATTATATTGACGACATTATCCAAACAGCAGTTGGGTTTTGAAAGCTTGCTTTTTGTTGTAACGTTTTAGTTTTAGCTAAGTTTTATTTTTAGTTTTTATCTCCAATTATAAATTTTTCACTCTATTCTTATTAAAAGTAATAATGATAAGGCAAACCTGATTTACTGGCTTATATATCAACGCACAGCCGAAACTATTGTACCTAGAAACTTGAAATTTGGTACAGGGCTTCCTTTCATAATGTAAGTGAGCACTAAGATAGGATTTTCCGAAAATCGACCCCCAACGGGAAGAAATGGGGGGAGTACCGGGAAACTAATTCTACGCATACGAAGTTGCGGGCGTCCTCTAGTATGATATATATATCTGAATTTATTATATAAAGATAATACGAGTACAATACAAAATACAAATTACGAATTAAAAGTAATTAGTTGAATTAGGACATTATGTTGGAATAAATATACTACGTTCATTAAACGGCAAAAATAAAGTACATAGTTTTATGGTGATTTTACTTGTCCCAGAAAACAGTAAATGATTTCCTCCAAACAGATCCAGTCGATTATTCTTCAACGTTACGCAACAGCGTCGTTCAGCGTGTAATGTAAACAGCCATTGAGGTAAGTGGCCACATTCATTATCACACGCCATTTTATACTTTAATCGATATTTATCATTTTATAACAATTTGCCATTATGTTGTAGCATCGTTGCAAGATTGCTTATGATATGATTACTTGTGATTGAGTTATGTTTACAAAATAAAACAACATTCGATTAGGGCTGGCTGTTTAATTATTTAATGATATCTAACATTTTACTTTAGATGAAGATTTTTTTTTGAAGCCGTTACATAAGGTAATTCAAGGAATGCACGATTTGTGGTGGCAAGAGGTTTCCAACTCAGCATAATGCTATGATCGGGGGACCGCAGCGCTCGTTTTCCGTTGGCACCTTTTATTCACAAGTACTTTTTATATGAGGAAGGTAAATCAAGCCATTATAAAACAAACCTGTGGCAATCTAATACGGGGTTTATTTTATTCATTCCACGACGCGCTGGCCTAGTTGGTAGTGACCCTGCCTGCGAAGCTAGGGGTCCTGGGTTCAAATCCCGGTAAGGGCAGATATTTGTGTGATGAGCGCGAATATTTGTTCCCGAGTCTTGGATGTTTCCTATGTATTTAAGTATATATTTCTCTATATAAGTATTTATATCGTTGTTTAGGTCAATTGGTGTGATATTGTCTCCTGATATTTATTTATTTATTTTATTTATATAAACCAAGCAAAGTTATCAGAAGACCAAACAAAAATTTCACTGTTGTAACACACATACATTTTTGATGCGTCACCTCACTTCAGTCATATCATCTAGGTGTAAATCAATGCTGAACTGAGTCCCCATAGTTCACATAACTTTACGTCATTATTTATACAAACTGAATATTATTGTTTTCCACCTTCCTAGGCATTTCAAGATCATAGCCACGCAGGTCATTGAATCGCTTGTCATGGTGCCAACACAACCGTGTTTAAGGTTCATAAGGTATTTAATTCAGGGAATGCACGATTTGTGGTGGCAAGACGTTTTCAACTCAGCAGCAGCGCCCCTTTTATTAACAAGTGCTTTTATATGAGCAAGGTAAATCAAGCCATTATAAAACAAACCTGTGGCAATCCAACATGGGGTTTAATTGGTAACCCATCATTTTATCGAATTTCACTTCATCGATTGTATCATTTCATCGAATTTCATTTCATCGAACGCTCCCATACAACAAACGTGTTGTCATGGTGCCAACACGGTTGTTATAAGACAATAATTTGCCATCAACACGGATCCATATTATTAATAGAGATCTAATTTTACTAGCGACAGGCCCTCGCTTCGCTTCGGTTTATTTAAGTGTTTTCTGTAACACCCGCACATAAACCAGAATTTATTTTAAACTTTCAGTGAAACATTATCTAACTAACTGATGGTGAAAACCGCATAAAAGTCCGTTGCGTGATTTAGGAGGAGTTTTACAGACAGACGAAAAACCTAACGATAATTCTTACAACCTGTACTTCTGCGCCTCTATTCTCATTGTTTTTACCTATGTATTTTTGAAACTGTCGCCTTTATTAGCAAACGAATAAGAACTTAAATTTTTTATTCATTCTAGCTTATATTTCGAACCCCAACAAAAACAAGAGGTGTAACTAGTTCGACGCTTAAGTCTATTTGTTTGTGACTTTTTATTTCCCAAACGGATAGACTGACTTTAGAACTTTTCATTTTAGCCAGGTTTAATAAAGTAGGTATCACCTTTGAAAGGTCGCCAAAACACGTGAGCGTATACTTGTATACGTATATGTTAAAGTAAGAACTACGAGTAACACCAATATGAGTAGTGGAAACAAGTCTAATAAAAAGGAAGCAACCCGACGGCGTTTTTTGGCGTGGCGCGACACTTCATATGTTAAAATTCATCAAGCCGTTAATCCTGCAGAGCGTGCCACAGAAATAAACATACAAACATACAAAAACATCACCCTCCTTCTGACACAGTCGGGTAAAAAGCCATAAGCGTTCAAGCGGCTCTTTACCAATTTTAGAGCAATCATTTATTTTCAATTTTCATTATAAAGAGCACATGTTGGACATAAGTCCTTTGACTGATGTATCCCATCCGAATTAAACGAACCGCGTCGAGTGTGACGTCCTCGCTATAAATCAACGAACACACTAAATAAGCTTTTAATTTTACAACGCTCTTAATGGATATCTTAATGAGTCGACACTTAATTCCTCTTCTCCCTTAACTGAGAGGCAGAAAGAGAAACAAACGATTTAATATTTAATTTGGAGTTTCTGCGGGTTCTGTAAATAAATCTTTATTAATGTTGTATTGGCTTATGGACGGATATCGACCTAAGCTATATAGATCAAAGTATTGATAATCTTTGATGTATCATATTGGGTCGACGACCTATATGTGTTTATTACAGGGCATATTTATTTATATTCGTATTGTATCTTAACGGCAATTGTTTCTTTATTTGCATTATTTGCATAAGGATAATTATTAAGCCGACGTACTTATACGTACAGTCGCCCACACACTTAACTGACCATTAAAGACGGAGCTGAGAATAAGTGTCAATGCTTGAAAGGGATGTAAATATAATATTTAATATGAAAAAAATATCTACATCCCTGTCAAGCATTGATATTTTCTCTCTGCTCTGCCTCCAATGGTTAGTTAGGTGTGTTGCTGTGTGTACGTATTACCATATAATACGAGTTTGGTCGAGTTTGGTGGTTTGGTGGTTTGGTCGCGTTACAATATCAAATAGAAAAATTCGTATATCTTGAATACTCGTAAACAGAGGCGTATTTAAAGATTTGGCGCCCTGGACCAGTTAGATTTGCCGCCCCATAAAGTGACGAAAAAGTATATACAGTAAAATATTCTCGGGTACCTATGATGGCGGCGGCGTTTGGCGCCTAAGAAGCCTGCCGCCCCAGGCTATGGACCCCGGCGCCCTGAGAAGGCTGCCGCCCCGGGCCATGGCCCCCTTGGCCCTAGGGTAAATACGCCTCTGCTCGTAAAGATGCGCAACTCGCATGAGAGATGAAGTTGTTGTATTTGCATCTTGCTATATTTTGTGTGTGGCTCAGAGATGAACATAATTCTGACCTCAACTCTCGTCTTTCAATATACCTAGCTTAATTTATTCGATATCCTAAAAGCCAAGCAATGGGCAGATTGATCTATTACTCATTGAGCTAAGTTCTGGATCAAAATTTAGATCCACGTGCA
Source organism: Acleris cristana (assembly GCA_948252455.1). NCBI lineage: Eukaryota > Metazoa > Arthropoda > Insecta > Lepidoptera > Tortricidae > Acleris > Acleris cristana. The sequence goes on along the minus strand of OX411790.1, from coordinate 12,190,189 downwards.
CTTTGTTGCAGCAAAAGTAAGCCATGATAAATATACTGAGCTTAATGGTATCGTGAAATCAAATACAGATGTGAATCACATCAATGTCGGCAGCGATGTTTAGTGACCGCGCATTCATAATTTGCTTGTTTATAATGTGCAGCAGATCGCGGATTCATTGCATCAAAGTCAAGCATATCATGTTTTGATCTACTCTTATTTATGACGTCCTGGTATCTTGGGCACGTGGAAATACTACGGCTGTGGTTGTTTAACCAATTTTTTACATCTTTCATTATAACAGTATTAAAAGTTTTAAATTATGGAGGTGGCACAGATTACTTTCTCTTACAGCTGTCTCCAAGTTTTTTTTTTTACGCTCCCATTTTATGACGCCCTGGTATCTATGGTAAGTATTCTGCCGTACAGTAGCGCTCAGCTGCTTGACCAAAATATTGGACATGATTGTGTGGTTGAAGATCACCTGGTAGGATCTCTAGGTGTTCACTTGTTCAGGTATATCAGGTGATTTTACTGATAGTTGATTCTCACACATCTCGTTCTTGAGCTCGACGCATCAAAAAATTAATCAATGAGTTGAAGTTGTTCTGTAAGAGTAACCTGCATTGCGGATTTTGTGGTGGGGTACTTACGATCCGCACGAGCCAGTTCAGCACGAATGCCGCGGTGGAGTAGTGTGTCCCGTAGTGGAACGGCGGCGTGGACTCGTGCTCCCAGGAGCTGTAGCGCTCCTCGAAGTACGCGCGCCTGCTCGGGTTCAGAGCGCCGATCGGCTGCGGAAATACAAGACATGATATCGCATCTTTAGAATTATAGTGACATAATTCACAAATTTTGGATTTCGAGTTAGGTCTCTATAGTAATAAATATATGCCTCGAAGTCGAAAACTAAAATGTTGAATTAGGTCGCTATAATTCTAAATGTGCGATATACTAGTGCTCATTAGGGCGGTAGTTCACTTGGCTGTTATTAGTCAAATATGTTAGTTGCATCCTTTTTATTCCGTATTTCAGAAGTAAAAGATGGTTTACAAGAGATATGCTGCCATTAGAAGCAGAGAAATGGTTTCGCATTAGTAGTCTTTGAGGTGGATAACCGGACATCATGAGGGACACATAAAACAGAAAGATCCCGTCACTCTTTACTCGTACTCTTGTCCCATCTTCACTGAATACGTAGAAAAGTATGACTCCTTCCTGCAGAATTTTCCGACTTAAGTTTGAACTGCTGCACTAATCTATCAAAAGGGTCAAGGTACAAAATTGTGCAGCTACTTATACGGCCGACTGTAACTACAAGAACTACTTGTAGTCAAGATCTACGGTGGACCTTAGTCAGCAGAAACCAATTTTTATTTTTAATTCCAGGAACTTATTCAGGGTCTCCATTCCACCTTGCTTAGCAATATGGGTTAAATCAAATAGGAACAGAACTCCTAAATTAATACACGAATAAACACCAAGGAAGACCTTGAGCTACTAGGGATACATAATAATGCAGGTACCTTAGATAGGTCTCTGTAGTTGGAAGGTTGGCTCAGGTCGAGCTCTTCGCTCTCGTAGTTGGTCAGCACCCACGGGAACACTGGGTACTGGTTCAAGTCGTTGTATGTTCGGCCTGTCGACAAAGTAAAAGTTAGGTTAGTCTACATATTAGGCCATGCTCTCCTGGTAGGATCGTATCATCTTCATGTTGTGTTGGATCAGAAATAATATTAATGGTTAAATACGGTTTGATTGCTTCTGTGGTCGGTCGTTTAATGGTAGTTTTTTTTTGGATTAAGTTACGTTTTAGATTACAGAATTCCACGAGTACGGGAATTGTAGGCAAAGGCTTTTGGTTAAAGTTACGTTGATACATCGTACAAAACCCAACGTACATGTATTACTTTGTTCATTTACTTGCTATATAGTAAGTACATAACAAATTAGCAGTATAGGGGACCGAAAGTAGGTACGTTTGATAAACATCATTTTACAAACCTTCATTCGCAAAAACGCGTAAATCATACTAAATTAGACAAGCTACGTGATGTTAAGTTTGGTATTCACAAAAAAAGGTGGAAAATACTTGCTTTGAATGTAAATTTGTAAAACGATGCAGTTTGCTAAATGACGATTTGGTAAACCAATAGCCTCGTAAGGCCCAGTGTGCAATAGGATGTACATAATCAAGGCAATTTAATTTGATCTCTGTTGCAATAAGGATAAGGTTTATTTTCCTATGTTTATAAAGTGAAAATGGCATTATCGAACAAACGTTATTGAACTTTAATGCCTCGATGGTAGATTCAAAGTCCCACTTACAAAAAACTCCCTGTTTGGAGTATGGTGGGCCTTACGAGGATAGCGAACCACCAGTTCATCACGACCCGTAGACTTCTCGCATCATTATCACATCCATCTACATCTTACGATTTAGCACGACGACGTCATCGTCACCACGCTACTGCGCGTGACTTTATTACTATTTTTATTGGAGTATTGTTTTTACGTAACATGTAATTGAATTATGTAACTTCTAAATAAATTCCATTCATTTTAAGATTGAATCGACGCCATATCATCGTTTCACATATATATCAATAAAAATTGTGCCTGTGTAATTTAAAAAAAATTCTAATATTTAAAAAAAAAATGAATGAAAAAACATTTATTAACAGCAACGCACAAATGAAGTAAGAAATAAATTACACAGAATTGAACAGCCGTTGTGAAACGGTCCCAACTCAGCTATATCTGTTTATACGATGCCTGATCATAATTGACCCTTTTTTTGTAATTAAAGCAATTTTTTGTAATTATAAACTATATTAAAGCGAAAAAAATTCGTCGGTCTTAGGCAGGATTCGAACCTACATCTCCTCTGGCTCTCCGGGCCCTCCCCTCCCCCTCCCAGTATGAAAAGCAAGCGATTACTAATTTCGTGGATCTTAAGTAGGATCTTGGTGGCATAATTGGTAATGCGCCTGCATCGGCCCGGAGAGCCAGAGGAGATGTAGGTTCGAATCCTGCCTAAGACCGACTAATTTTTTTCGCTTTAATATAGTTCTGTCCGTATGTCTGAAACTTTGTCTCGATAGGTTCCGAAATTGCTCCGATTTCAATGATTTCTCGAAATCGGATCGGAACAAAAAACTTCTCTTCGATTACAAGACAGTACTTTAGTTTGTTAGAAAACACGATAAGAGTAATGAGGGCGCCACTGGCCGCAGCAGTCTTAACCTATCATGTTTACATTATATTAAAACAACTATCAGAATAGCACGCAGTTGTTCTGATCTCCCTATTCAACTGGTACAATAAGATGCAGTGGGGCCATTCTACTTTTCGTTGTACATAAGTTTTAGCCATATTCTCACTAAACTATTTTTATTTCAAAAAACGGTAAAGTACCTACAGCGTTTTCTAACTTGAAACTCGTTAAAGGACGTATATAAGCTTATATTAAGAATTATCCTAAATCATAAAAAGTTATTTGTAATAATAACAACTATAAAGTGAGTAACGCAGTGGATGTTGATGTCCCCGTCTTTTCTATGGAAAAAGTGCAATTTACCACTGAGTTACCAAGATTCTTCAACGATAATTGAGTAATTTAAGCGTTGTTTTTTTGGAAACCGTTAAATTTAAACATTCTAAGTTTATGTTATTTATTTAGACGCGGAGTCATAATTTGGTATACTTTTTATCGGACGATAACAAAAGATGCACACTGAAAAGTAGAATGGCCCAGTAAATAAAGCTGTATATTTGCGCAGTTTTGATCGGTGCTATTTCCTGATTTCTCCATGGTGTTGGTAACATTGTGCCAACGGCCGACCCCTTTCGGCGTCGGTCGGTTGTCCAACAATGTCGGCCAGATTGAGCAACCTCTCGCAATCCATCCTTCAGCGGCCCCTTGACACTATAGCTATGGTAATGACATCAAAGCTGATTTCTCTTAATTGTCTTGACACAGCGATTTCACGGATAAAAACAGCTTAATAACTTTTCGATAAGAACATTATAAAACCTGGCCGCCTGTGTAATTTTAAACTACCTAGTTATGGTGCAACACTCCCTTCTGATGGTTTGCGAGGATGAGGCACAGAATAAATAACAGTATTAGTGAATAAGTGCAAATAGGGACTAAACTAGAATCTCATTTTTTCTCAAACGGAGGAAAATCACAGGTACTCTATAACAATTTGTTTTAGCCCATCCTGCTGCTATATCGTAATGTAATTAATATGATTATGTTAAAGCTACAGTATAGTCGTATACATACAGTCGAATTCATAAATATGTATACACTTTAGTACCTTGTCTATTTAATGTCTGTTTAAACTGCCATACATTAATTGTCACAGTGATTAAAGTGACAAGGTAGGTACTGAAGTGTTTACATATTTATGAATTCGATTGTACATTGTGGAATAAAGGTTCATGGATGGTAAATATAACGAATATAATTGCAATTGGAAGTAAACAAGGTTTTTGTTTCAATTTTGTTCGAAATTTCACGAAAATAAGAAGTCATGAACTGGCACTTTACATCGTCTGATAAGACTTTAGCCTATGTCACTCGGAATAATGCTCAGACAATCTTAATATATAATATTTATAGTAAATATAGACCCAGACTTAAATACTTCACACATCGTACGCCCTAAGACATTAAGGTAAGAGGTAATTTATATGTCAATGTACTCTAAAAACACATTAGTTCATCGGCCACTCGTGCTGCTTTATAAACGGACGTCACTAACCAACAAAACAACAGAAATATTGCGTCTATCTTTATTACCAACATTGATAGCCTACAGATGCACTGTCCGTGCGAACAATCAACAGTAATCAACACTTCTTATCTTAAGAAAGCGGCGCCATGACATTTGAACTCGAGCCACAGAGCTGCGTTTACAGCCGCCGCGTGACACTCCGGCGCGATCCGTTGCAGAGACCCCACTATTATTGATAAATATCCTGTCTGTTCATACACTGGCCTCTATCGATAACTCGGGATGGCCGGTCGCGTCAATGCAACGAGAACGCCCCATTGTACTGTAAACCCGCTCACTCCGTCATCACCAGCCAACTTTCGCACACGCCTAAACTAATTCTTAATAATAAATAGTGAAAGTGCTGAACGTCGGGCGTTGCGAAAAATATGTGCCGTTGAAAACTTTGTGTAGTTGTGAAGTGATCGTGTTGATATGCTGACGAGGAAGTTGATGGAGGTATTGAAAAGGTACGTGTGGACAGCTGTTTGATGTAGTACCTACGTGTGTGTGTTGCTCCTCCATATGTGTTCTGTCATCCTAGTACCAGGTATTGGTAAAAAAATGATTGATATGGATAAATTACAATTATCTAGGACTCATCTTCCAAGCGTCTTCGTAAATTTTAAGTCTTCACTCACTTCAAACGAAGTGCAGCATAATTTGTATTCTACACACTTCATTTACGAATTACTTTTCAAATGGATGTAAAAATTATCGTACCGAGAAGTTGTCTAATCTTTTAGCATAGTTTTCATATAATTTGCAAAGTGAAGACTAAATTCGTTCCACGATGTATTTCAATAACTTTACACGTTAGTTATTATTTGTGGATGTGAAGTGTTTGATGATTTGCATTTTTTGATGTTTGGTTAATTATCAAAGCTTAACAATGCATTCGAAAATCCCAGCGTCTCTTATTCCGGTAAAATATACCAACGATTCAGCTAAAAGACGTCGACTGCTGGACACAGGCCTTCCCCAAGGATATTCACGATGGTTATAACTACGTTTAAAATAGTAAAGTATTAATACATGTATATCTATATACCTTCACGCCTCTCTCCCAGTGGGGTAGGCAGAGACTATGGAATGCCAGGTGCACCGGTCTAAACATACAACTTTCGCTTCCTCTATATTCATCAATCTCTTCATGCACGGACGTCGGTTTCAGGTGCTTTTAATTTGGCTCTTATTCAGTACATCGCGAATCTGATCACTGTATGTTCGTCTAGGGCGTCCCCTACCGACATCTCCACTCACTCTTGCTTGATATAAATACCTTTAAATATTAATAGTCAAGAAATCCCATACTATTTACCCCAACCCAAACTCGCTAAGCGGGAAAGGAACGTGACTGACTTGCAGAATTTAATTTAAATACTCTTAATAAAATTATACTTTCCGTACCCAAATATTTAAATGACTAGCGGCCCGCCAGCGTCTTCGCCCCGCTGCAAATTTCGTAATTTTCGCAATTTTCTATTTTTTTTTAATATGGAAGAACCTTCCTCGTAGCTGTAGAAAGCATTGAAAAAAAAATGAATGAAATCGGTAAAGCCGTTTTCGAGTTATAGCGTGACCAGGAGAAATAGGGGTTCATTTTCATATATATAGATTATTAAGGGTTTTTATGAGCAAGTTACAATGCAATATTTTCTAACAACCTTAGGGTTTGCAATTCTTTACCTACCAACTTCTCTCTTAACAACCTTCGGGTTTATACGCTCTTATGCTAGTCTAGGCTAGTCTAATGAAGAACACGAAAGACCTGTTAAGACTTCTTGTATTGTAATTGAGCTGTCGTAAATTATCATGAGGCCACCCATACGCAGCGATGTCACAGTAGTAACAGTTCTGTAATGAGCATCACCATGGTAATAACAGTTCTAAAATAACCATTATAGCATTGTTATTATTACGGTTATTATATGAGTAAAGGCGTTGTGTGAACAATTTCCATACCAATTTTAGTATCATACTGTGTGAACTGTTTCAAAAATACGCATAATAGGTACTTAAAAAAATGTGTAAATTTTGTAGTGTAATTAAATAACTATTAACAATACTAGAAATAATGATGAAATGTTTCGTAAGAGACGCCGTTATTTAGTTAAGCACCAGCCGTTAAGCAGCTATAGCCATTATCGCTTTAAATCAAAGCCCTGAACTCTAACAAACATTTACAAATTACCTTATTAAAAAAAAACATAATTATTGACAACAGAATCATTAAAAACCTCTCGCCACGAGTAAGACAAATCCATTAGAAATCACATTGTCACGCGCACGGTGTTATTCTCCTGTGCCTGCGCAGACGCTTGCGCTCGATCGAACGGGCTTACTTGATCCCTGCACGTCATAGAAAACTTTGATCAGCTTAGGGCCGCCACAGACGATCAGGAACTGACAGGTCGAGAGGGACGCGGCTATTTGATAGAATAAGAAAGTTAAATACGTCTCTCATTCTAACAAATTGCTGCGTCCCTTTTGGCCTGTCAGTCCGAATGATCGTCTGTGGCAGCCCTTAGTATTTCTATGCTGTGCCAAGGCCGTAGAGTCCTAGCTCCGCATACTGCCAAAAGGTTCAAAAGTTCCAAGAGGCGGCGCGACTACACAATTTGGGTTCGATCTCGATGGACGATACTCTAACGGTGAAGGAAAAACATCGTGAGGAAACCTGCATATTCAGACAGCTGAGTGTAAAAGATCCTGAAGGGTCGAAGTGTATCCGAAAGGGTCCACCTGTAAGATAAGATAAGAGTGTCCATAGGCAGTGCGACATATTCAAAGTTCAAAATATTTATTCAGCAAATTGGCCACATGAGGGCTCTTTTATTAATCAGTCAGGATTTCGTTTTTACCTTTTTCATATTGCCATCCAAATTTTTCCCAATACTAATAGATCAATTTGTGTGTAATTTTCCCCTCTTTTAATTGTATTTATCTAAACTTTCCTCTCTCATCTACGACGAAGCAAAAGAATACCTCTCACAGGGCTTCGAGAGCTCTTCATGCAGGTAATTGAGGGCCTACCGGATAATTGCGGCATTAGCATTGTTGGAGATAACGAGGAACTCATCAGACTGGCTATCAATCATCGGGTACGGGTTCAATTCCCAATTTGCATACGTAACCAGGCGTGACGTGTATTCGTGTTCGTAAATTTTCTCGCAACAGGCATCCTAATATCATCGGATCGTAAGAATCTGTAGTGGTTGATAGTTTATGTTCCTAGGGTACGGTCGTCAAAGTAAATTTTGGACACATTTAAAATAAAAATAAACGATTGATGACGTCAGTGTGATTAAATAAATAAATAATAAATATCAGGGGACAACCTCACATAAACTGGACTAGTCCCAAACTAAGGTCTATACTCGTACTATAGGTACTAGACAACGATATGCTTCTGGATTTATTTCCTATTTTAGAAATATCGAAATATCAAAATATCGAAATAAGCGATCGCAGCAAAAGTATGGTAGGTTGTGCGGAACTCCGCATAACCATGCCACACGTTACACGCCTACTTGACACTTCTACTGTTTTCTCTGTTCTGTGGTCCTACCCTACCATACAAAGGTTCTGATCGTTAAGATTGTATGTTAAGACGGTGCAATCCGATTATGGGCCAGATAGACAATCGCTTGCTGCAAGCGCCTGCTGCAATCTTTATTTATTACCGATACTATTACAGGCAATAAAGCCTTAAATAGTAACTTGCATACGCTGTTTCATCAGCCGTATTGACTGCAAATTGAAATGGATTGTGATTTTCCTTATATATATAATATCTATTAGTTGTTGCCCGCGACTCCGTCCGCGCAGAATAATAAAACATAGCCTGTGTTACTACGAGATAATGTTAGCATTCTAAAGGTGAAATATTTTTTGAAATTGGTCCAGGAGTTTTTTAATTTATTCGTTACGAACGTACAAAAATACAAATCTTACCTCTTTATAATATTAGTGTAGATGTGGATTTCCACAGAGCCTGGTTCGAAAAGGTTTTTGCAAGGCACGGGGGTTTCAATTCAAAGATTTACTGTCATTAATAGGGTTCGGAAAATAGGGAGCTATTATACCTACAACTAACAAAATTCCGGAAAAAGCTAAGCAAGTATGGAGTCGGCTTCTCAAAAATAATATTTTTTATTATTGAAATTCCGGGATTCTGGGATTGTATGCAACATCAGAAAATAGTTTATACGTATCAATTGTCATTGGGTTATGCCTTTTTAGCGAATTTCCTCAACATACAAGATGTTTTAACGACATACAAAATGTATCAAAAAGGCACGTGTTAATCCGTTATATTATAAGGGCTTAAATAATTATAGGTATTGTGTTAAGATGATAACATTGATAATATAATATCAAACAAACAATATTTTTAACGTGTTTTTTTAAACAGGGTATTTTTGAGTGGTTTTCAGTATATTATGGAAATCCTGAAGTATAGGAGATACAGGAAAACCGTCTTAGGATACATTAGATATTCTTTTGTGAAAAGAATTATGGTATAGTTGTTTCTTCACTTCACTAATTCTTTCTTACGAAAACACGATGCCCGTTATCCACTTAAACGGATCACCAGTTCTTTTGTATTGCTTAATGCATAAAGTAACCGTAGTATATGCGAATAAATCGTTTTTACTAACATATACTACATACGTACATTTATACATCGGTTATATGGGTGGTGGAAAAATCAAATCATTTTTTTTAATAACATGTATTCACTGAAAATAATCAACTTTAATTTTTTAATGACATCAACAAATATTGAAATTTGTGCCAGTACTGCCAACATCGTAAATTTCGCATATCTGTATTCATTCGAATACAAGTTTAGTGTGAATGCTAATATAATACAATGTACATTTTGTTTTGATTTACTGGTTTAACGAAGATACGTCCCTTTATACCATTACTTTTACGAAAAGTAACAATACAACTTTCGTTTGATGTCTGCTAATACTGTACTGTCAGTTAAATGAAAATCACATGAATTACATAAAATTTTGATCACAGCATATATAAAATGAGTCTATTTAAATACTTTCATACATTGGTATGGCTATTATTCTAATTTCCGATGTTCCGGGAAATCCCGGAAAATTTATTAGTAAAATTAAACTGAGTCCGCTTCCATATTAGTCAACATCTACGCGATGTAGGTACTGAGCCCGAAGTTTAGGTATATTAGCTCCCGATTTTCCGAACCCTAGTCATTAAGCACAAATGGAAAGTCGTCCACTTGAATTGACCATCTTGAATTTGAGACATTATAAAAATACCATCCGAAATGAATTTTGTCAAAATGTAATTTTTGCTGAAAAATATTTATAGTTAAATTTCTTTCCGTTGAAAAGTTATTAAGCCTGAATTGAATTTTGCCCATTATAAATTAGGGTGACAAACAAATCACATCAAATAAAGACGTGGCCTTAGCGTTCGAAGATTTTTTCTCCACCATAGCCATTAATACCACGAAATGTCTTCAATCATCTGCGATTGGAGCTCAAAAATTACTTTGTGCTAATGTGACTAAATGTAATATAAGCTTTGATTTTACCCACGTAGATTCAGTTTCTATTATTAAGGCATTTAAATCGCTCAGTTTGAAAAAAACGGAGGATTTATGGGGAACGTCAGTTAAAGTCATCCACCATGTCATAGATATAATTGCACCTCACTTAGCTTTAATCTACAATAATTGCATTTTAGAGGGGGTCTTTCCAAATCTTATGAAATATAGTAAAGTCCTACCACTTTTTAAATCGGGCGAGAGGAGTGATTTAACGAATTTCCGACCCATTTCTATTCTACCTGTTTTAAGTAAAGTTTTTGAGAAGTTAATGTTAAAAGATATGTTAGGTCACTTCAATAGAAATAAACTGCTTAACAGTAATCAGTTCGGCTTCACCAGAGGACGATCCACAACTGATGCAGCATCTATACTCATTAAATATATATACAATATTTGGGAGACATCTTGTGATGCAATAGGAATTTTTTGTGACCTTTCCAAAGCTTTTGATTGTGTAGATCACGCGACTCTTATATTAAAATTAGAACATTATGGTCTGTCAAATAATTCTCTAAATCTTATGTCTTCATATCTTAGTGATAGAACACAAACGGTTGTTGTAAACCAAACAAAGTCCATTGGAGCGGCTGTTAAACTGGGTGTGCCACAGGGCTCTATATTAGGTCCTTTCTTATTTCTCGTTTATATAAATGACTTACCACCCGCGGTAGTTAACCTTTGCGATATTGTGCTATTTGCTGATGATACATCATTGATCTTCAAGGTAGACCGAAAATCCGTTGATTATAGTAGGTTAAACGCGACGCTAGGTAAAGTACTTAATTGGTTTACTAGTAACAATTTGCTACTTAATGCTAAGAAAACTAAATGTGTTAGGTTCGCTTTGCCTAATGTTAGACCGGTAGAATCTAGTATTTTTCTAAATGATGAGTGTTTGGAAATGGTGGATAAGGCACTTTTCTTAGGAATAACTATAGACAAAAACTTGCAATGGAGTCCCCATTTAGCAGTACTAGCAGGTAAATTAAGTTCGGCAGCTTATGCTGTTAGGAAAATTAGACAACTTACCAATGTTGAGACAGCTCGCTTAGTTTATTATAGTTATTTTCATAGTGTTATGTCGTACGGTATTCTTGTTTGGGGAAAAGCTGCTGACATACAAACTATTTTCGTGTTACAAAAAAGAGCCATTCGTTCTATATATAACCTAAACTCCCGTGATTCCTTAAGATTATTATTTAAAGAAATTAATATTTTGACAGTAGCATCACAATTTATTTATGAGAATATTATTTATGTCATTAAAAATCAAGACTCTTTTATTAAGAATTGTGACATACATAATTTGAATACAAGAAATAAGAATAAAATTGCTATTAAAAAATTTCGTGTCCGTAAGGTATATAAATCATTTGTAGGTCAATGCATTCATTTCTATAATAAATTACCTGACGAAGTTTTAAAGTTACCATTTCCAGTACTTAAAAATTACTTGAAAAAGTCGTTGATGTCTAAAGCTTACTATAGGGTCGAAGACTATCTAACAGATAAAAATGCTTGGCCTAAATTAAACACCTAAATATCTTAATAATAACCTAATCATACCAATATATAAACATTGTGTATTGTCTAGGGGACACGGTTTCTGTAGGGGAATGTATCGAAACTAATTATGTGTTGTTTTGCACCGTCATAGGTAAGTATAATTTTTAATTTTTATTTATTTCTTATATTTACTATTTATGAGTTCTTGTAGAAATTTTGAGTTTTGACACATTTTCCTGCTCAACTACGCATGATATATATAGACATATTTTTGTTACATTCATTGTTTTATATAATACTAGGTTAAGTTTTATTTTTCGTTGTATAATATCATATCATAAGAAATGTTTAAAAAACGACTGACTGTTGAGTTTCTTGCGGCGTTTCTTCTCAGCAGTGGTCTCTTGCGAAGCGCTGGTAGATTATTGACGTGTAAAAGTGCCCGTGCGGCCTACTTACTGAATAAACATCTTTTATCTTTTTTTATCTTTTTTTTAGGAGTAAAATTAAATACGCACAAAGTGAATGTAGTCTAATATGAATTAAAACCAAAATGTAATGTGTAGGGTCAACGAATTATGACCAAATACATTATGCACTGTACATATTTCAAGTAGAACGTATTGGCAAATGGTAAGTTTTCTGAGTCTACGTAAATACAAATGTTCATTATTTCTTTCGGCCTATATATCTAATTTGTCAATTTTACCAAGGGACATGAACATGATTCCATTTTCGGCGATAATTGGGATGGACAATTTTTTTTGTTGATGTGTTTTAAATTGGCATCTTTCTGATTTGACGTATAATTTCGAGTTGTCGATTTTCCATTTGTAGTTAATGATAGTAAATCAATTAAAGTACATTATAAGGCTCCATATCCCACCAAATTTTACAAGTGTAAGTGATAGATTTTTTCAAATTGTATACTCGCACCTTCAGAACAGTAGTGACCTAATTCAAAATTTCAGCTTTCAAACTTCAAGTCATAAATTTATTATTATAGAGACCTAACTCGAAATATAAAATTTCTGAGTTAGGTCACTTTGTTCTAAAGGTGCGACTTGTAAAATTGAATAGTATAGAGTGCGAGAGGGTTCTAATGGCCATGGAGTTTTGGAATATGAAAATGCATTACCAACTTTACGGAGATACCCACTTATTCTATTCTATTCTCTTATTATTACCTGACTGTGGCAAAGCCCAAAACGAGGGTTATGTGTTTGACCTGTATGTATGTCCGACTCTATGATCCCTCGTAACTACTAAACGGCTAAACCGATTAATAAATTATACGTGGTTAGATTCGTCTTAACCACTAGAGTGTCATAGGTGTATTAAAATTATTAAAAATCAAAATGGCGGATTTTTGGCGCCAAATTGTGCGCCATGAAAACAAACATTATGTTGACGACATTATTCAAACAGCAATTGGGTTTTCAAAGCATGCTTTTTGTTAGATGCTTTATTCTTTTGCTTTGTCACCGTTTGTGTTTCGACGCGTAGTTTTATGATTCATAAAAAATAACTTTTCCACGCATCACAAGTAGCTACTGTTCTATTCTATTTTCGCACTTATTAATTTCACGGAAATCGGTCGCCGCTAACGAACCAACCACGAGTTTACGCCACGATTCCAGTAACGTTTTATGATAACATTTCGATACTGCTAGTTGCGTGAACCGTGAAATGCCACGCGTTGTAATACATTATGTCACGAGGACGTAACCAACGTAAGAGTATATTACTCTATAACACGTTGTGTAGTTTAATAAGATCTTATTTCCTTTCACCTGTCTGTGTAATCAAATCATACAAATGGAATTACGTTCCCGTATTAGGTACAGTCCTTAGACACACATTAAAAAGTTTCAGCGTTCAAAATACGTATGTATCGCAACGCAGTACAAAGTAAAATATTGAATTAATCTCGCTCTTTCCCGCGTACAAGTCGTTTATCGCTCTTCCCTCGAGAACTGTGGAATTTTCGGGATCGGGATTCAAGTTATTTTAATACCACATTTCATCAAAATCGGTTCAGCGGTTAGGCCGTGAAAACGTTCAAACAGACAAAGTTACTTTTACATCTCACTAATATTGTAAATGCGAAAGTTTGTGTGTGTGACATTTGGAATGGAGATAGCTTATAAATAAGCACGGTATACCGTGGATTAACACATATGCTTTTCACCCCAGAAAATCTAAAAAATCCCGAATTATTAACGTTACTCGAAATCTCCCAACATGGGATGGCCGAGAAACCGAATCTACGCGGACATCATATTTAGATATAGCAAACTATTAAACATCCTTACAGCTTGATAACAAACACTGCTATGCACCTAATGTACCGCTCTTAGTTTGGGCGCAATCAACACATGTATGTCTTGCCTACACGTGTCAAAAGTTAGTATAAATATAAATACATAGATTTCGGCTCGACCAAGCCAGGCGGCGTAGCTAGTTACGTTAACAATTGCTATTGTTTCTAAAATTTGATCATTAGAAAATTGGAGTAAAACAATTGAACCGAAGTTGCTGTTGCTGTTGTTGAAGATGCGTAGTTTGAAAGACCTAAGCACATACATTGGGACAGACGGCGGGAAGCGACTTTGTTTTATATTGTAGAGATTGATTAGAATCGAATATACAAATAAAAGTATAGCCTCAAAAGTTAAAACCCCGTGTCGTTTCAAAAGCCGGACGCAAGTCCTATTCACCGGTGCAGTAAACTGCCCGCGACGACGCCATTGTGAAATGTTTTGGTATTTAGACAATAATTTCCATTGCCACGAGCGTTAGAAAATGATAAGAAGGTGTAATACTTCTTCTTCTCATTACTATTATGGCCGAACCCTATATTCAAACCGCGGATAGATAGGCTTACTTCGGATTAAAATTTGACACATTTTGTATGGGCAAATGTCAAATTTTAACCCGAAGTAAGCCTTATCTGTCCGCGGTTTGAATATAGGGTTCGGCTGTTAGTCTTCACTCATTGCGGGTCGGGTCGGAAGTCGGGAGTACGGCGGGTCTATTCACCTAAAGTCTGTTCCAATTTGTTCCGTCACTCTTGTATACAAATCAATTCACCATTATAACTCCATATTCGCGTACTTTTGAAGATTGAGCATAGTCATATTATTTATTTATACACTTAATCATTGTCTTCATGTTTATTTTGAGGTAGTAATCTCTATTTAACCTTGTATTTTTTGATGAAAAATGCTTTTGGTAAAACTGGTAAAAGACGATGACACTGACTGGTGCTTGACACATACATTTCATTTTTTCGAAATATATATGACATGAAAATGTAGAAGAAGTTTTGATAGATTTGATTGTTAAGCTAGGTTTTCGTCTCTGTCGCACTCAGCATAATAATACAATGATGATGATGAATATTTATTCAACCTTTTTAATAAACTAATTAGAGTTAACATTATTCTCATCGCTATTTCATCCTCTATCTAAAGACAATTACAGTTAGGTATACTTGTTATTGTTATTGGCAGTCCGAATAGGAACAGACTTTAGCTCTATATGAACCCCAAGACGAAAGATCCCGACATGGGCCTGCGTTTTGTGCTTTAATGTCGCTTTAAGTTGCGTGCTGTCTTTTTGTACCTTATGAATTTGTCGGTAATTCCAGCGTTCTTTGATAGCAGTCAGTGGTGATGATGATGTCGATTCTCTACTCACCGGCGATGGTGTTGAGGAACATGAGGTACTCGAAGTTGGAGATCTCCCGGCGCTGCCACTTCTGCGTCATGTTGGAGTTGCGCATGAGTTGCCGCGGGGACATCATCGACGCGCGCCTGTTGACAAACATAAACATATAAATATCAAGGGCAATCTCACACAACTTCTAAGTCCTAAGGCTCTAGGCTCTTACAGTCGGCCTTATAAGAAGCTGCACACTTTTGTACCTTGTCGCTTTAACGCCTTTGACAGTTTAGTGCAGCAGTTCAAGCATGACGTGCAAGTGACAAAGCACTAAAGTGTGCAGCTTCATATAAGGCCGACCGTACTATGAATACTATAGTTGGATCGTTCTCAAAGGACCGATTTGACACATGTCAACTCAGTACAAAGTACAGTATTCCCAGCTTCTTAATAGAGTTCGATCTTTAATGATTAATTCTGATTCAATATTTTCAATAATTGAGTATTTGTAACTTCTTAATCATGAAAAACCATTTTTTTAAATCAATATTCTTGTTTTAAAGTAAACCGCAATAATTTGAATTCTACGCTGCGATCAAGGCGCGTGCAAACTATCTCCATCTCAAGTTCTTCGTGTGGAAGCTCATGAAACCATCCCTTTCAGTCTTGTGTGGGCGAGGCAACATGTGGCCTCTAAAATATTACGCATTATCCAAATAACAAAAACGTCCGTGAATCCCCGACACGATTAAAACGTAAACAAAGGAATGTGGCGCCGCCGTCGCCGCTGTGCCAGAAACACGGGATTTATACTAAAATCGCGTGTTCGTCGCGTACACAATCTTATTAAAAGGTCCAGTACAGTCCGTAGGAATTAGCAAAACATTGTAGACGGTTTATTTTGGTCAGTTAATGTGGAAAAATAGTCCCACACGTACTTAACCAGGGTTGCCAGGCCTAAAAATTGCCCGGACTCAGAACCATACTTAGCCGGACATTTTGCCCCAAAATCCTGACACTATAGGTATTTATTACTATTATTCATTTGAGACACTCTACTCTTAATCATATGTTATTATGAGTCATATTGGGTGATTGTTGTGCATAAGCGTCTTGATTCCACACGAGTCTATCAAGCCGCTAGACACACCAAATAAGACGTCAGTTGAATCACTTAAGAACTTGCTGTTGTTACTATCGGCTTTGTTTGATGTAACTAATTACCTTTTTTTTATTAAAACAAAATCTCCCTTGGTTGCGTCTCATTTTTAGGGTTCCTTACCCGAAGGGCGCTTGTCCGTCCGTCTGTCTGTCCCAACTTTAAAGATTTTTTACTTCACACTCTTAAAAAAAATGGTTTAAAAGATACAGAACCGTAATATTTTTTTTTTAAGAATGTGAAATAATAAAGGATTGAATGATTACATTACAAATCCTAAAGAAAAACAACAAATACTAAAAATGGTCAAGTCAGAGTTGGGCTCGCGCTGATTCGAATTCAATCGGCCATGTCGCTGAGTCAGAATAACTTCTACCACCACTCTACTTGTAGAATTGGAATACACCTTACAAAAGCGTATTTTATTTTCCCAATAATTTATATTTAGCAGCGTTCGCGCGTTGAAGTCCTTAGTATAAAAAAAATAAAACAAATAAATTTCATAATTAAAAATTTTTTTTTTTACTTGTTCAACGTATTTGGGTCTTTAAGCCTATTCCTTGAATTGGTTGTTGATTGGCAATACTTTGTAAAACTATCATGTACCTACACAATTTCTGTAATTTGTTCTCTTGTTTTTATTTAGTAAAAACCACTTTCAATTTATTATTAAACATTGTATTTATAAATTTGTTCTTATTTTACTAGTTCGAGTTCTGGAAATTTATATTTATAGCAAGTAAGAGGAAATGATCGTATTTTTGAGTTAGAGCGAAGGATAAAAATATAATAGGTAGGTATATAATGTTAATAAAATGTCTCCCTTTATATTACCGCGGACTGTATCATGTTTATATCCGTTGGCAGCTGCGGCGACAGCATACTTGGATGCCGCTCAAATATATAATTACGAGATAATTAAAGATACTAGTAATGAACTAATGACCGTTGGTAGGAATAAAGGTAATTTGTTTATATTGGCAATCACTTAAAAGTAATAAGTAAGACCTATTTAAAAAATAAATTATTCCGTCGTTAATCAGCAATTATAATTTCTTGTAGTTTGGTTATTAATTGAGAAAAATCAATTCTGAGTATTGTAAACTTTATTTGTTTATAAATTGACTAAAAATTGCATTTAAACATTAAAAAAATTGCTCTAAAATATTACAAAATAATTGGAATGCATTGGAAGAGGCCTATGTCCTGCAGTGGACGAATTAGGCTAAGCAAGAAGGAGAAGAAGAATACAAAATAATACAACATTATAGCTGACAGTCATTAATAGCCATGTGGGTGAATCAACTTTTAAGGTACCTACTCCTTTTCTTTTGCGGTACTTATTAAAACTTTCCTGGTGACTTATGGTTAATAATAATGTATGAATATTAAAATCAGACCACCAAATTTACAGACCTTACATGTAAAACACCTCAAATATTTTTTAATCCCCGAAAAAACCTGGTAACTCAGGGGAAAATGCACATTTTCCATACAAAACCTAGGGACAACATTGTCCGCTGCGTTACCTACTGTTTTATTATTTAAAACTGTACTATTTCAAATCAAATCATTTCAAATGTTAGCCTATATGTCTGATTTAATAAGCGTGTAAGCCACGTCATTAACAAATGTATAGTTTTTCTAAAAAACATATAACTTTTGAAACATGTCGAAAAATGGGGAATACCTTAAAAGTTGATTCACCCATGTGATGAGGTTTATTTAAGGATGAATTTATTTATAGTTATATATAGTTCGAAAATCAAAACAGAAAATCGTCGGTTTATGGCCAGTAAGAAACAAGAATGAACCAGCAGCGATTGCATCTTAGCTACAGTTATCCTAAGCATTATCCATTAAAAGCTACACAGATCAATAAGAGTTATTTGTGAACGAGCGAAAGTGTCCTTGACCCGCGGTGAGAATCGCACGCGCCGGTACAACCGCGCTCGCGCCGCTTCCGCGCACTGACTGTGTCAGGGGCGCGCGGGCGACGACCCGCGCCGCGCCGTCTGCTGCGCCGGCGCAGGTGCGCGAACTAGTTTAGCCTCCTAAGGTCCTTTGTACTAAAAATGAAAAGCAAGCTTTAAAAACTTGACAGATTTTTTTATATCGATATAACTATGTTAATAATTGATAATTTTGCCGTTGTTGTTATTTCAGTTTTAACAGTTTAGATATCCTATCCTATCCCGGGAATGCCCGAGATGGTGAAAGGATTCTAACGATACCACACACATCTACATCGGCTCAGGCGTTTAGAAGTTATGGTGGAATAAAGAATCGTAAATACATACATACTACATACATGAACCCTGAAAAGTTTACACTCCTTTTTTGTGTAATAATCTACTAGTGCAAAGGAAGTAAAGTGGAATTTCTTTTGTTTTGATAGGGTATCTCGGAATCCCTAATAAAGTTTGTCCTAACGCATAGTTTGTCCGAATTATTGATTGTCCTAATCTGGTTTTCAGTTGAGTCAGATATCTTTTTAAGTTTTCCAAAAATACCCGCGGTTAGGTTAGGTTTGTATTAAAATAACACTAAAAAAAATATTTTGGGATCCTTTGACTAATCTCGAAATGAATTTTTATTTATGGCTTTGATATATTTTTTTAATGTTTTCAATAAAATTATGTATGCAATGCATGTCATTATCAAAATGTTAATAAAAAACTGCCTTAGGACATATTATTGTTACGTAATGGTGGAGGCAGGGATGTGTCCCCAGATGATTGAGATAAGGGCAAGGAGATGATGATAGCCGCGGGCAAACACTAGTCAAAGCTATCTCACCCTCTCTCTCTTATAAGCCAAGCACTTGTCGGTGGAGTAATCGCCAACGGCTCCGGTCAAAGCTATATTGACCTCAAAATAAACCCATAAAATTCCCCAAGATGTTATCACTTCCTTGGCCATTATGTCTCTCTGACAGATATAATCTCAGTGCCCATTGTATTTATAAGTAGCTATGACAAACTTTCAAAGGCGCTGACTGTTCGGTCGACGACCGACGAGACGGTTGCGACACGACTTTGGAGATTCGAATCACTCGGACCCGGTCACCTAGTTGCCATGTTCAATAGCACACGTACTAGACTGAACTCAATCTGATATGCTCTTTAAGAGATACGGATTATTATTCGGATAACATACGTGAAAGTTTTTAATGTTAAATAGGTAAGGTGGATCTTAAGTAGGGTCTTGGTGGCATAATTGGTAATGCGCCTGCATTGGCCCAGATTGCCAGAGATGTAGGTTCGAATCCTGCCTAAGACCGACGAAATTTTTTCGCTTTAATATACGTAAGCATTTGTTGACAATCTCAACGATTAATTTTGTTTTCGTGGTTTAACAACTGAATCTTCTCAGCAGAGAATCTTATTCCTAAAATACCATGGAAGACTTTATTATTTATACTGAATTTCCATAACACAAGCTCCTAAATATTGAGTATAAACAATAATTTTGAATGTTAAGTTTTAGGATTCCATTGTCTTGAGTACATGATATTTGAAATTTCTGGTATGTATCAATGAGTTAATTTGTAAAAAGTATATTATTAAAAGAAGAACATTTGTTTATTTACAGAATGATAGTGAGTGGGTGAATGGTGATATTGATAATATTTAACATTAGTAAGGTCTGTTCTTAGTTCTTATACATATTATTTGTGACTTTTACTCAGTCATAGTGTTTTATTACGGTTATCAGGCTTAAAATACTTAATCTAAATATAATTCATTGAAATAAAACAGGAAGTAACTCGATACCAACACGCAGAAACACTTTTTCCCTAAACAGTTAATTTATATATGTCCCCTTAAACCACGACCGGAACACGGCTGCAAAAGGTCATGAGATCTTGTAAAAATAAGAATAATGACTAGGAACTAGCAAAGATCAGTTTTTTGCTATGCATGAATTATTCAATATAAACAGTGTGTCGGAAAAATATGTAACTCTGCGTTAATTTGTGAATAAAACCTTTTTAAAAGGCAAGGACTTCTGTCCACCTTGTGCGGCCCACGCTCGTGCGGGCTGGTTCCGTCAATGAGAACGGAAATTATACTTTTTTGAACGGTCAATCAATCTACAACTGCATTTAGTAAACTTTTATCAAATAGCGAGTCGCAGATTTGTATCAAGTAGTATTTACTTAAGAAAGACTCAAGACGCTAACAGTCGACAATGATTTTATATTTTTTCCAGAATATTTAAGTCTTTTAATTATTATATTCAGCTGTCATCAATAAACAAAGCCTGTTATGTTCACTAGGGGATAAATATCCCGCGACACATATCGGCAGCGTTGTCAGACGTTTTTTTATTTTTTATTAATTTTTCTTGACCATGGATTCTAGGTCCTTCGGTCAAACGGTTGTCAGTCGAAGTGGCGCAATGTTGCCAAACTTCGATCGATATATGTGGCAAGCAGTGGCAACACCTTGCAATATTTTTCGGTCGCGACGTCAGGCGTAGACTCGCAACATCGCCCGACTTCACTCAACATGTTTGGGCCTCTATTGTATGCGGTAAAAACCATATCATCTTTGACCTGTTACGATATTGTTTTTAACTCGGCCGCCATTACTGTCAAGTAAATAAGAGCTATCAAAACGTTGAAAATACGATAACAGGTTAAAGACGATATGGTTTTTATTGCCTAGAATCTCAGCCCTGACAACATTACGCGTATCGTCTAACGTCGCCCGACTGTATCTAGTAACGTGACTGCCGCTAGGTGACGCGGGACATTTGTCTTCTATTGAATACTAGACTTAAATAGCTTAGCAAAAAGAACGTTCAGTAAAAATAAGAGCGCTGTTTAAAGAACATATATAATGATATCAATATTCAGTCAGTAACAGCAGTTGGGATAACTGCAACTTTTACCCTAACTAGTTGTATAGCAACACTTGTAACATTTTTTTGCAAATCTATAGTAACATTGCAATTCGAGGTCATCGATTGGTGTTAATACCCTAATATCCTGCGAAAAATCACGCCTTCCGAATTACAATGCATTATTCGTCAAAATGGCGGTCGATGTTATTTATAACGTATATAAAACTTAAAATTATCATGATCTGACCCTAAACGCAACAAACAGACAGAAAACTTCCTTTATTGCTTTATCAATAAGGCTGCTAGCGTGGGTGGTCGACAATGAGATCTTATTTATTGTCACTAAAAATACAATACAAACTGGATAGCAGTTTAAAGAGAACAAATTTATGTGTGTATATCTGACGACGCAGTTTTTCTATTTGGTATTGACTCTGCCTACGAAACTAGTGGACTTTGCACGGATAAAAATTATGTGATTTTACACACAAAAAAATTACAAAAACCTGTAAAATTCCTTCAAAAACTGGGAAAAGTACCAAAAATTTGGAGATTTTACATTAAAATATGAAAAATCTCCAAATTTTACAGGTTTCTGTAAATTTTTTGTGTGTTAAATCACATAATTTTTAACAGTGTGGTTTGATATCTGGTATGGGAAAATATTTATGTTAAGCGCGAGCTTATTTCCAAGTCTTCGATGTTTCTATGTATTGCATGTATTTCTAAGTATGTTTACCATTGTCTAGTCTAGTATCATAGAACAAGCAAGCCTTGAGCTAAGTTTTACTAGGTCAGGTCGTGTGACATTGTTATTGTTTACTACCTATAGTAGAACGGAGTATAAACCTAAGATAAACGCTTCATACATAATCGATCTATATATCTATAGGTGATTATGATTAATTGTATTATGATTGTATTACTAGGACCATCGGCTTTTGCCCAACCAAAGCCCTGGGCGAAAAAAGTTCAATTATGTCCCTACGGCATACAAAAGAATAAGTACTTTATTTTATGTAGCTGGTTTAAAAAAGTGGCGGAGTGGCGGACGACCGGCGCCTCTATTTTAGGCGTTATAATCCAAATCGTATTTGATCTGTTATTAAGTTAGTATGGTATTGTTGTTAACTCGGTCGCCATTACTAACAAGTAAATAAGAGCTATCAAAACGTTGACACAACGACAACAGGTCAAAAACGATTAAAAAAAAACCGTGTTGAATAGAGGCCCTGATTTTGCCTCGTATAAAAATCTGGTGAAAAAGAAAAAAGGTATAAGTCTAGTACACTCTGTTTATCTATATATCCTTTTTTTATTAAGAGTTAAGTGGACTTATACCCTTTTTCACTAGGACTCCAGAAATATGGCTTACGTTGGCGAGTCGTAGCATGCAGGGTATTGATTCTCTCAAAAGCAAAGGTGAGCGAACGCAGGAGTGATGTGCAAGCGGCGAGTTTAAGTAGTCCCGTCAAAGTGAACAAAACACATTTCAGCGCGTGTATTCATTTTGGCAGCATGGCTTCTCGAACGTATAAGGCTGCCTAATTGAGAATGCACGCGCTAATATGTGTTTTGCTCGCTCTGACGGGACTACTTAAACTCGCCCCTTGCACTTCACTCCTGCATTCGCTCACCTTTGCTATTGAGAGAATCAATACCCAGCTTCGCGACAATATAGCGCTGCTTGCGTCAATGTGACAGCGTCCTTATTTAACGTTGATCTAGATTAATACATAACTTTATAATAAGAGCAATCATACAAATAATAAGTCCGGACTCCATTTCCTGCCTGCAACAATGCACGATATGCAGTTCTCCTTCCGACGGTAGAAATGTTAGAATTCACGACTCTACTTTACCAAAGGCGTTACTTGTACGGTTTCCTGTATTATCAATACATATTATACAACAAAGTGCCACATAGCCTCTGTCTGTCGGTATGTTCGCGATAATCTCAAAAACTACTGAACGGATTTTCATCCGGTTTTCATCATCAGTTAGATTTTTTTTGACGGAAAGTTTTTATGTACCTTATAATAAACTATAGGACGCCTGCGACTTCGTACGCGTAGGATTAGTTTCCCGCTACTGTCCCTTTCTGTCAAATGGAAATGTCAGAATGATAGATAAGGGCAGAGCATATTTCAAGCACTCTTTAGCTATTGTGCGTTTATGAATATGAGCCTAGAGTAAATCAGTGCCAAATTTCAAGTGGATCGGTTGAGGTTTTTAGCTAAGACGGAACAAACAAACAAATACACTTTTTCATTTGTGATATGAGCAGGGACGTTAAGATGGAGCTGGCAAGGTTAAGATAGGATAGACAATTTGAATGATCTAGGCGTTCTAGTAATTATAAAAGAACAATTATTGATTATTGGTTTTCAATCGATTCGTATTGATCCTATATGGGTCGCGGCCTTTGCTCTACTACCGATTAAAACCACTTATTTACTTCACTTAGACAATATCCGGTTTATTTTAGACTTATATTTTATTATAAAAAATATTCTAATATTTTGACTCGGATACTTCCTCACTTGTAATATTATAATAATCATCTGGCTTTTTATATGAAATATTCGACATTGGTTCCAATCTATTTTCTATGTCACCAAGTTTCATCCCATTCTAGCTTTGCTAAGAAAAGAAAAGAGAAAAAATCGTAACATTCGTAATTAGCAGATTCGTCGTGAACCCTCTATATGTAGCCTTGAACGCTAAAATCCCCAGCGTCCAAAACATATCGAACTCGATCATTATCAGTTCAAACAAACGACATTACAAGGATCCTTTCACAATGCGCAGGAGTGCAATAAAACCGCGCGCGAATAAGGCAGGCCGCAAACAATCAGAAAAACGTAACGGAAAAACATCAATCGTTTTCCTACGTACGCAAATGTTGGTTAACTTTTGAATGAAGTCGTTAGAGATCTTTTTTATTTTTGAAAGTGTTTAGATCTGGTCTAGGCTTAGAATAGAACAATAGGTAGTTTTTTGTTTTTTTGCTTAGTTTTTTTAATGTTCAGTAGCTGATCCACATATTCATACGGCAATGCCTAACGTGCAGGTGCTACCTACTAATACGATTTTGCTGAATGGTAAAGTTATGTACCACCACTGAGACGAGTTTGTAGCCAAGGTATGTACATCGTCTGTATGTAAACACAACTACATTTTTCTTCTTTATCTTCTTTACATAGTTTTTACAAATCATAGTCGCTTGCCACGTCGGTCTTTCTGTCTGTCTTGTTATCCATTAACTCCTTATCAACCACGTTTTCATCATCAGTTAGATATTTTTTCACGTTTTTTTTTTACGTTTGATAAATTATAGTTTATGCAGGGGTTTTACAGGAAACTTACATAAACCGAAGCGAAGCGAGCGCTAGTAAAGCAAATATTAAAATTATTGAAATAAATTGTATCAATAATAAACATGGTTTGACCCTGCACAAGATAACCAAGTGTGAGCTGTAAAGCCATACAGGCACTGGCTCACCCACACGCTATCCGGACGTTTTTTTTCCGCTCACAAATATCTGCCGGTGTGCGGGCGGCTTTACGCGCTCGTGCAGGAAACGGCGGAAGCGGTCGGAAGTGTTATTTATTTATCTCTCGGAAGCTGCGCCGGAGTCGCGCTTGATTGACAACACTGTTTACAAACAAACCATGAGTGTTTACGGTAGAGCCTGGTTGTTTGGACGGTGGCGGAGAGAGTTTCATGTGTCTTCGAATCGGGCTTACTCGGTTATCTATCTACAGTTTGCGAGCACTTATCAATTGCCGTGAGTTAGTCTCAGAACAACTCGAGAATGGCTCGATTGATTAGTTTTTTATTGCGTTCGTATTTTTCAGGACAAGGGTTTATTGGGGTGTATTGGGTGTATTCTACATAAGGGTGTATTCTCATAGCATTTATATCGTTCCATCTTAGTCCTTAGGGTTAGCAACGCGTTTGCGGTCTTAGGATTGTAGTCTTAAGATTGTAGTCTTGAGAATACAAATGTGTCTGGGTCACAGATCCCACTTACCATCAGGGCCCGTATTATGGTTGCCTTTATCGCGGAGCATAAAGCTTCCGTCACTCTCACACTCACATACTGGTCAGAAAGTGACAGATGCTTTATCCACGCTTATCTACGTCGATAAACACGACCATAACCGGCCCGCAGGTGGTCTGTGCGCTCATTCACCTTCCCCATGCCATAAAAAAAAAAAAAATTGTATCATATTTTATCAGCAAGCGAAAGGTTCTTGTGTTGTAAGTGGAAGTAAAAGTAATCTATCAAGACCAGATAAGATATCTTTGTTTGCGTGATTAAATAAAGAAATCGATAATATTTTTAAAGCCGCAAAAGCACTGAGAGTGGATGCGGTGCGATGCGGCGCGTTCTCCTAATAAAAAGCGTGGCCAAAGCGAGGCGGAGGCGTTTTTCATTGCGGCTTAAGGGAGACGTTGTAATATACTGGGGCGAGATACCGTGTGTACGAAATCTATGTATTTTACGACATTAGGCGCTGTGTTAATAAAAACCTTCTCGGAACTTCTGGATCCCTGGTAACTTGTTCTGGAAAAAATCTACTTTGACCGACTAATTTGGTCAAGTGGTATAAATCTGCCTGTTAAAACTTAGAGAATGAAGTCCTGGTTACATGATGACGACAAAAAAACTACGGAATCACGTAAAGAATAAAAAATAATCAGCTGTTCGTGTCGTGCTATCATGTCTGTTGATACCAGATCTAATCACTGTATCTTGTCCGATGGTAGAGATAGCTCGCATAGTGTTGAGTGCCTTTAGCACAGCCCCTTTGAAATGAGGTGTGAAGGTACTTCCTGGGGTGACTAACTCATTGGCGAACTTACATAGACTCCCTCATTACGTATCAACACGATAATACGAGTATACAATACATTGTTGTGGGTAATACCGTAGCAATTTCTCGTACAGGGTATTGATTCTCTCAAAAGCAAAGGTGAGCGAATGCAGGAGTGAAGTCCAAGCCGCGAGTTTAAGTAGTCCCGTCAGAGCGAGAAAAACACATTAGCGCGTGCATTCTCAATTAGGCAGCCTTAAACGTTCGAGAAGCCATGCTGACAAATTGAATACACGCGCTGAAATGTGTTTTGCTCGCTTTGACGGGACTACTTAAACTCACCGCTTAGACATTTCCTTTTGAAAGAATCACTACCCTGGGTTAAGAACGTTGTAATTTACTTATGTGCGGGGGAGCTGAAGAGCTAGTTTTAATTACATATTCGTGTATGCATCTTCATAGTTACTTCGTATCGCCAGGATCTCAATACGAGGTCGGGTGGTCTACGAGCAAGTTAGGTTTGTCAGTTTTAAACACAAAGTTTAAGGAAGTGATGACGACCTACTTTTATGGCTATTAGGACACGGTTGGTTAATAGGAAATTCGTTTTCCTAGAATAGTTAGGCAAGAGAACCTCTGTATCATTCTGCCCATGTGGAATTAAGCCCCTAAATATAATCGAGCAATGAAAACTGGTCATGTTGTATTGGATTACCAAAGAAAGTGACCCGTTTTCATTGCTCCTGAGCGTAACTCATAAAGTCTTGAATAGCAAATAAGTACAAATTGATTCAGTCCAGGGGCTCTATTCTGCTCGTTAAAACCTCATTGCTCTAGAAATTTTTTCGTATTTGTGTTCAACTTGGCCGCCATTACTGTCAAGTAATAACGATGACAATACGATAGCATGTCAGAAGCAATTAGGTTTTACCGTGCACAAAATAAGTTCCATTTTAAATTATAGCGTGTATTTTCAGTCGAGTACTGCATGTATGTTCCATAGATCTACTCGTACAGTCAGCCTTATAAGAAGCTGCACACTTTTGTACCTTGTCGCTTTAACGCCTTTGACAGATGCAGCAGTTCAAAGATAACGTTAAAGTGACAAAACACTAAAGTGTGCAGCTTCTTATAAGGCCGACCGTACATGACTCCCATACAAACTTCCGCGGTTTTCCCAACGTTTGCTCCTGGCGGGATTTTTTAAAGAAGATTTATATAACAACTTGACCAGTCCCTTGGTCTTTTCCAGAATGAGTTACCAGGGATTCAGAAGTTCCCGGAAGGTTCTCGTTAACACAGCGCCCAAGATCGTAAAATGCCTGGATTTCGTAGCTACACCGTATGCGTCGCTGGCGGTGAATGCGTTAATCCAGCCAGTGGCACAGTGGCGAGTTAAACCACGGCTAATTATCGCACCTGACATTTCAAACTGGCCTCGCGCGCTTTAGAAAAAAGGCCAAAGTTCACGATTCCGCTAAATGCAGGAAGTGCACCGGAATTTCCTATAATTTCTCGCAATTAACCGACCGGATTACATTCCTGGCGAAATAACTTTATATTGTTTATCGCCTTATGGCCGGTCGAGCGACAATTTTTTTAACCGATTATTAATTTAAGAATATACGATAAGTAAAGTGTGACGTGGTTAACTTTGGTTAAGTAACTAGCACTAAATGCGACTTTGTAAGCGTAGAATTCGTTTCAAAAGAAGTTAAATTATTTCTGACTGCGGTTTAGGCTGTGCTTTATCTTCAGTCGGTGTTCTGTAATTATAGGAGACTATATATACAGGAGAGCTCATATTGTTTCACTGCGACTATGCCATATTGCAACAGCCACAAATTTTATTTTTTATTTTTTTAATCTTAGTACTTTAATTGTTTTTTTAATATTAACGTAATTATGAAACATCAAGTCCCTTTCACTATTGTACGTTTGGCTATTTACTTCAAACATTTCCCAATCTCTCAAAGCTTTACTGGAAGAAATCCCTTAAAGGGATAAGTTCGCGTTTGTACCTACATACCTTTTGTGTTTCTGTCTATTTTGTTGTTTGTTATTTTCCTGTTTGTACAATAAAGTATTTACATATACATACATAGGTACATAACTCTTCTCGACTTTACGTGTTACTGGTAGACCGACAGAAAGAAAGAAATAGATTTTCTTCTTTAGTATAAATAATCATTATAATACTTATATTAAAATGTAATTACTCCTCTTTTTTAGCCTAAGTCTAATGCTGCCTATATATCTAATATTCGGAGCACAGGGAAAACGAAAACCCTTCCTTAAGAAATGAAGTGAAGTGAAGTAGAGATCGAATCTCTACTTAAACTTTAAACGACTATGGTGTCACCGGTTCTAAGTACAACTTGTACGCCAGCAGTAATCCAATCTTAATTAATAAATCGGCTATTAATAAACGTTAAGTTATTCCGTTCGTAACGACAATCGTGGTCGATTTTCGACGGTCGGATTCGACCAGGAAATTGCAAATTGGTAAATTGACATATTGTACCTACGTGTTTATTTCCACCGTTAAAAAACGTTAAAAGGTCTGACACACCTTCATAATAAGTGCTCGAAATACCGTAAACTGTAAAAAACACAATGTAAATTGAAAAAATACACAATACACGCGGTTTAAATTCGGTGATTCGGTAGTTTGTGCTGAAGCATAGAAACTGAATGTTTGATGTGAATAAATAGCATCTAAATGGGTTGTTAAATCGGTATTTTCCTGATCCTTATTTATAGAGCATTTACTCCTGCATTCTAGCGAATGTGCTCAAGTCTATCAGCTAAAAAAGAGCTACCAGTACCAGGTATTCAGAAGTTTTCAGGAGATCTTGTTAATAAATAAACAAATATCAATGGACTAGTCCCAAACTATCATCATCATCATCATCATTATCATCATCATCATCAGCCTATATTAGTCCACTGCTGGACATAGGCCTCTCCCATTGCACGCCAACGAGCACGATTCGTGGGCACTCTCATCCAGCTCTTGCCAGCCACCTTGCGAAGATCGTCGCTCCACCTAGTCTGAGGGCGTCCTAAACTACGTTTGCCGATTCGCGGTCTCCATACAAGAATACGATAACTCCAGCGATTATCGGTTCTGCGGCACAACTAAGCTCTAGGCTAGTACTATGGGTACTAGACAACGATATAAATACTTACATAGAGAAATAAATAGTTAGATACATAGAAAACATCCAAGACTCAGAAATAGATACTCGTGCTCATCACACAAATATTTGCCCAAACCGGGAATCGAACCCAGGACCGTTAGCTTCGTGGGCGGGGTACCAACTAGGCTAACGCGTTGTCATTTAAATTAAACTAGTTCTACGAAAACGAGGAAGGCGGTTTAACAAACACCAAAATGTAACAAGTCATCATGGTACTGTACGATATTAGCGAAATTAATCAAAAAGTTAAATACACCAGTTACTGAGAACCGTGATCTAACCGGCAATTCTAAGTCGGAGCAAAGTTATTATTTGCAGTGTCATGTTGCCATTGCAAATAACACACGAAAACTGACAAAGCATACAATTTTTCCATGGAACCCAGTATGTACAGTCAACAGCATAAATAAGTGATCATTTATGTACCTTGTCACTTTAACGTCGTGTTTGAAATGTTATACAAAATTGTGAAACGATTGAAAGCGACAAGGTACAGAAATCGTCACTTATTTATTCTGTTGACTGTACATACGTCAATGTTTAAGAAGTTCCTTACAAGGATTAAACAACAATTTAAAACACCGCTTCTTTCCTTTTAGTTTGTTAATATTTCGCTAAGTTTGGATATTAGAAAGAAACTAAAATACAAATAAATTTGATGTTTAAAAAATGGTCTCTGCCCACCCCTCTGGGAAACAGGCGTGATTTAATGTATGTATGTAAAAAAGCCGACCAAGTATGTATAGTCAGCATGCAATATATCTCAGCAATCAATACCCTCGTTGTGTTCGAGTTGTGTTCAGATATTTTTGAGAACCTTGTATGCTCCGATATATTTGATGTCGACTGTACGAGTCGGACGCGAACACAAAGGGTTCCGGTTCCGCACCCTTCTTATGCCCCCATACCTCCTTTAATTATTAATTTAATTTAATTTTTGTTGTTGTAGCGGCAACAGAACGACACGTTTGTGAAAACTTTCAACTGTCTACTTATTACAGTTAATATGCAGACAGACAAACGGGCGGACGGAGAGACAGATAAACATTGAAGGTTTAGTAATAAAATAAGGTCCTTAGGGAACCTTAAAAAATAGCATTTGCGTTCAAAATTAAAATCAGTTTGCCAAATATCAACATGCCAGATAAGATAAGACACATGTAATTAATTAGTAATAGGGTCCCGTATGTAAGGAACCCACTTACTTGCTTCTGCCCGCGATTTCGTCCGCGTAGACTTCGATTGGAAAAAAACTATCCTGGCCCCTATTCTAAGACCTAACCTATATGTGTGCCAAGTTTTATCCCGATCCATTCAGCGGTTGTAGCGTGATTGACTAACAAACATTCAAGCATCCAAACTTTGTCATTTATAATATTAGTAAGATAAGACAAGATTAATTGCCTGTTTCGCAATCGTCAAGTAAAGCATATCTGACGGTAACCCATAATTTTATCGAATTTCACTTCATCGATTGTATCATTTCATCGAATTTCATTTTGTCGATCGGTACTTTCTGCTGAAACCAAGATGTTTTCAGGATATCTTAAACATTAATTACGTTAGTTAGGTTTAGTTAGAATTGTCAAAATAAAATAAAAATTACGCATGCGGTGAGAAATGCCTTTCGATGAAATGAAAATTCTGCGTAATGATACGATCGTTGAAAAGTGTTTCGATAAAATAATAGGTAAGTACCCATATCTGACACATAAATTTAGCTCTTTCCTTTTCTTACACTTGGACATAGACAAGGAGAGAGCTAATAACTGGCACATAAATTTACTTGTCGATTGTGAAACAGGCCCTAAACGTAATATTTAACTTTCATAATAAAATAAATAACCATTTGATGGGTTTTACTAAGATTACCGCAAAGACGATGACAAAATAAACTTATTTTTCATTATTTAACTTTGTACAGAAGTAAAATAGGGACTATTTGCTCTTCGCTTTAGGACTGAGCTGCTAATTGCACACTTATCAAAATTGGGTTTCCATTTCCATACTTTTAGACCAACGCTAACCAAACCTTGTTGCCTAAGAAAATTAGCAGAAACTTGGGGAAATAGTTGGTGTAGATTTAAAATTTGATTTAGTTATTCCTTGTGATGTTCTGATTAACATATTAAATATCCTCGAGGGTGGGGGTGCGGTCTGGCTAAGAGGGGGTGAAAACGTCCCTTTTTGAGATTTTTTGTCATATTGCAAAAATCTTTTAGTACATATATGTATAACTACAATTAGTTCAAAGAAATGAACTATATTAAATTAACTGTCATTAAGGTCCGTTTTTACTTTTACTATAGGACTAATAGTGTAGTGTAGAAGATACAGGAGGATGTATTTGAATTTGAATTTGAAACATACCTCAAAAATATTACGTGGATAGGGATTCGTGGAAGAAATTTTCGTTATTAATCATATCATTTTTTTATTATCGTCGTTATCGTGATGTTGTTTTGGAAAAATCTTAAAAGCGACCTTTTAATCCCCCCCCCTTCCTCTCACCCACAGCTCACCCCTCGGGGATTCTCAGTACCTATACGAATTATTTCGGTTGATTTTGGTAATTTTCTAGTTTCTTTTGCAAAATTAAATAGTTTCAAATGAACCAGGAACGCATAACTTATAATGTAGCATGTATCTGATTTTATTCCTACAATGGACTTGCGTGTCGGTAATACGGGAGCAAATACGAGCGCGCGTAATTCTCTATCAACTACTTTAAACTACGTTATCACAAGTAGACAGTCAAGTAGTCAGGATCTCAATTTATGAGTGTAGCTGTTTGGAATATTCACATTTCTAGTTAAATAGAGTTTTATCAGGCGCTGATAACAATGATATCGATGTTTATATTAAAACTCGAGATGTAACATCAGTAGTTGTATAAACACCAGTTGACGTTCGTCGGTGTATCCATATGAAATGATAAGGAAAAAAACTGTGTCGACTACCAGGAGGTCACAAGTGGCTGAGAGGTGACGCTCAAATTTTGGATTGTCTTGGGAGCTACATTGCAATGTAAGTAGATGACATAAGTGCTGAAGTGAAACAAAGGCAATTATGGTTGAGATTAATTAAAAAGAGCTAGTTGAAGTAATTGTAATAAATAGCTGAGTTCATGATGACGTTTGAGACGTATCCTGTCGCCGCCGGTATTAATGTGATGTGTAGTCGAGAGCGCAACGTAAAGCATGCATTTAGTTTGTTAATTGATGCTTGGTTAATCTCCTGTGCATTTTTAGTATCCTGGTAGTTGCTACGATTTTTTTAACACATTTATACAGCCCCACACAAACCAAACAAAACGAGCGCTTATGACTTTTTCAATTAGTTTAAATATACTGTAAGATTTAATGGTATAAAATAAAGAAAGTATGATTTACGTAGAAAAATAATAATGATGCATAAATAACACTACCATTGTATTTAAGCTCTCATTTCCTTACGTAAGTGCCCTTTTTCTTGCAAAAAGGGGTTTATTAGTTTTACTTGTAGCTACTTACTAGGTATGGAAACAAATATCGAAAGTAGGTTCTTCGTTTTAACCTATACCTATATACAGGGTGTTTGGTCGCTAGGTGCAAAACTTTAAGGGGTGATAGTTGAGGTACTTTTGAAATTTTTTAGCTGTGTATGTCTTAGACGAAAGACTGTTATGGACTATGTATGGTGCAGTATTATGGAAAATCTTTAACTTTCCTCAATATATTTATTAAATGTAAGTTCGGTTTTTACTCCTTAACTCAGACATTTGGCAAGCGATGTGAATGACTGATACCTTAAAATAAAGAGCAATAAACAGGCATATTTTTAAAAGTGTTTGAACATATCAAAGATTATTTTTAAATTCGAAGGCACATAAAAATGACTGATCCGACATGAGGCATTTTTAATATTTTCGAATGCCTCCATTTTGTTTTTATTACAGCGAAGACGCTTTAAACTTGTTTAATTTGGTCCAATAGACATTAAACTATCCAAAAGCAATGATTTTTTTCACAAGGTACCGAGTTCACTTTTTTGACTCGTCTTTTTTAATTA
Organism: Acleris cristana; assembly: GCA_948252455.1. Taxonomy (NCBI): domain Eukaryota; kingdom Metazoa; phylum Arthropoda; class Insecta; order Lepidoptera; family Tortricidae; genus Acleris; species Acleris cristana. The sequence continues at coordinate 12,156,571 of OX411790.1, read as the reverse complement.
TATGATTTAACAAACTTACCTTAAGTGAAGTTCTATCTTAATTATATGCCTGCCGGTCCGAGACGAGATGTGATATAGATGGGGCACGTTTTATAAAGCTACAAGTTACAATTTTACAGGTCTAAACTGGCAACACTGCTCAAATGGCTGGTCGTCATTGGTCGAGGTTGTGTCAAATGGAAACTTGTAACCTGTAAATTGTAATTTGTAGCTTTATAAAATAGGCTCCTGAACGCATATGCGTTAACTACATGTAAATTCCGTCTCGGACTAACAGCGAAGTATAAACGAGAGTCTTTTTAATATTAGAAGTACAGTCGGCAACAAAGCGTGTTAGAGCAAAATGAATCTTTGAAAAAAAATATGTCTGTATTATGTATGATTTCTCTAAGAGCATTGATGTGTTATGTAATATTTAGCTATGGTTTTTTTATATAAATCAGTATGTTGCTAGGAGGAAAGTAAAATTATCAGTGAAATAATGAGTGTGTTTATTGAATGTCTAGCTCATTATCATTATGCACACGAGAACAATAAGTCCTTTATCATTTATTTATCGACTCTACTTACAATAGGTACCTTCCTACTAAGGCATATAAACGGTAACACTATTTTTATGTACACACACAACCCTTAATTTTGTACATTTAATTGAATTCATGAGTTTTTTTTATTTATTATACAAAGAACACCTATGCCATGACTTCTTGCGCCTCTTATTATTTCCCCCTATAGCTACTCCCCCTATTTCTTCCCATCGGGGGTCGATTTTCAAAAAGTCCTTTCTTACAATTAGTGTACCCTAAGGTAACTAAGGAAGAAGTCAAGTTAGTTACTCACGGTTTTTTTTTATATGTATACCTAATGATAGAAGAAAGATATAAATTCTCATAGAACACCATATTTTTTGTCAGTCATTTTCTGTAGGTTAAACCACATCATATTCTTTGTTTGTTTATAAGCATCCTAAAGTTCTTTAATTAGATATTTCTCACCAGTGAAAGTCATTAGGACTTCATGCTAATTTAAATCTCTAATTTTATCTCAAACTACAAAAAAGTTCAGTGATCTATGACAAAGTGACAAACAAGCCCGCCCACGAGCGGAGCGCTCGAGAAAAGTTGTCACAACAATAGTTGCGTTTATAAAACAAGCGCCGGCGACCGAAAGCCGCTTCAGTACAGCGCGGAGGTGCGCAGGAGCGAGGTCAAGAACACGCGGACTCTTTCCGAAACAGTCGCGCCGTACCCGCGCTCTGATATGGACTCTTTAATTAAAAAATAAAAACATTCAAACAAATAGAACACCTCGTTCCAAATTTAAACATTATTCTAAAATTTAAAGCGATCACCGCATGCGTGTTCCAAATTTAAAACGGTCCGCGAGTTTTCCCGCGCTGCGTGAAGCAAGTGAGTGAGTTTTCACGATAAAGAACTATTATTTTTTATTGATTTCAAATACGAGTGGTTAAGGCAACGGCGAACACGTGGGGTGCTGTCGTCATAAAACAGAGTAAGTTTTTATACAGTTATTGTATACAATAAATTAACCATACAATTTAAATTTGCAAAACTTTTGGAAAATACTTTTGCTATTATATTTTTTTCTTACATTATTCATTATGAATACCTTTAAATCAAAACATATTGATCTACCTATAAGTTCAGTGAATACTTTGTACATTCAAGTTTCGAAGAAACACAAATGACATTTCCAACAATATTAAAATTAGAGAATGATTTATAAAATGTCATATTTATTTTGGCTTCGTAATGTCTTACTATTAATACCAAAATAACAATCGTAAGCCGCCTATTTCTGTCCCGGCTGCCAGCAGCGGTTTAATTTGGCGGGGATTCTCCACGCGTGTTTTACGCCTGCTAATATCCGCGCTATCAGCCCGCAAACGTCAACAACGGGTCGTTTACGTCCTAATAGAAAAAAATACTTTTTTTATAGATAGCTACTTATGAGATTATTGGCATGTAATTCCCGGAGTAGGTACGTATAAATAGATATAACTATCAAGTAATTAAAATTACTTAGCAAGCTGGGTAGAATAAGGTGCAAAAAATAAGACAAAGTTATTTGCAAATTGAGAATTTTTTTTTTGTAATGTACTTATTTATTTTGGTTACCCATCGATGTTTCGAAAAATTTTGTCTGCTATTTCGTTTGTCCGAAATTTTAATTTGTCCAAAAATCCTTTTTCTCTGAAACCGTTTAATTTTCCTGGATTGTTATAAAACTAACCTAACTTAACGGTCAAATGTTCGGACAAATGATCGGACAAAAGTTTTCGAAACATCGATAGGTTACCAAATATCTATTAATAAAACTTTTTTTCTAAACATAAGACGCTCTAAATATTAAATTAGCTAGCGAGATCGTTGATAAAATAAACACTGTCCCCATCTCTACTATCAACTGATATAATGATGGTGATGAAATGTCGAAGAGATAATCGATCACGTCGATTTTTAAAAATCGAACGCTCGTAAGTTTCATTCGAAAATGCAAAAACGGTTAAATTAAATCTTAGTTTTTACTCAGGGGTTGGCTGTGACGTTTTTTTGCATGCCATTTTTTCCCGTCCTTCTATTATTTCGCGACCTGTCAAAATCGACCAGCTGATTTCTTCTGCCATCAAACCAATAATTTGAAACCTCGCGCGTGAGATGTAAAACAAAGAAGAACAATAGCGAAAAACAATCATCAGATTACCCACGTGAGAACTATGATTTAAATTATTTATAAATATCCACGGGAATCAGAAGTGCGATGAATAGATTATTCAATACATAATATAAAATGATTACTTAGTTTTTATAAGACTTGTTTTAAACGCTTTAAAAACGTATTCATGTTTGGTCGTAAGTATAATAAATTTAACCAATAAATAGGCTTAGGATTTTGGTGGCATTCCGTGGTTCTAAAATCCATGGAGTTGCTATTTCCTATTTATTAAAACACCTACCACTTTGATTTTGGCCTTTAGTATTGTCATATTTCAAAATACACTAAATACAGTTTTAGTTCGGTTTATCCATACCTATTAATGTTTGTTTGTTTGTTTGTACCGCTTTCACACAGGAGAATGAATGAATTTTGAAATATGACAATCCTCAAGGTCAAAATCAAGGTGGTAGGTATGTATTATAATAATTAAGAAATAGCGACTCCGTGGATTCTAGAACCACGGTTTGGCATCAAAAGTCCTAACCCTACCAATAACTACGTAAATAAACTCATGCCTTCATTCCCAGGGTGGGGTAGGCAGAGCTACAGAATTAAAAAAACCTTATTACATTTCAAAATGAGATCTTCATTTCGATAAAAAAAATGTTTTGTCCCTTAGACAAAAACTTTAATGGATTCATATATGGATCAAACGAGCAAAACATTCAGATATATAAACCAACTAGCTGTTGCCCGCGACTCCGTCCGCGTAGATGTCGTTTATCGCGGGTATAAATTACTCTATGTCCTTTCTCAGGGTTTAAGCTATCTCCATATAAAATTTCATCAAAATCGGTTCAGCAGTTTAGCCGTGGAAGCGTATCAAACAGACAGAGTTACTTTTGCATTTAATAATATTTATTACTAGCTGTCCGCGCCCGGCGTCGCCCGTGTGTATTTTTATTTTTCATACAAACCTTATGAAAAATAGTTTACGACCTATTGTCAGACCTACTGAATATACACACAAAATTTCATAAGAATCGGTCAAGCCGTTTTGGAGGAGTTTTGTTACAAACACTGTGACACGAGAATTTTATATATTAGAAAGATATAGTACTAGCTGTTCCCGTGCTCACTTTGTTAGGCAATAAAAATAGTTTTGTGGGTTAATACGAGTATATAGCCTATGACACTCACAAATAACGTGGCTTTCTATTGGTAAAAGAAATTTCAAAATCGGTTCAGTAGATCTCTGGAAAATTACCTACACCCTACAAACGTCACAAACTTTACCTCTTCATAATATTTGTATAGTATAGATATAGTATAAAAGTATAATAGTATGGAAGGACAGGGTTCAATTCGCTAGTTTTTTTAAATATATAAATTGTGTTGTTTTTATTCATCATAACAAATTTGATCTAAATATTTATCAATTAGGGTCGTTCACAATACAACGTCACAAACACGTCAGAGATAAAAAAATCATATTTTTGTTACGCGTATCGAGCAATGGTTCCAATATGAAGTTCATGCACATTATAGTTCAAGCATCGTCAGTTTATTTACGTGCGATAAGAAATCATTTAAACACTGTTTCGCCAAGTGACGCCGAAGAAGTATGGATACGTAGATATAACCTAGGTACTACTCGTAGCTGTTGCCCGTAAAGTAGCGTAGCGTAAAAGTCGTTTATTTACACAGATATCATAAGCCTCTATTATGCGTTCAAAACCCGCAGGCAATGACCAGCATTACCTGTGGTAGTAGGTGACAGCGATTACAGCTGTTTATTTTGGAAGATGTTCCAAATTTGGATCTCATTACCTTACAATATTCGATAACGTAATGAAATTACGTTACAGCTGTCATCGCTGTCACCTAATAACACAGGTAATGCTGGTCATTTGGCTTTCGGCTTCTGAACCCATCTTAGAGTACTTATAATATGTGTGTAGATAAAGTATTGTACGCGACTCTGCGTAATTGGCATTACGCAACCGTCACGTAAACTACTATTGTCACTCTGCCCTCGGGAACTGTCCAATTTTCCGGAATAATAACTATCCTACGTCCTTCCTCGGAGTTCAAGCTCTCTTTATACCCAATATCATCGAAATCGGTTCAGCGGTTTGGTCGTGAAAGCGTAACAAACAGACATTGTTAATTTCACAATTATAATATGAGTATTGTTCAGGAAATATGATTTGATTTTTTTTTCTGCGTTAAAATATATCCACAATGTGAATCAAGTTTCAAAACCTTTAAACCTACTGTGTTTGAAGAACGAGGGCAGTTAACGATTACCTTTTGTTTGATATTTGCAAAAACATCTCAGTGAAGATAACAGACGGCCAATTCAAATTCCCGGAACTATACCTATGGATTCAACATTAAGATATTATTATGACAATAAAGTATATTACTATGATGTTTCCAGAAACTTTGGAAGCTCTCCTCCTCTCACTCCTTAACTCTAACAGAATAAAGAGAGACAACTATTTATCGTTACTTTAAATACCAGGTTATAGACCTTTTAAATTCAATTCACTCTTGCAAGCTAAATATTTTGGAAGGTTTAATAATGTTTAATAAATTATCTATTAATGGTGCTTGACATGTTTATATAATATTCAATTTAAGAATTAACAATGGTAACAATTTAAACAACTTAAGAATTTGCATGCTAGATATAGTAGTGTGATCTTTAAAAAACAAGACCAATGTAATGCACACTTATTGCAAATAAATATTATTTTATTTCATTTCACCTACACTAATATTATAAATAGGAAAGATTTGTATTTTTGTATGTTTGTAACGAATAATCTTAAAAACTATTGGACCGATTTCAAAGAGTCTTTCACCATTAGAATGCTACATTATCCCTGAGTAACATAGGCTATGTTTTGTTTTCCTGCGTAGACGGAGTCGCGCGCTGTTGCTAGTTTCATAACTTTCATATCATTTGGAAAAATGACAGCATTTTACAAACTTTCATTTCGCAAAAAGGTACTTCCAACCGCAGCATTTCATTATCTTTTGTGGTCACAAGTCTGAATAACCTAGCCTATGTTATGTAACCTATGGAGGAAATAAATAACGGTTTTAGGCATTTGGTTGGATCTGAGTCCAGCTGGGAACTTCTTCATCTGACATCATGACGACGAATAGATTCATCATCATCATCATCATCATCATCATCATCAGCCTATATTAGTCCACTGCTGGACATAGGCCTCTCCCATTGCACGCCAACGAGCACGATTCGTGGGCACTCTCATCCAGCTCTTGCCAGCCACCTTGCGAAGATCGTCGCTCCACCTAGTCTGAGGGCGTCCTACACTACGTTTGCCGATTCGCGGTCTCCACTCAAGAATACGATAACTCCAGCGATCGGTTCTGCTGCGGCACAAAAATAGAATAAAAAATCTGAATCTGAATAGTTTGACGTTGTTTAATAGTACAGTCTTGGAATTTGATTGTTTACCAGTTTGACATAGTACGTCAATTTGCAGGGTTATACATTTTGCACGTGTTATTAGTCGAGCCAGTCCGGGAAATGAATACCACGGCTATTTCGCGTATTACGTCAAACTGGTAAACAATCAATTTCATTAATTATACATGACATAACAACAAATAAATTTGACAAAACCGTTGTAACAGAAGAATTAAACAAAAGAATAATATATCACAACAGCAAGGAAACGCTCCGGTAAATAATTACAGTTTACATTTCAAACGAAGAGAAAATAACGCTGGTGCAGCATTATCTTTTTGTTGTATCGTATAAGCAAATAAAGCCACAGAGCAGATAACAGAAAGTGACAAGGGGTGTATTCTAAACGATGGATTTTACAAGGACTTTGAGCGAGAATACAAAAGTATGTTATTTTTTGGATTAAGCCTTTACATAAATGACGAAGACAAAAATACTAAGGCGACACTTTTCCGACAAAAAGGGTAAAATATCAAAAAATAATGGTAAATTAAAGAGCAAGGCATTGGTAGATATCGGAGACTGAATAAATATGACGTTCAAACAAAAAAAACCTATACAAGTAAACCTGTAATTTGCGTATTAACCTTGGAAATAGATTTTAATTATTTTTGTTTATGAATATGTACTACGAGTTCTTTCAATTACAAGTTAAGTTTAAATTTTATCATTATTAATAAATACAAAATACATATCAGGGGAAAATCTCACACAAAACCTAGTCCCGAACTAAGCTTTAAGCTATGTACTATGGGTACTAGACATTACTTAGACATTATAAATACTTATATGTATAGAGAAATAAATAGATAAATATAGAAAACATCCAAGACTGAGAAACAAATACTCGTGATCATCACACAAATATTTGCCCATCCCGGGAACCAAACCCGGGACCGCTAGCTTCATAGGCAGGGTCACTACCAACTAGGCTAGCGAGTCGTCAAGTGATAATGTTCGTGCAAAACATTTTTCCATTGCGCCTTTCATTTTAAGCTGCGATCTCATTGATAAGCTCGTCTTGTTTATCTATAGCATTGAAGATGAAGCGAGCCGAAATCAATGATTTAACCGATAACAACATTTCTTTTTACGTGTTTCTTTCTGATGATATCTAAATATACAGGGTGTTAGGCAGAAGGTTGGACAAACTTCAGGGACTAACTCTGTAGGTTACTCATCAACTTTTATTATGGGACCATCATCCAAATCGCGAAAAACAAACAGCTGTTTCATACAAAAAGTTTGAGAGCTAAACAGCCAAAACGTATGGAACAGCTGTTTTTTTTCGCGATTTGGATGTTGGTCCCATAATAAAAGTTGATGAGTATGACCTACAGAGTTAGTCCCTGAAGTTTGTCCAACCTTCTGCCTAACTCCCTGTATAAAAGAAGAAACTGATTGGATAATCGATCAACCTAGTCGAAACCGCTACCGTAAAATGTGCCTACTTTGCTCCCCCATGGGTAACTATGCTCCATAGTAACTATTTCGTTTGTTACTTATAAGTTAAGGTTGATGACAAATTTTCTAAAAAGAATCGATGTATTCGTCCAGCCACGCAGTGAATGAAAGCAATAGAATGATTTACAATACAGATTACCTCAATATAACCATGCAGAATAATTACCCGTGGGGGAGCAAAGTAGGCACATTTTACGGTACTTGAAATTTGAAGTGAATATTCTTTAGACATCCTAGTAGTGCACTAAGAAATTTTTGGAAATTCATCCCTTAAGGGGTTAAAATAAAGGAATTAGAGGATAACTAATTTTACGAAGACCGGGCGTCCTCTTTAGCTATACATGTTTTTTTAAGTAAAAAATGTGGACGCAAGAGCGTTATAGACACGAGTGGCTACGCTGGAATTACTAGGAGCCCAGAATCCGATAGGATCTTTACTGTCTGTTGCCCATGTCACAACTAGAGCACACTTGTAGATACTATCATCACGTCATAAACACGGCATTACTGATGTATCTCTAGTCCATAATAGTGGTTAAACTATTGACAAAGTGCAGGCAAAATGCCGAGTTGTCAGGATTTTGGTGCAGCGGCAAATTATCCTAATTTTAGGTAAAATAGAAAAGGAGGAGTGAATTTAGTACAAAAGTTTGCCAATGGAGCAGAGATGTCACATCATTTGTAACCCTTATTTAAGGTTCATAGCTTTGATAGGTGTCAGTGTGAAGTCAGTAAAAAATATTTATTTGAGGTTATATTTTGTACTGGTTCGGACGGCGCGAGTATTGACTAAGATTTTCATTGATTAGAAATTTTACATAGGTACGAGTATGCGATTTCAATAACAATACCATAGTACCATCGTGCTGGGGCCCGTTTCTCAAAGCGTATTAGTGTAATAATATTAGTGTTTTGTCTCGTAAATATAACTACAAAATGAGACAAAACACAAATATTATTAGACTAATACTTTTTGAGAAACGGGACCCTGGAATGATAATGGAGACTGAAGGACTTGTTTGACTGATCTTCTTATAGAAAGTTTAAGACTTTAAGTAGACGATATAAAAAGGACGGACGGCATCAGTGTGTCATTAAATAGTTGTTTATGTGACTGTACATAATGAAGGGCATTAAGGCGAGTTTCATAATAACATCACACAAGTGTTTTAATGCCTAATTATGTACAGTTACATACACTACTTTATCTACCCACTTATCATAAGCCCCTATGATGCATTCAGGAGCCGCATACAACAAAACAAATTTTAACCGGTAATGGCGGTAATGAAAAGATTGAAAAGTTTTCTGGCAGCTGTCAAAGTTTTTTTTTAATTCAGAGACAAACTAGAGTCGGCTCCAACTATCATATCGTTCGATATCTTATAATATTTATAAAATCATTTTTTGAATGCTAGTGTTTGTTTGTTCTAGGAGCGCGCGAGTGGCGCGCGGCGGGGCGGTAGCGGGCGGCGCGGGGCGCGCGCGCAACATGCTCGCCACCATCAAGGGCTTCTGGAAGGTGTGGCGCTATGGGGACCTCTACATGGTAAGCCAACACTACCTCCGGGAAGCCATTATACCCTAGTACATTTTGGTTATTAAAATACTACTAAGGTCTTCTGGAAGGTGTGCCGCTATGGGGACCTCTACATGGTAAGCCAACACTACCTCCGGGAAGCCATGTTATCCTAGTACAATTTAGTTTTATCAACGTGCGCAATAGGGTCTTTTCATAGTAAAATGTAATTCATAAGAAAAAGCTATCCCCTTGCCCTCCCCAGCTCTTTCCGATAGGGGTAAAATTTCAAACGTTCTGTAAAACTACAAGAGGTTATATTTAAAATGTATCGTTTTTACGTAAAATGCTGCGCTTCGTTAGTACTCAGTCACTAACGAAAAAGTTTCACGTAGGTATCTTTATCTCTATTATTACGTCTTTTTTGCACCCATTGTATTATCCTAGGTCATTTCTAAAGTTCCTAATTGTGAAAATAATTATAACGTCAACAACATGGCGTAGTTACTGCACAAGATGCAATCTCTTACATAATGAGACAGTGGTGAGGAAAACATGAATTGATAAAATAACTAGAGACATAGATAAGCACGGACAAGTCAAAAGGCATCGAGATGATTAAATACGCAATTATGCATTTCATAATGCAGCATATCTACTTTTTGTCTCTCCTATTATGGTCGAGTGTGCGCGTATGGAGTTGGATTACAATAAACAATATGAAGTCTATTATGGACACGTTTATCGCTGTAGACAAATATGGATAAAACATCCGACACTTTCTGACTAGTGTGTAAGTGCAAGAGTGACGGATTCCTTATCCATATTTATCTATAACGATACACGCGGCTATAATAAACCCAAGTATTTTTTCTAATACTTTATGTGCATCTTTGACCGATTCTTCTTATCATGTTTATTTATATCTTAGATAAACAAGTATTTACTATGACTGCACTAAGTATCAAGATGCTTATTAAAAACAATGGTTCCATTTCCATTCCTGAGGTTATAACAGCGCAACCTTACAACCTAACAAGCCTCGTTAAATACCTGCGGACGTAAAGTTATTGTTACATAAGAGATAAAGTCATAATAGCAATCGAGACGTAACGTACCTAGTTAGGGGAAAAAACAATGCTAACATGTGCATTTAGAATAACATCGTAAACTGCTAGATCAAAACAGTAGTAACTCAAAATACAACTGTATTTTAAAATCAGCTTTATTACAACTTCTATGAACTTGAAACAAAACTAGCAAGGATTTTGAGTTGATGCTGTTTTGATCTAGCAGTGCGAATATAGACATATAACTAACTAATGGAGATTAAACGGCGATTGCTATCTGATATGATTACGGGTTAGTAGTGGAATGACTAGGACGCATAAATTACCGACTCGTAAAATTACCACATTACCATTTTCATTTTATGTCTGTCTTAGCACAGTCGACAGAACCCCGCACGGCGGGGCTCCTATTCTTGAGAACTTTGCCCATTGGGCATTTGAAGTTACCTAACGCACCTAACCCACCTCAGTAACGAAAAACGAAGAGGTCATATTGGCGACTCATTTCGAGATGTAGGTTACAAGCGAAGTGGTCACTTTGCGAGTCGGTAATTTTCTGACCGAGTCATTCTACTACTACCCCGTAACAAATCTATATATATAAAAGGGAAAACTGACTGACTTATATATCAACGCACAGCCGAAACTACTGTACTTAGAAACTTGAAATTTGGTACAGGGGTTCCTTTCATGATGTAAGTGAGCACTAAGAAAGGATTTTCCGAAAATCGAAACCCAACGGGAAGAAATGGGGGGAGTAGCGGAAAACTAATTCTACGCGTACGAAGTCGCGGGCGTCCTCTAGTATTGAATATACCTTAATGTAGTAGAAACTAAAACATAATACGATACGATGAACATAAATACGGATGTACAAAGGCTAACTTATCCCTTCCCTCTCTCCCATCTCTGAGAAATCGAAAAATAAAATTGGACTTGCTACAGTCTCCGTCATGTAAATGTCTAACTTGAGAACCTATGTTTTATCACCCATTTAACCTTTCTAAAGCAAAATTTGGACAAACTACATTTGCCTTGAACTAACCAAGTTGCACATAATAACGGTCAAGTTGAATGCCGTGCGCCGCGTGCGCATCCGAGTACTGATCTATCGCAAGGGTAATTGCGTGCCGACCAAGTTTATGGTCGTGATATGGTAACGCACGTGCGATTTGATAGATATATCAACTACCATTTATGTGAGAATAGATAAACAATGCTCGAATATAGAAGCAAATTGTGTTAGGTGTCAACTGTCAACTGGTAATGGGAGTATTGACGAGATCAGATTCATGTTACGAGAAGAGCAGCATTTCATAGAATAAAATGAAGCCGCTTTCCGCGTGCTATTTGTCAGTCCGTATGTTCGCTAGTTCCTCCTAAACCAGGCAACGGATTTCGATGCGGTTTTCGCCATCAAAAAGATAATATTTCACGGAAGCTTGTTATGTATTACAAATTTTGGTTTAAGTACGGGCGTGACAGAAAACTCACATGAACCGGAGCGAAGCGAGGGCGGGTCGCTGGTTTTACATAAAAGAACACCGGCTGAATGTGGAAGAATACAATTTGTGTGATGACTTGATGAGCGCAAATATTCGTACCTGAGTCAAGGATGTTTTCTATGTATTTAATTATATATTTCTCTATATAAGTATTTATATCGTTGTCTTGTCCATAGTACAAGCCTCGAGCTTAGTTTGGGACTAGGTCAGCTGGTGACATTGTCCCCTGATATTTATTTATTTTATTGATATTTTTATTTATAAAAATAGAACAATAAGTATAAGGTGGTCGATAGTCGATAAACTGGGTGAGGTCCAGCAGATTTAGAGCAAAGTGGTTGTGACCGACGGACAGACAGGCACACGAGCCAGCCTATAAGGGTTTAGGTTTTTTATTTTAATAAACGGATCCCTTAAAAAAGAAAAATCTGATGAGTGTAATAGTTTGCAGGTACTAGGAGAGCAGAAGTCGGTTACAGATGCCACCGTAAATTATGCAGGAAGCGACTGCATCAACAGACTCCGTCAATTACGTCATCAAACACATTACAGCGATAGCAACAACAACGTTCAGTTTCTCATCTCACAAGCAATAGTATTACGTACGGCGTAATTTATTTACGAAGTTACAACGTCACAATTTAAAACAGATGCTATATTAATTCCAAGTGATACGCATTCGTCGTTACACAGATGCATTCTTTAATTGATAACACCTGAGTTGACCTGAGCTAATTTTCAATTTTGTTTACAAGACATTGTGTAACTAGTGATTAAGGCTAATAGTGTCATCGTTCGAGAAGTTCCCATGCGTTGTCGCTCGAGATGTCGCAAATATTTACAAAATAACTCATTCAGAGGCCCTACCTTGAAAATTTAAGTTTGAATCGTTAGCTCCGTCACTTTCTCTCTTTTTGTAACGAGACTGAGGAGCAAGGGGCGGAAAAATCAAACGTCAAGAGGGATTGACAACAATTTTTTATCGACTATTCCTACATTGAAAACAGAACCAGTCAAAAAATGTCGATTCTTTATTTCTACAGACAAGATGAAGAAAATATAATTAGTACAGATATAAATTTCGATTCTGTTATTTAAATTGTAACAAAATAAAATTAGTTATTGTTTTTATTAATTTATTATTTTGTTAACCGTCATACAACACAGGAAAAATTTTTTTTGATAGCCTATAGTGTCCCTCTGCAGGGCAAAGGCCTCCCCCATCACAGGTCTAATTTCATTACCAAAAACATGTCGTGCTAAGTGACAATTAATCATCGATAGTCGATAAAACACAATTTGACAATTGTGTTTTATCGACTATCGATGATTAATTGTCCCTCTTGACGTTTGATTTTTGCTATGAAAATTCCGCCCCTTGCTTAGGAGTGACAGGGAGTCGGCTTCCGAACTTTCAAAGCAGTGCAGGTCGTAGCCACATGCACTACCTAGATACCCAGTTGTTTTCACCGTTAAGTGGTGCGGAAGCGGACATGTTCCGACAACACCGGCCCTTTATCGATATTTCCGGTAAACGTTCACAATTATTATCATTATTCTTACCAATGTGTTCGTTTGTTTGTTTGTCGCCTCGATCGATCGATGTGAAATTTGATATAGAAACGGGTATGAATTTTTATCCCAGAATTTTATACAGAACCGGACGAATATCGGTAGACGTAAATGACTCCCACGCAGATTCGCGGGCATAATCTGACGTTTACAAATATTAAACTCCGCGTGTATACGTCGAGTATTGTTTTAGCGAGTCGATTCCAGTTTCCAAAATAAAATAAATCATTCGAACGCATCAATGGTTTACACAAGGACCGGTTTGTGTCACATAAAACAGAAAAGTTGGCTTCTGAGATTGGATTATGATAAAACTGAAATAAAAATACGTTAAGATATCCTAAGCTAACCTCCTGTTTACTTTTAAATATGCCGTAAATACAAAACACACACACACGCACACACTCGTAATTTTTTATATTGTCTAAAGTCTAAAGTTGTTATAATGGATTATTAATAGAATATTATGTACCTAATATGGGAGAGGACACTGATTTCTGTAACGCAGGTTTATCCGACCTAGCTCAGAAATCAGGGACTTCAATTTAATTTGTACCTATTTTATGTCAATAAAACATTATCTTATCTTATCTTATAACGGTTTGGGTCACATAAATTGTGTAAAAACACATGATTCATACGAATCAAAACCGAAAAAATCACCTAATTAGTTGACTAATTACGGGTTTCTTTTATCACAATGTTACTTCCTCAATTGTTTTACCTCAAACTTCGACTTACACCGTTGTCGTTGCCAATCAATTATCACGGTAGTAGTGTAGTGTTACCGGAACTAGCTTCCGGTAGCGATCTACGTTTCACGACTGGCTGACTTTGTTTAGTATATTTCTTCTAGAGCAAAAGCGCTCCATGTCCACATAAATACTTACTCAACTTAAGAACATAAGTTGCTAGCCACATGAGCGACAGTCGCATGTAACGTTAATATGACTTGAATCGCTTTGAGATATGGACTAATAGGCTTGATTGATATAAATCTAGAACTCATTGCCGTCAGTAGTTCCAAGAAGTCCACACATGAATGAAGCACACGATCGGCCGCGATCACGCCCGATCTAAATATAGTCTATCCAGCCGGTTCGGTGGTTATACGGAGACAGCCTTGTGTTCAGAATAAACGTAAACAATAACAAGTTCATTATTATTTGCGATTTCGGTTAATAATGTAGAATTTGGTCGTGAAAATGGGTGCGCTAGGACCTCGCTCGGCGTCCGTCCGGATAGTTACCAATACCTTACCGCTTGCTGTAGACCTGTTATTAAATTGTACTGTTCAGTGTTTTGTATTGTATTGTATGTTACCCGGTAAACTTGCCACTGAGCTGCATTAGTTATCTGCATTCGTGGTGTTAAGGTTTTGACAGTTAAAACGGTGGTAAAATAAAAGGATGCCAACGCGTTTGCAATGTTAAGATATAAAACGTCCATAAGCCTTGTTGCCCAGCTGTAAAAACGTTAATGCTATTTAATGTCGCCTTAAAAAGTTGCAAGTCAAATTAGATAGTGAAAGAAGGTGTTTTAACGGTATATTAGAGAATGAACTTGGGTTTAACTAAAAAAGCTAGCTATAGTATTATAGTTTCACTATATCGTACGAGCGACCGCTTAGTAGAGGTGAAGGCAATGGAGAACGGCACGGTCAAGGCTTCATCGCCGCGGGCGACATATCCTTCCGATTCATGTATGCCTAGTACCGTCATACGGAACTCTAAAGCGTATAAAAGGTGGTCGAGTTGCAGTTTAATGGTTTTTTCCTTATGCTAAACTAGTTTGATTAGATTTATAAATATCGAAAATGATCCAAAGATTTCTGGAAGGAAACCACTTAAAACCGGTGCGGAATGTCATGATAACTAGTTCGGAAGAAAAAAACATATGGCATTTGCTTTTTAGATCAAAGTCAGCGTGTCAAATATCTACATGCCAGGTATAACACAAATATTTTTAACGATCTCCTTAATTGATCATATTATGTTATTATAACCGCTCCAGTCAAATAAATGATTGTCTAACCTGCTAAACAATATAAACCCGAATGATTAAAATATACTTCAGATTTTTAGCAAATCGTCTATGTAAGTCGTAGAATGCAACACTGCATTATAACAAAACAACATGCGATAGGCAGCAATATAAAAACCCAGTTTTTATACATCTCTTTGCCTGATTAACCTGTTTGCGTTAATCGAGTTCACTACCTAGAGTTTAGTTTGATTACAGATACTAGAGCAACAGAAATCAGCAAGTGGTTGCGAGAAGCACCATCTTTTATTGAATGATAACCTAACCAACAAAAAGTTGGAAAACCCCCGACACTGACATTTCAAAGTTCAATACTTCAAAAACGGCTGAACCGATTTCGATATAAAATGTCTAAGAACCACCGCTAGAAAACCTGCTTTCAAATAAAAAAAACCGCATCCAAATCGGTTCATCCGTTTAAGAGCTACGGTGCCACAGACAGACAGACACACACACACACACACACATACACACACACACACTTACACGTCACACTTATAACACCCCTCTTTTTTGCGTCGGGGGTTAAAAATGGTCGTGGATGAACTTTGGCGTAAAAGTAGACCATGTTAAGAAACCAATTCCATCCATTTTGCTCCCACTATCTTCATTGTATACGCAATATCTGGGGTCTTAGTAAAAAAGGGTTAAAGGTCTCCTGAAGATCAAGTGAAAAGGGGTTCAAGTCTAGTATACTCCGTCTATGTATAGGTACATACCCTTTTTTATTATGGGTTAAATCGAATTATATCCTCTTTCACTAGGTACCCAGATATAGCACAGACCTGTTTGTAAATTTAAATATTTGCAGCGGCGAATGAATCAGAGTTTTCTAAAGCAACAGTTTCCGCCTGTTGTTTTATCGGTTTATACTCGTGTCAAATCGATTATTTTATGATTAGTTAGATGTTATTTGCCCGGTATGTTATTTTATTGATTTTTATTCAAATATGTTAATAGATTTCCAAACCCGCCGAATGGGCGTTAATATTGCAAGTACAATCAAAAGCACTTATATCTATTTATCTATATGGCCGTCGCGCCAAATATATGTAAATATATACCTTATTATCAGTAACAATACACGGGGCAAAATTAAATGACAGCTAGGGATTGCCTATATCGATAAACTTAACTATCGATGCTTTTTCCACATAGTGATCGCTCCAAGTTTTGTTTGTAGAAATATTTTTTTATTTAAAGTATGCAAATGTAACAAAATAGCAACATAATTCTGGTTATTCTCTATTTTAAAAGGACTTTTGAACGTTCACTCATCATCATTAAATTTTTTTCTCATAACAAATTCTGAATGTTTATTTTATAATAGTAAATGGCACAATAATTCTGAAGTAGGTAAACAAGGAGTAAAAAAATATGATGATGATGAGTAAAGGTTCCAAAATTCTTTTAAAATAAAGAATAACCAGAAATATGTTGCTATTTTGTTCCATTTGCATACTTTCAATAAAATTTTATTTTACAAACAAAACTTGGAGCGATCACTAGTATATGGGAAAAGCATCGACACTTGAGTTTATCGGTAGGCGATCCCTAGCTGTCATTTAATTTTGCCCCGTATATTTCGAGGTCTGATCATACGCAATATGGCTTTACTAAGTAGAGCTCCAGGCATAAAAAGGTGGTTGTACACTTGTACCTTAATCATTTATATTATTGACCTAGTGACGCGCCCTCGCTTCTTACTATAACACACGTACATAAAACAGAATATATTATACACAACAACCTTCCGTGAAAAAATATCTAACTTATGGTGAAAATCGCATCAAAATCGGTTGCTTAGGCGAAGTTAGCGGGGATATTCAGACAGACAGACAGACACGTGAAAAGCGACTTTGTTTCATACTATGCAAAGAACTCATCGCAAGGGTATTAATGCATGTAGGTAGTATTTATAAAAAGTAAAGAAACATGGTGTAATATGTCGCGCTGCTAGATCAAAACAGTTGTAACTCAAAATACAACTGTATTCCAAAATCAACCATAAAACAAAACTAACAAAGATTTTGAGTTGATACTGTTTTGATCTAGCAGTGCGATGTGTTTATATAAGCATTTACCGTATCTCTAATTTCAGTCGAGAGCCTGAATTTCAATTGTCGTTGTAAATTTTCCACGGCCGCTAATCGCCCACGTGGCCGGCTTCCGGCCATCTCCGTAAACAGCGGTTAGCGCATTACCAAGACGTTCCGCTGGCTGCCTCGGTTTATACACCATTACTCAGCGTTTTATGTTGCCCTGGTACTTAGACTTGACAATTTTCAGAACATACTAGCGATTGCCTGCGATTTGGCTCCCGTAGAACGCGTGTAATGTTACAGCCATGTTTTTTCTGGCTGCCTCGGTTTATACACCATTAATCAGCGTTTTATGTTGCCCTGGTACTTAGACTTGTCAATTTTCAGAACATACTAGCGATTGCCTGCGACTTGGTTTGGGTAGAGCGCGTTTAATGTTACAGCCATGTTTTTTTAATGAGGCAAAGTATCTTGTGTTCTAATACTACCATGTGATAAATTAAATCCAAACCCGTTCATGCGTTCATGCGTGAAAGACAAACGTCTGAACATCCTCATAAATGTATACATTTATAATATTAAGTATGAAATAGGTACAATATAAAGTATAATTTATGTTTGATATATCATAACATTTAGAAAGCCGTTTTTAAATAAACTAACCGCGCTTTACTATTGCTATTCCCTCCGTGCCGTCACGGAGCGCGTAACGTATCCGTATTAAACAACACCTTTAAATCCCGCGAAATTGAACTAGGTACCTTCTCGACTCGATCATTGATTTATAACGCGAATGGATCGTAAGATGCGTGCGCACCGCCACATTGCCAACACGTGCGCGCGCCGGCACTATTACCTTATACTGTGACGCCATATCGGGTCCGTATTGTATGGTTATCTGCAAGCCTGGCACTGGGCTCAAGCATTGTTTGTAGCAATTAGTTGCACGCTAGCGTTGCTAATTTGTTTTCTAATAAGTTTCGGAAGAAACGTGTAAGGTATCCATTTAATCCCACTATGATATTAAATACGGTATGGTATGTTTTTGATTGTCCTGCTCAAAGATAGTCTCAAAGCAAGAGAGTGAAAAGTACTGTTTAAGAAATTACACAGTTTCTGCGGGAATAGCGAGAAACGATTTCTAAGCGGACCGAGTCGCGGGCAAAAGCTAGTATAAAAAACCGGCCAAGTGCGAGACGGACTCGCGCACGAAGGGTACCGTACCATTATCTATACAACATTAGCAAAAAACGGCAAAAAAATCACGTTAAATATTTATTTTATTCTGTTTTTAGTCTTTGTTGTTTAAGTGGCAACAGAAATACATCTTCTGTGAATATTTCACCTGTCTAGTTATCACGGTTCATGACATACAGCCTGGTGACAGACAGACGGACAGACGGACAGACGGACAGACGGACAGACGGACAGTGGAGTCTTAGTAATAGGGTCCCGTTATTACCCTTTGGGTACGGAACCCTAAAAAATGGCGTTTTCGCACGCTGTTAACTCGACAGAGAATAGGGTTGAAAATGCCGAATCAAATTAATTAATTATGACGTTCTGTAGTTACTACCTTTTCAATTAAACATTCTACAATCTCTGGCATTCATATTAATAAATCTGAATTGTTTTATTATTATCAAATCACTTTAATTCATAAGCATAGTCCAATACTTTGCCAAATTCACTATGTTCACTACACGTGTGACGTGGGCGGTGCTGTGCGTTCCAGTGAAGGTGAACTTTGCATGAAAATAAACATAGTAGGAGAATTGAGGAACCTTGAGAGTTCACTCTTTGACCCCTTATTCATTCATTCGTGATTGACGTCTTGCAAAGTATTAGCGGAACTCAAAAACGATTGTAAATAAATAATACCCACTGTTGGTAATACCGACTATAGTCCCGATGTTTACTTTCGAAGCACTGAATTCAAAACTACATTCGATATTTAATCGGGAGAAAGAGACGAAGACAACTTTAAACTTCGATTTTCAACGTAGGGCCCCTCTACGGCCACATATGCTACGCTACGCAAATGCTACGCCACTGTTCTGCTACGAATACGCTCCACAAACTGTTTCAGCGAGTTA
Organism: Acleris cristana; assembly: GCA_948252455.1. Classification (NCBI taxonomy): domain Eukaryota; kingdom Metazoa; phylum Arthropoda; class Insecta; order Lepidoptera; family Tortricidae; genus Acleris; species Acleris cristana. The sequence continues at coordinate 12,137,076 of OX411790.1, read as the reverse complement.
GTTTTTTAGCAAAGTTTTTTGCCTAAATGTTACGTTATAGACTCTATTTTGCAATAGTTTATTTTACCAGTATATAATTTGTGTAATAAATGATTTAGTATTCTTCTTCTAGCGTCTAAGCGTTGACGCGTCACGTTATTCTACACTGAAAAAACGATATTATATTACAAGTAAATACTTTTTAAATGTGTTTACTTCGTCAAATTGTAGTGACATGGCGGAGCCAGCTACTAGCACGCAAACGCGCAAAATGTAAAATAGTTGATAGGATAATTTACCGGTAATTCGCGGATGTACCGCAATTTATAACTCGTTAACGGCAAATTAGTCCGCTGTCAATGCGACGCTGTACACCAATTGTATTGTCATCGTTTTGTCTGAAAATGGTGGAATTTGCAGGTTCTTGACCTTTCAAAGTCATTTATAATTTGGCATTGAAAAAACTGCAGAACTTGTGTTATATTGGTGGTGTGGTGGTTACATTGTGTGGGAAACGTGTCAAAGGTCTTTAGCGTTTGATATTCGTTAGGGGACGACATTGTTTAAAAAAATTGTACCCAGCTCGTGGAAATTATATACAACAACAACAACAACATAAACTCACGCCTTCATTCCCAGAGTGGGGTAGGCAGAGCCACAGACTCACCAACACATCCAAAAACTTGTTGATAATTCTGTGACCACAGTTTGCACAACCAGGCTAAGATGTTATTCAGTGTATTAGTGACAGGTTGCAAACCCATCGCCTAACAGCACTACACAGCCTTTAGTCCCTTAGTCGTCTCTTACAGAAGGGAAGACATGGAGTGGCAACATTCTAAACCCGGCACCACACGGTCTAAATTATATAATCTATTTAAAATTACAGTAGATCTATCTATATATTTCAGTGACCATCTTATTCATTACCTATTACTATTATATTAAATAGTTGACGGTAGATTTTTAACCAGGCGATCATGAATCCGCAGGTACTGGCGGCGCTTGCAGCGCAGTCCATCAACATCTCCGTCGGCTTCTGCCAGGGCTTCTCGGCGGTGCTGCTTCCCCAGTACACGCACGAATATCCAAACATCACGTTCGACGAGAGTTCGTGGATCGGTAAGTTAACATATTGAATATATTTAAGTACAGTCAAGGACTTTAATTGTTATGCCACTATGGAATCTTGTCGCATAACGTTAATCATTAATTTTGTCGTAATTTCTTTCATGTGGTTTGACGCTGTCATCATGGCAGGGTTCCATAGTGGCGTAACAATTAAAGTCCTTGACTGTACCTCGATTTTGCCAACCGACCGACATATACCAAAAAATTAGTAATCTCTCTGGCTAACTATCCTCATAAGAGATAACAGTGCGAATACAGCTGCTCGTTGCTCGTTTGCCGTTAAAAATAACCTAATACAAAACTGTACGCCATTTAAACCGCGAGGAAAATTAGACGTTAATACCGAATGAACCTCAATTGCGAGTTATTTTAGAACCTTGGATCGTGCCAAATTTTCATTCATCTTACAGTGAAACATGCCCAGCCCTACTCGGGTATACATATATGTTTCATCGAGTCAAGCTATTCGAGTCTCGCATCTGTTTTGTACAATATCGGATTCCACTACGTATGTTTCAGTTCTTTATCAATAACGAACACAGTTTATTTGACGACCGTGATATTTGCATGGAAAATTCAGTAGACTTTGATATCATATTACTTGTAATACATTTATGATAACTTGATAACACACGCCTACGTAAATTTCGGTGCCTAGGATTTTTTTAGGTATGGGTTAGTAGGGTGATGTTTAAATTCTCATAATTTTTAGGGTTCCGTACCTAAAGGGAGTCGCATAACAAGACCCTCTTGCTAAGCCTCCGCTGTCCGTCCGTCCGTCTGTCTGTCAGTGGGCTGTAACTATCTCATGAACTTTATTAGGTAGACAGTTGAAATTTTCACAGTGTGTGTATTTCTTTTGTCACTATTACAGCCGAGGTCATAAATATGAGTATACTTTAGTACCTTGTCACTTTAATCGCTGTGAAAATTCATATACGCACGGGTAGATCAAAACAGTATCAACTCAAAATCCTTGCTAGTTTTGTTTCCAAGTCCATAGTAGTTGTGTTAAAGTTGATTTTAAAATACAGTTGTATTTTGAGTTACTATTGTTTTGATCTAGCATTGCGTATGACAGTCTTGCCTATTTAATGCCATGTTAGAAAAAAAAAAAACTAAACATGACATTGAATAGGCAAGGTACTATATTTATGAACTTAACTGTACAGCAAATAATAAAAAAATAATTAAATTAAAGGAGACCCCATACAAGAATGGTACGGAACCCGTCGTGCGCGAGTCCGACTCGAAATTAGCAGGCTTTAAAAAAAAACTTTTCTGATTAGGAAAGGTAGTAAACAAGGGTTTGGCAGGTTAAATTCTCGTACTTATTGTCTATAATACGCCAAAGCACTAACATTTTGTAAAAAAAAAAATAACCATGAATCGCATGGATTCAAAATATTTCTTGACCATCCCTTTATTCCGCTTTCATTACGAGTACAACATAACATTGCGAAATACGCTGTGGAAAAGTCAACATTTGCCCGGTCGGCGTGCGCAGCCAGATAGCGCTGTTAAGATGCCAAACATATTATTTGCTGCGCACTTCTGCGCTCCCGATAACGGGAGAGAGGCCGTACTAAGCGCTAAACCTTATAACCGGGCACGTAGGGGTTTTAATATTAGTTATAACGTTGGGATATGTTTACAAACAAAGATAAAGTGCAGATCAATTGAAAATGGCTTTGAAGTACTAGGTACTCGTGTAATAAAAACATACTGATATTTCATAAAGAGTAGCCAATGTGTTAATTCAGGGTATAAGCTATCTTCATTCTGAAATTTTCATCCTTATTTATCCTTTAGTAACAAATATACTCACTCACAAACTTTTGCATATATAATATTATTGTGATTTTAATCAGAATTTGTAAATTTTGCATTATAATTCAGGGTTGCAACGTAGTCTTCATTTTAATAATGTAATTTAAATTATTCGAATTAAAAATATTTTTTGCACCTAGCGGCTTCGTCGGCTTCACCTTTTGTCAGTTTTTTTAAATAAATTACTATTATTAGAACTTCATTATTTCTTCATGTAATTTCTAACGCAATCTAGAATTTTTTTATTCCTCGATTTGAAACGAATCGTGATCATCTCTGCAAATAAATCTGCTGTAATTATACCCCTTGAGTGGAGCAAACTAAAATCACGTCAACAATGTTATTTAAAAAAAAATGGCTGCTCAGGTACCGGTAATGCCTTTATAATTATCATCATCCTACTTCTTGGTTCCGTTGTCGGTAGAGTAATTGACACTTTTCTCTATTTTCCGACTTCTCGCGTGTTTAGGTTGTGTTTTGAAATGTTAGGTCTGTAGTTCCAGACACCAAAAAAGACACAGCTACATAGGTATATGATTGCTCTAGCTGTTCTTTACATTGCCTAACCTTAACAAGTTTTGACAATTCATAATAGAACTCGGTATTGACCAATCTTATTTGGTCAAAAGAAATTTCCTCCTGATCAACAATCGTCCCATTATTTCCTTCAGCGAGTTTGGGCGTGATCTCCAACCCCATCGGCGCGCTGTTGGGGGGCATGATGGTGGACGCGGTGGGGCGGCGCTTGCTGCTGCAGTCCATCGTGCTGCCGAACCTCTTCGGCTGGCTCGTCATCGCCTTCTCGGAGTCCTACATCTTCCTGTGCGTCGGGAGGTTCATCACGGGCTTTACTATTGGTAAGATCACTATTTTACTCTTCTTGAAAATCCAATTAAGCGTTGTCGGTAGTTATATGAGGTAACCCTATCCCTATTATCATACATAAGTATGTATAGCGATGTCTGCCTTGAGATATTCTTTTGTAACTAGGTAAACTAATTAAAAGACATTTGCATTTACGTTTTTGTTATGTTTAGTATAGTTTTTTAGTAGTTTACTCAATTGAGCGAGCAGGTTGTCATAAAGATATACGACGTCCACTCATCACTGTCTAAATGTAAAACTACTATTGTTCGTATCACCATCATGTTAGACTAGGAACGAATGTTTGAAATTGATTAAGCTTTACTTATTTCCAGGAATGTCAACCGTTTCTTATATCTACGTGGCGGAAATAACGACTCCAGAAAAACGGGGCGTCCTGAGCGCTCTGGGTCCCGGTCTGGTGTCCACCGGGATCTTCGTGGTCTACGCCTTGGGCGCGTTCATACACTGGCGAAAGGTTGCAGCCGTCTGCGCGGGGGTCTCTCTCCTGACCCCATTCCTCATGTACTTTGTCCCAGAGTCCCCTCTCTGGCTAGCCTCCAAAGGCCAGATGAAAGAGGCCTACAACTCAATGTTTTGGCTGCGGCAGAACAACAGCACGGCGCAGCAGGAGCTGATGGAGTTCACCAAAGACAGGAACACAGGGGAAAGCATGACCTTCAGGCAGAAGCTCGGTCTGTTCAAGCGACGCAGCGTGCTCAAACCGTTCGCGTTGCTGATTGTCTTCTTCATGTTCCAAGAGATGTCCGGGATCTACGTTATCTTGTATTACGCGGTGGATTTCTTCCACTCGGTGAATACTAGTGTCGACGCGTTCACAGCCTCCATTATTGTGGGAGGAGTGCGAGTGTTCATGGGAGCCGTAGGTGCATGCCTCATCAACAGCTTCAGGAGGAAGACCTTAGCGACAGCCTCAGGACTTCTCCTTGGAGTGACGATGTTAGGAGCGGCCATTTGCGACACCTTGAACGGTCCTCCTTTGATCAAACTAGCGTGCGTGCTGCTGCATGTATCGTTCAGCATGGTAGGCTTTCTTCAGCTACCTTGGATAATGTCAGGGGAGCTGTATCCCCAGGACATCCGCGGCGTGATGTCCGGCGCCACCGCCTGCTGCGCCTACATCCTCATCTTCTTCAACATCAAGACGTACCCTCAATTGGAGAACATACTGACAAGCAACGGTACTCTCTACCTGTTTGCGTTATGCGCGCTCTTAGGAGCCGCTTACTGCTTACTGTTCCTACCAGAAACCAAAGGAAAGTCCCTAATTGAGATCATGAGGCAATTTGACGAAGAAAAGAAGGATTCTGATCCTGAAAGTGGCTGTTACATCAGTCAGTACACGATGGAAGGCCGGCCGGTGCAAAGGAGGCACAGCGCTGGCGCGGCAGTGTCTTTAGAAAAGAACAAGGAAATGCTCGCGCCGCGATGGATGCAGAAAGACGACGAGAAAATTCCGGATCACCAGAAATAGCTCGTGCGGAGCTCTGTTCGCCTGGTGTTCGATCCAAAGTAACAGTAGTTAATAGTTACCAATTTGCATTAAATAAAACATTTTTTTTAACTATGTGATCAGTATTATAGGTATTTTGAGTGATAAAATGGAAAAAACAAGGGTTCTTACTTTGTTATTTTTATTTTATTGGTGACGTATGGGTTTAACGTTTAATTTTGAGTGATGTTAATTTTACATTCCATAGTTTAAGGGCCGCATGCACCAACAAGATAAATCGTTTTAGTCGAAGTAGATAATGTGTAGTTGTGTCAGAATGTGGAACTAACAGACTTAGGTTAGGTTTAAAGTTACGTAAAGTTCGACTTAAACTGATTTCTGGTTTTGGTGCAAGCCCGCCGTAGTGCTAGGTTGTATTAGATTAGGTGAAGATATTTAACAGATGTTTTTCTAGTTTTAAGTTCAAGTGTTACCAGTCCAGTTTAGCGCTGGTGTTTTACTTTATAAGATTTTTTTAATTTGTACAAAGAAATGAATATATTTAATGAATGCAGGGTAATTTAACTTTGCCCGGCTGCGAGCGCGGAGGGTAATGGTTTAGATTGGATATGTAGTGAGTTAACACTGTGATGAAATTCGTAGACATACACCAAATAAATGTGTTGTTTTATATCATCGTTTTATTTATATTATAACCCTTAATACTTTCATATAAACTAGAATTTAATTAGGGTTTCATTCCAACCAAAACTTGTTTTACACGACTGCCCAAAAAAAGGAGCGTAATGTTTTCAGGGTTCATGTATATATTATGTATCTTACGATTCATTATTCCACCATAACTTCTAAACGCCTGAGCCAATTTAAATGTGTTTCGTATCGTTAGAATCCTTTCACCATCCCGGGTGACATAGGATACCTTAACTGTTAAAATTGAAATAACAACAATGGCAAAATGACAACTATATTTATGCCAACAAAAAAAAGTTTTCTAATTATTACAATAGGTATAGTTCTCATTCGAAAGGTCTTAATGTGACCAACTTAAATATATGTATACGAAAATAGTAGCATTAATAAACGGGTTTAATAAGAATATCAAAAAATGCAGTCGGGTTTTTAAAACTTGCTTTTCATTTAGTTATTCCCATATTCGAAGTGATCTTTGCTACTACTAGCGCCATCTATCGCGAGCTACCGCAGTCAGTAAGCCTTAACGCGCAAACCTCGGCCGACCCGACTTCTGTAACGTAGCATCAAAGCCTCCTAGTACCACAAAAATCGTGTAGATGGCGCAAAGAACCGTATCTATAACTAAATTTTATCGAAGATGTTGAATATTATTTTTAACCACGATTTAAAAAATGGGTGTTAAAAGATGAACCTTACTGTCAGTATCTGTGGCAATGCAGTGCCGGAATGAAGTATACGGTAGAATAACTCCATCGATTTTGTAGGTCTTACTTTATGCATCCTCTGGCGGATAAAGTGACCTGTTAAGTCAACCTAAATAAGAAATGCTTTAGCGGATTGAAATAAGCTGACAATTATTAAACTCAGATTAAATGAAAGTAGTAAATTGACGTTAACTCGGTTGTACGGTTTTGAGCGAAAAATACCTTTCGTAGGCTTAATTCACCTAGATGCATTAAGTCAACCAAATAATATACCTTATTCACCCAGGTGAATTAAATATACCAAATAAGATAAGCCCTCCGATAAATTACTCACTTATTTTATTATTTATTAAGTACAACGGAGATCCAATTTTCTAAGAAAAACATCTAATATTCGTTTCATTTCTACAGATCCTATTACATTATAAGTTATGTTTACTTTTAGTAACATACATAGTTATTTAGCTAGCTAATAATCATAATGCCTATGTGTCTGTTCGGATATGTTAAACATGATCACATTTTCTTGAGACCGTTAAATGTAAAAACAAGATTAGATATAAAATCCTCGATAGTTTTATCTTCAAACATGACAACTTTTTCGCATGTTTTTGTTTTTTTTCGAAACCCTACGATCTTTAACAATGATTTTTAACTCAATGGTTAAGTATTTATAACGTAACTCTGGTAAACCATTTTTTTAAATTGTGGTTTTAAAGTAAACATCAATTATTTGAATTAGACGCTGCAATTAAGGCGCGCGCAAACAATATCCACCTCACGTTCTTCGCGCGGAAGCACATAAAACCTTTACTTTATATTCTGGTGTAGGCGTGGCAGCATAATTATGAAGCCTCTTTAATTTAGAGTCTGTGTGTTTTCACCAAACCCTGATGAGAACACCTAGCCTGGTGGAGGAACTGACCTGGTCTGTGGGATGCCGTACTTGATCCCGACGCCTAATACCTATGGCAAGATGGAATGTCCATGGGGCTCATAAGACCTAACGTGTGTCTTCTCCAAGCCCTAATGAGACCTAGCCGGGTGGAGGCACTGACCTGGTCCGCGGGATGCCGTCCCTGATCCCGGCGCCTAATACCTATGGCAAGATGGCATGTCCATGAGTCTCAGAACCCATTTCATGTAGGAGACTTGTGCGTCTTCTCCAAAACCTAACTTGGTGGAGGCAGTGACCTGGTCTGCGGGATGCCGTCCCTGATCTCGGCGCCTAATACCTATGGCAAGATGGCATTTCCATGGGGCTCAGAACCCATTTCATGTAGGAGACTTGTGCGTCTTCTCCAAACCCTAACGAGACCTAATCTGGTGGAGGCACTGACCTGGTCTGCGGGATGCCGTACTTGATCCCGACGCCGACGCGGGGCAGCGCCTTGATCACCTTCTTCACCGTCGTCTGGTCCGGGAACGCGAAGAATATGGACGCTGGAAAACCGGACAACACCAGTTGGATCAATGGTGGGAGTGGTATTAATTAGACCATCTATGTACGTTACCTTATATTATTAGCAGTTAGAAAGAACTTCAAATGGAAAGGGTAATCCAGGGACAATATATATATAACACAAATTAACCTAGTCCTAAATATAGCTGAGGTAATGGACAACGATAAACATAGTACTTAAATGAAAAACAAAAAAAAAACAAGTTGAAAACTCAGGTACAAAATACTGTTTATTTTTGTGCTCTAAAGAGTTCACTTACTTAAAAAAATGCTATTTCCAGGTATCGAAACAGGAACCGCTAGCTTCGAAGGTAGGGTCACTACCAACTAGGCTAACCTTGTCCTCAACTTCATCTTTCTTTATTAGCAGGCATATAGGACTAGATTTTAAGAAAATGTTACAAGTTAGGCTGAAGCCAGACGAGCGTATTTTTTGAGTTGTGAGTCGCGTAATTTCTGCTCCTCCATTCAGTTTCATAGCAGTAGTAGTAGTATGATGAATGGAGGAGCAGAAATTACGCGACTCACAACTCAAAAAATACGCTCATTTGGCTTTAGCCTTAAGAAATAAAACAACTCACTTCTGCTGGCGAGGAACACCTCGATGGCGACATTCTGCAGCAGGTAGCGGCGAGAGAAGATGGCTCGGATCTCGCTGAAGTACCACTTGCCGTGCAGGTGCTCGCAGTACTTTAACACCTGGAAGCAAGAGAGATAGGTTAGGTTGGGTTATGCTAAATTAGAGCCCAAGGCTACGCAGCGGGGTGAGCGAGTATTTGCTGACACAGACTATAATCAATGTAAATAAATGTGTAGAAGAACCAATTATTTTACCAATAAAAATATTGATTTTTGAGAATGTATGTTTCTTTTTGCAGTCATGATTTTATAAAACATTCGCAGTTTGTTGACATTGAAGTTGATAATGTTGATATAATTGATATTATGTTTTAATTATTGAAGTTATTAATAAAGATTAAAGACCGAGAAAGTAATAACAATCATCAGAAAAAACTATTTTGCATGTAGCTGAAGATTTTTGAACTTATTTATAAGTACAACAACTAACTTAGTCTAGAACTGTCTTGTTAGTCTGTAACTTAGTCTAGACTTATTAAATAATAAAGCTGAAATAAAAAAAACGTGGATAAACTACTCTGTTGTTGTCACACTAACATTCCAGATTAAGTTAGGAATTCAACTGAAAACTTATTAAACAAAAACAAAACCTAACCCGCACGTAAAATGGTGCCGTTGACAATATCAAATTGTAAGAAAACGAAACACATATAAATCGCTTATTACAAAAACAACCAAACTCACTAAGGAAAACATACTTCGAGGTGTTTTTTAAATAGTGATTCAATTGTCTCCAATCATTGGGAGATGGCGTCGACTAGTTGTAAACGAACCAGGCAGGTCGTAAAAAGTTCGTTAGGCATTATTTATGTTCCCACTAGCTGGGCAGACAAGACGGTCGCCATCAATAGCTTTAATGTCTCTGTCAGGGACCACTGCTTTTTTGTAGCAGGTGGTATAACAAGAAATTGCTGTCGGACATTGTATGGCGACACAGGTTAAGTTGAGATGAATTAACAAAAGGCAAGCCCATTCTTGTTGTTTCTGACGTTGCTAAAGTTATATTGAAAAGTTTCTGAAATAGTATAAAAGTTTCGGAAAACTATAAACTAGAAAAAAACCCTGGAGAGGTAAACATTTCTAGGGATTACCTTTATATGGGCGAAATATGTTTGGCAAAATGTATCGTTTCCCAACCGTTTCATTTGCAAATCCGCTTTTTTTTTTCAAAAAACATTTTTGTATCAACTAACCTATTGGGCTCTACACGATGGTACTGAAATAAATCCTGAAATATTTCTAGTTACAGAAAAATAATGGGTTAGCAAACGATACATTTTGCCAAACATATTTTCGCCGATACAACGGTAACCCCTAGAAATTCCTATCAAACATATTTCGGCCAAAACCAATTTCTACAGATGTTGGTGCGCGAGCATTCGTTTCTCGTTTAGGTCTTTAAAATCTATGCGTGCGTATATACATCAGTTGTGATCTATTCTTGTATGCTCTGTCACACCTATGACTAGCAAAACGTCATATACCTACTGGCTCATACCGAGGAAAAATATTTTTACGTCAATTACTCAAAATCTAAACTGCCCTTGAAGTTGCATGCCAACGAAAGGGCTACATTAATGATTCTCTCGCCGACCTACCTGTATTTAAAAAATACAATTGCATTGTCCTGATAACAAAACCGCTACTTAAAAAACAAACCACAAAAACGAAATCTTACACCCCATTAAATTAATGAGACCAATCTGTCTCTATACAACAGCTACAAAGAAACATCTATTCATACCACCCTCGTTTGCAAACAGTGCTGCAATCACGCTGTGGGGTGCCTATAATGCCGCCCTCTAATACCAAATGAAACATCAGCTATAAACCTCCTAAAGTATATGCAACCTTGGTACTAACTGGAGAGAGGCGAACCAATATAACCAGTAAATTGGAGTTGTTTCCTATTGGATAAAGAGGACAGAATGCGTGCATCTCGCTAATACTGATGTATTGTGGTTCTGATTGATGATTGGGCACGATGCGATGAGTGCTACTAGTTTTGGCGATTGTGTGAACTCATGTCGCTTTGCTTGTTGGATGAGAGGTTTGGCACGCGTAAGATTTACTGACATTGTACTAAAGACGAATGTTTTAATTTGTTTCCGTAGGAAGTCTAATAAGAAAGAATAAATAACGCAACGTAGAGTAGCGTTACTCGTAAACAATTCGGCAATAAAGGTATTGAGTGGAAACGGTTGGATAGTGAGACACAAAGAAATAAAACAATATTTAAATTCCCCTGCAAATTACATTGGAATCAGGCATACTTTTTCTAATTAAAGTTTCTCAAATAATAGCCCCAAAAGGTTTGCCCCTTTCTACCAGGCCTCCATAGACACCGTGGAGTCGGGGTGTAAACGTCCAGTCCAATTGTAACGCAATTTGTCAAGTCCCTCTCGCGCCACCCTCGCGCATTTACGACTCATCCCGCGCTGGTGCCCTAATACAAGCGTTGTTTGCAAAGGATCAAAATAGGGAAAAGATTACAACACAGAGGAACATATCAAAATACCATTCATTATTTTTAATAACAAAACCAAACAACGCATTTTCATCTTATTTGGACTTTGATAATCTTAAACGCTCTGAATCTGAATAAGTTTGCTTAGCACCATATCGGCCCCGTCACACATGATTTGCGCTGGCAAACATCATAAACGCTAAGGAGATGGGTCAGATAGAGCATGACTCAGTGACACACGAGGGTTGCTAAAGATTATAATTGATTACTGTTTATTCTAACTCTACAAAACTGGATTTATCTTGCCCCTCCCTTTTGACCCCCCCCTGCAATGAAAGTTTTTCAAGGTAGATTGTTCATCGTCAAGCATGCCATATGGACTGCTCAATTTAGTTATTTGCATAACATAAGTAGTACAGTTTAATAATAGTTTCAGTAATTACAAGGCACTTTGAAGTGCGTGGCTTGATTAACCTTTATTTAGTGTAATGGACCCTTGTTGTATTGTAAAAGCGCAAAGAACAACAATAATAATATGTATAACAACAGCATTTACTGGCAATAACACCAGGAGGTTATGAATAGGCAGCAGTGGAGCACGCATTAGGCGCTAACGGCGTCGGGTCACGCCATGCGAACGCACCACGTGCGCAGTCTCCGCTCTCAGCTGATTTATACCAGGGCATTAGCAGTTATGTGGAAATTTGATGGATGGCAGCTGGTAATGATCTGTTTGTTGCAAATGAAGCGAGACCCATTTTAATCACTGCAGCATCCCAAACGGCAGGAAAGTAAAACAGAAAACTGTTTGACAATATGTGCGAATTGATCAGTTCATTCGTTCATACAATTACAAAAAAACATGAAGGAGATTATATTATTCCTCCCGCCGCAATGATTCTACTTTTACTACGGTCACAACTCTAAACTAACCTTGTTATAAATAAAAGTTTTAGACACCCTGAAAACGAAACCTGTGAATATTCTGCAAACCTGCTCGAGCAAATCTCATTTGGGTCTGCTGACGGGACACCGGTTCTACGGTACGCGAATCAATTTCCCTCTTTAATGTATAAAGGGCAAGGCACAAAGCGGGCCAAGTCGTGTCGTCGCGATGCTATCTCGCTTCGTAAATAAGGGCCGAGTGACACAGACAAGTGCGCCCATTATGGCGGCGAAAGAATAGAAAAAATAGCGGCACGTTGACAACTGCCTCGTAGGGACACGACAGGTGGCCAGTACCTGCTTGACACTGATGATTTCCTAGTAGTTTTATGTGAATTTATTATTAGAAAAAGTATCATGGAAAGTCAATGCAATTTTAAACGCCCTTTTTGTAATCTTATTGATCTACATAATAGCAAAATTGTAAAAATATATTGAGGCAGAATTATTTTCATTCTGGCATGGATGGCAGACAGCAGCAACAAATGCGTCATAGGGACAGCAACGACAGGTGGCTCTACCTGCAGGCGATGGGTTTTTTTGCAAAACTTACACTAAAATTTATCATGAAATATAAGACGAATACAATAAAATAGTCTGGAAATAAACAAATGAAGCATATATCCTTAGATGAACATTTTAACTTATCCGTAACAATAAAAACCCCATATAACCACAAGTTAATTTCGAAGTATTTCTTTTTTTAATAAAACGTTGCAAGTGAAAACTGTTTTTCAAATAAACAAAGTTTTGTATTGAATGACATTGAAAAATTATGTAAGACAGGAAGAATTAATCGGTCGTAAGCCCTCGAGTACATTACCAAAGTAGTATTTATTACCTGCAATTACAATTCCTTCACTTGAAACATTAATTTGCACAGGAATCTTTCGATAAAAATTGTCACCACTAACCACGTATTGCTAAAGGGACAAGAATGAGTAATGCCCTCTTTTTCCTCAGGGTCCCTATCATAACTCAGTAAGCTGTTATAGCGGCAACAGAAATACATCTGTGAAAATTTCAACTGTCTAGTTATCACGGTTCATGAGATACAGCCTGGTGACAGACAGAGAGACAGACAGACAGACAGACAGACAGACAGACGGACGGACAGACGGACAGCAGAGTCTTAGTAATAGGGTCCCGTTTTCACCCGTTGGCTACGGAACCCTAGAAACGATTAAAACGACGATATTTCTCTTTAAAACTTAAATTATACAGCGTTCAAAATGTATATGTCGTTTTTCCAAAAAGGTGCCGTGTTTAGCGCGTACAAATCGAAAAGGATCCTATTTGTATGGCGTTTACGCTTTGCTGAACATTATTGCCATGATATTAGCCTATTATAACATTGTAAAAATAACGTAAACGCCAGTTACCTCAAAGTTAAGTTTACTAGCGATAACGGCTGTCAGCGGCGAATGTCATCCAACAGTTTTATGCCACATTAATAGATAACCTTATCTTTGTATAGGAAAGGTGTCGAATTAATTAACTTCGCCCATAATGCCCTTTTATGGGCCAATTAAACGACTTCGAAGTTACGGGTGCGTTTTTTAAATGTTAGATTGTGATACAGGTGCGCGGGAGTTGACAAACGACTCTGGTATATCGGGCTTGGAGTAATAGGGCCTGAGGGCTAACACCAGTTTTAACACCTTACTTAGACCGTTTACTGATAAATTAATAACTAAATGACGGGTTAAAATTCCTTTAACGACTTTTATTCGAAACTGTAAAATAACCTAAATAGGTTATAATGTTTACTCAATAGCCGAAAGTTAGTAGGATATAATGTAGAGTCGTATATTACAGTCATATTACAGTCAGTTTTTGTCATATTAATAATTTTCCAATAAAACTATAGGTGTTTTATATGAGCACCAACGAAACTATGCCAATTACTGATTAATTATTTGGTCCACTCATAGCCAAAGAGCGTAATCAAATCAAACCAAATTAAATATCACTTATTTCAACCCTCTGGATCATAATAATAATTAATAATATAGTGTTAGAAAACTAAATAAAAATTAAACCTAATGAAGATAACTAAGCTTAGCTTACTTGGATTGATGTGTCAGAAGGTGAAGTAGACAACAACGATTCACATACTGACAATCGAACCTCTGGCGAATAATATCTGCTATATGGAATTAAATCAATGCCAAAGGTAAAATAAAAATATATTTCAAAACAGAAGTATAATAATAAGACATTACGGAATAAATTACTTATATAGCAGCTACACTCAACCATATATTGCTCACTAATTCAAATCAAAGCACCAACCAACTAACATGGACAAGAAATCCCTACCAAGAGCAACAAGACCCGCGGAGCTGACTGTACAAGACTTCACTAGTAATTATGACACGCTTGATCACCCGACACAAAACGACATCAACTTGAACGTCGCAGCAAAACTGAACAAAGACAAATTTACCAGCGTTTAAACCAAATAAACGGAGCAAAGCTACATTTAGCGTTCAGAGCCAGGATCTGCAGTTTGGGATTAAAGCCGCTAACGCACTGAGAGCGAAAGCTCAACCTAAATTGAATTGCTTTAGTATGTCATGGTAACCCCCCTGGTCGTATTTGCCACCTAATCTTATCGATATGTAGACCTAAAGCTTCTATCCTGCAAAAACGTCTTCGCCACGCTTTGGAAACGTTTCTTTGTATGAAAACGCGCCGCACTGTGCCGTTTCCGCTTTCAGTGAGTTTGCGGCTTATATTGGACATGTTAAAAGTGTCACTGGTAGGCAACATAAGGACTTGTTGAAGTTCTTACGGCTTTGACATAGAGCGTATTATCCTAATGTAAATTTATTTAGGACCACAAAATTATGATACATGTTGAAGCTCTTGTGTCATTGATATAGAGACCGTAATTGTTTGATTCAAAGGTCTTTATCAGCGGTTTCGTCTAATTCCGGCGAAGGAAGCCCTAATTAAAAGCCCATAGCTCACGGCGGCGCCCGCGCCGATTGCTATTTATTCCCACACTAGCTTACACACAGCTAAAATTAAACACAAAAAGTTGTTTAAAATCTGGGAAACCACACCGTTTTCCTCATTGTATTAGGCCATCTAGCTTTTGAGTCTTAATCATATTTGTTGCTATTAACAACAAATATAAATAAGCCCCGTACGTTTTTTGTCTGATGAGGAAAAAAATAATAGCAATGAACATTGCAAAATACTCATACAGTTTGAATGTGAAACATAAACCAAAGGTATCGGACAAGATAAAGTATCTTCAATCTTGTATCTTCTTGTTTATGATGTCCTGGTACTTTTGTGGTTTATGATATCCTGGTACTTCACACAGCGTTAATCTTTAAAACAAGTCGCAATCGCTTTGGCCTTTAGGTTGCGTAGGTGTGTGTGCATATACAAATATTATAGTCGAAACATATTCAAGCGTGTGTGCGTAAATTTAGTTCTGAATCATTATTGTGTTGGCTTTACCACTACACACAGAGACTGCATCCTTTAAAAGATTAGGTGTACTACACATGGCCCCCTCGCCGTTCGTCATCCCGAATGGTTAATAAATCCCCTGTCATCGCCGACTATTCCCGGACTTATCCCGCGTTTTTTTTATAAACTTTTTTCCCGCACCTTTCGTCGATAAATCCAGCGTCGACCGAAAACGCGCACGCTCTCAATTCCACCGCATACCAGAATTATCGCTGTTGATGTTAAGAATGCGAGCTATTTTATTATGAGCAAATAAATAACGGTGCTTTTGAGCTCGTTAGATTTGTATTTCTGAAGGAAACATGGTGCGGTATCAACGGAATGAGGGTTCAATGCAATATGTGGACAAATCACAAGATAAGCAACCACTGCCCATGTAAAAACAGCAGCAAATAGACAAACAGCCGCGTTGTGAAAAGGGGAAAGTAGCAATATGTTATGTTAACTTATATTGACTCAAAAACCCAACACATTCTTATTAACCAACTTCAAAAAAAGGAGAAGGTTCTCAATTAGTCGGGATCTTTTTTTTTCATGTATTCTTATCTAAAGGATACACCTCAACACCGTTGGATCTTTTGTGCAACTTGTCCCGTTTTAACGCTCGGTCCACGGCCTTTTCCATCCCCTTCAGGAAGCGGATCATGGATCGTAAATGACACTGCATGAAATCACCTTCGACGTGGGTAAACATTACCTAGGTTTATCATTTTTACTAATCCAAGGACATTTGAGACACACGACACATGTATTTATTTCATTTTTAACCGACTTCAAAAAAGGAGGAGGTTCTCAATTCAACTGTATGTTTTTTTTTTTAATGTTTGTTATATCTTTCTTTTTGACGAACATATTGTGGCAAAATTAACGGTTATCTTTTAAACTCTCTAATTTAGAAGCATAAAAAGTTAATTAGCTCTTGTTTTGATCGTGACTGTTATTAGCAGTAGGTATGATGCACCACATATTAAACTCGTCACTCGTATCACAAGACCCGTCATTATGACACAGTTGCATAAATAACTACAAACGTTTACCAATAATGCAAGTATATTACGATGGCTGTCCTCCGTCTGCTAAGCTGAGGAGTTGTCAAAGGATTAAACTTGTCCGAGAGCACGCCATGATCTATGTCAACATATTAGTGGTGACTAGGATTAGCGGTAATCCTTCTTAACAGCGAATCCCCGCTGAGATTTCTAGTAAATTTATTGAGATGTAGAAACCAAGAGCATTAGGGTTTTTCACATGTTTTTTTTTATGCTAAAATTATCGAGTCACCGGATGTGAACTGATTACCGCTGCCCATAGATACCTGCAACACCAGGAGAGTTATTGCTGCTGCTTTGCCGGCCTTTGAGAAAGAGTACGCTCTTGAAAGTCCCCAACTTGAAATTTTCGTATGGGTATGGCTGCGTTCAACGAGCTCTTAGTATCAGAAGACTTACCCGTAAGACATATGTCCACGGAAAGACAAGATGGCCATTGTCAGATTGGCAAAGGTCATCGGAAACGTGCTAAGAAGGCCGTATAATATATCTATAGCATACCTTGTGTAAATTGCTACAGGTGTAATTTTGACGACGCGCTGGCCTAGTTGGTAGTGACCCTGCCTACGAAGCTAGCGGTCCTGGGTTCAAATCCCGGTAAGGGCAGATATTTGTGTGATGAGCACGAATATTTATTCCTGAGTCTTGGATGTTTTCAATCTATTTAAGTATATATTTCTCTATATAAGTATTTATATCGTTGTCTAGTACCCATAATACAAGCCTAGAGCTTAGTTTGGGACTAGGTCAATTGGTGTGACATTGTCCCTTGATATTTATTTATTTTATTTATTTATTTATTTATAATCAAACTAGAAAGTCTCTGATAAGACAGTTTTCCAACTGCAGCTTACAGTATAAGACTCGTCGGGACAAAAACGATATCAACCATTAACTCTCGTAATCTAAAGCTGAGCTCCTAATAAAATCATCTCGTAGCCAGGCAGCGTGTCGCAAAAGGAGCACGCACGGCGCGGGCGCAGCGTCGCGTTCGATTATGTCGCGAGCGAGCGTGAAATCAGGCGCACGTGGGGCGCCGTCTGCGCAGCACAGGAAACAAGGGAGGTGTTCGGGGAAATGGAGGGACGGAAGGAATTTAAATGCAATTAATATTTAGGATTTTAAAGACGTCAGGTTTTTGAAGGTGATCTTCGAAGTAGGTATCTAAGATTCGAAGAGGATTCTCACCGTCGTTTCACTGCGGTGTAACATAATTCATCATTCCAGTTCAAGTAGGAGGGCGTGTATCACACATCTACTTGAAGATCAAAGTGCATGTTGCCAATATTTTTCTATTTAAATTGCTTGGGCAATTTTGGCAAAGGCCACTTGTTCACCATAATATCTTTGCCCATTTCATTGCCAACGATTACCTAGTTCCTTAACATAGATTTCCCTATAAATGTTCAGCTATTCCCTAAACTTAAACTATCGAGATAAAATGTTTAAGAAAACCTGTTTAAATATAACAGTCAATCTGTCTGTCCGCTTGTTTACCCGTAACTTCTAAGTGTCAGGCAGCTAATAAATCGCTATTAGAATCGATCCCTATTAAGCACGATCGGTTGCGACAAGATACCAAGGTGACAAGACCACGAAGAGATAAGGGCGTGTTCCTCTCAGTTTAACTGCGCGGTTATCTGAATAGTTACTGATAGTTCCGACACCCGCAGCAGGACCAGGGAGTTATAAACGTGGCCGAGTTTACTATCGCTTTTGTAACATTTTTTTATTGGGAATGGGGACCTTCAATGCAATGGGTTTTAGTAATCAAATTCGGAGGCACGACACAGCAGTACCTTCTCCAAGATCGAGCTATTTTATACCGGAATGCCTTTGTAGTTAGAACGTAAGAAAAATGTAAGCATTACAAATATAGAATTTAGAATTGCGACACGTAAGTGTCAAATTTATTTCGAGTATTTTTGTGTTGACTACACCGCTACACCCAAAGATGTTTCGAGTTATGCGGCTGCAACTTTATTAAAATATTTTTTACAAAGTATCGAAATGCCTATTAAGACATTTCACTGCACAGCATTCTCATAATGATACAAAAAGCCCATACAAAACGCATTGCGAACAGGACCGCAGAAGGAACAAAGAGGTCCCAATGTTATCACCGATCTTTATAATAATTACCGCGAACGTCTCAATCTTGCTCCCAATTACTGCAACCAAATCTTGGATGAAAATAATGAATAAAAAATTAAATGACGCGTACAACCCTATTAAACTTTTTCCGCAGAACAACTCTTTGGAGTCAGCGTAAGGTTGATAATTGTATTTTAGTTAAAAGGGACTTGAGCTTTGTTAATTGTGGCCGTTTAAATCAAAAGCGGCCTTACAGAAAATGGCGGTTATGCTTTTTAAGTCATCAAAACCACGCTAACAATGATCAGGGCACCATAAACGCCAGCTGCCATAAGATTCCTTTTGCTTCGGACGTTGGGATCATTTTTCTTGGATAGGCGGAGCGTCTCCCTCCTCCTGTTTGGGACCGGGTGGGAGTGGGAGGGCAGTATCGCGCCGGCAGTGGGGGAAGACAGATGTGCGTCCGGACACATTTCTCATACGCTACGTTTACACGATAGGGAATTCGCCGCTACATAAATAATTTTACTCTGTGACAAAGTGCGAGCGCGCTTGAACGTTCTGTTAGGCCTCCAGTTTGAAGTGACGTGTCTAAACATTGGATCAGTGTTAGTCTATGGCCGCGAAAGAAGGATATGTGATAGTAATAATTAAATTAGCTAGGCAGATTCCCATATGTTTAGTTAGATAGGCAGAGGTCGTAAACTGTTTAACGATGCTACTCGACCAGTGATACCTACTGACTGTAGTAATGGATTTAAGACTGATGTATAGATGTAGGAACGCGAGGAGAATACATATTATTTGATATTAGACGTTATTGGTACAAGTTTTTTTCTTAAATTAAAGTAGCATTCAATTTTATTCGTTTCGTTTTTGATACAAAACGGAATCCTGTATATTAACGCATTCCTTACTATAACTATTTTATTTATTATGTTAACGTCAAGGTGTTGTTGTCAACACTTAGAGCAATGACTAATGAAGGATCTGTACCTACCTATATCTTTGTGCTAAACCTATTTTTGCGTAGGTACCTATCAGCTGTAATTTATAGGTTCTTGCGGCGCTTCTTCTCAACCAATAGTCAGTTATAGAGTACATTGAATATTAGGAAATAGTCAGTCTTTTGGGAGCGCGGGGCTGGTGGACTCAAACTAGTAAAAAATCCCTAATACCTACTAGTAAAGACCAGTGCTGGCTTTACGGCTAGCGAATGCTGAGTTGGGACCGTTTCGCAACAATTTCTCTGTGTCTTGTTGTTTTTGTATCTATGTACCTAATGTAATTTTGCATTGTTGCGAATAAATGTCCTCTTTATCTTTATCTAATTAACACAAAGGCGTTGTTTAAAAGCGATATGATTATACAGCGTATACGATTGTAGGCAAAAGTAGAACGCTGCGGTGACTTTAAAGAATTAAAATCTATATTAATTAATTAATCATTAGCTATAATCATTAAATAAATTAGTTTCGACCATATTTTAAAAATCTACTAGTATGGTCATTCGAAAACCAATTCAAGAAATAGACTTAGATACCCACTCAAATTCAAATGTCAACTTTTTAATGTATTCAATGATTTTTTCTCAAAATGTTAATCGTGATTTTGTGTTTGACATTAGTTTAACCTTAAAGGGTTTGGAAGCAAAATACATCAACGGGTATTGACTTTACGAGACGTTTTTAACTAAGTAATAACTGTGAAGGGTTTTCCCTTCAATCATTACATTGCAAAATAGACGAAATTAGTTTCTTAAAACGGTCTATTTATTAATATATATTTTTTTATTGAAAACAGAAGGATTTTTTTGGTTTCTACCAATTATGCGTTATTAAGTAAAAAGTACTTACAATAATAATTAATTAACAATAAAACTAATTTTTAGGGTATTGACCGATTACGATTAGGTTTAATGTTGACTGAATGTAGGTATCATTTCAGAAATAGGCCCTGTCATCTAAACGCCTTTTTTAATGATTTTACAAATTATTACCTGCATGATTATTATTTTATAAGATTTATATGTAAATGCAAAAGATAGATAGGCGTATGAGGTTCTGTCTAATGTATGTAGATAGATAGGTCTTAATGGAACAGGTACCTAATTAGTACCTACCTACTTAAATAGGTGCTAACGAGGTAGTAAACGTTACGTCATTAATTTAACAGGCTGGTAAATCTTTTACATTAATTTAACAGGCTGGTAAATCTTTTACATTAATTAAACAAGCTGGTAAATCTTTTAATATACTTAATGTTATTTAAAGCTGGTATCCCTTTGAAATTCACAAAATTGTTTGTCCTAATATAATGTTTTTAGTAACATATTTTCCCCTAACAGGATGTGGCTTTAGGCTGAAATTACAGAATTTAATAAACATTTATTGTGTAGATTACTTAAATTGGGTTAGGTTTATTTATAATAATTTTAAATACCGTTTTAATGGTAAAAATTGTTTACGATCAAACAAATGAATGAAAATTAGAAATGACTTATCAATCTCAAAAGTAAATATTTACCTACTGATGAATGTTAGAGGGCAAACATATCTCAAGAAAAAAGGAAAATTAAACCAAGCAGCTATAGGTATGCAATCTAACAACTGACAAATCCTCTTTTTTAAGTGGTGGTAATATTCGACATTATTTCCTATTTGTTATGGATAATAAAAATAATAATTAATGGACACACGATTATTAATTTGTTAACCTTTGTTTGCCTTTGACTTGTTGGTCACGGTAAGAAAAGGTTCGTCACTTATGGACCTAAACAGCGTTGAAATAGAGTCGAAAAGTGACGAACCTTTTCTTACCGTGACTATACTTAATAGTATTGTCACCGTTCCGTTAGCTCGTAGGTATTGACTTGATAGTAATGGCGACCGGGTTAAAAACAATACGATAACATGTCGAAAGCAATATGATTTTACCAAGTAGAATATGTTCCCTGGTAAGTTGTAAAATATTTAAAAATTGAAATAAATAATAAATGTTACACCCTGCCTAGAACCACTAAAAGTCAACAGACGGTATTCCGAAAACATCAATATTTACAAGGATAAGATAAGATCCGAAGGGTTGGCGGGGCGTGGCCGGTACTTCCGGCGGAAGGGGCGGGCCGCGCGCGACGCCATCTTGCACGCGCGTGCGCGCCGCCGGCGGGGACCCTCTTCGATTCACAAAAACGGGAATTCAAGATCTGCGATTTTTTACCACAAATCTAGTGGCTTTTAGTTATCAAAAAGGTAGCTAGGAAGATAGTAGAAAAAAAGGGATTAAATTGATCGTATCTATAGGTATTTATAGTATAGAATATTTAATGAAGAAAAACAGTACTATTAAGAACAACGCGTACATGTTTTGACTAGAATACCTAAGTATCTACCTAAGAATTGATAAGTAATCAGAAGAAAAGCAGGAATTATTAAGAGTCTTTACACAAACTATGAAACTAAATCTCTTTTTGTGATGACGACTCTATTTGTCACAAGTGGTACTTATTTTTGTGCAGTGGAACAGCATAGGCTAATAATGAAATGTATTATTTATTTGTCGATCTCTAGTTAACCTGCAATGTTATTTCGATTACCCCTGCCGTTAGTTTTCATACGAGGGTAGAATCAAGTATTCTGTTAAACCAAATTGCTTTCGATATTTTATCTTATTGTTTTCAACTCGTCCGCTATTGTCAACTAAATAAGAGCTATCATAACGTTCACAATACTTGTCAAAAGCAATCTGGTTTAACAGAGTACCTAGAGCCCCTGCAGTTCGAGAATCAAACTGGCTATTTAGTTCGATACCTAAAAGCGAACTTGCGAAAGTTAAAATATGTAATCAATTTGAGACAAACACGAAAAAAGTCTTAACACGTAAAATCTCAACATACCATGATTATTTCTACCTCCATCCAGTTCACTCTCGACTAGTCAACCAAATGCAGAAGATACTTAGGTACAGTTATCTATTACTTCTGGGACCTTTGACAAAGTGAAAATGGTTCACACAACATAACGAACATACCTACTCGTACAGGGCCTGCAGTCTACACCCTCGCTCTTTTATTTGAGTAATTAACTGCCTCCTCTAGCAAAATTTGAAAGAAAAATGAACCGAATCCGGCCAATTAGTGTTTGCATTAAGAGTTCACTTAGAGCAATAAAATTGAAAAACCCTTTGTTAACCTTTCATTAAAACTGAGCAGTTCTTTTACAACAATGCTTCTTCATATCAAGGCAGCAAATAACGAATAAGTATATTCAAAAAGTAGCTTTTAAGAAGATTTTTCATCTAACTAAAGAGTGGTCCAATTATTCCCCACCCTGACCGAGACCAAATCAAACACCAAAACCAACGCGCACGACTTCTCGAAGACAGTTATGTCCTGAATAAAGAACGCATCTCATTTAATTCCACATTTACCACATTTCCACTAAACAAGGATCAAAGTCTCCTCATGTACCATCTTAACGACATGCAAAAGCAAATTCTGTCAGCCGTAGATTCAGTCCGATGTGAAACAGGCCTATTAACACTAAAAAAAGTCTAACTTTATTTCCTTTTCCTCTCATCCGAAATCCCAGAGCACCAGGGAGACATGAATCGCCAGGAGACAGCGCGAGTAAATCAAGCGGCCGTGGAGCATCCATCACGCGAGCCGGAGCCATCAATCGCGACCGAAATAGAGGAGCACTAAACTTGGAGCGTCCTCGCCTATTCTGCGAGCCGGGTGGACTTCTTTGGATTGTATGGAATCCTCATTTTGGATTAAATGCTATAAATAAAGTTTAAAATAGCTGTTTACGTGTATTGTTTTTTTAGAAAAATGAACTTCTGCGAAAAATCTAGACAGAGTAATTTCAAATACAATATTCATCAAACGAATAAAATTACATTTTCACAACACTGCTCGGAAATATGGCCATAGATGGTCTTGTTTGGGGTCACAAAACGTCACTTATAAGGACAGACCAAGAATGTTTTTGTCAGCATGTTTGCTGATTGGTCGAGAACATTGTTGTTCAACTTTACGAACCAATGAAAATCAATCAATGAATTTTTGTGTCATAGCTCCTTAAAATGAAAAATTTAAATCGACCAATCAGAACACACCATTTTTTGTCGTAAAATATTACGTGTATTTTTGCTAAAAGATACACATACTAAAAACTATGTCACTGTTTGTTTTTTAATGTAATTCAAACTTGGCCCCTAATCTCGAACCACTAGAGATGAAATTGCATGGGAGATATGGCGAAACAAATACAATTTTATATGGAGTTGACATCTTCATCTTGAATGTTAGTTTATTAATCTCGAGTGCCACGAGAATAGGGGTCCAGATTTTAAAAAAAGTTATCTATGGTAAAATTCTATATTACATGAATTAAAATTTGAGTTTTGAATATGAATTTTTATTTTATTTCCTCTCAGTAGTTGTGAAAAGCACTATGTCTGCCTCGGTAGAAAGTGCAATTTATGGACTCGTACACTAGACTCGTCCAAAAATCGCGTACTTTGTAACCTTTGCAACAATGTACTATTAATTTTACCAAAGGCTGTATTAGACCCGCCGTATTAATAAAATCATCGAGAGAAATGTCAGTCCGTAGACACGTCAAAATAAAAGACAAGTACCTAATAGAAAACTGTCATCTCTGTCGCGTCTTGAGACGGACATCTCACTTAAGAGCAGTTATTAATAGGGTCCTAATACGGTACTGAGTATTTGTGTATAGATAGGTGGCATGAAGACATAAATATTATACATTTAAATGCGTTTGATTAATTTAGGTACGCGTTCATCTATCCTATACAGCACAGAATGATACGATCGTGCGGAATGTCATTAAAAATTACCCTTTTTCGGTGACTCCAAAATGAGCATAAAATAAATGAAATGAAACCCAAATGACAAATTAATACGAGTCCAATCTATCTCTTAATTCGGAAGATTCAATATCTTTCTTAAGTTTGGTCTGAAAGTCTATACTCGTATTTGTTCACTAGATTCCCTATATTAGGAAGTAGTAACTATTTAGACAGTACGGTTTCCTACAATTGGCTTGCTTGGTATTGCTTTCTGTGGCCAGGCAATGTTGTAAACGCAGTTTCAAAAAAACTGCAATGCCAATTCGAAGCTTGTGTTGAAGTCTGTTTTGATTAGAAACTTTCAGAAATCAGTTTGCATCGTGCATTCTTCGCAGGTTTCCGAAGCCAAAACTTTTCCTCTATCTTATATGGGAGGGACGGAATTTGAATGACGAACCCCACTTCCACAATACAGTAACTAAATAGAGAGTAGAGCATTTATGAACTTTCAGCTCAGATTATCCCGCTGCGCTACAAATATCAACATGGGATTTTTGAGATTGGCCTTTTAAAATATTTTGTTGTTTCAACGCATGAAGGTGACGGTGAAGTGTTCGCCGACCTTCCACAAAGGTGGACCGTGAAGATCGCAGGAAGCCGATGGATGCGAGTAGGTAGCACAAAGCCAGCCGTCGTGGAGATCCTTGGGGAAGGCCTATGTCCAGGGTAGTGATTCTCTCAAAAGCAAAGGTGACCGAATGCAGGAGTGAAGTTCAAGCGGCGAATTTAAGTAGTCCCGTCAGAGCGAGCAAAACACATTTCAGCGCGTGCATTCTCAATTAGGCAACCTTATACCTTCGAGAAGCCATGCTTTGTCACTTTTGCTTTTGAAAGAATCACTACCCAGCAGTGGACGTCTCTCAGCTGATATGATGATGATGAGGTGACGATAATAAATGTTACAATATATTGAGCAATGTTTTGTGCCTTAAAAAGAACTTTGTTCATACATCGGGCTACATATTATAGCAACGTGAATTTACATTTTGCAAGAAAAGAAAAATTACGGAAACTAAGTTTTAGCAGACTTTTAAATATCACAATGAAGATCACTTTCTTTGACAAAGACAAGCTGGAGAGCTGGAATCCAGTGGACTAGGAATCTATGGGTAACGCAGAGATTGAAAAAAAAAAAAACATTTTTTGAATCCTCTTTCCAATTTAGTGGAATAATTATTACATGTGGAATATTTCAAACACACGATATCCGTCTCACTATTTAATTTTTCATACATTGAAGCAACTGAGCAACGTTAATTTGACTGGTGAGGTGTGGATTGTCATGGATTGAAAACACATACAAGAATTGCTAAACGAAAATTTTATTTTTAAAATAATCAGGTTTAACAGACAAACCAAAACGATATGGCGAAGTACTACTCAGATCGCCGGAAACTGCTAATGATGTAATAGCTCTAATTGCCAGCAACAGCAATTAAGAAAAAAATCTA
Organism: Acleris cristana; assembly: GCA_948252455.1. Lineage (NCBI taxonomy): Eukaryota > Metazoa > Arthropoda > Insecta > Lepidoptera > Tortricidae > Acleris > Acleris cristana. The sequence continues at coordinate 12,110,928 of OX411790.1, read as the reverse complement.
ATAAGTAATTTCCAAGACGAAAAATCATTATTATAATTCCGGTAGTAGCTGAATGTTGAACATTATTTTGATTAGCTCAACGTTTTTTATTACTAACTAAACGGACAAGACTCTGAGATTAATTACGAATCATTTTAATTATTAAAACACCGAATCGTACGATATCTAATCACAAACAAGATGCCTATTAGAGCGATAGATAAAAATGTCGTCATCGGCCGGGCTTGTTACCGCTACCGAGTTAACGAGATACCTACGGACGAGGGGCGGGCCGATCAATACCAAACGAACCGGCCGGCCTTTACGAACCCCGCTCCGTCCCACTCTGGCACACTCAAACACCTTACTAGAGAGAACGAGACTGTACCCGCCCTCTTTAATCACCAAACGGGTCCGGAGAAGGCGTGCGCCCGGCCTCCGCGCTCCGGCGGCTCCTCCGCTCAGTCGGCCGAAGCCTGCGTGCCGCGCGAGTCCCGGCCGAGTCATGCGCTCCGCGTAGCCACGATGCTCGTGCCTCCGGAGATGATGGCAGCGCAGTCCAAACTCGTCTACCAGATGAACAAGTACTACAACGAGCGCGTCGCCAGCCGCAAGGCGCAGATCGCGAAGACCATCCACGAGGTCTGCCGCATCGTCCAAGATGTGCTCAAGGAGGTGGAACTCCAGGAGCCGAGGTTCATCTCCTCACTTACAGACTACAACGGCCGGTTTGACGGCTTGGAAGTGGTTTCTCCGCACGAGTTTGAAATAGTTATTTATTTGAATCAGATGGGAGTTCTGAATTTTGTGGACGACGGTTCCCTGCCCGGATGCGCGGTGCTCAAGCTGAGCGATGGCCGCAAGCGCTCCATGTCTCTCTGGGTGGAGTTCATCACTGCTTCAGGCTATTTGTCCGCGCGCAAGATTCGCTCGCGGTTTCAAACTTTAGTCGCACAAGCTTGTGACAAATGCTCGTACCGGGACTGCGTCAAAATGATCGCAGAGACTACGGAAGTGAAGTTGCGTATTAGGGAACGCTACGTGGTGCAAATCACGCCAGCTTTTAAATGCGCAGGACTATGGCCGCGGTCCGCCGCGCACTGGCCCCTGCCAGCCATCCCCTGGCCGCACCCCAACATAGTCGCTGAAGTTAAAACGGAAGGATTCGACTTGCTGTCTAAAGAATGCCTTGCGCTGCAGGGAAAGAACTCAGCCATGGAAGGCGACGCGTGGGTTCTAAGCTTCTTAGAAGCTGAGAACCGGCTCCTGCAGGGCGGTTGCCGGCGCAAATGCTTAAGCACGTTAAAGACGATCCGCGATAGACACCTGGATCTTCCAGGGAACCCAGTGACGTGCTATCACATGAAGACTCTGTTGCTATACGAGTGTGAGAAGCACCCGCGCGAGCATGAATGGGACGAGGCTGCTGTGGGCGACCGCATCAACGGCATCTTCCTGCAGCTGATTTCCTCGCTGCAGTGCCGTCGGTGCCCGCACTACTTCCTTCCCCACGTGGATCTATTCAAGGGCAAATCACCAACGGCTTTGGAGAACGCTGCCAAGCAAGTGTGGCGGCTCACAAGAGAAATGCTTACCAACTCCCGAGCTTTTGAGAAGCTCTGAGCTTGTACTAGGCTGACAGAGCCGTCGGGAGGTGCACGCACGCCAGTAAAACGCGGAGTGAGTGCCCTGGACTATGCCCAGTATACGACAAGTGTTTAGACCTAGGACTTAAGGACGATGAGTGTTTGCATCCGACAGTGGTATACGAAACAGTGAGTTATGTATACGTGAGTGGTTCTCTATTCCATGTGGATCAGACTGTAAGTAGAAGGTGATATACCTAGACTAGGGCCTTTTCAACTATTATTTGTGATATACTGTAAATAGCTTAGTTGTTGTACAATTTTATTATATTTAATTTAAAAGATACCTTGTATTTATTTGACTGAGAAAACTCTAAGTAGGTAAATATATATAATTTACAATAAATAATTTGGAGAGATATTTTTTTGTATTTTTTCTGCTATATCCTATTTAGAATTTGTAGCTAACAAAAATTAACGGCCAACAACGTTAATAAAACTTGCTATATTGATATACATATTGTATTGCTCTCATCATCATCATCAGCATCATGTTAGCTGAAACATGTCCACTACTTTTGGACCAACGCCTTCCTCAAATATTTTCACCGTGGCTCGCATAGGAACTGAACAATAATGATTATCACACAAAACGTGATATTTTGGCATAGCTCTTTTAGCCCTATAAATTTTCCAAAAACAATGAAAATATTTTTTTTGTTTCTTAATTTGTCTTTACTAAGTTTTTCTGCTCTCCCAAAGCTAAGAGTCTCCTTGTCTATCGACTAAGACGCAAGCATACCTTTATTCAGAACCACATTCCTTTGCTCCAAGACATTAGTATGCCTCGGCCTACGAGGCTATATCGAATTACCTCCTTCACAATATATACCCCTAGTACCGGGAACCGAGGAGGCTCAGGTTACTACAGGAGAGCAATGCTCATTCCTGTTTAGATAGTTTATAGACACGTTGTAAACTACAACTAAGAGTATAAAAAATTTACACCAGCAGCATTCGAAGAGTATAAAAAATTACAATAGAAACGAGAGTGATTTAAATATAAAACCTTAATAAGGAAAACATGGCCTCCCGAGGGCCACTTGCACGAAAGAATATAATAAAATTTTACTCTTAAATCTGGATTAAAGACTAAAAGTTCCATACATTTTTACACAAATAAACTGCACTTAAGACTAAATATAGATTTACGATGAGAGCTTCATATATTTTGACATTACTAAACCAAACCAAAGCTTAAACCGGCTGGCCTGGCGGTCTGGCCCTGACTGACAGGTAGCTTTTGTTCTAAAGACTAGGAAGAAGTAATTAAAAGATCTTACAACATATTAAAGAAGTCAGATCGCATAAACGCAATAAACGCGATAAAACTTCGACCTCCAAAATACCGACGGCCAAATATTCATTATCATCGTTACACCATAAATTCTATCACTCTATTTGTATCCAAATTCCAATGAAGCGGACGACCCAGCTTGCACTGTTTTATAGTTGCCACAAATTTTATTTGGTAATAAAAAAATCCTCACAGATCACAAAATCTTGGAACGATTCAATAGAGGTCTCACACCGAGAGGGCCGTAAACTTGCGCCCACGTTGTTTTTAGAATCTACCTTATTTGACATTTAAGTACAGTCCGCTTGGACAGATATGGGCAAAGACGCGGATTGTTTTGTCTCTGGCAAATGCCTTAAAAGCCTTATCGAGTTGGAGCTGAGACAGCTAGGCTCCATTAAACGTGCATTCCGTTTCTCATTGCATTAGGTACTAGGTATACCACTTTGCTCATGTGTACTTAAGCGTATGTAGAAAACAGACTCATTCGACTTTGGTTAAAGATCGAATTAAAAGGAAAAGTCACGTCGAAAAGTCGACTTTACAACTGATAGTTCCTTCTCAAATATTGCCAGACTTATGTGACATTTTCTAAACATCATTCAAACCGACCGGGTTTTGCGTAAGCAACTGTTAATTTGCTATAACGGTCATTATGGCTTATTTTTTAATTTCACCGTTTTACTTCATTTAGTAAGAAGTTTATAATTTGATGATTAAGTATTTTTAATGCAATATCAGCTATAAAATAGTAATGCAAAGCAAGGAATAAAACATTAATCAACATATAATGATTTTATTTTTGTAGTTTTGGCCTAAGCATTAAAAGCAACTATTTTAACTTCCAAATTATTTTTAAATTTCATTAATACAGTATATTACAAAGGTTTTAGATACAAATAGTATGGTTCAATTTCTTACTTAATGTTTAAAATTAAAGTGTGAACTCAACTCTTTTCATGTGCTGTGAGTTCAAGTGTATCAATTACGCAGAGTTTTATGAAGCTAACTATTTTTAAGTAATTAAGATTTGTATAATATAGCTTAGAAGTGTCCAATATTCCTGACAGAATTTTGTTTGGTTGGCATTCGACGTTACTAAATAATCCGCAAAATTAAATGTATGAAAACCACCGTTTTCATAAAATTCTCCATATAAAACGCCAATTTCATAGGTAAGGACCTAATATATAATGTACTGCACCACCACTACAATCTCAGCTTTGCCCATATATTAACTGGTAGAAAATGCCTTACACCATTAAGTTCATCTTTCGTATATTAAGTGTATTATTTTGTGCAGTATAGATTAAAAAAAACTTAAACTAATAAATTACTGTGATCTAAAAAAAAATAAAGAGATCAGTTACAACAACAATAAACGACGATTCTATAAAATTCCCGGTCAATCTTGTCGAAAGCAGCAACAGTAGAGTTTTATTCCATGTTCTCTAAACCGAGATAAGATAATACTACCTATCTCATTTACTTTACGAGCTCGTTATGTTTTTTTACATCATCATTTAAACTATTCAAACCAAGTACATACAATATAAATAACTTTGAATTCTCTTGATTTAAAATTGGTCTTTAAAACTATCTACGGGCACATTTACGAGTAGGCCTATTTCGTTTATTTCGGGCTTATTTCGTTATAGTGCTTTGACATGTTAACGCATTGTGAACGTTATGATGGCTTTTATTAAATTGACAGTAATAGCGGCCCAGTTACATATGAGTACATGCCAAAGGCAATATGGTTTTGCCGTGTAGAATAGAGCCTCAACCGTCGTGCAATTCAAAGTCCAGTTGAGCGCGTCCCGTTTTAACAATTATAATTTTTTTTTGTAAATACATTATAATGACATTATTTTCCTCGTTATATTGTATTAATTTGAAAAACATGGATGATAGTGTTTTTTTTTCGGCTGATATCATGGTGTTAATGATGAATCTAAAATGGTCCAGTTTTCAGTCGTAGTTATTCATGAAATATTTGGGTAAGGCTCAAGTTAAATTAAAATTTTGGTACCATTAGTAAATAAAATTGTCATAAAAAACCTATTCCGAGAATAACTCGAATTATAGATCAACCTTTAATAAAAAAACATTGCATTTGGCTAACAGGATGATACAAACACAGCTAATCTTTTTTTTTTCACCACTTAACCACTACAATGTGCACCAGAGAGCAAATAACGAATTCCTACAAATTAAAAATAATATTAATGAGCTAAAATTATATCAATACTAGCTTTTGCCCGCGACTCCGTCCGCGTAGAAGTCGTTTATCGCTGCTCCCTCGGGATCTGTCTAATTTTCCGGGATAAAAAGTAGCCTATGTCCTTCCCCGGGACTCAAGCTATCTCCATACCAAATTTCATCTAAATCGGTTCAGCGGTTTAAGCGTGAAGAGGTAACAGACAGACAGACAGACAGACACACTTTCACATTTATAATATTAGTATGGATAGTATGGATTAGGTATGTGAAATTATTAATTAGTGTTTGTGCTATTCAAATCTTGCAAGTCAACTGAGATCTAGTTTCCTGCATTAGAATAGGCTGAAATTCAATAAGTGCAATGTTAATGCGATGAAAATATGTACAATATTAGGGTGTCTGAGAGCTCTGATTTAATGGGCGGACGACGGATGCAAATTACGTCAAAATAATGTCAAACAATATCCGTAATATGGACATGACTACAATTGATTAAAAAAAAGAGAACATCACTGCAAAAATAGATAATAATCTTTTTTTTTATTACGTATTTTCAGTACATTCCTTTTACAGTTCCCTTATATAGGGAAAATGACCTCTCCACATCTACAGACGTAAGAGGGGCGTATTCGTAAAGTGATACTTCAGTACTTTCTTAATATACAAAATATGTACTGCGCCTCTATTCCCGACGGTAAAAACGATATCGTAGTTGACCTGTTATGGTATTGTTATGACGTCAGACGCCATTACTGTCAAGTAAATAAGAGCTATCAAAACGGTGACAATACGATAACAGATCAAGAACGATATTGTTTTTACCGTCGGGAATAGAGGCGCTGATTTATAATAAAAACTGCATATATTTTCACACATAAATAGTACTCGAAATTTAATAAAAGACTTATCCATCTTGTGCTTTCGTCACCATATTGCATCCGTTGTCCACCCGTTACTGATAACGGACCATGGAGGTGGTCATAGAACCCCCGCTGTTCCTACTAGTCGTCAATAGCTGATCAAGACTTATTTCACTATCCTACTAACTGCCGCACTCAGAGACGTCAATTAAATTTAATGCTTGATTAAAGTTGCTGCTGTCTCTTTCTTTCCTATATCAATAGAATAAGACAACACGTCACTAAACAAGCATTTAATTTAATTGACGTCTCTGAGTGCAGCAGTAAACCTACTAATATTATAAATGTGAAAGTTTGTGTGTTAGTTTATTACACATTCACGCTGCAACTTTTGAACGGATTTGGATGAAATTTGAAATGGATATATCTTATATCCCGGATTAACACATAGGCTACTTTCATCCAGGCATATTAAAAAGTTTCCGACGGAATAACGATATTACAAATCTCCGCGGACGAAGTCGCGGGCAGAAGCTAGTTGTTTATATTGTCCTAGGAATAGGGTTACCATCCGTCCGAATTAGTCCAGACATGTCCGGACTTTTAGACTCTAATCCGTACTTTGTCCGGCTTTTTAATTTGTCCGGATTTTTTTTAGATGGAATTTGAGTAATAAAACTACATTTTAAATGCCTACCATACCACTGTAACTAAGTGAGTAATTTTTCCATTTTGTGACTAAAAAGTCCGGACTTTCATCGAAAAGTCAGGCTTTTTGTCATTACTTTTCAAATTCCTAAATGGTACCTAGGAAGAACTTTGACCGCCGTACTCAGACACTCACTTTAATAAACTCATTTTAGCTGAGATTCCCGTCACATGATACGTTAAAGTACAGTCGCGAACTTTAATTTGGTACCCACCTTAGGTCCAAAGTCAATCTGACATTCTACAAGAATAAGGTTGAGTTTCCTATAAGTTACAAATGACTTGACATCTCTAATGACATTGACGACTTCAAGCATATTTTTCTTGAAATGGGTCACAAATTAACGTTCGTGATAGTACCTATACGTCAAGCCACAGAACACTGTATTTTTTGACGCATCTTGAGACCAGCATTATAGTCGAGATCATTTCAACAAACTGACATACACGCCTTAGAGAAATCTCATCAACCAAAGAACGACTTAATTGTCATTGCCCGTGAGTGATTTTGCCCGTTATACTTAATTACTCCGAGGTAAAAGACCAAATTCACCTACAGCTTTTAAAATTGAATGTAAATAAAACTATCCAAACAAACGATATAAATATTAAAAACGCATTATTAATTGAATATAAAATCTAGAGGTAACAAAAACCCTAGCTGTCCCTCAAACAGAAAACGTTTAACAGCATATAAATTAATTTCTAATAATAAACACGAGTTATAAATTAATTTCTAATAATAACCACGAGTTATAAATTATACCAATAATAGGGTGGGCGGACACCGCGGGCCGAGGAGGCGCAAGGGGGCGGCGGCGCGTCACAACAAATAAACAGCAACGGTGTAAAAAGGGCTTCATATCATTTATTCCACTGTAAAAAATGCAGCGTCTATTGCAAAAAATAACTGTAACTCTAGACAAAATGCATTCTGCAGTTTAGTATCGAAAATGTACAGTCGCGTCGCGTCGAGCGCTTATTTCAAGCAATGACCGTTTTCGAAATTCGTTTATGTTGGCGTTAGAGTCTGTACGGAAACAGAAGAGTCGTAGGATTTGAGAGCGTGCACTCAAAAAAATGTGAGTTAACCAAGAGAGGTTTTCTCTTAGGGCATGTTGTTTGATCAGTAGTTAAACTAACTAATTGTTAAAAATCATTACTAATGGTTAAATCTCAAGGAAAAGTGTCAAATTTTCGATTCTTTTTTCGAATTTTAACAATTAGTTGAGTTAACTACTGATCAAACAACAGGGCCTTAGTTGACATAAAATGAATACACTATTCATGATATTAGTTATATCAAACAAAACTTATAGTAAAAACAGCAAGTTCTTTAGCGATTAAACTAACATCTTAGTTGATGCGTCTAACGTCTTGTCAGGCTCGTATGGATTCAAGACGCCTATGCACAACAATCACAATCTTGTTAGAAGCAACCAATTATTATTTTCAGTGTGCCATTGCCATTTTATGGTTTTTGCTATGCTGAATATGTTAGTTCCCGTTTCTGCCACGACTCTTCTCTTTCCGCACAGACTCTATGCGTTGTCTAAGGCCTGCGGAATATTGACGAAACTTAGGGCCTTAGGGGCGAAGAGGTCCTAGAGTGAGAGAAAACAAGGTGTTGGTTATTATTTGTACAAGGTGAACTGAGTATCTGGTAGGTGATTCTCTTAACCAAATCGACGGACGAATGATTAACCGGCGAGTTTAAGTTGTTCCGTCAGAGCGTACAATTAAGAATAAGAAGAATAAGAAGTATTTATTTCCACCCAAGACTAGTAATTTACAAACCAAATTTAATTTAAACAAACATACACAAAAACCACAGATAGATTATGTTACAATAATATATATATCAAATAAAATACAATAGGTTCTTTTAAAAATATGAAGAAACAGCAGGAAACCCTTTTATAAAACACCATTTAAACAAGATTTTTTTTATTTAATTATGTAGCTTCTAAGCTTCTCTGTTTGTTTAAAGTAAAATACGCAATTTGCATTTAAAAGTCATCAGTTTGCATTAATATTTTGGGGCGTGCATTCTCAATTAGGCAGCTTAATACTAGCTCGCGCGATTGTTCGACCACAAGTTCGTTTTTAAGACAGTAACTCTTCTGGGGCAGAACCCAGGAAAGCAATGGATATGAGTCGCTCAAAACCGACTGTCGTGGGGAACCTTAGAGAAGGCCTATGTCCAGTAGTGTCCTGCAAAACCAATAAGTAGTATGCAATAACTAAAGCAGATTTGATTGTATTCTGTTAGTAATAAGGTCGTGTGGCCGCTAGTGCGGAGCTCCTATTCTTGGGCATTTAGGTCCTCCGCGCCAGTTGCAAAGCTAACATGACCTACCTCATATTTATGATGCTAATTTTGGCCAGTAGGACTACGCAGTAGGACCATGGGCAAACCACCGATATTATAAACTCTTCTTAGGAACTCCCTCAGCACCAGTGTTCGAAGTGTTGTGTTCTGGCGTGGGGGAAAGACAGACGGTGACATGACTATCATTGAGGCATTCCAACTTTAATCCTCAGGAGTGCAACGCATTTCAAATCTTCAAATATAAATTATCTTACTTACTGTCAAGTAAATGATAGCTTTAATAATATCAACAGTATGATTACAAAATCAATGCAAGACGGTCTAATACAGTCTGGAATAGAAGTAGCAGTAGAGAATCTTTCCACCGAATTTAAAACACAAAACAACAGGTTAAGTAATTACAGGTTTCTGTGACTTCAAGTGCTAGTTAGTTTAACCCGAGGCGAATAAATACGGGTCTGTGATAATAAACAATTTGGGGAAAACTTTCAAATCCAAGGGCTCCTAAAAGGGTCATAACAGTATAGCGACCACGCAACCGGGCGCATGCGGTGGATCGTAATTGGCAGGTGCCTTTGCGCCGCCAGTAACCGACATTTATTGATTCTTTTTCTAACGTTAATAAATTAAATATAACGATAATTGTTTTTAAACGCTATTTGTATGGAAATTATGATTTGTTTAGTTTTTTTTATGCCATAACTTAGATTAATAAGTATTTTGATTAGGTAAATACCTGCTTCCTGCCACCACCCTGACAGTGACAGGTGACATTTCAGTATAGGTCATGTAGGTGTACGGAATTGTCACCGGTCACGTGTCATTGTCAAGATCGTGAAATAGGGTGCTGGAAATGACCTTTGGCTTAATGTCAATCAAAAACGTAGTAGTTGAAGCGCGCCATTGTAACGTAGATAGTGAACTTGTGTAAAAAGAATAAGATAATTATATAGAACGGAACAGAATCGCTTCTGCCAGCGATTATCGTTATGCTCTCGAGAACTCTATTTTTTTTCCAGGATGAAAATTAGGCTGTGTATTTATCCTGGGTATAAGCTATGTCTATTTCAAATTTCATCCAAATCCGTCCCGCCGTTGCTGCGTTAAGGAGTAACAAACTAACACACAAACTTTCGAATTTATAATATTAAGTAGGATATAAAGTACTTGTGATAACACATGCAATCTTAAGACTGCAATCCTAAGGGGCGTATTAGGAAAATGATCTTGAGACATGTTAAAGTAAATGTTGAGAGAGAAAACTGTTGACGGCCATCTTAAACAAGCTTATTAACCCTCAGGACTAGGATGGAATAAACAGAAGAAATGGATGGATGGAGTGGTTTAATTCTGACATTTAATTTTGATATATAGTTGACTACGCAAACATAAAGCTAGAAAACATTTTACAGTCCCCTTTTAAGAAGTAAAGGATCACGCAGGCAAAGACAAAGAAAGCAATGTCGGGTGATACTCATTTGTACGAACGGCCTTATTAGTAGCAGCATACTTTAGTGCTTTGTCACTTTAACGTTATGTTTGAACTGCTGCACGATTCTGAAAAAAACTTTAAAGCGACAAGGTAAGGTGTTCAGCTACTTAAGGTGGACTGTACCAAAAAACTACAGTGAACCAATGAAATTACTAGTATAGAAGCATTGCATCTTAATCATCATCAGGGTAGGCATTTGCAGTTTGTCTATGGGTCTCATCACCATCATATGCCCTGTGGGCTGGTTGGCCTTCTCTATACCATAAATAAAATGTAGCCACACTCTCGCTGCGAAGACGAATCCAATGATACCTCATTTGTCAAAATCGTCCAAGCCGTTTTTGCTGTAGCGGGGAACATAGAACTGGACATACATACATACATACATACATACATGACGGTGAAAAACATAACCCTCCTTTTGGGCTCCGCCGCAGTCGGGTAAAAACCAGTACTCAAAATGGCTTTCGCGTTTGAACACCTCTCCCATTCGCTCTCTTAAGGTGCTTTTCCATCGGAGACGCGAGGCGAGACGAGGCGGGACGAGAATTGAAATTTGTACTGAAAAATCGCGCAACCACCACGCGCGCGCGCGGTGGAAATGGGTGTTTTAATACAAATAAAAATTCTCGCGCCGCCTCGTCTCGTCTCGCGTCGCCGGTGGAAAAGCACCTTCAAGCTACGAGTATTACGCGAATCTAACCGAGTCGATCCGAACCCGATAGACTTTTCAAGAAATACATTATGTACTAGCTTCTGCCCGCGACTTTGTCCGCGTAGAATTAGTAATTTTGCCACCCCGCGGGAACAGTGATTTATTTCGGGATTCATGGTTGCCTATGTTTTAATCCAGTGTATAAGGAAACTCTAACCTAACCTAACCTAACCAAATTCGACCATCCGTTTTAGCGAAGAAGTAACAAACTATCACGCAGGCATAACCTTTCGCATTGATAATATAGTACCTATGTAGGATAGGATGTAAATAGGTACATTGAGCGCACACAATCGCTCTGGCCGAAATCGTAGTGGATAAAAATACCTTTGGTGCGTAAGTCCGACTCGCACTTGACCGGTTTTCAGTATTTTTAGGGTTTGTACTATGTATATAATATAATCGTATCAAACTTGACGCTTGTGTATTTTACCATTTTTACGATACAACAAAAAGTTTTTTTTTTATCTTAAATTTGTATTGTATAATAAAAACTGACAATATCCCAAACAAATCAAGAAGGACGAAGTTCTTCGATCAATGAGCGCGAGCGGGCTTTGCCGCTCCTATTCACACTCTCGGCATCCACGACACGCTGCGAAGAACTATGTCGCTGTATATTATACTCTCATGTATAACCTAAAGTCGCACAATTTCACACTGAACGCATTTTACGACTTAAATGTGCCTAATTAGTTTTTACTTCTAAAGTTGAATAGGTAATAAAGAATAGTTAGTTTATTTAATTTTTTACGTTTAATTTTCGGTAGTGGTTGGTCGAAAAATAACTTACCCTAACCAAGCCTATTCGGATTCTTAATGGTCAAAAAAAATTACTTTACTCTAACTAAATGCATTCGGAGTACCCCGGGTCAAACCAGCGCGATTAAAGCTATTATCATAGCTCATAGTTATTGGTTTATTTAACTTTGATACATACTTCTACCCCCCATTTCAACCCCTTAAGAATATTTTTTCAAAATCGCTAGATGTAATATGTTTTATTTATTCTTAGTAGTAATACCAATTTCAACGTTTTTAACTACAAAAATTACGAAAATGACTCTCATATAAAATTCTACAATCCCCTTTTAACCCTTATGGGTAGTTTTTCAAAATCACTGAAAGCTATATATTTTATTTGTAAAAAGTAGCATATTTATCAATTTTCACTTTTGAAAATCAAAAAACCGCCTTCAAGGACGCAAAAAATAACTTCTTTTAAAATGGTAGGTAATAAGCTAGTCCAAATGAAATCGGCTTTTGGTTGAAAATTTTGCTACTTCAGCGGGACTAACCTATTACCTACCATTTTAAAAGATCTTATTTTATGCGGTTTTTTGTTTTTTTAAAGATTTTTTTTTAACTTTTTAGTGATCATAATAAGGTTATGTAGTCCCACTTCTTAGTTGATACGAAGCTTAAGACATTTCAAGCTCGCCGCAAGCAACGCCACGGGAAAGTCATAGTCATATTTAAACAATTAAATGTTCTTCGTTGTAGTCGCTCAACTATCTTAATCGAGATACCTTATCGCCACCCTTGAAATAGGTACCGTTGAGGAGTTCCGGTGGCCATCTATGGTCTTCATCATCAGTTTCCCTTAACCAAATGATACTTTCTGAATGCAAGTGCTAGACTTGTTACTAAAAATCCTAAAATATTTGAGGAGTTCCCACTAAATTCTTCACTGATCCCCTCATCAGATTCAGATTTGGTGACAATGGGACCACCTCGAAAGTATGCTCTAACAAACCAAAAAAGAAATTTCAAAATCGTTCCACAATTGAAGGAGAAATCGGTGAAAATACATGAAAAAAAAATGACATACATGCAGTAGAACGTATACGCCTCCTCTTTTTTTGAAGTCGGTTAAAAATGTCGAAACTCATAAAAAAATCTACACCCTCCTATTAGCAGGATTAGTGAATAATAGCTTCTGAACGCGTCTTTGTCCGCTTAGATTTCAATTATAGTTATTCCCTCGGGAACTTTTAATTTTTACGCGATGAAAAGTAGCCTATGTGTTATTCCAGGGTATAAGCTATCTTCATTCCAAATTTCATCCAAATCCGTCCAGCCGTTGCAGCGTGAAGAGGTAACAAACACACACACACACACACACACAAACTTTCGCATTTATAATATTAGTAGGAAGTATAGTTTGTATTTTAGCTTTGACAAAACTGCGTAGTTCTATGAATCAAATATAAGTCTACGGCAACGTCTTCTTTATCTATGGACCATTTTCCGTCAATTGATTCCCGACGGCCATTTTAAAGCTTGATTGGACATCGACCGCTAATTACCGCTACCAGGCAAGCATGACCGGCGAGCAATCAATCACTTGCACTTTGCCGTGACGTCGCGTGACTGTACTTTAGGTCTAGTTTAATCATTCAGGGGATGCATTTGCAAATAGGCGTAAGTATGTTTAATTGAATATACACAAACCGATGCTTCAGAATTCAATGAAAGGCTCTACCTACACATTTGCGTTTTTTTACACACGTATACCTATTTTATACTCAGTCAGCGTCGTTTATCGTTATTCCCCCGCAAACTGTCTACTTTTTTTTGAATAAAAAGTTCTCTATGTCGTTCCCCGGGGTCCAAGCCATATCCATACATTTTTTTATTACAATTGGTTAGGCAGTTTGGCTGTGAAAACTTAACAAACCACCAAACAGAGTTAGGTACTTCAAATTTCTAATTTTGTCCCAAACAAAGCTCTAGGCTTGAACTATGGGTACTATACAATGATAAACATACTTATAAAGAGAAATACATACTTAAATAGGTATACATAAAACATCCAATATTAATGTTTTGACTGTTTCATTTTTCCTCGATTATGTCATGAAGGATCAAAATATAGCAGGGTCATACGCACTCGAAAAAACAAAAGTTATCTCTCCTGTGGTCAATAGTTAAAGGCAAGTGTGCATATATATAAGTTTGTGCGTATATATATTTTTATCTTATAGGACTAAAGCAGACCTGACGCCGTTTATGTGGATATGGGTAAAGCCAGAAAATTAGGCCTGCAAAACGTTAACTTTGGGTATGTCCACAGGAAAGACGCTAACCTAAATCTGCGTTTGACCCAGCAAGACATATCTCGTTAACTATACCCATGCCTTTATCTACAAATGATATTTCAAAACATTTACGATATTATTTTCTATTACACCTCGCGAGGATATATTTATTTGAAAACACCGTCAAAACAACGCCACGTATATGGTGATGTTGGTATAAAAAGTGACACGACGCATGTTCCGGCGCATACGAATGACGTCGATCATAACTTAGCATCAATATGCATAGAGCGAGTCGGCGCGGGCGCGGCCGGCGCCAGCGCTAGTGTAGCCTTTTAATAACATAATATATATAGTCAATATGGTAACGATGAAGAAGCTAAAGGGGCTATTAGTGTATACAAAAGACAGTTGAATGAAATACCACTAAAATAATAATCTTTACTCTACCTTTTGTGTAAACCTTGGGGATGGTCTTTGTCCAGCAGTGGACGTCTTGCAAAATGTGGTTACTGAATTATCAACAAGTTTTTAAAGTTGTAGGTAATTCTGTAGCTCTGCCTACCCCGTTCTGGGATTACAGGCGTGAAGGTATGTATGTTTGTATGGACGTCTTGCGGCTGATGATGATGATGATGACTCTACCTATTACGAACGGCCTGTTCTGTACCCTAAAGTCACCGACGACCCTAAAATTGTAAGTCTACTCCGTCTGTTACCAAAACTGCAACTGATTTCAAGACTATAATCACAAGACTGCAAATGAATTATTAATGCAGAAGACTAAGATGGAATGACTCTTTTGCTAGTAATTTCGCAGATCGTCTTATTCCCACACCGGCACAATGCAGACATTACCGCCTGGCGGTAGGTTAAAGAGTAAGATGGTGGTAGAAATCCTGCGAGCCTATCATGGTCGTGTTTATAGATGTGGATAAAACATCTGTCACTTTCTGACCAGTTATGTAAGTGCGAGAGTGACGGATGCTTTATCTTCCGTGACAAAGGCACCATAATACGACGGGCACAAGATCCAACCACCACAGGACGGCTTCATGGTTCACAATGTAAGTATGTAAAGCCCCAAAAATATATGCCCCCCCTTTCTAAAAATTATAGAACCGAGTTTTGGGAAACAAAAAGAAGCAAACCAATTCCCCGAAGCAAATCAAAACAAATATTTAGATCCCACAGTGTCAAGGTGAGGATAAAGATTACAATTCAATTGTATGCATTTGCCGCATGCAATTTGCAAGGCAATGCAGCTATTTGAATGCATCGATTTTGCAAAGTGCGAGAGCGGCAGTAACGTAACCGTTTGATGGTGCATGCATGTACCCACACCTGACCTTATTTGCAAGTCAGCCGCTTTTATGGAAAATGCAATTGTTGTAATTGGAAGGTAAGATTATGAATAGTTGCATTGGAATGATGGCCATACAATAGTGTATTAATGCAATAACTATATTAGAAATGATAATAAACACAAAAATAACTATTTGAAAGAAAAAATCCCCGAAAAAACGACCCCTTCTTTATGTCTTAAACGACCCAACCGAATTTCATAAGACCTAGCTAAGAACTTTATAGAGGTACATTAAACTAGTTTGACCAAATTGGTTCATCCGTTTGAGAGCTATGTTTCCACAGACAGATACACAGACACACATCGAACGTCGAGTTTATAACACCCGTCTTTTTTGTTGGGGGTAAGAGAAGCGGATTATGTTATGAGTATGTGTAATTCTGCTATTGCCGAGGATCCCAACTGATTTCCATTCTCACTAATATTATAAATGCCAAAGTGCGTTATATAGTATGTAACATATTTTTTTATGTGAAAAAGGAGGCAGACGAACAAGCGAGTCACCTGATGGTAAGCGATCATGGCGGCCCATAAACAAAACACCCGCAACACCAGAGGAATCGTATATATGTCCTCCCGATATGTCCCCAAAAATGTATGGAATTGTCCGTTTAGTTACCAAGAAACGTATTGGATTTCAATAACAAAACGGAACATTCCATCAATAAATGTTTTTGGGGACATATCGGGAGTATAGGTATTTTTTCTTGTTCAGAATGATGATCCCAACCGACGTGCAATTTTTTTCCCAAATCTGAAAAAAAGTCAAAGGTGTGCTATTTTTGTTTGTTTGAAGCAACCCTTTTTTTTATTCTGTTTTGCCATCTTCATATTTCATCGCCTCAACCAATTGATTTAAAATATTGATATAGAGATAGTTTACATCCCGGAGACGGACACATCGTACCTACTTATTTTTACCGAAACATTAAACAGTTCACGAGGGAATAGGGATAAACAACTTCTACGATGTTTGAACTATGTAATTTTTTATCCCGAGAACTATCCGCTTCTTACAAAAGTAATGTGATTCATTTCGGAAACTTTAGGCTTGGAGAACAATGACAACGGTTTTAAACGACTATTAATAAAACATAAATCCCAACATCGCAGCTCCCATGGTATAACAAATCTATTATATTCGCCATCATATTCCCATGTCAAACTTAAAATGGCCATTGAAACACAAGGTTTCAGTTCCGCTAGAAATAATCAACCAACTTTTTTATTGTCATTTAGAGCAAGATGAGATGGGAACTCATAAGATTATTCCTCTACAATCTTGTTCAACTATATATTTTTTTGTTATGTGTGTACTAGTGTTTTTATCTTTCATGGTTTCTTGTATGTCAGTTTTTCTTTTACCTCTTTGGACATTAACTCATAGTTAAGTAAGCTAAACCACTCAACCCCTCCCTAAACTAAAACCACCCTACAACTAAAGAACAAGGTAAAAGACAAACTGACATACAAGAAAAGATAAAGACACTAGGACACACAACATTTTTTTTTATCGTTGATCAAGATTGTAGAGGAATAATCTTATGAGTTATTAGAATAAGTTTCCATCAGTAATTTAATTTTTGGGACAAGCGTTTGTTTGGACAATTTTTTTGCAAAATCATTATCTGGTTATCAAGACCAAACTAATGAGTCCCAACACGGTGGGTCTACGTTAAGTATAGCGGAGATCCTGTCGCCACCTTCCGACTCCATCATCAGATCAGCTCTTAGATACCATAATATTGCATTGTCATGGTTTACATATGTGGTCTAAATTTCAGCCCATTCCATGAGCGGGAACTGTTTCAAAAAGCTAGTAACCAGGTTTGGCCTATTTAGAGGCTGCATAAAATACCTATTTAGTGTTCCAAAAGGATTCCTTCTCATCGCTAGAAAGAGTTCGAGATCCGCCTCTGCCTTCCTAATCCAATAGGCAGTATCTCAGATTAAATTCCTGTAGCAATATGAACCTTATTACTATCAGAAGAGAACTAAAACTGCTTTGGTTATTGAATTTGGGATACTGCTTATTCTGCCCTCTTAAGTAAAAAGGACGCAATATGATCGTCAAAGTAAATTTAACCCCCCGTCTTAAGAAATAAGGTCACCCATTACATACACGGTTCTATGAGACATACGCCCTTATTTACGGCAGTAATGGCTTAGGAGGGCAGCACTGTACTAAATCGATTTCCAATACAGCGATCCCGCTAGATCCGCAGCTTACATCGAAGCGCGCGCGCCGACAAATATCAATGCAATCGTATAATATTACAATTGGCCTGAATTATTCAGGACGGCGGGCCGATCTTTATTCGATACATTATGCACATAATGAGTGTAACCTGTCGCCAGCCGACTCTCGCGCAGGTGACCGCGGGATCGAGGGAAATCGAAGAGAAAGTCCTAGCTGGATCTAGGTTTTTTGAGAAGCGGTTACCAATAGGTATGCTAGAATAACATTCACACATTGAAATTGTAATAATGATACTAAACTACAATAAATTTATATACCTATTTTACTTGCAGTACTAGAATTACCAGGGGTGTTTGATGATAAAAAACCGGGCAAGAGCATGTCGGGCCATGCTCAGTGTAGGGTTCCGAAGCAGACCTCGCGACAAACTTAACTTTTATCACCATACATCGACATAGGTCGCGGTCAGTTTACCAACACACCGTGTTGCCTTTGTTGGCGTGACTAATATGTATATTCATGCCAAATTACTACTTTCTAGTACTAAGAGTCTCTGAGCTAGACTGCGGACAGACGGACGAACGGACGGACGAACATGGCGAAACTATAAGGATTCCTAGTTTGACTACGGAACCCTAAAAAACCCCTTTAATCTTCGTGTAAGGAACACTCTTTTCCGTCAAGTCACTCAATCATAAGCCATTCAATTTGGTTATGTATTGTACAACGCATACACGGGTGGATCAACTTTTTGCTGGAGACAACAGTGATAGAATTTCTTAGAAAAATGGTTATAATATACACTAAACAAAGACATTGAATTTATAGTAGTAATAGACGGGGCATAGCGAACAAAAAAGTGATGCAATACTTGTTACCTCGAGGTAACAAGTCGTACAGTCGGCCTTATAAGAAGCTGCACACTTTTGTACCTTGTCGCTTCAAAGCCTTTGACAGATTAGTGCAGCAGTTCAAACATGACGTTAAAGTGACAAAACACTAAAGTGTGCAGCTTCTTATAAGGCTGACCGTACGTCGTTTAATCTACTTTGACACGCCCGTCATAGATGGCATTCATGATGCTTATGATCAAAGTTTTTCTATGAATATGTCTCCGATGCCCATTCTATTACCTATAATATTAAATCTCTTTGACACTAACTAATATGCATGGAAGAAAACCCATAAAATAATGGACTTGGTATTTGCCACAAAAATCGATGTTTGCTGGATTTATTTATTAGGAGACGTCGCCATGGCAACGAGGTACAAAGAAAACTTGATTGACCCAATTTAATAAAATCGGGACAATCTCACACAAATTGACCTAGTCCCAAAGTAAGCTCTAGGCTTGTACTATGGGTACTAGACAACTAAATATGAACTTACCTATAAACATAGAAAACCTCCAAGACTCAACAAATACTCCCCGCTCATCACACAAATATCTGCCGGGACTTGAACCCGGGACCGCTAGCTTCCTAGGCAGGGTACCTATCGACTAGGCTAACGTGTCGTTGAATTTATTGTGTGTACGTTTTCCTAAAAAAATTGAGTCAGTAAAATATAAAACTAAAAATTGTGTAGTGTATGCGCTCCAGTGGAGTGATTATTGGACCAGTGACAGCGGTCGAGTAAGCAAGCCACAGACGTGTACGGTACATCTCTAGATAAATAATTAAAGTGGTTGTATTAATCCTATTTTTTTTATATTTCTTTTTCACAGCTTCAATAAAAGCTGATTCATGAAATAAACCGTTGACAAAAATATTTTTTTGAATTGCTATAAAAATTACCAAGAGCCAACAAAGATTTGACCCTATCTCTTTCAAGCAAAACAGAATTTAACATCGGAACATAACAATGTGAACACTGCCGCTTGCCGGTAGGCTAAAGGATAAGATGGTGGTATCCGGACGGACACCGCACAGGTCCAAAAATAGGAGCTCATAGTCCTAATAATTTTACGTCATATGCCCGTACTTATAAACGTGAAGTATGGTAAGGGACCATGGAGTAGCTATGCCATGTTTTGTCCTTACCTGTCGTTGTATCATTTAAATTCGACGGATAAGCACAAAGCATGGCTTAGCTACTCCATGGTTACTCCACGTTTATAAGTAAGGGCAATAATGTTTAGCAGGCTCGAAATATCATTTGTTACCTGGTTTTCCGGTATTAAATTTTTACTACATAACCAGGAGATCAGACCCTGAAAAGGATCTGCTCCATCGGAGTAACGGTGTTCGGGCTACATGGATTTTAAACAACCACTGTATAGTTTAATATAAAGCAGGAACTGCTTGCTATACGAGTGTAGAATAAACCGTATGTCAAAGTTATGGCACACCTCGGACAATGGCGATAAAATGTATGAAACAAATGCGTTGCTACGCAAACAGTCTAAGCTCGTGTACGTGAACGCGTACCATGCTTGTGTGAGTGAGATAAGACATGCTAGGGTTGCCGCCATTTAGTGCGTTTGCAAATCAGGAACGCAATATGAGATGACCTTGTAATAGCGGCGTCGAATTATTTTGTATGCTTGTAATTATATTATTATTGTATTGCGAGGAAAACAAACAACGTTACAATATTTAGAAAACAATTATGTATCAAGTTTCTGTAAAATTTGCTTCGCGGTTGTTTCTTTAATCATTGCGGTAAGTGACACAAATGCTTGCATATTTAGCCAACAGATATAAATTTGAAAAATATTTGTACTATGCCTAATAACATAAAATTATCTTAATAATATTAAGTTCCGCAATAATATTTAAAAAATAACGATTTAATTTCGTTTAAATATATTTAAATAGATTCATATTTGTAATCATTAATCGTGTTTCACGATATTAAATCGTTATTTTTTAAATATTTTTGCGCAGTTGTCATTTTGAGGTTATTTCCACAGCCTAAAAATAGAGATTAATACGGAGTTTTAGTCCCGATGTGCAGAGACTAAAGTAACATTTTAAGAGCATGAGAAGTGAAAAATATTTTACGTGGCTCTGCGCACCGCGTCGTCGCGTCCTTGCCATCCGGTAACTGTGAGGTAACCGAGAGCGGGTGGGCGGCACTTTTGACGGGAGGCAGAGAGTGACCATACTGTACGCTAGTACTCTTCATTATACTGTGGTTATGGTAAGAACTAATCAAGAAAGAAAAAACACGCTTACGGCGGCAGTGTTCTCTTTCTGAAACTTCCACTTATTTCCACTATAAGACCCTAAAAGCACATACAAATGTCAAAACATGAGTGAATAATCTTCATGCAACTGACGAGTTCCTTGCGGCGCTTCTTCCCATCATTGTTCTCCTCTTGCGAAGCGCTGGTACAGTCAAGGAAATTGATTCGTAGACCATTTTGGACTATGTTAATAAAATCATAAAAAGTCTCTTACGTTTTGATTGATTAAGTACTTGTCAATCAAATCAATTTCCTTGACTGTACATAACTCGCATAAGAACATGCAGAATACAGGGTAAGCGATCAAAATCTCTGGTTGGTACCTGTTCTTTTTCCATTTCCTAAAATCGAGGCCATGTGTCCTTAGAACAGAACTTTGTAGGCAGGGTCATTACCAACTAGGCTAACGAGTAACGAGTCGTGGAAAATTATCAGGGCCTCTATTCAACACGGTAAAAACAATATAGTTTTTGATCTGTTATCGTATTGTCACCGTTTTCATAGCTCTTATTTACTTGACAGTAATGGCGTCTGACGTCATAACATACCATAACACGTCAACTACGATATCGTTTTTACCGTCGGGAATAGAGGCGCAGTTTTCTTATTCTCTATACTGACCGATTTAGATTGCCACCCTGTATAGTCCATTTATTCACTCATTTTAACAGTCCTAGCAACACCCTTACCATGAGTTACAATTACCGTACTCACTAGCGAGTCGAATGCTCTGTCCCTCGCACTCTATAAGAATACTACGAGGTATGCGAGGGACAAAGCATTCGACTCGCTAGCGAGTACGGTAATGGTAACTCGTGGTAGGGGTACAGGACTCGTATCCTGACCCTGCTGACGTCACGCTGCTTTAGACTTCAGTCATTGTATCACAAATTCTAGAATATCAATGCAGTCGTCTAGACAGTCGCATTAAAATCTAGATCTAGGCCGACGCAGAATAGTTCCAGGAACGTTATAGTTTTGAGATCATTCATGCAATTGAATTTAATTGGAGATACATGCAGGCGATTCACAGGGACGGGGGATTACAGATTACAAAGGGACGAGCAATATTATAGACATTTTGATATTCTACTAATCCTACTAATAATATTATAAATGCGAAAGTTTGTGTGTGTTCTTCACGCTGCAACGGCTGGACGGATTTCGATGAAATTTGGAATAAAGATAGCTTTTACCCTGGATTAACACATCGACTACTTTTCATCCCGGAAAATTTTAAAGTTCCCGAGGGAATTATGGTAATCAAAATTTACGCGGACAAAGTCGCGGGCAGAATCTAGTAAAATACAAAGTTGTCGTAGGTAACTATGAAATCGATACACCTTCAAAATAATTGCCTAATCTCAGAGATGTTCACTCTTAAACGGTCCGATTGATTATCATGAAACCTAGCTAAGAACCACCCCAGTAGAATTAGCTTTCTAGTAAAAAACCGGCCAAGTGCGATTCAGACTCGCGCACGAAGGGTTCCACAATCAATTACAAAGACGAAGAATGACTGTTGAAAACTAGCGCTGTATAAAGCATTTCATCTGCAATGGTATCCTCGAAAATACCTACAAAACCTAGAAACCAATATTAGCAATATGCCACTATCAATGGGTACTTAAAACAATGATGTCTCGTTATAGTCACCTATATCCTACCTATATCGTATGACTATAGGTTTTTCTACACTCACAGGGCCTCTATTCAACACGGTAAAAACAATATCGTTTTTGATCTGTTATCCTATTGTCACCGTTTTGATAGCTCTTATTTACTTGACAGTAATGGCGTCTGACGTCATAACAATACCATAACAGGTCAACTACGATATTGTTTATACCGTCGGGAATAGAGGTGCAGGTCTCTTATGGACTCACAATCATAGTACGTAGATATAACAATTGACATAATACATTCTGACATACATCTGAACGTAATAAAGATCCTACGGCAAATTTAGTTTGACAAAAAAACAAAAAGTAGCCGACTGTAAACTTGGATCTATGATAAGTATGGCGTAACGTATTAGAGCTTGTAACAAAACACCGCGGCTTAATAAAAATATCTCAAACAAACAGACACAAATGTAATTTTACTGTAGGCAACTTTTGGCCTTCTTTTTATAGTACTAAGATCGCATATACTGCGGGAGGGACATAAACTGATGTGCTCTTTTGTGTAGGGAGAGTAACGTATAATAAGAGATCGCGTTGGGTGCGCCCGCGCGGTAAACGCGATGCGACGCGACGCGACGCAAGCGGGCGTGGTCGACTGATAGCGGACGACAGTGAGCATCGAGAATCCTACTAAATAAAATCGACATTTACAGTCCATGTGGCATCATTTGTCAATGATTTGGATCAGTTCGCGGTTAATACGTTGTGTACAGTTATTTTATTTTAGTCCTTAGGGCTGGCAACTTATTTGCATCCCATCCATCGGCCTCAGTCTCAGGCAGAGTCCACTTACCTTCAGCTGGCCTAGTGTGCTCGTTTACCTATTCAATGCCACTAAAAGAGATTGTAAAAATATCAGCCCAACGGCTTCCATTTCTGCATTTATGCCTAGTGCTAGCATGCCAATAAAACATTGTAAAAATATCAGCCCAACGGCTTCCATTTCTGCATTTATGCCTAGTGCTAGCATGCCAATAAAACATTGTAAAAATATCAGCCCAACGGCTTCCATTTCTGCATTTATGCCTAGTGCTAGCATGCCAATAAAACATTGTAAAAATATCAGCCCAACGGCTTCCATTTCTGCATTTATGCCTAGTGCTAGCATGCCAATAAAACATTGTAAAAATATCAGCCCAACGGCTTCCATTTCTGCATTTATGCCTAGTGCTAGCATGCCAATAAAACATTGTAAAAATATCAGCCCAACGGCTTCCATTTCTGCATTTATGCCTAGTGCTAGCATGCCAATAAAACATTGTAAAAATATCAGCCCAACGGCTTCCATTTCTGCATTTATGCCTAGTGCTAGCATGCCAATAAAACATTGTAAAAATATCAGCCCAACGGCTTCCATTTCTGCATTTATGCCTAGTGCTAGCATGCCAATAAAACATTGTAAAAATATCAGCCCAACGGCTTCCATTTCTGCATTTATGCCTAGTGCTAGCATGCCAATAAAACATTGTAAAAATATAAGCCCAACGGCTTCCATTTCTGCATTTCTGCATTTATGCCTAGTGCTAGCTGCCAATAAAACATTGTAAAATATAAGCCCAACGGCTACCATTTCTGCATTTATGCCTATGCCTAGTGCTAGCATGCCACTAATAAACATTGTAAAAATGTCAGCCCAAGGGCTTCCATTTCTGCATTTATGCCTAGTGCTAGCATGCCAATAAAACATTGTAAAAATATCAGCCCAACGGCTTCCATTTCTGCATTTATGCCTAGTGCTAGCATGCCAATAAAACATTGTAAAAATATCAGCCCAACGGCTTCCATTTCTGCATTTATGCCTAGTGCTAGCATGCCAATAAAACATTGTAAAAATATCATCCCAACGGCTTCCATTTCTGCATTTATGCCTAGTGCTAGCATGCCAATAAAACATTGTAAAAATATCAGCCCAACGGCTTCCATTTCTGCATTTATGCCTAGTGCTAGCATGCCAATAAAACATTGTAAAAATATAAGCCCAACGGCTTCCATTTCTGCATTTCTGCATTTATGCCTAGTGCTAGCTGCCAATAAAACATTGTAAAATATAAGCCCAACGGCTACCATTTCTGCATTTATGCCTATGCCTAGTGCTAGCATGCCACTAATAAACATTGTAAAAATGTCAGCCCAAGGGCTTCCATTTCTGCATTTATGCCTAGTGCTAACTAGTCTCCGGTCGCCAGGCTGCCCATAGGCAAAAATGAGCAAAAGATTTAAAGGAGACACGTTATTACAAATGTTTATCGCGGAAAACGCAACATTTTCTTGCATTCCGAATGGTATGGTGGTTTTACCTTTTCGCGATAAGTGGAGCCCGACCTCGACGCATCCGCCCGGAAAATATTGAATATTAGTACAAACGGGCCTCATAACAATTATTACGGCGGCCATTGTTGCCAAGATAATATTTGATCTGCCTCAAAAAGGCCGCTTTGTATGCTTTGTCCGCAACAATAAGCCTTAAGCAGTTAAAATGCTAGAGTAATTTAAAGTGAGCAGCTTTTCATTACAGGATTTAATATTTTTTGGGTTAAAATGTATGACGCCAAATAACTAAATTTGAACAACATTGTATTTCGATATTTAAATAAACAAGAATCCCAACAAAAATATCCCATCGAAACAATTCGCGAAACTTTTTTACTGCGTTTGGCAGCGATAACAGGCGACGGCCAAAAGCATTTCTGTGTCATTCTGCCAGAAATAAAAAAACAACAGGGCGACCGTGACGCATACGACGACACATTTTTCAATATCGACGAAAAAAAGATAAATTGGGCAAAACAGGCGAAGGCAAAAGATGCGCGCTATCTGGCCTTTATCTGGGACGATTTTATATTCCAAATTTAAAAGCCGTAAAAAGGCAAAAACGGTTCGCATCTGTCTATTAAATAATTTTTAAAATACGATTTCTTAAATTATGTCTGGCCAGTTATCCTCGCTATTGTTTTAAGCAGTTCACGCATGGTTTGTTGGAAAGGGATCGCGTGTAGGGCAGGGTGTGTAAGTACATACGTGTAAGAAGGACGGGTGATAGTTTGATGGACGGGCCGCGTCGAGTGAACCGACAGAGCTCGTAGCTCAGGCCGCGGTGCATAGTATCTCATCCCCATCACTAAAATAAACTTTCATTTGCTTTTTATGCATGCCTGGTATATTTAGATATTGTCGCGGCGTTTTTCAGCGTTAAAAAAAAGTGTTAAGTGGATGATTTATATTAAGTGCGGCCCGTTATGGGCTTCCGGCGGTATTATTTACTAAGCGGAGCCGAGCTGAACTTTCTGACCTCCATTAGGGAGGCACACTTGAGGAATAATTCATTTTTTTGGTAACTCTTTGACGAAGCCTCCATTTTTACAGTTATGACGGCGTTGTGTATTCACGTTGGGTATTCACAGGTAATCCAAAGAACGCAAAGGAATTTTTCAATTTAATAAAAGCGTGTTTAAAATCCGTTTCTTTTTAATTTGAATGAATGCATCAAAGGTAAGTTTATTTTACAAAACGGTAGCTTCGTCGGACCACGTCCGCGCTCTTTCGGAGAATAGCCGAAATTTCCGGAATAAAAAGTAGCCGCACAGAACTTTGTTATTTCCAAAAGAAAATTTGAATTCTTAAGTGTGTATAATCGTAACAAAAAAATTATATTTAAAGCAAAATGGACATATAGGCAGTGTATATCATAATACACTGCCAAGTTAAGGGTAACTATTCTGTAAAAAAAGTCAATCCGATTACGTTTTGATATGGAATAAGAACAAAATTCTAACCTCATTCATTTTTTTGATACTGTAACATCAATTGCATTGCATATTGTATCAACTACACAGTGTATTAAATAAATCACTCATTAATTATTATTATGTTAGTTTTAATTGCAAATTTGTTCAATTAGGTTATAAAATAACGGTTGATTAACTGAAATCGTGGTAGACAGCCGTTAATTAACTGCACTGATGGATGAACATCGCATGTGTTGTGTTGGCAAATTGCTGTATCAATTGCTGAAAAATGCGCTATTTAAAAAAAAACGTTAAATAATTCTTGAAAATAATTAAAACAAATCTTAACTTAATTTATCTTGACGGGATTTTTGCGTAATTGGCAACACAGACGACTACGGTACCTACAGTTGGTGTCAGTTAAAATTGCCAAAGATGTGAACAAATCAGTACCGTTTGACACATAACCTCAAATTTTCATCGAGCGTGTTTTTGTCTAAAAAAACGTATAATTAATAGTTATTCAATCTTAAACTTAATATGAAAGTGATAATCAAGTATATAAATCATTATTACAACCGCACATGATCTTCAAAAGTGATTATGGAGTAATAATGGTAAATTGGTTTGTTTACATCTTTGCCCATTTCAATTGAAACCGACCATAGATGTGTGACGCAGCTATGCGTTAGAGAATTTAAAAAATATACAAGTCAATTGAAGCAAGGCACCAACGTCAACTGTAACTAGGTATTAATTTTATGAAATTATTACAAGATAAAATCACGATGAAAATTTAATGTGACCATGTACCTATTGCGTTTCTATAATGTAAAGAAAAGACAAGTTCGTAAAAATATTTTCGTAACCGTTTAGTGCCAGAGTTTATGATCCAGTGATGAAGCTGTAAGATGGAAGTCAACCGAGGTGGCTCTCGGGAACTATCGTTGACAATAACATAAATAATCATAGGTTGTCCCGATGTTTGTTTACTGGCGGGCGCGCCAGCGGGCGGTAGGCGCCGCAGGGTCCTGGGGGTTATAAACATCACAAAAACACCGTGATAAAGTAGCCTCAGCATCTCGAGCTGTCCCGACGGCAATTAATAAATAATTAATATTAGTCCAACTGTCATAAATATCCGTGAATTATCGCTACATAAAATAAAACCAACTGCAGTTATAAAAAACCAAACGTTATAAAGTTCTGTTGAAAAAATCACTCGAAGATAAAACACTACACCATTTTAAACACGTTTAACGTTTTAAAGCTTCCGAAACACTTCGAAACTCAATAAAAACGGAGTATGTTTAGAAACGTCAAGTGGTACAGGGGTCGCAGTCAAGTGTGATCGCTCCCAGCTACAGATGGGATCATTACGCTATTCAATAGAGGACAGCACTCATCGCCAATTTAGGGGACCAGGAGGGCATAATGACAGAGGACGTGTATCGTCATTGTTCGCGACACATGCTACAAACGCTAATGTGTTATTTGAGGCGTGAATCATGAGAGATTATTTGTGTTTTATGTAGATCTAGTACATAAAAACGCACAAAAGACAGTTTGAAATAGTTTTAAATTGAATTAGTGTTGGCAGACGTTTTGATGGACACGTTATTATCATGCGGTCGGAGCTGAATTTAATAGTGCTAATGAACTCTGCGTATACGCAATAAACGCCCATCGCGACCACACAAAATATACAACAGCGCACTCTAATAAAATTGTCATACACCGCATCACAAACTTTTTTCCTTGGGGAAGCGTAATGAAAACAAATGACACCGTCTCACGCGCGTCCCATAAAAAATCAATTCATGGGTTTACGAAAATAACGACAAGCTGCGTGCATTCTCTCTAATATTTCAGTTTTGTTTAAGTTTGTGCTATAACTATAAACAATCCGCATTTTTCCCGCAAGCGAAAACACTGAATAATTCTTGCAAAGTTATTAATTTAATATGTAATTCCGACATGGTATTCAAACACATTTTACGTCAGTATAGTTTAAAGCGGTAGCTTAAAAGCGTAATTTAGTGCAACAGAATTACCAGGTATCCATAATGCGAAAGGAGGTTCTAATTTACGACTTTAGCTAATGGAAGAAAAACATTAAGCGCGTCGCTTTAAAGCGTTTACATATTAATAGAATAAGGGACCAGGTGCACTTAACTTCCTAAGGTAATTCCTTAATGGGCGGGGACTCATTAAGAGCGCATGGCACGTCGTTAAAAAGAAAATTTAATTGGTAATTGACAGTAATTGGTAGCCGTTTGATGAGATACCGATATGCTTGGAAATAGAGGATATTTCACCATCAATTTATAGTTAAGAATATATTAAAAACCAAATAAAGACAGCTCTTTTTTTAACCTTTACGACACACTATTTGCAATTCAATGTTCCATTAATGTCTCCTAAAACCCAACGTTATAAACAATCCACCCTTCATACATCAAAAACCCTTTGAATAATTTGCAGCAAAACGAATTAAAAAGCATAAACAGAATTGTTCCGTTAACCCCCGCCCTGCGCGTGCGACCCTCTATGATGGATAGACACAATTTGTTTTCGAATTAAATGGGCTGGTCTAAGAGTGCTGCTTTGTTCGGTGTAAAAGGATTGTCAATTTTGGTAAAGGGTTCATGAGCTTGCTATTTTAGGCAAGCTACTTATTCTATCTGTGTAATGTCTTCTTAGGGTGAAACTGTTATAATATGGGAATAGAGATTTCCTTCTTCGTAATCAAGTTCTTTGAGAGCATGGACTAGGATGAGAAAAAGTTTGTTTTTATGCTAAGGGGAACATAAAAGAGCACATATCTCCTCATGAGTGGAATGTCGATTTGAAAACTTAAAAAAACAAACATTTACAAGTCATAGAAAACTGTTATATCTGATTGCGTGACTTGTACCTAAATGATCTGGGGCCTGTCTTATAAAGCTACAAATTACAATTTACAGGTTACAAGTTTCCATTTGACACAACCTCGACCAATGACAACCAGCCATTTGAGCAGTGTTGCCAGTTTAGACCTGTAATTTTTTTACTAGTAGCTTTATAAAACGTGCCCCTGGTGGTATTCTAAGCCAGTTATCTCGGGATATATTTCCTCAAAAGGCAAGATAGAAAGATTTTCTTTTGTGATAAATAGCCGCATAGGTTTGGTTAACCGATATAGTCTCACATTGATGTTTTTAACCCCCTACATAAATAGGGGAGTTATAGGTTTAACGTCTTCTGCGTATTTGCGTATCTGTGTGTCTGTGTGTCTGTGTTTCTTAGCTCCATATCAGATGAATCGATTACGATGCGCTTTTTTTAAAGAAAATTCGGAAAGGAAATGAAAATCGGACGGGCCGTTTGAGAGATACAGCTCTGAAAGAAAGATAAAGATAAAGACATTTATTCAGTAAGTAGGCCGCACGGGCACTTTTACACGTCAAGAATCTACCATCGCTTCGCAAGAGGAGACCACTGCTGAGAAGAAACGCCGCAAGAAACTCAGCAGTCAGTCTTTTTTTATAAACATATTTCTTATCACAATGGTACTACTTAGTATAAATATTAAATTAAATATAATATCAAATAACATGCGTTATAATATAAGGAATTGCCATTATTACGGATTTTTTGTATGTAACTTATTTATCAATATTGATTGTTATTGACTGGGTCCGTTGTTTGATCAGTAGTTAACTAAACTAATTGTTAAAATTCGAAATAGGAATCGAAAATTTGACACATTTCCTTGAGATTTAACTATTAGTTACGATTTTTAACGATTAGTTAGTTTAACTACTGATCAAACAACAGGCCCTTTAGTTAAATTTTACTATTCATATATT
Source organism: Acleris cristana (assembly GCA_948252455.1). Taxonomy (NCBI): domain Eukaryota; kingdom Metazoa; phylum Arthropoda; class Insecta; order Lepidoptera; family Tortricidae; genus Acleris; species Acleris cristana. Next base: position 12,080,618 of record OX411790.1, on the reverse strand, counting down.
ATTAGTTAGAATGTGGACGTTTGGATCTTCTATAGGGATTGAAATTACAGGATTTTCAAATGAATTTTTTTATGGGCTATCATCGAAATCCCGAATATCTCTCACTTCTTAAACTTATGGGAAAAAGCCGTAGCATAACTTTAAAAAACAAAATTTCACTTTACCATTAAGCATTAAAGCCTATTTTACCATAAAATCGCAATATTCCCGAAACACCGCACCTGCGTTGATATTACGAAAGCCGGTAGGTGATATCAACCTAAATATTTTGGATATAAGCGCGTTTACAGATACCCTCATTTTCAATTTTTTTCAACGCATCTTGCTTGTATGTCATAAATATATTGTTGACGACACTCCTCCAGTCAAGTTAAGACTAACATACAATATGACCTACGATATACAACAAGGATGAGCTAAAACAAAGTGTAATAGAGGACCAGGGATGTAGACGGATGCAGCCCTGGATCTTAGGGGTCCCGAGGGACAGCGCTCTTACTGCAATTTGCAGATGGACGCAGGGTTGCCAACTAGTTTGGTATACTGTAAATTAATAACTTACTTTGACTTAAATCTTAAGTCAGTTTAATGAAAGAAAAATGTGTAGCTAATATTTTTAATGTGAAAGTATTTGTTTGTTTTTTCGACGTGATTTAGTTGCACAGACATAGTTCGAGGGTTAAAGACGACTTGGAAACTCGGACAGAGTTGTAGACAAAAACTAGTACTTACACATGGCACATTACCAGTGTAAATTTACTGTTATTTTATATAATAACTTCGTAAATTAATCAATGGGGCTCTTTTATTACGAGAAAACAAGTAACTGTGGTACTTACGTGTACAGTGATTGTGATGATGATCAAACGTCAGAAACTGTGGACACCATTAGTACAGGACTAATGTGGATCAGATAATTTTACCGATAACAAAATGGAAATTATACTCAGGATTTTATACCTAGTTTCAATGAGAGCGGCATGCGGTTATAAAGCTCTAAAGGTCGATGAAGAACAATGATAACTAAGTAAGTATACACCGATCGTTGCTTGACCAAGGGAAAAATATTTCAATCAAGTTTAGCATATCATTTCTAATAAATTCCAGACGAATGCAAACTACTAACAGCAGCAACCCTACCAACGAGGGTACACTCGCCTCCACCAGCATGTTGTGACTCCGCCGCTTCCCGCGCGTAAATCACACGCCTAATGTATCGAAATGACGCACCAGCGCGCTTCTCCGACTGTACCAGCACCCTTGCAGGAATGAATACCTTCTACCTATGAAACAGTGCTGCATTTTGATTGAAGCGGGCGCTAAGCCGGATTACTATTAGAGTTACTAAGGAATCATAAATTGAACTGTATTTTATGTAGCTACGGGACATTTTCCTTCGAAGTGTTTCGATACAATCGTGGTTTCATACACGGAGTGCAATGCATATTTAGCAAATGTCTTAATACGCTATTAAATATTAACGTACGCCTTACTGCCATGCCTTAAGGTTTAGTTTCGGTTGTGATTCTGTTTTATATAAGCAAACTATAGTTTGGTAGATTTGTAATCCACATGAAAGCTTTCGGATTAGTGTTTGATGACATCATTATTTTTCAAATGACGATCGTGTAGCGATTTTCTCCGCCCCTAAGGACTCGAGGGAGAAAAAATACAGCAGTTTTTTTTTTAAATCGTGATTTATGATTTAAATTTCGAACGCAATTTGGTAAGTAGAGTTTGTGTTTTGGAGAAAAAAATGTGACGTTTTTTATGATTTACCGTTTATTGGTGTAATTAGTTTTTCTTGTTGAAAAAATCAAAAATCTTGTGGAAACGGGATAAGTTTAACAGAAAATACATCTTCATTTCTTTTTACTATTTCTTTACTCACGTAGGAATATCCTGCACCAACTAAACAACTTTTAAATAAATGGATCCCGTGTCTATCTCCACTACTATAGTAAATATTCAAAGTCTTATCCCTATTATTAGTAACCCGACACTAGACATAATTTAAACGCACGCCAAATTATTTCCTAATAAACTTTCAAATCTCCTAAATCCGCAAAATCGCAAGGGAGGTCCTGTCCCTATACCCTACCAAATTACAAGTTCCCTCCACCCACACAATAACACACTCAATACCAATGCTACTAGGATTACAGAAGCCGATAAGAGCTCGACTGCAAATGTAACTTTTGTTTAACTTATCTACCACGTGTTTTTAGCATTATGAACTCTAAACGAAAGTACTAAGGCCACATAAAACGGAAGGGTACATTTGGTGAGCGTAGCTATTGTTATGTTTCCCTTGTTTCAATTTTCCGGATCAGCGGTCCTCGACGGCAGAGATTGGATGCTGAGAGTCGCAGATGTCTGACCGATACATCAAAAGTAATGATGTTGTTAGTAATAAGAAGATCAGGGACTAGATTACTATTGCATGGACATGGTCTCCTGTTCTTCACAACACTCCAGGTTATATAGAAAACTAAAGGTAAAGAAAATAGAAAGGAAGAAGACAGGAGGTTGGGCCAAATTTTCTTACAGAATGTACAATGTTATAATAATATGTGTTTGATTTGCTGATGGACATTATCAAAATTAATAATACTAAGGAACAATAGGGTTTAAAAGAAACAGGGTAGCTTAAATCTTAGGTTTCTTGCTACAATACAAACTTTAAGGTCTCAAAAGGTTCAAATTAAAAAATAACGACATTTATCGCTATCTCTATTTATCGTTTCAACAATTTGAATTCTAGAAACTTAAATAGTAAACATAATCTATATAACGTTATTCGACAAATATCGATGGTTTAATTAAAGTAGTCAGTTTTTAACCGACTTCAAAAAAGGAAGAGGTTTCTCAATTTGACCGTATAGGTATATATTTTTTATGTGTGTTCGCGGATAACTTCGTCGTTTATGAACCGACTAGAGGACGCCCGCGACTTCGTACGCGTAGAATTAGTTTCCCGCTACTCCCCCCATTTTTTCCCGTTGGGGGTCGATTTTCGGAAAATCCTTTCTTAGTGCTCACTTACATCATGAAAGGAACCCCTGTACCAAATTTCAAGTTTCTAGATACAGTAGTTTCGGCTGTGCGTTGATACATCAGTCAGTCAGTTTAGCCTTTTATATATATAGATTAAGAACCGAGGAAGATCTGTGATGATGGCACCTCAGAGAAACGTAGTGCGTTTGTAATTTTTTTCATTATATCCATTGCACACATTAGATAATATTCTGAATACCTAACACTCTCGGTGTCTTATACAAAACATACATCTATATATATAAAAGGCAAAACTGACTGACTGACATATCAACGCATAGCCGAAACTACTGTATCTAGAAACTTGAAATTTGGTACAGGGGTTCCTTTCATGATGTAAGTGAGCACTAAGAAAGGATTTTCCGAAAATCGACCCCCAACGGGAAGAAATGGGGGGAGTAGCGGGAAACTAATTCTAAGCGTACGAAGTCGCGGGCGTCCTCTAGTCTAACTATAAAACACAGTAAACATACAGTATCGATGTACCGAACACTCCCACCAGATGTGAAGTCCTCAGGGAGCCGTGGGAGAGGGACAAATAGATAAATTAGTACACGTATTACACTAACTCACTCGGGAGGTCGGGGGCGGTCGGCGAGTTTCGGGACGGTAGGTGACGTTGAACGACGCGTGTAAGAAACTTCGTCTCGATTACATAATGTTTTACGGCCAAACCCTATATTCAATCCGCGGATAGATAAGGCTTACCTCGGGTTAAAATTTGACATTTGCCCATACAAAATGTGTCAAATTTTAACCAGAAGTAAGCCTATCTATCCGCGGTTTGAATATAGGGTTCGGCCATTAGACTTTGTTAAATACGGTAATCACAATTGTTAATGTCATAGTAACTGTTATTTACTAGATTACGTTGAAATAGACAAAAACCCTTGATACAACGGCGACTCCTACTTTCAGAGCTGATATCTCTTAAACGGCCTAACCGATTTTCATGAAACCTAGCTAAGAACCACCGCGATTAAACTAGCTTTCTTATAAAAAAAAACGCATCCAAATCGGTTCATCCATTTGGGAGCTGCAATGCCACAGACCAATACACAACACTGATACCTTCATTGCACAAAAATACAAATTTTAGAACCCGAATTTAAAGCCCGAAGGTATTCTCTATCACTTGACCTTTTAGCAAATCAGAAAATTTATCGCGTTTCCGTCAGGTGTTTTAAAAACAAAGTGGAATACGCCCTGAAGAGGTTTTAAGGTTTTTTATTTCCAGTTTACATTTTCGGTTTATACTGGGCATGTTGTGTGACAAATATTGGCATCCAAATTCAATATGAAAGAACGTAAATACCAATTACGTTCATTTTGTTCTTTCCAACTTAAAAACATTTATTCGTGACAAACAGACAAACAAAACGCAACAAAATACTGACATAGAGAAAAGACCTGTATGTTGTCACGAAATGGTTCCACCTCAGCGTTATGCTGGGCTGGCGTTAAAGCCAGCGCTGGTCTTCCGTTGGAACCGTGATGGAATCATTCTTAGATGTAGCAAAGTAATTTACTAAAAGTAAGGAAAAAGAAAGAGGATTCGACAGTGGAAAAAACGACATTAAAATATAGTCACTTTTAAAATAATTTACGACTATCTTCAGCGTTTGAAGCTACAGAATACGGCTGACGAACACGTCAGCTCAAAAAAAACGATTGTAACGATCTTTTACTTAAATTATTTTCAAAATCTACATATCCAACTGATTCTTAAGTTTTTAATTGGCACTGACGGTGGACGGTCAAAGTCCCAAAATACAAAAAAGTTATATTTAAACGTCGCCACTCGCGAAAAAGTAAAACGCCATAACGAGGGTTCCTAAAAAATGGCGCAGATGCTTATCTCGTAATTAAATATGCGACACTTACCTTGAAACGAAGCCCGAAAGTCAAAATCAATCCGGGGATGCATTAATATTTGTGTGTGAGCATGAACACATGACCATTTCTGACATTCCATGGTATACAGGGTGTTAGGCAGAAGGTTGTACAAATACAAACTTCAGGGACTAACTATGTAGGTCATACTCATCAACTTTTATTATGGGACCAACATCTAAATCGCGAAAAAAAAAACAGCTGTTCCATACAAACTTTGAGAGTTAACAGCCGAAATGTATGGAAAAGCTGTTTTTTTTTTCGCGATTTGGATGTTGGTCTCATAATAAAAGTTGATGAGTATTAGGGCATCCTCCCGGGAAATCCCGGTTCCGTAATTCCCGGGAAATCCCGGGAATTTCATAGTGCCTAAAGAACCGGTACTGAAGGTTACATCCCGGTTCTCCCGGTTCTTTCCATGAGTATCACAAATATCACAATTCACAGCTGAGCGACGACGCCGGCACAAGCGGCAACATCGCACTCCATTATCCGCTTTTTGGAAGGGGTGGAGGCTGCATTTAAGCTCTAAAAGAGGGGTAATTACACAAAAGATCCCATAGGGTCGAAGTGTATCCGTAAGGACGCCACAAATAAAATAAAATAAGATAAGATAAGATACGTTTTTTTTTAAGAAAACATGCATGATTTTATTGCATATTTACAAAAAAAATATCATCATATTTATTTTTTATTTTTTTATGTCTTAAATATCCATGTGTGGCGCTGAATTGAGGTAAAAATAAAGAACCGGGAGAACCGGGAATCCCGGTACTGTCCCTGCATAGAACCGGGAAATGGAATTCTTGGTACCGGGCCCGGTACTGCATGCCCTAATGAGTATGAACTACAGAGTTAGTCCGTGAAGTTTGTCCAACCTTCTGCCTAACACCCTGTATTATGTGCTATGTGGTTTCTTAAATAACTCACTTTTCAATGCGCCAGAACATTATGAAATTTTAAGGCGTTTTTTTGCATATGGCATGCTAAAGGCAAACGAGCACACCTCGGTCACGGGATCTGTGACCCATAGACATTTGCATTCTCAAGACTACAACCATTGCTACAACCTAAAAGCCGTAACAGACGATCGAATTTGGTTCGGGCCGGACAGCGGATTTGGTTCGCTCCGAAGAATATCTGTCCGTCTGTAGTCTTGTGATCATAATTATTATTAATTGAGTCCGCCTCGGTCCGCTCGTGTGCACTTTAAGGTAGGTCTGACCGCGGGAGTAAACTTTAGTTTTCCGTTTAATACTTCTCCAACTAATTAAAAAGTAGGTTTTTTAAGAATCACCCTATCTCCAGGGTCAAGTTGACGGTAAATTTCTTCCCGATACAATACAACAATAACTCTCAACAACTCTTAACAATGGTTGTGTTGGCTCTACCACATGTAAAGATGCATCCCCAGAGTGACTCGGGTGTAGGTACCGCGCACGATGCGAGTCGAGCTCGGACGGCTCGAGTTTCATCGACTTACCTGGAAAGATAAAACAGATTCATTACAAGCCACGCCAATAAACATCAAGAAAATATCATTTACTAATCTTTTTATTTAAAGAAAAAAATCTTTTAATGCCCTTGGGGGTAATTTTTCAAGATTATCTTGTATGCAATTTGAGATGCTCTAAAGGATATCATAGTGGAGTTGAGAGAAACTCTTGTTGTGGGTATATCTGTTGACGGTTTAAAATAAAATTATCATGATGAGATGATGATGATGATGATGATGACGATGATGATGATGATGATGATGATGGTGATGATAATGATGAATACATATGTGCGTACTAAATTTTCTTGACGCTCTGTCGAAGGCGGAAGTGTGGCGTAGGAAATCACTCAACCGAATTATAGTAAGCGACTCAACTCTTCACGGCAATTTGTGACCGGAACCTATTGTAGTTTTACTCTTACTTCGTATGTTAGAGCGAGAGCTTCATCGTTACGTTAAACGTACATTGAGATACGCCATATTTTTACAATTTCGTTATATACTCATATACTCGTACAACGCTGGTTCAAGGAATAGGCTTACTTACCCAAAGGTATAGAAATCAGAATAATATGCTAAAGAGAATTAATCTAAAATATTTATCCTAATACCATTCTCACTAAGAAACAATAGCTAGAGATGGTAGCGGTTACGGCAGTGTTTATGACTTTGACATTTCTTTAGCCTTTAGGTTCGGAACGAAAAATCATCAATAGGCATAACTTATTTAATGTAAATTATTTGGTATTGGGGATTATGACAATAAAGTCATCAACATATCATTTTTCAATAAAACTATACTCTGAATATTCTAAGATGATGCCTGTGACAGGTCACATGAACACTTATTACACTTATTTCTTTTACTTTACATAAATACTATATCGGTACAAACCTAGCGACGCCGTTCAGAAATGTAAATATGTAATTAATCGCCTATTTTTAAACTCGTCGCTTGTGAGTGTAGTAGTGATTGAAATTACGAAATACGGCTATCACAGGCCTTAGAATAATCAGAGTATATAGTTATTTTTTCTATCCCAAATAGATAGTTATACGCAGTTGACATAAAACTGTCGTATTTACTCCCATCTAGGGTATGCAATTTAACCGGTTATTAACCGTTTTTGTATGAAAATAACCGGTTAAAACCGGTTATAACCGGTTATTTGCATTCCCTACTCCCATCGTCTAGGCCACGTTGAATTGAAGTTAGCCCTGCACTTGACAAGCTTCTTTTATCTCTGTTCTCAAATTTACTGCCCGCGTTATCTATCTCCTTCACACTAATAAATAGCTTAATTAGTCTAAATGCTCTCTGGTTATCTATACACGAGCTACTAAACAGCTACACGCGGTTTTATAGCCGAGCTTATGTAGCTGATACGGAGGAACATTATGTTTTAACGATTGAACGTGTCGAATTCTTCTTGCGGACTTTAATAGGTCCCGTTTATAGCAAATTGAAACAGAGTCGTTAACAGTAAGAAGATGATCCGTACTGATAAGAAGTTTAAAGATGCTACTAGGGTAGCATGGCAGACTTGAATAGTGCCCAAAAAAAATAGCAAGACTTTCGTGATTTCGAAGTTGGTAGAACCCATAAATAAGGACTGTCGTCCACAAACAATCGCGGGCACGACACGTCACAGCTCGCCGCTACCACACAAAAAACACACGACACCACTCCCGAGAACACAACGCATAAATATATCAAATCGAAAACAATAGGAGACATCGAGATATCGCATCACACGCCAACCCACGGACATATTTCAAAAACTGGAAGATAAAAACGAAAAAAAGAGCACGACCGAAGAACTAACATCGAAAAAAATACGTGATGGGCATTAATTAAAACGGACCCACGACCAGGAATTCAGAAAAACAAAAGAGGTTAAACAAACCTTCGCAGTGGGAGCCCCCGCAATGATCATCATCTCACATTTTTAATCATCTGACTTAGAGCGTTTAGATACAAGGGAAATATAGCCTTAAGGAGTCGAGTTAGGGATGCGACTCTTTGGACAAAGTCGATAAAAAGCTGTTGAAAATTATTTTTTGGTCGGATTGTCACCGTTGTTTTAATGGTATTACGCATTAAGGAAGGGTTATCTGGCCGCCGATCTGGGACCAGGTACGGAGCAAGATTGATTGGACGAGACCCGACATTTTTATGCGCCCGATCTCAGGTGTCGTCGACTGGGAAGGTTATTAAATTAGTGGTAGGTACCGATGGACAAAAGCTGATATTGCCTGATCAATATGGAATCGTTAAACTAATGGCGAACGCTTTTTTTGCGGCTTCGGTTTGTGAATGAAATTCGGAGACGATTAAGATGGAAATAATAATGATAAAGACTATTAGAATAAATAAAAGCTGATGTTTAGGTTCACGATGACCTAACTCGGTCAAAATTGTCTAATCCTTATGAATATTCAATAAACAAATAGAATAAAACTTTTGCAATGAATAACAAACAAACCAAACAAGCATCAAATCAAACCAGTAGCTTTATCGAGAAAAAAATCTTCAAAAGGATCGCTTCACTAAAAGCCGTTGAAAAAATACCACTGTTGACAGAACTAATTTCACCGTTATAAATCATAGAATAGTGATGGTATCTACAAAAAGGATTGTAGGCGATTACAATGGAGGATAGAATCGTCGCTGTCGCAGTTGTGGACAATGCTTGTCAACACTGTACCCGTCTTCATAATTCCAAATTAGAATTATTCCCGTCCCTTTTCTTCAATCCCAAAAAAGTCTGAAGCGTGAGGGAGATGACATTTTAGGGAGTTATGAATTTTATATTTTGACTTATGTACTAGGATGATAGCGAAGTGGAGGGATGACGGGCTATGGGACAGGGCGCTTGGAAGCGGCCGCGTACAAGAGATGAATAGCTATTATGGTGATTGTTGCGTTGTTCAAGTGTTTGGGCTCTGTTTTGATGATCGATGTGGTTCTGAATAGAAAAGGCCCTAACGGACGATAGTTAGGTATCTACCCTTCTGAAATTCCCAAGTTGATGAAAAGTTATGTTAGCTAATGACTTCAGATGTGATACGAAAATGAAAATAAACAGCATGATATATTCTGCAAATCAACCAAATCTCTCAAAATCGCATAAATAAATGAGTATTGCCTTCCCGAACCTCCGAGTTCCCATTTCAATGACTGCCAACCTCACCTTTGAAAAGTCCTCAAATAATCCAAGAGTTTATCTATTTTCTCTTTGATAGTCAGATTCCCTACCATTACCAACATCATTCTTTATTCGCCTATTCACTGAACAATAGTAATAAGAACTTTTTATCGCGCAACGGTCCTGGCGATCACAACACCAGGTGCGTGTCGATTGCATCACAGCGTCTTCTGAACCCAAAAAGTCATACCACATTTAGAGCTCCTACGTCTTATGCGACCTTGGTACTTTCAAATAAAGGTAGAGTTGGAATGGCTTTAAAATTGAAGATGAGCTGTTTGGGATTAGCAGGTTTCGTACAATAACGTCTGATCAGATACCCCACAATGCTATATTACATTACACCTCTGCGGAGCCGACAATGCGGCTTAGAAGGGATTTAAACTGAAGGGCCCTGCAGCCGGCTTTGTTTCTGCGAGCCCTTTAGACTTGAAAGACTTGAAACAGCCTTTTGCAGTTGAGGCGTGGTGCTAGTGTAGGATGGTTGGACTCAGTATTATTTATTTTAACCCTAGTTAGAAAATAACGGTGTTATTATGGTTTGAACGTGTTGTCTTTCTGTCTATGTGTGGTACCGCAGTGCCGGAAAGAAGGGACTTTTGAGGAGGATAGCTTCGATGGAAATCGATTTGTCCATTCAAAATCAGGGGTCCACTAGTAACCAGCGTGCTTATGTTACCAACATACCCGAAGCTATGTAAATTTCAACATGCCTCATAAAATCGATGGCCGTTAGGGGTGGAAAGGTCCTGGAGTAACCACGTCCCCGAAGGCGCAATGTTGGCAGGTCTCTCACAAAGTGAAAACTGCTGGATATGAGTAGCATAGCATCGATTAAGTGAAGAAAAAGCGAAGAAAGACCCATTTTCAGTAGTAGACGTGTTTCGCCTGATACGATAAACCAGAGTGCTAGACGTGCTAGTGTTGTAATAGTACTTATTTAACTATGAATTATTGGAGTTAAACTCTTTTCATTTCACGCTTTATCCTTTAACAAACCAAGCTTTCCCGCTGTCACTAGAACCCTACGCTGCGACTGCGCAGTTTCGGCGTTCTTTGTGAGCCGCGTAAGGCATCCCGCGTAATGGCGCTTTTGTGCAGCCTGTCGGCATTGTGGAATCTAGAGCGAGGCGAGAGGACCAGGACTTGAGAAATAACAAGGAGCTGGTTAGCTTGATATCTGGAACTCTGAAATGTACAATCACACCAAAAAGCACCCGACTCGTAATTAGGCATTATAATGTATCCCTATATACCTTTACTCACGTTGACACGAGTGGACAATTAAGATCTCGAGGCGTAGCCGTTAAAATCGATAAGATATTTAAAAGTAGGTTAAAATTGACTCCCTCCCTAAAATTTACTCCCATTGATTGATTTTAAAAGGCATGTCTAGAGAAATACCTAATTTACGATGAGCTTAACGAGAGCGAGATGTAAGTATCTAAATTCATAGGTTTGAATGATTTATTTTTGTCTACAACCACTTAGTTATCTAGCCCTACAGACCAAGTTACAGAAGCTTGATAGAGCCAATTCCATTTGTAAGCGAATGCGAACTATGATGAATCAAAAAACATTTAATTCTGAAAATTATTAATCAAGCCAAATGAAGATATATCCAGAAATAGTCGAATAATAAAAAAGCGTAACTGTGCAAAATCCATATCAATTTGCGTTTTGTTTCTCTTATTGTTAATGTTTTCACGTCCTTTATTCAGTTAACTAATGCTACGCACGCAAACTAATGTCATCAGGTTGGAACAGCAGCCGCCGCCCACTTCGAGACCTCATAGTCATAGATAACAATAGTGTTGTTCATCCGCGCGTGAACGATGTCGATAGTCGATAAGAGACAGCGGAGACAAAGGTCGGCGGGACAAAGCGGGAGGTAATCAAGATATCAGCAGGTAGCGTGAGCTATAAGCGTTAGCGGGGGAGATTTTCCCTTCCCTTCCCGGTATACGAAAATGTTAAAGTTTTGTATCCGTAAACTTAACACACGAATTAAAGCGTATATTGTTTTTTCCCAATATTTTCAAACTCGGTGTTTATGGGAATCTGATTTTTTATGATATGGTGGAGTTTTACGCCTTCATATTCGAGTTAAAACGGTTTCCGATATATCCAAAACTCGTTAAAATGAGATATTCAAAGAATACATCGCAACAGAACGGGCAAAAAGCGGGCAGGCCAGTGCGTAAGGTTTAAAAAAAACGAGCGATGTATTTATGTTTAGTACAGGGTATTGTATTTATACTAGGTATAACCTAGAACATTATACTTACCTTAAAATTGATTTAGTTTTGATGTTATCTTATCGCGACATGACAGCATACGTAACCTGGTATAAATACCAAGTAGGCACAAATACTCGTAAATTCAAGGATTTTTTTGCCTACCTCACACACGGACGTGTTTACTTTTTGTTTGCTCCATTGCAATGTATGGTTATAGTCAGCCAGTAAAGTTAGAAGTCACTAATTAAGAGGTACCGCCCGTGTCAATTTTATGCTTTACCTCTAAAGTTCAACTAGTAGATAAGCATTAGGTTTTATAATTATTAAAAAAAGAGCGATTCTTTCTTACCGATCTGTAGGTTGGCAACGTATTAATCTTGATTAGTCCATGGGCCAAATATTTCTTTTTTTTTCAAGGTTTTTTTTAATTAATCTAAAGAGCACCAAATACTCCCCGAAATCTTGTATACCAACCTAGGTATTGAGAGACATGTGTAAATTTTATAAAAGGTATAAATAGTTGTAGCCAGTCAAACAACACATACATTTCACTATTTAACGTTCAGTTGAATTGTAGTTTTAATCGCCTACCGCACAATACATTTCACTTAAACCCGCTTAATCTTGAACTCAATCGCTCAAGACTTGCGGCACGCTGCGCAGCCGCAGGATTAGTGCAGCGTACCGGCGCGCGCGCACCAGACCCGACGTAATGCGGCCGGCGCCGAGTGCGCCCGACGCTCGACCGAGGAAACTTATTACATTATCGCCAACATTCGATATTTTTGAGGACGTCATGATATTCTAATGAAACCTTTCGTGTCAAGTAGAAAAAATACCGAGCCGTGCGTAAGAGTTTTTCAATTTTATACATATTTTTTTATGGCAAAGAGAACTAAAATCAAGACTACATTTTCAAGACGGAAAACCTAAGGGTCTTATTGATAAACTTATCTGGGCTGAGATGCCAGTCACAAGATACGTCAAACTTAACGTCAAGCCATGGAAAACAGTTACCTTTGAAGCATCTTGAGAAGAGCGCTAAGGTCGAGATCAGTTTATTCATACGGCGCTATGACTCTAAATGCCTTGGTAAGCCTGAAAACTAAGACGGAATACCTTTATGCTAGTAGTTTCACCGTTAGTCTTGTTCCCACACCATAACACAACAATGTGAACACTGCTTGTGGGTAGGTTAGAGAATAAGGTGGTAGTAGCGATCCGATGTTGTACGAGTGTTTTAGAAGGAATTAGGAAACTCTTTAGTACATAAATGTCTAGAAATGGCAGTAAAGATAGTACATTAATTGCAAAGAAGTTCAAAATCAAATTAATTTGCTGTGTGTTTTTTGTGTATATTTGCAGTTTATAAGTAAATCTTTCAATTACATTTGGACTAAGTCGATAATGCAACTGTTTTTTTTATAGCGTTCAACTCTTACTAATCCTATTACATTAAAACATGCGTAATTAAATAAATAAAAACATTGCAGTTTAACAACCTCCGAGTTAAGTCATTCCTCGCTGGATTTACAGCTCCGTAATAAATTCCCTACATAAAAACATAAATAACTAGCGGGCTAATTAAAAGCTTGTTCTATTAAAGAATCTCGCCGCAATTTCGTGCAGTAAAAAGCGCCCCGTTGCGAGGTAACGTTCGAGTACAAGCCAAGCCCTTATCGTCCATCTGAGCGCAGTCGATAAACTGGGAGACTTACGACCCAGAGGGAAACTGGAAACATCGACAAATTTTATTTGACATCCCTAAAGCCCGGCCCCTCGCACCAGCCGAGCGAATGCGTTCGTCTCGCTCGCACCCGCTGGAAGGTAACACATTAATTACCAACTCATATTACATGGAAATTTAATTTAATTAACAAGCTTAGCTTTGGATTTGTTGCTTTGAAATGGAACTATATTTTTAAATGACCTTAGCTTTGTATACCTCTAGATACATTCTTACCATTACATACATATATATTTAGGTGCATGTTATTTACAACAGACGACAGTAAAGTTCTAACTGGCTTCTTATTTTAAACAAACACCCTTATTAGTTTGTGTCAATATTCATCATATTATAGTATTCCAATCCAAGCTTCTTAATAACTTTCGGCTGGCTATCATTATCACGCTTGCACTCGCAACTGTGAGTATATTAAATTTGTCGCTCGTGTGTCATAAAAAATCGAAGATCGCTTTTAAAAAAATGGCAGCACTGTACACGGGTATCATCAATAGACATGTATAGATACACGACAGTATCAAAACTCACAGTAGGGTTTCTTACGCGCTTGCTTTTTATTGGACTTTACCTATTTATATTATCTATATTCTCTATGATCTCCTGGTCTTCAGAACTAAGGGTTGTTTGGATTGAAATGATTGGAAAGCTCAGGACCACAGAACAGAAAAAACAGTAGAAATGTCAAGGCGGCGTGTAACGTGTGGCATGGTTATGCGGAGTTCCGCATAACCTACCATACTTTTGCCGCGATCGCTTATTTCGATATTTCAATATTTCGACATTTCTAAAATCCATACTAATATTATAAATGTGAAAGTGTGTCTGTCTGTCTGTCTATCTGTCTGTTACCTCTTCACGATTAAACCGCTGAACCGATTTAGATGAAATTTGGTATGGAGATAGCTTGAGTCCCGGGGAAGGACATAGGCTATTTTTTATCCCGGAAAATTAGACAGATCCCGAGGGAGCAGTGATAAACGACTTCTACGCGGACGGAGTCGCGGGCAAAAGCTAGTAGGAAATAAATCCAGAAGCATGCCTTATTGTGCCGTTTAGGAATGTAAAAACGATGGCCGCACCAAAAACATTTTCCACGGTGGCTTGTCGTTTTTATGATACTGTGAGTATTGGCGACAACAGGTCTGATACTAAGCGAAGCTCATGCCACTTCCACTGTTTTTTCTATTCCATGGTCAGGACAGTAATGGCGGATTTACATTTGTCCACCAAATGCATGCCAGTAGACGTACATGGCGTCGTTACAATAGCTCTCGCCTCGAACGTGAAAACCAACTCATCAATGTACTTCTACTGGCAAGCATTTGGTGGACCAATGTAAATTAGCCATAAGTGACGAACTAGCTCTAACGCTAACGCAGCCCACATTTACCCATTAGTCCCATTACACGGCATAGCCCTCATCTCTTTTGCGCCAAGCTGTCTGGTCTTGGGGTCTTGTGTTAGCTTCATCTAGCTCTTTTTCCATAACAGGTCAACTACGATATCGTTTTTGCCGTCGGGAATAGAGGCGCAGGCCTTCAATTCTACTGGCTAGAACCATATTGCCTTTAACGTGTTATCGTATGTTTTAAACTCGGCCGCCATTACTGTCAAGTAAATAAGAGCTATATTAACGTTGACAATACAGTAATCGAAGTCGAAGGCAATGTGGTTTTACCGAGTTAAATAGAGGTCCATCTTTGTTAATTAGTACATAGCCAAAGGGTAAAAATGAACCAAAAAAGTGTTAGTCGTATGGAATAACGGGGTTGCACGATCAGCCTAGTTTTTTGTCATAATAACGTTATGTTTCAATTTCAACTGCTGCACTAATCTGTCAGAGGCCTTACGGCGACAAGGTCTACATACTCTACATTAGACATACAACATACAAAGAACGTATGTATCTTCAATGAAAACAAATGTGAACTTGCAAATTCCTAATTTATTACGTACCTCACACTTAGCTATGTTGGTTCTCGGCCCAGACTTCATTGATTCATTCTTCATTCATCTTAGCCTAAAATTATTGTGCAAAATGTTGTTACAGAATTATCAACAAGTTTTTAGAGTTATCGGTAATTCTGTAGCTCTGCCTACTCCTCTGGGAATGAAATGAATGTATGTGTTTTTAGGTACTATGTACTTCATACTGAGTTGCCTTAAATAAATAAATTACAAATGGTTTCAAAAAAAAATTGGTGTGTTTCATCTTTCAATGCGCAAGTTTTCAGTGTCCCCGATGTCAGCCGTTATTTTGAAACTTTAAATTGGTAAGTACCTAAATTATTCTCTAACTGTTTAAGAAACACTTTGTTTCCGTTCAGCAGCTGCGCAAGCGACTGAAACGTTCTTTTTTTAGAGCATTTGAGGCGATGACAGCTGGCGACGTTAAATCATCGCGCAGTAATCCGCGGCTTACCGCGCTTACTGCACCGGTGACATGTCAATTTGTGGCCGCGGCGTGTGGACTCCCGACTGAATCTCTTGGGAAACGCGTTTGCTTAAGTGTGTGTAAACATGTACCATCAAGGACTTAAAATGTTGATCGACCATAGAACCTTGTCATAATGACAGCGTCAAGTGATGAGATACAGAAAAATACATAGGAATTAATCTTTGGTTCTATAGCGGTTAGTCAATTAAAGTCCGTGACCGCACAAATATGCGACAATCGCAACTGTCTCAATGTCATACAGGTTCTGTAGCGTGTGTGTGTAAGTTTTGAGAGAGTCATTGTTGTGTTGGTTTCACCGTTACATACAAAGAGTGCATCCGTTAAGTGATTTGTCAAGGAAACACATTCAAGGAGTTACCGAGGAATCTGTAAACAGCTAAGAGGTATATCTTTTGGAACAATTGCCCATTCCCGGTGTAGGCAAATAATGGTATGCTGAGTGGGAGTATTTGTTCCTCCCATTTTCTATGTATTTAAGTTTGTATTTCTCAATATAAGTATGTTTATCGTTATCTAGTACCCATAGTACCTACTTAAAAACCTAGAGCTTAGTTTGGGATTAGGTCAATTTGTGTGGAATATCCCCCGAAGCTCGAGTAGAAACTCGGTAAAACCATATTATTTTTGAAATGTTATTGTATCGCTTTTAAATAGACCGCCAGTACTGTAAGAGGTATCGCAACGTTGTTGACGTACATTCGATAACTTGTCATAAGCAATATGATAGTACCGTGTGGAATAGAGTCCCTGATCCTACGTGTTCATAACAAGCTTTCGTCGTCAGCCTCTTGCCAGTCACGTCACTTATCATTAAAGCTACAAATAGTGAAAGCGATTGTTCATGTGGTTACATTATCGGTTTGAAATATCAAGCCATCTTGGCAAATAATACATTAAATAAAGCAGAAAATCATTGACGCGTAAAAATCCGCAAGTACACCGGAAAATTTATTCGGGCATTGGTGGAGAATCTAATTTCATGCACCAGGAGAGCAGCGATCCGCAAGAGTCGCGAATCGCGACGTGGCGCTAGGCGCGTGGCGTCACGACACGACACGTGTCGGGTCGCCAATCGCACGCTCGAGCTGCTTCTAGTCAACCAGGCGAACAGACCGTGGGTGGAGGATGAATCATTGTGGTCCATAACCACAAGATGCCGGAAGGTGAACTAGAGACCACCAGAAAGGATCATAAATTTAACGGCAATCGAACAGTTCGGAAGTATCGCATATTTGAGGTTTGATGAGTAAGAGCAAGAAAGGACAACATAATAGTAGATGTGACTAACCAATTGTGAAACCATTTTTTCTGCACAACAAAATGAATACTAACGATTTAGTCAAATAAGCATGCTTTCATATTTCATGAATTATAAGTAGCATGAAGTAAGAAAAATTGTGTAAAGACGTTCAAATAAGTTTAGAAAACGCCTTACACGTACAGAACAATGGATACAGCTAGAATTCTGGAGAAAACGCAAAAAAACGCTTCCTTAATTGTACTTGCTAGCTGAAAACAGTTCATGACTAAATCTTGAACCCCCTTAAAGTGCTGTTATCCCAATAGAATTCCAGGAAGGTTACACTGCACTTCAGGGTGCACTTCACCGAAGTCAATCCAATATAACAAGTAATGCAATAAAGTCCCAAATGAGAACTAATGCCTGACGGGAGAGCGGACTACCGGAATGTAATCTAATTCTGGCCCCGTCTGTTTGTCTGCGACCATCGTGGTGGAAGACTTGGGGTCTGTATTGGTTGAGATTCTCCTTTCAGTTTTCGGATAACAAAATGTATGAAGTTTGAGCAGGCATTGGTTGAGTTAGTAAATATACTGAGACAACCCTATAAATCAAGATCATTTTGTATATTGTTCTGTTTTACCTATAGTAAATTAAGAAACAAGAACCTTAAGGTAAACTAACATCCAAAGTTTCGACCAAAAGCATCCTTCAAAATACATTTAGATCATTCCGTGGAATAATAGACTCATCCGTCTTAATGCTGGTGCAAATTTTGAATGAACCAGAGTTACAATTTTAATCAAACACATCCAAAATAATTAAATTACACATTTTAGATTGAAACACAACGTCACATTAACGAGACAAAAACATGTCTGCAAAATATTCCCAAATGGCAGACAATGCACAGACAAGGGGTGTATATTAGTAATGAAATCCGAATTCGATTACTAGGGTCTAATGACCAGGGGGAGGTAACGAGATTACGCTGCACTCCTAAAGTGATTACACGACGCATCCGACCCGGAGGGTGATGATTTGTGACTCCAAGGGAAATTACTGCCGAATGGACGATCGGAATTAATATTGTAAACAAATTATGAGTGTTTTGGGTTATTTTAGTTCCGGGTTTCATGGATTGATAATTCAAGTGTTTTTTACAATCGTATCTCTTACTACGGTCTGCGATGTTATCCACAAACTTATTACAATCAGTTACTACTCGAATATTTAGTCTTAATCTACTTTGCCAATGAAGGAAAAGGTAAGGTTCAAACTTAGAAATAAAGAAAACTACCATTAAAACTTCACTTACCTACACAATGTCGTGTACAAACCCAGCAGCGATGCATTCCATGCATTGCACGAGTTTGATGCTGTTGCTTAAAAGCAATAATATTTAAAAACCCTGCGAATGATTTTGTAGATAACACCAAATTTTACAGATTCTGAAAGCAGTACCTAATTCGAAAATTTGGCAACCTAAATAAATCTAATTTGAATTAGAACCAATAAGACTGACCAATATGCAGTCAATCGTTGATCTAATATAATTCTTTCCGATTTTTTTTTTGATATAGTGACTAGGCTTGCATAAACGCATGCAATATACAAAACAAACAGTCGGCGCGCACAAAGCCGATACGTAGCGTTGATTTATCAATCAATTGCTCGCGCATCGTTAGTGCGCCGCGGGCTGCGCCGGCGCCGCCTTTGTAACCGCCGCCTGCACCGATATCCTACTAAATATAAATACGTTTAAGATCACATCGGCTTAATCCATGCGAAATGCAGAAAGAATAAGAGCTCTTTATAATCATGGACAACTAACTAGAATGGTGAGGGGAGATTCTTACTGGTTTTTTTCTTTATGTATTCCTGTAGGAAATAAGTCTAGTCTACCAATTGAACAACATATTATCATATTTTATTTTCTACAAACTTCCTGTTTTCGTACCTTGTAAATTTTACCTAATCAACTACATGTCTGATCTAACGTCAACAAGCAGAATTCAGCTTTCCTCTCGACACCGTACGCAACACACAATCAGTCAACCTCAGATACCATTACCTGATGCATAACTTCACCGCTCGTTTGATTCTGGGATCCTAGTCCTAGCTATCGCCAGGGCGCTTGCAATGATTTATCATCAGACTGCCTACTATAAATTATCAGCGGTAATGATCACGCATGATTTATTGACGTGATAAATAAATCGATGCACCGCCGAATAAAATATTAAAAAGAAAAAGGAATGAAATTTAGCTTAGACAGCTTCATGATCATGGCTCGGGGAAGCAACACATGTCCATGCGAAATATGAATGAATTTACAATCAGCACATGCTTGTTGCACTGACTTCTCCTTAGCGTACTTAGTTTTTTTAAACCCTTGCTGTTTGAAAGCGCTGCAAAATCGATAAGAGCATAACAGCGGAAGTTCCATACAAAAAGTGCTTGGAGCATTGAGATAGCGCAACGTAAACCGAAACAATCTCCTGACAATGGATCCCGGCGGATAACTCAATATGCGGACAAAAACTGTTATTAATAGGCTCATTATCTGTTAGCACTTTTCTTGCGATGAAGTCTTTGGTGAAATTAAAGTGGCCATTTACAGGTCCCGCGGGTTTTTGCGATCCATTCTGCGGGCATTTCCCACGCAGCGATGAAGCTATTAACACCATCTATTTCTTTCTGGGGCTCTGGTATGTTGAAAAATTAATGAAATAAATATCAGGGGATTATAATTTATTTTCATAATTTCACATGAACTAGTCCCAAACTAAGCTCAACTTTGTACTATGGGTCTACCAGACGACGATACGCACTCATACTTATAAAGAGACACACATACTTAAATACATTCAAGACTCAGGAGCAAATAACTCGCGTTCATAACACAAATATTTGCCCATACCGGGAATAGAACCTGGGACCGCTAGCTTTGTAGGCAAGGTCGAGTCCAGTTTCGAATTAAATTTTGTAAATATTGAGTAAATATATCCAGTGACTATGAAAATGGACATCATTTAACACCTGCCGGCGTGTCTATGTGACAGTTTCCTAACACTTATGGTACCCTGGTATCTAAGGCTCGATCTGTTAATATGGACGTAATCACTGACGCTGGATGTACCCATCACTGCAGCCCCGATGGCCACTCGTTCAATAAATCCCGCGATACCATCTCAACCGAGCATTCCTCGGGTAAAAATGCAATGTTTTAATTCCAACGCGCTGGGAAACTCGCCGATCACTAAGCGCGATAAACAATTTGGGACTTTTTCTTATTTCTCAACATATTCGTGAGCCCCGCCGAGTTTTTTAGTCCAAGTTATGTAGACGGTGCGGCAGTTAAAATTCATCGGCTATGGAGGATTCCGAGATCGAGTTGATTTCCACAAAGCGGAGAAATGAAGCCACTACATTTGTGATGGCTATTATCATTAAAAGGCTATATTTTCTTTAGATAGTATAAAACAAAGTAGCTTTCCGCGTCTGTCTGTCCGTCTGTAAATCTGCTAACTCCTCCTCCACGCAAAAGATTTGATGCAATTTTCACCATCAGTTAGATAAATTATCAAGGTAGTTATATAACAAATTCTGGTTTATGTATGTGTGTTGCAGAAAACTCACAAACACCGAAGTGAAGCAAGGGCAGATCCCTAGTTTTTTAATAAAAACTAGTTGTATATTAAACACCTAGAACCACCTTCAAGCAGGTTTGTTCAAGAAACTTGTCGCATACATGGATGATTTGTTTATCGGCTATATTAAGCGTGCAGTAGGTATGCAAGTATGGAAGGCAAATGACAGCAGCATTCCTTATTATTGCAAAAACAGCACAACCTCTCTTTTCCCACGGCGCATGCTCCGAGGCTCAGCTGTCCGAACGTCAGCATGCCTGCCAAATCAGCTATTATCTACCACATCGGAGTCATGTCCGCCTGGTACCGATAGGCAGGCCGATACAACAAACACGCCGACAGAATGCTAAACCGATCCGATCACTGAGACATACAAACAAGGAGATGAAACTATTCGATCAGATGTACTGACTACACGTCCGTCTATTGCAGTACAGGTTAACAGGTTGTCTTAATATTACAGTGTTTACTTATACATACAGAGTGTTCAAAATTGTAGTTGAATTCTAACACATGCGTTAGGAAATGATGTCAACGTTGTAGCGTAAATTAATCAAGTAATGTATGTACGTTTCATTAATGTAGGTTTATATAATAAAATCATAGTTTAAAGCCCTTCTTTGTCATATCACTACATCTATTATCACCAACTGTAAGTTGGCGATAATCTCAAAATGTACTAACAGATGTTTATACGGTTTTCACCATCAGTTAGATAATTTCTCACGGAAGGTTTTTATGTATGATAAATTCTGATTTAGTTACAGAAAACTCACGTAAACCGAAGAGAAACGACGGCGGGTCGCTAGTTATTATTACATTTTTCTCTCTTTTTACTTATTTGGGTACCTATTTGTTGCTTATTACAGTTTCACAATCATTTGAAAAGTCAATTAGAAGACATCCCTTAAAGCGATAAGTTCGCCTTTGTACACGTCTGTATTTTCTGTTTACTTTGTATATTTGGTCTCTATAATTCTAACAAGCATACATACATGTTATCTCTAACCATACAACCGGCCTCAAAGCTACAGGAGGATCTTATATCTTCTATAATAAGGTGACCGCTTACTTTTTCTGCAACGCCGGAGATATGTGAAGTGCTGCCGCGAGCGCTAGAACGCAAACATTCATGTTTTTACCTGACACCATGTTTAAAACATCGTGGACATGTGTCGCGATGATTGGACACGAACGCGGGGGTTTTTGCCGCTGCCCGCGGATTCCTCCGCCGCGTAACAACGCGCCGAGGGTTCCGAAGACATAGCTGAGCGATGTCCTAAGTCTAAACAGTTAATTTTAATTTCAATGAGCCTTACACACGGACCGCTTTTTTGTGGGACGCGTCAAAGATGCGAGCTAAGGAATTGGGGCTAAAGGAAAAGCGACTAGCTAGTTAAGAAATGATAAGGTAATTACGTATTTAGGTTATTTACAAGTGTAATAACCGTAGTAACACTGTATCGACGTATTTCACCCATGGCGACAATCAAAACAGGCTAATAATAGGCGTTATATGTGGGTGACACCGTGCACGCAGGTGACAGATTGAGCCAATTGCGTTTGATATAAAAATATTGGTAATGGTTATTATCATATTAAATTAAATACCTATCTCACAAACCCAGACGAGACCAATTCCTATGTGAAGTCGTAATATTTAATTGCCTAAACCGACTTTCATGAATCTAAACTATAAACCAACGCCGACAAGCTAGCTTAAAAGAAAGATATTTAGACACAGGTTTCAGACAGGTTTCAAATACAAGACCCTACTCTTACGGGATTGAAAAAGTATCTTCCATTAGCTCGAAACATGCACCAACCACCATCTGACCAAGTCCAAGACAAAGCTAATGTTATTCGGCAGGATTTCTTCAATGGCTGCCAAAAGCACCACGCCGCCGTGTCCCGGCGCAAAAACACAATGGCGGATAAATCATACTGCAGTTATGTGCTCCCAGTGTCCGAGTGGCTGCGCGGATCATTTGTCCTATTAATTATTCCATACACTGTTTTATTATTGTTTCGTTTTAATTTAGCAATATTGATTGTACCAGTATCAGCAACGACGACGAGGTGGTATTGTCAAGTTGAGACATGCAGAACAACGTAATTCTTATGTGCTCACGGGTCTAGTTAGGCTTGTTGGTCGAGCAACTGACGGGAGAGTAGAAGGACGTAACCCACTAGGATAGGATAGCATGGCATGCGTCAATCCCATCCAGTATTTTGTATTTTTAAGTCTTTCCTAAAATTACTTATATGTTTTCCTTATGAGTACTTTTTTTTCTTCTCACCATGCACTCGTCCGCTACAGAACATATTGAGAAAGACCTGGGGCTAAGCAAAAGCAGCGAATGAGTTAAATATGAACTAGAAAAACTGAAGTACCTACTAAACTAAAGGAGCTTGCATGTCCAATTAGGCCCAGATAAAAAATAGCTCTTATTCGCAGCATATTGTCAAGTTAATTGCTCTTTTTGTGCTTCATAAGTAGAAGTTAATTAGTTAGTCTTGGATGCAATGAAATGAGACTTGTAAAACACCCTGTCTCTTGTAGTTTTGGACCCTCTTTGAACCATTTTGATTCGGTTCTTGCTCGTCCTGTATGTACTTTAGTAGTTTCATGCAGGTACATGAAATGGGAGTTATTTTTATAGAAAAAGAAGGCAGACGAGCAGGCGGGTCACCTGATGGTAAGTGATCACCGATAAACACCCGCAACCCCAGAGGAATCGAAAGTGCACTGCTGGCCTTAGAGAAAATAGAAAATAGGAATCGTTATAGCTGGAAAGGGATTGCACTTCAGAAGACAATATAGTCCTTGTATCAAGTTGGACGATTCTCCTTTTTACACCGTTTTACTAACAACTTAATGTCACAGGAGAAAAACAATGAGAGACATAGCATCGTAAAAACAGAGAAGTCAAATAACAATTAGAACCGTTTACGGCAAACCGAGCAATTACTACAACGAGGAAAAACAAGGCACGTCTAGTAAGTAGCTTTATATCCGTGGCGAGGTGCCGCCTCGATGCGACGAATATTTACATCACTGAATGTTCGTTCTGTCAATGTAACCGAACGCTATCATTTTTAATAAAAATCTAAATTAATTTATGGGAAAGTAAATAAAATTGAATAAAACGAACCATAATTAGATAACTTTTTTACAAGACTTTTCAAGAATAATCAAGTTAACTGTTTGTATAAATTGTTTTTATCCTAGGTAGGTAGGTAGAAGGTGGTCTTTTACAGATTTTCTCTAAAGTATGGGTCCGGCCTAACCGCCACCATCATATTTTTACTCATTCCCATCAAGCAACAGTTTCGGTTAAATTATTCAAGGCTAGCAATCCGTTTCCAATCTTCAGAATATTTATAGACCTTATAGTGCGCATACCATCAAGTTGTGCTTGATGGCCCTCCTGGTACCATAAAAATAAAGATTTAGCAGTAACCAGAAGTCATCGTGAGAGTCATTAGACTAAGAACGATTTTGCATCTCACTCTATCCTAACGAATAACCGCATCGCCCGTCGTCGTCCACGTTCGCTAAACGTGTGGAGCCTCCTATGATATACAACTAGATTCTAGAGCTAGATTAACAACGCACAGAGATAAACCAATAGCAAATAAATACTTGGCAATAATCAGTGCGCTCGCGCAGCCCGCGAGAGCAACGAACAGCCATAAATCCCCCGGATCGCGTGATCGGCCAGTATTTAACTGAGGGCGCCATGATAATTACAATCAATAACCGCTTACACGATACATAAACTCAATAGCCACTATTAATCTAACGATTCCAAACGAATAAAAAAAATGCCGAAACGTAATACGGACAAAACATTTCAAAACGAATAATACGTTACTTCAAAGCCGTAAACTTCAAAATTCAATGACAGTAAGTTGAGATAAGACATAATGAAATTTACCAGGTATCGAAGAGTTAACTGTGATAAAATATAAAGTTTAAGTAGCTGGAGAGCGGTGAGAGGGAGCGGGACGGGGCTTTAACACGTTGTAACGGGAGTAAGAAGGACGGTGACAGCGTGAAGAGTTAAGGGGTGAACAAAACAAACATTGGGCGGCAATTACAAGCGCCCGCGGCGCGCGCGCCGGCCGCATGCGACGAATTCAGAGAAATATCCAACATTATGACAAAAACAGGTTTGTCTTATTAATTAATACAAGTTATTAACTAAGAATGTCATTGACGTTGAATGAGGCGAAGCGTTAAGGCAAAACAGTCGGTTGTTATAATAAACAAAATCAAGGTTTCGTAACACCCTGTAAAGTAAACACATAGTTATTATGCTAACGCATATTTCAATTGGTAGTATGCATATGCAACTAGGCTACCATAAAACGAAGGATGACAAATGAGCGATTAAAACAAAGCGCATTCCAACGGGAAATAAGGCATACCAGGCGTACAGACAGCGCAGGTCAAAGGTGACCATTAAATATTACCCGATCGGGATCAGAAGCTGCGTGAGCGATTGATGCGCTCCTGGTGTTCGACACACGGATGTATCGTGTGCTGTGAAGATATGTCCTTAGAAGATGATGGATATTACAGATAAATAATCCAGATAACGGTTTAAATTGCGATGTTATTTTGAAAAGCTGGTCGAGGGTAAGAATTTGGTGATTTTGTATAAATACATACGACCTACCTTACGAGGCGGTATCCACATGCATGTAGGTACGACATTTTTAGTTCTTTTAATTCATTTTGTGACATTCGGAGCTAAAAAAAAACCTATTTTAAAACAATGACCAGGCGGACAAGAAAGGGCAACAGCATCACCGTAAAAGGCGTTAATCGTCGCCCGTGGTTCCGCGAACACCGTATCGCTTCCATCGCGCCAATTGCATGCCTCACCAGAGTCACCAGGGACTGTTTGGTTTGTTCGCAAATTCAAATGAGGCTCAACAGTCTTCAATTTATGAATTCCTGGTATTTGTAATGCTAGTTGGTTTAAGATAATTCCATTAATAAAAATAAAAGGAAATCTGACTGACACTTGTAAAAGTAAACAGGCTTTTGCAAAGGCATGTTGTAATTTTAACCCCCAATACAAACGGAGGGATGTAAGTTTAACTTAAAGTAAGTATTTGAGTATCTGAGTATCTTTCTGTGGCATCGTATATTCTAATGAATGGACAAATTTTAATTTTTGATGTGTCTTCGATGCATGTTTTTTTTCTGGTAATTCTATCGTTCGTACAATATTCCATCGACTACAAAAAAAAACTGCCGAAACGTCAACTGGTAAGTTTAACTTTTGTAATCGTATTTTTGTGCATTAAAGATTAAATAAATACATTTGGGCTCAGTTTTTTATAAGGAATCTGTTATGATATGATTTAATGAGGTGTTCTTAGCTAGGCTTAATGGCCTATGGTTTGACCGTTAAGGAGTTTATAACTCTGAAAGTACTGGTGGTATTGTATGTATGTATGTATGTATGTATGTATGTATGTATGATTTACTGTCATTAGGTACAAATGGAAAATCGTCCTCGTAAAATAACTATTGTGAAAATGGGTAAAAGTAATAGTATCCAAAGTGAATTTAGTCAAAATGTAATTGTGCTGAAAAGTATTTATAACCAAATTTATTTTCGTTGTAAATCAATTAAGTCTCAATGGAATTTTGTCCATTATAAATTACCATATAAATATAATATAAATTGTGCAAATTTCAGGTAGGACGTATTTACAATTGGTCATATTTCTGAGTG
The DNA here is from genome assembly GCA_948252455.1 of Acleris cristana. NCBI lineage: Eukaryota > Metazoa > Arthropoda > Insecta > Lepidoptera > Tortricidae > Acleris > Acleris cristana. The sequence goes on along the minus strand of OX411790.1, from coordinate 12,053,867 downwards.
TACGTAAATACAAATAGACATATTTTTTTCGACCAATATCATATTGGACAATTTTACCATGGGACATGATTCCATTTTAGACGTTATTCAGGATGGACAATTTTCCTTTTTGTTGTATTTCAAATGGTCATTTTTCTGAACTGACGTATAATTTCAAGTGGAAAATTTTCCATTTGAACCTAATGACAGTAAATCGTATGTATGTATTTATGTATGTATGTATGTGTGTAATATGTATGTATGTATGTATGTATGTATGTATGTATGTATGTATGTAAATCAAAAAGAAACAGAAACACAAAAGGTATGTACAAAGTCGAACTTATCCCTTGCAATTGCGGGAATTGTAATTGCGACCCATAAATTTTCGGGGTTTTTATTTATTCAATAATCCTATGAAGTATATTATTATTTTACCTACCCTGTTGTATGTGAACAGACGTAAACAGTTATTAGGAAAGACCTACTTTTAAAATTTATTTTAAAATTTTTACTAAACAACGATTCACGATGATTAGTAAATCTAATGAAGCCAGTCAGAATCCAAAGTCACTCCAGCTGAAGCCATCACAGTAGGAGGCTCGCTATCGGCCATCGATACATTCTTTTAATTGATGATATCCTGGTCACACACGACGAAAGCCACAAAAACTTCATATTATGAAAACATCATAATTTAAAGAGGATGTGGTTATTAAGGCAGAGAAACTTTAACGGCTAGATATTCGCAAAAGGAAATAAATGCAATAGTAATTAAAAAGGTAATGAGAATTTGATTTAGTTAGTGATGAATTTTTTTTTTTAGGAATGAGCACTATAATGGGAATAATAACTCCAACATCAAAAACATCGCCCACTATTTACATTACCAAAATCGACCGAATGAGCCTTTTCAAAAGAAATATGGTGTTACAAACTTAAATAGAACCCCTGTACATTATTTTGATGCGATTTTAACTAACGTGTTTATCTATCTATCGTATTCAAACGTAAAGAAAAAACCAGCGAAGCGCGAGTCCGACTCGCTCACGAACGGTTCCGTACCATTATCTATACAACATTAGGCACTACAACAGCACCGTTATTAATATCGAGCAAAAAACGGCAAAAAAAACACGTTTGTTGTATGGCCCCACTTAAATATTTATTTTATTCTGTTTTTAGTATTTGTTGTTATAGCCGCAACAGAAATACCATCTCATCTGTGAAAATTTCAACTGCCTAGCTATCACAGGTCATGATCATGATATACAATTGGGACTTGCCCTTAACATGTCTAAAAAATGGATTTCTCAGATAATTAACCGGGATGAAGCAAATTAATCACTTTAAACTGCTTACCCGCGGACAGGCCATGTTTTTTTTTTATAATTTTAGATCCAATGACCTTTCCTTACTTTAAACATTTTAGGGAAGTGATATTTTAATAAGGTGTACGATCTGTTACGTAGATCTGATAAAAACTATGAAACTCCGTTTCTACTTAATTAAGGAAATTTATAAGTTCAACTATTTATTCATAGCCTCATTTAATTAAGAAAAAACAAACATGCCTTATTAAATTACCATAAATTAATTCCCGAAATTGAAAATGGAGGGATAAATGTACCGGGCGCGCATAAAACAAAGGGTCCTAGGGTATAAATCAAAATGCGACCGTTTGTGAGGAGGAAGCGGTCAATCATTCCCCTTTCTTTGGCAAAGACATAACGTGCTTTTATAGTTGACGTTCGGTAACGCGACGGGGCCACGAAACCCTCTGGAAACTTAAATAAATGTATTAATACAATTTTAAAATTAAAGGTTTCCCAAAATGTTGTAATTGGATTCCTACATAAATAACACATTTTGTTTGCTTTTAAATTGGTCTTACAGAGCAGTCGGGTTCTACATTTCTGTATTTAGTTTGGTAAGTGTAACAATTAACACGTAATTTCCAATATTTCTAGGCGGTATTTGATACCATATTTGTCAAATAAGTACTCGAAAGATGCTTTATTTTTTTAACAAGAAGTCGGCTATTTTGACTGTGTGTTAATTATTATTAGTTATTGATAATAATTCTAAAATAACAATAAAAGTTAGTATCCATAATTAGATTTACCCTTTCTGCCGAAATAGGCGTCCGGCCTTACCTTTAAGTATAGCTAAGATTGATTGATTGGCAATTATATCATTGACTTCCCTGAAACTTTAATTGGGACAATGGTAGAGGCATCATTTCAAAACATTATATTGAAGGCGATTACCCAGTAAAGTCTTTTTTTAATGAACTTAAAAGAAACGAGAAAACGTGCAAGCGGGGTCATTTCATGAATGAGAACTTCAAATCAAAATAGCAAATATTTTCAAAAGCAGTCGTGCAGGATAAGGCCGCGACTTTAATCGCTCCCTGAGGGGCCCAGCAGCCGCCTCAATGCACGCCACAAAAACAATGCACACCTTTACCATCCACACAAAAACGCTTTCCGCATCATAAAGAACCTTTTTATAAATCCTTTATTTCTACCTAATGAATTAACATTTCAAATGACGAATGAATTCGGTTATACATTTAAATCGGAAATTAGATATTCACGCGTAGCCAGTTAATTTTTGTGACCATTTCTATTTAAATGAAGAGCCGTTTGTATGTTACATTAAATAGATTGTGGTCGTTTTATTATAGGTAATGATCTGAGGCTATCTAGATAAGAGAAGCGAAGTACCTAAACTTATATAATATGATAATATGGTGGGACAAAGTTGCAAATCTGCGACGAAGCGAGTAATAAGGTCATGGGCCAACCACTATATGTTTTATTCATGCAAATTATAAACCATGCCTTAAATAAACACTATTTAATATACAAACTGGTTACGGTGCAGTCATATTAGTACACATAACCACTTCGAAGTAGAAATTTAATAAGTAATTTATTTAATGTTACAAAAACAAACAAAGAAAAGTCAACTTTAATCAAGCTATGTATCAGGTGATCATACAAACCGAGGAGCTGTTAAAAACGAATCAAGCGGCCGACTAATTTCAGGGGTTACTCGGGCACTTACTTTAATTGCGTTTGGGCAATTTTTCTACCTCCTAACGAGCTCTGAGCGCCTGATACCGTCAATCGATGAAACCACGGATATAATCCAGTTTACTGGAAAAACAAACACGTACAATGGTTTCTTCCTCGTTCTTATTAACTGAATTATACTTCTATTTACTTTATAAAATCACTCAATTCCACAAAGATTAAAACAGCCGATAAGTGGAAAAAAAATAAAAAAAGGTAAATACCGCAGTGTAGGTATGCATATCGTGGTACTCATTAGCAACGTTATCATTAGGTCAGCCGCGGGCGCAGGCGAATAACATTATACCGATGCATTATAGTATTTAGAGCTGGTTCACATGGATCTTGCAATACATATGTAGGTGGACTAAAGTTACAGTTTTTGTCTCTAGAGATTAAGTTTTTTTTCATTTCCTTGGCAAGTCATACACAGGTCGTTACGTTATTGCTTATGTCGAAGAGAAATGAATAGAGACGCATGTTGGGTGTAATCTAAAATTCTGGCCCCTCGCTCGCCTTTTGTTTAATTTCGTGATTTTCTTCTTAACCATAGTATACCTAGGCTATGGAAATATGACCAAAAACAAGGATCGACAGTTATGCACATGCATAGCGTTATAATAAAGATAGCGTGTTGATATTGATGTACCTATTCGTCTAGTCTTATTCTCTATATCTATCACTAATATTATAAAGAGGAAAGATTTGATTGATTGATTGTTTGTTTGTTTGTTTGCATTGAATAGGCTCCGAAACTACTTGACTGATTTGAAACAATCTTTCACCATTAGAATCCTACATTATCTCTGAGTAACATAGGCTATGTTTTATTTTTCTGCGAGGACAGAGTTGCGGGCACCAGCTAGTTTCAAATAATAGTAATTACAGAGTTATTATTATTAGTGACGATGCTACTGATAAAATAATATGCTTCTGAGTAAATCACGCAAACGGCTCACAGAATTTGTTTTTTTTTTTAAATCTGCTACCTACTTCCCAGGGAAGAACGATAAACCGATTTTCCATCTATCCCATCCAATCAACGCACAGATATTAATTCCAGCTAACCTAACCAGATTATTTGTCTGACGTAAGTTAGACATAACTATTGAACCATTTCGTGTAAAAACTGCGTTACTTTAAAAGAAAGATAGTTCTCCAATGCAATGATTAAAATAAGTTATATTTAAGGTCGGATTTACACTTGTAAGTTATTACTGTAAGTTTTGAAACAAAGTTATATGCAAGACAGGGATGCAGATATTTGCCACTCCCTCTTACCCATACTTGCGTCTCAGAACTTACAGTAATAACTTACAAGTGTAAGGGCCTGTTTCACAATCGACAAGTAAATTTATCTACCATATAAAGTTAGCTCTCTCCTTGTCTATTTTCAAGTGTCAGAAAGAGAAAGGTCTAAATTTATCTGTCAAATATGCTTTACTTGTCGATTGTGAAACAGGCGGTAAATCCGGCCTAAGACATGTAAGCCTACCTTCTGAAAGTCGAAATCGTATTCGCTCGGGGACGGATTGGTGCTTTTAGCGCGTATCGGCGCACACGCCGCCGACGATATGGCGAATAAACAACGCATGCTATCACCGATGTTGCCCGATATATTAACGCGCTTGGGGTCCACATGTCCTTAGGCATCTTCACAAAAACTTGCCACGTCCTTATGTTACCCTAATCCAAAGTTACTCGTCAACTAGATTCAAATATTTAAGACATACTCTCTCTATTCTACTTGGGCTGAACCTAATTATTGTATTTGTTGTATTTTCAAATACATGTAACTTGTCGTAATGGCAGCAGAGTTAAAAAACCATCCCTGGCTTTCATTAGTTTGTGTATAGATACTTACATAAGTTTAAGTTCAAAATATTGAAAATTGTAAGACCGACGTATGTATGTTTCCTTTTTTATTGATGTTGTACATAATTTCAGTGTATTTTTTGCAGCTTTCAGTACTGGCTCATGATATGTAAGTAAATTTTGGCATGTCACTTTAACAAATAGTAATTTTGAATGTCATGCACGCCTGTCATAGGCTTTCATATACGAAGCAAGATAATAATAACTTTTTGTAATGTTCGATATGTATCCTGTTGGTGTGGGTTCCCTATGGAATCCCTAATCGTCATTTGTCCTAATGCATCGTTTGTACGAATTTTCGTTTATCCTAAAGCCATTTCCGCTTAAATTTTAAAACTTTTTAGTGTTGTTATAAATGTTATAATACAACCCTAACCTAACCGAACTGCAGATATAATTGGAAAACTTAAAAAGTTGCCTGACTCATCTGAAAACCAGTTTAGGGCAAATGAAAATTAGGACAAACGATGTGTTAGGACAAACGTTGTTAGAGATTCTGAGGGACATCCTTGTCGTTAGGGTTTACGCAAACGGAACCCATTTGATATTGGCCAGGACACTCGCCCACCTTTAGTGGTCGCATTTATCACTTTGTTTTGGGACTCACTGATAAGGAGCTCTTAAGTCCGAGTGCATCTCAAATGCACTATACCTACGAGCAAAGGTCACCGACCCGCAGGTAAGGTCGACTGATTTCTTACTCGCGTGTTTTAGCCTTCGAATCATGCTGCGGTTTTATGCAAGCCTGGTTGCTTGCATTTAATGTGACTCATGCATGTGTTTATTATAAGAGAAACTAATTATATGATTTATATTCTTTTTTGCTAGATCTATCCATTATAATACTATAAATATTAAACCGCCGAACCAATTTCGATAAAAATTGGTATGAAGATAGTTTGAACCTATAGGAAGGACATAAGGTACTTTTTACTCCGAATAATTGGACAGTTCCCGAGGGAAGAGCGATAAATGACATGTACACAGACGGAGTCACGGGCAACAGCTAGTTAGTAATAAACACGGAAGATACGGAAGCCGCGCCGTAGGCTTATGTATGACTATAGTTTGTGTCAATTGAAATTTCCAAAGATGTAGGTAAACGAATTAGTAGTTTTACACATAACCTTAAATATTCAACAAGCGTGTTTTTATTTAAATTATCGTATAATTAATAGCCTCGTAAGGCCCAGTGTACATCACAATGTACAAAGTAACACTTGTAACTCAGACCCAGTCAAATTGGGCTTTACCCACAAGTAAACGCCCAATGTACATTGCAATGTACAGTAACTACTTATTATAAATTATTCTTGGGCCGCAAGTACATGTAGAGATATTGTACATTAGAATGAACATTGGGCGTTTAGATCTAATAGCATAATTTTAGCTTGGGCCTTACGAGGTTAGTTATTTAATCTCAAACTTAATGTAAAAGTAAAGATCAAGTGCATAAATCATTGCTAAGACCTCAATTGATCTTTAAAATCATGGATTATCGATTAATAATGGTAAATTGGTTCGTTTGGTTGTGTTTTATATCTTAGTTGCCACGTACTATAGTTATGATCGTTTCCAATATTCAAACCACGGACCGATTTGGTTACTCTGGGTAAAAAAAATACATTTGCAAAGTGGAATGCGCTCCCGGCGTTCGTATTACCGAGTGCATACAATCTGAACCTATTTAAAGCTAAGGAACAAGCAACTTCATCGTCGACAAAATCTTCGTCCTCCAAGAGCAAGAGTTTGTCAATAGCAAAAAAATATGTGTCAAATTGCAGTTTCCTAATCTATCCGCGTTTTGAATATTAGGAACGGAAATTAGAGTACGAGTAATTATGGCCCCGTTTACGCTCTTTCGGTACCGTACCCAATGCAAATTTAACCTTTTTCGTTAGCCCTCGGTAGCAAAGTACTAAAGATGTGGTACGTTTTCGCCCCGTCCTGCGCCTCTATTACCGACGGTAAAAACGATATCGTAGTTGCCCTGTTACGGTATTGTTATGACGTCAGACGCCATTACTGTCAAGTAAATAAGAGCTATCAAAACGGTGATAATACGATAACAGAACAAAAACGATATTGTTTTTACCGTGTTGAATAGAGGCCCTGGACACAGAATAAGTAATAGTACAAGTGCCCTGGAGTAGGTACGTATGTCCCTACTATCTTGTATAGTATATTGTAAGGTACCACAAATCCACAACATTACATCGTGACGTGAAAAAACACAACAGGCGAATTATGAACTTGTTTTTTTACATTTTCAATTATATAATGACTTCAGTAAAAGAAAAGAACTCATATTTCGAATGCAAGCGCCGCGCAGGTCCCGCGCGGGTCACGCCGGCGGCGATTTGTGTGCGATTTACGACGTTCTTTGTTTACTCAACGCAGACGCAGCTATTAATTATTAATCTTATACCTTTATTTTATTGGGTTCAAACGAGTTGGTAAAGTGACAGTTTTGTACAGTCATCACTCATCAGCAAAGCTCTCAAGAGCCCTAGTGTGTCGTAAGATATTTATGCGGGCCTAGTATGGCGCGTCAAATGTGGATAAAGCATCCGTCACTCTCGTACTTATATGACGTGTCAGAAGGTGACGGATGCCTTATCCAAACTTTGTCACGCGATAAACGCAGCCATATTAGGGCGCCTGCTTACTGTATGTACACTCTGTCAAGTACTTTCAGGTTCAATTGCTTAGATTTAATCGAGCGCATACTAGGAAAACAGTACAAACCAGGAGAGTCGTGATCGTACGTCTGGATTTTTTGGTCTCTCGAAACCCTAGTAGTAGAGGAGTTGTATGAAAATTTGTAGGTGATAGGTCAAAATAATTCCCACAAAGACAGAGTTTGATTTTTTTAGTTCCTTGTTTGTATCTTTTTGACATACTAAAAATATAGAAAAATATAAGTGTGCAAAACGCGTTTTTTTGAACGCCAAAATTTTTTACTTCAAAAAATTTAAAAAATATTAAATATCGTGTGGGGTATCAAATTACAGGAAATCACACAATAAAAAAGGTTATGAGATTGATTTTATAAACCAAAAATAAATAACAAAGTGGTGGCTGAGAAACTGAAAGATTTTTCAATGTAGAAAATTATTTTGTACACTGAAATCTCAACTAAACTATTATAGTTTTACACATCACAATTCGTTTTATAAAAGAAAAGCATATTTAATTGATGAATATTTTTATTTATATCAATATAATATAAAAAATAGAGGCTGTATATTAATTTAAAAAGTTTTATCAGTGATAAACTCATTCCGGGACTGAGTTGTCAACGTGACAAAATGTCCAGTGGACGAATTGTTTAATGGTCTTAAGTAAGAGTGTCAAAACGTACGAACGTAAAATGTATAAAACGTTTATGCGTAAACGTAAATGTTTTGGTGACAAATTGCTAAAATGTATGCTATTTAGAATGTGTACATGACAAAATGTCCAAAGCATTAAATGTATCATGGTCAAAAAGTAAAAATGTCAAAATGTCTAAACGTCATAATTATTCAGTAAGAATTTGAATAGGTACCAAAATGTATATATTGTCGTGTAGTAGGTGTTGAATAAAGTCGAGTGCTGAGATATGGTACAACTTACTAGGTACTTAGGAATAGCACTACATGGAATTTTATGAAACCGGTGGCTTTTATACATAAAAATTAATATTTAAAAAAAATAGTAGCGAAAGCAAATGTTTTAACAAAAACTAGCCTCTTAAACAAACAAACAATTAAAAAGGTTCAAACTTAAACAGTATCACGACACCTACACAATAGCAAACATAAACATGAGCATTCCCCTCCCTGATCATTGTATGTTGGCTTGTACGTTTTAACATTTACACATGCTGTTACTTTTTCATTTTGGCACTTGGGTTATTTTAACACTTACGTATTTAAACGTCTGCACATTTTGTCACCTACTTATTTTGAAACTTTACGCTTTAACACTTACACACTCTGTCGCATTTACATTTTGGCACTTGGTTATATTTACACTTACGTATTTAAACGTCTGTACATTTTGACCCCTATTCATTTCGACACTCACTTTATGGGCACTTAACAATATATCCCCTGGACATTTTGTCACGTTGACGACTCAATCCCAGAATGAGTGTAACTTATAATATGGAAAAGCACAAATATCATCAGTTTTTGGTGATTTCTTTCAGCGATGTCTTTTAAAAATACAAAATGCCAGACATGAACTCTATCTTGTGCTCTGAAAGTGAAAACGAAAGTTCAAAGTGTGTAAAATTGATTACCAAAGGTATACAAGGTATCATAAGTGCAAGTAAAAATCGAAAAGACAGTATCCATGAGTTATTTAAACCATTGCCTGATCATCCCGTGAGTGTCCATGTCGAATGCCGCCGTTTGTACCTAAATCCCAATAATATCAAGAGTGAACTGAAATCAAAGTTGCATATTCAGGATGAAGCAAGCACCAGTAGAGTATTACGGTCGGACATATCTAAATTTACATTTAAAGAACACTGTTTGCTTTGTGGTCGTTTTATTACTGACAGTGAGAAACGTTTCAAATGTAGCGTTAGTGAAGTCCGTACAAAAATGTTTCAAAATTTGGTAATGAAGGCGTGTAACTCCAGAAATGATTTATGGTCAGCCAATGTTCAATCACGATTGCAATCAGTAAATAATTTACCAAGCCATTTATCACCAGGCATGCAGCGTAAATTTTCGAAAAGGTGACCTAGCAAGTCTCTTGGATGACCTGCAGACAAAAAAAACATGACGCTTTTTTGGGATAATTACGACAATTGCGATATTTTTGTAATTCAGGGTCTTCTTACTAAGTTTCTGGTAATCTAAAACAATATTAGATACTGTTGGACCTTAAGTTATCACATTAGTTATTTCATCATCTTTGGACACGATAATGTTACCAGAAAAATGTTCTAGCTTCTGCAGCATCCTCACATTAGTATATGGTTCATTATCAACTGGCAGGACGTCTTTCATTTGAGTCACCAGCTGCTGGACAGAAACAGTCTCATCATTTTCTTGAAACCAACTACATACGCCCAAAAAAGCGTCATGTTTTTTCAAGAGACTTGCTAGGTAATGTATCTTGGGAACCAATGTACTTCTTTGGGACTGGGTCACCTTTTCGAAAATTTACACTGCATGCTTGATGATAAATGATATTTGTGCTTTTCCATATTATAAATTACACTATTGCCAATACAAAAAAATACGCAAAACTTTTTCCCACCATTCGAGTACATACATCCTTACTGCACTCTGCACCGATCTCTATGGTACAATTTTAATATTCTGCCAAGCAAGTTTCCTTAGAGGTGCGTTGAGTTTATAGATATATTTTTTTTATTAATATACAGCCTTTATTTTTTATATTATATTAATATGTATTATTAATTAAAAATTAATTAATTAATTAATTAAAAATACTCATGAACTAAATATGCTTTTCTTTTATAAAACTAATTTTGAAGTGTAGAACTATAATAGTTTAGTTGAGATTTCAATGTAAGTACAAAACATTTTTCTACATTGAAAAATCTTTCAGGTTTTCAGCCACCACTTTGTTATTTATTTTTATTTTATAAAATCAATCTCCTGACCTTTTTTAGTGTGTAATTTCCTGTAATTTGATACCACACACGATTTTTAATACTTTTACAAATTTTTCAAATTTCAAATTTTTGGCGGTTAAAAAAACACATTTTGCACACTTATATTTTTCTATATTTTTAGTATGTCAAAAAGATACACACAAAGAACTAAAAACATCAAACCCCATCTTTGTGGGAATTATTTTGACCCCAAAGGCTATATCTCCTCTACTATAGGCTCGGGATTCACTTGGTCACATTTCAGTCACGGTCACACAACCGGTAATAATTAAGTCCCACGCGTAATTCTCGAGCCGTATTTTCTCGGATTCGCAAGCAATTTCAGGCTCTTAAAGAATACTAAATTACGCACACAGTTAAACGGCGCCATCCCAAGTTAATCATAAAAGAGCTCGCATCTCCGCAATTATGAGCGATCGCTGCGCGCAACAAAAACCCATATTTTGTTTTCAATAACCGTGCAAATTTCACAACGCGAGGAGTGAACAACCTGCTCCTCCACCACGATGACTTTAAACCCTTCATCTTGAAGCTGTGTAAGTAGGATGGTGCTATACAAAGTATTATCATGTCTCTCTCTTTTGGGATAGTTGGGAGGTACTAAGGGTATTTTGTTGATACGTCAGCCGCTCGTTTTCCCATCACTCAGCATGTTTATTTTTCAATTTATCCTGTCAGTGGAGTAGCCCGCTGAGTTAGGGCCGCCACACACGGCGCCGACAGATTACCGCCCGCGCGCGCGCCGCCCAAGTCCTGAGCGAGAGCACTCCTGCCCGGCGATGCGAGCCTGGTAGTTTTAATTGTTGGTTGTATGTAATTGTTTGATTTGTGTATGGTTTGATTAACGTGGGTGTCATCAGGGGTGTATGTATCATTTTCTAGTAGGCTGTATCATTGGAAAGGTCTCAACAGTGTGGTTTTATCTTTAAATGCTGTCAAAGTCAAAAATAAACATATTTTCAGACCGTGGCTTAGGAAATTTACCTTTTGACGGTCGGTGACCACTTCTGGATTTGACCACTGCTGGATTTGACCACTTCTGGATTTGACCACTTCTGGATTTGACTACTTCTGGATTTGACCACTTCTGGATTTGACCACTTCTGGATTTGACGACTTCTGGATTTGACCACTTCTCAAAATTGCTTTCGCGCAATGGAGATACCTTGTATACATCTCGGTTACATTTCTTTTCATGTTCAATCAGTTTGTCCAAAATAAATATGTCTATTACCGTCTAATCACAAACGGAGAAACACTCCTTTGCATTCATTATGCCCTTAACCACAGATCAGGAAGCATTTCTTAAAAAATATAAAAGGGAATTTTTAAGCCGAATATAAAGTTTTACAACTTTTGAAATGGAATGACAGACAAACGAACAAAGCAAGTTAAATAAAAGCTTGTAAGGAGGCAAAAGACTACCCAGACGAAGGTACTTTAAGCAAGTGAAATAGTTAATTGCGGCCTGAACATGTAAAGTTCGGACCGCGGGAAACGCCACGCGCCGTTCCAATCTTCGTTCCAAACCGTACGTGTAAATGCAACTGTCATAGTAAAATAGTAAAAAATGTACGGTTCGGAACGAAGATTGGAACGGCGCGTGGCGTTTCCCGTGGTCCGAACTTAACGTGTAAAGGCCGCTAATGTAGTCTAGTATATGAGTAGAGAAGAACGGCGGGCACTCCAACAACAAGAGCGTAGCTCCTAAATAACGAATATTATGTAATCCTAAATTAAAAGGCGCAACTTAGCAACATACAACGAATGTATTAACTTAAATTTAACCGACAAGAAAACCAACGCACAGACGATTGGACAGCCCTACTAACGAGAGCTCGTCGAGGCGTCGAGAACCTACAATTAGACTACGACCAAAAAAAACGCAGTGCTAATACGCACCCAGACAACTAGCCATACTGCGCGATGCCGTTTTACCGCCCAGAGACCTTCAGCCTTATACCGTTATAAATATGGCACATTGCAAGTGCTTATAAAACGAGGTTTTGCTTTCGAAAAGTAACTACGTTATGATTGATACAGAGTAACGTATTCAAAACCTTACACCATTACGATACAGGTCTAGCAAAATGAACCAGTTAGTTTGTAGAGGAGGTATGGGAAAATTGTTGTTTATTGTTTATTGGCACAGACGTCGGCCCGTCTTGAGTTATTGTCTTGAGAATTTACCAAAAACGCGTTGAAAATTGATTTTTCGTGTGCGAATTATGGAGATTCTGTATTGGTTCACGAGAGAAATATTTACATAACGGGTCATAGTGGAAGATAAATTACCAAAATAACCTTGTCTCATGAAGGTTTAGTAAATAAGGCAAATAAAAATAACCCAACAGAATTGAGATAATACACCGTTTCAGAACTTCTGATTGAGCTAACCGAGAAGCGCCACCAGAATACAACCTTACAAAAAATAACCGCAATCAAATTACTCGTTCAGAACCAAACCGATATTTTTTTGTGTCGGAAGTTAATAACTTCAATCGCGTTGCCATTACAATGCAAAATACGACAAATAGAAGGAACAAGGTTCTAACTGTTCTCCCTTGATTTCCTGATTACACCGCTCCAACCTACTTTCTTCACTGGCTTCATTTGGCTTTGCTAACTGAGAAAAGTTGGTTAGGCAGGCGGCATGGTTGCCAGTGCCACTGACGTACTTTATATACAGGTCTATGAGACAATGGCACAGAAAACTGCCCTAAAATTACAAAAGTGATATATAACCGCCGCAAAAAAAAGGTTAAAAAAAACAGCATTGTTCACTCTATTTAATTAAACCATGGTGACCAGGAGAGCATAACTCTAAAGGGCTAGTTAGTCAGGCTCGCGAGGTGGTGGACCACACAGGGAGAAGGCAGTGGCTGGCCCTCGGCGGAGAGAGGGCTGTAATCACGGCCGGCGCGCTCCCGTGAGGGACCGTCCGATTCGCGGAACAAAGAATATGTACCGAGCTTTCAAATGGTAACATTTAAGTTCTTTAAAATCTCAAGAACAAGAGCGAGGAGTTTTAAAAGTGAGTAGGTACAAATAAAACAGAATTTGTACAACAAGATGAATTACCAATATTATTGGAAACATCTTTGCTGCGAAATCTGGATTGCTCGGTACTCTACTGCTGTAAGAGCATTGATGCAGGCAAATTTTTAACAAAGGAATATAAGGGTTTACAATTGCCCCTCAGTCTTATCTTCAAAAAAGTCAGTTACCTATTTCGATTTGGACTGGACGACGTCAGTCGAGATCTTAGGTATTATTCACTTACTCAACGACTTTTCAAACAATCTTAAAAAAAACGTCATAATGACAACGTGTTGGCACCGCAACGCCCCGCAACAGCTGATAGCCGATCCACTTGAGATGATGTTACGCGCTCCGAGGCGATCCCTAGATTACAGTGATCAAGTCAACGGATCGACTCCCAGGGCGCGGGCCGATACTCACTCATTCATGCTTCCCTGGTACATGTCACCATTGTAACGTTTGACTTTCCTTTTCTGTCATGACAACATTATCAGATTATTATCCGAATACACTTAATACCAGATAGAGAATGTTAGAATATAACGTATTTAAATTTTTAAAACGGGTAAAAAATAATGCGTTTTAAACCAGATACTGCTAGCATGAACAACCGTGACGAAAACGAAAGAATCGCCTGAGAGACGTGTAGAGTTTTACCTACAAGGAGCGTGAAATAGGACATTTGATGCAAGTGCGGAAAGTATGTAATTTTACACGAGTCCCCAAGGTGTCTTGGCCCGAGTAAAAATTACAGATCCGCACGACGTGTATCGAACGACGTTTTAATACATTTGCGAAAAAACTCCAATGAAACAAAAATAAAACAGTAATAAAAAGAGACAAGTTTACTTACTTCTTAGTCTGATAAAATTTCACACGGCAATTTGAACAATTAAGGGCTGATTTTTCAATCCAAAGATAAAGCTATCCGGAAGGTAAATTTTAGCTGTCCTTTTCTTTCATATGACTTCAGAAAAGGATAGTAATACATCTAACTGTCAGATCGTTTTATCTGGGGATTCAAAAATCAGCCGTAAGGGTAATAAAATGGAAAAGTAAAAACCACTAGTGCGAAAAATCCAACTTTCCCGCACGGTATGCAACTACAAAAAGTAAAAAGAACATGTTCGAAAAATCCAACTTTCCGCACGATATACAGCTACAAAAAGTACCACTTTTTGAGCCACTGTATTAAAAAAAACCGGTCAAGTGCGAGTCGGACTCGCGCACCGAGGGTTCCGTATTGAAGATAATATGCTTGGTAACCGCAAAAGAAAATACTCATTTTGTTTTAAGCTTTACTTTCCAGGTAATAAGGTCGATTTTGACTAGCCTAAATTTTAATACAGATTTTCTTAGTTTTTTTGTTATTTCTCAAAAACTGTAAATAATGAACACTTTATTTTATTTTTCCCAGAAAAAATAAGTAATTATCTATACGGCAGGATTTTTTTCAGAATTTTTGATTAGTAAACTTCGGAGATAAACGGGGGGGAACGGTAATTTTTTGTACATTTTTAGCTATAAATCAAAAAGTACATTACAAAAAATTTAAAAAAAAATAGTTTTGAAATGTGCAGATTAAGACCTTTCATATGACACCCCATTTGCTATAATCGAACCACTTTCATTTTTGAATCCCCCATTCTAGACCCCTTTTCAATTATTAATAAAATTAATTTCATTTTTTTTTTACCACCAATTGATGCGGGCAAGCAAGTTGTACAACTATGCCAAATTTCAAGTTGATAGCATTTGTAGTTACTGAGAAAACCTGCTGTGACATACAGACAGACAGACAGACAACGAAGTCTCACCATAAGGGTTCCTTTTGTACCATTTTGGTACGGAACCCTAAAAACAGTTAAAATACTCCCATAAAGTAACCTGTTTTCAGGAATTCTCACTGTCTACATATACGACATTAAAGAGATTCGAAACTTATTATTTGTCTTTAAACCTGTTAAAATATATTTAAAAACCAAAATAACCTCATTTGTTAAATAAACGGTTGGAGCTCGCCAAAAGACGTCAAGCGCCATAATTGCCGGGCAGTCGCGACTGCCGCGAGCCCGTCAGCGAATGATTTGACGAGAAGGCTTTAGAAGTTTACTCTTTATACATTATGGTGTTCTGGTACCGTAAGTAAATTAATTACGATTTCTAAATGCTCTTCTGGTCTAAAATTTTTGCCCAAATTTAACAGCACTTGCTAAGACTTCAAAACAGAAACTTGGTAGACCTCCAGTTATGCAGAGGTGAGCTTGATTTTTTAAATGAATGACCAGACAGTAGAAGACTACGGGCTATGAAGGTGTGGGGAGGCCTTTGAACAGTTGTGGGACGGGATAAGTTTACATGTACGTATTAAGTAAATAAACAAAATAAATGGTGATTAGGAATTATTCTCATCAGAAAGTGTTTGCAAATTTTAAGTGAAATCCTGTAAAGGTGCGCTTACACTAGTCAACATGGACATCTTATTCTATTCCACAATAATAGAGCAAGACAGCTATTGTTACTGGCTATAAATTGCCGTAAATAGGTAATAGGTATGGATTTTTAACTCGCATTTCTCAACAAAATATGAAAATACCGTAAAAGAGATCACCAAAAGTGAAACTGAAATTAAAATCAAAATCGACAAGAAATAAGGATGATACAAGCATTTGAAACTGCTAAATAGACAGCGATTATACAGAGAGATCTGATATGCACTGTGACGTGATGTAACACGTCGGCCATACAAACTCAATGATAAATTCTGTTTTGCTAGAAAGCGATAGGAACAAAACTTTGTTGGCTTATATCTTGGTTACTTTTATAGTTTTTCAAATAATGATTTTTCTCAACTGCTTGTTACATCAATCAGCTGTTATTGAAGCTGTAAAAAAAACATGAATATTCCCTATTGCCATCCCGTGTAAGTGCAGCTTAAGATCAGAAAAAATGTAAACAATATTAATACATATGTCAGTACGTATGATATGGATGTAAATATATGTTTTCCCGTCCGCAGCCGACGAACACGACGGCCAGAAACCGTATCTTTCCACTAATGGAACAGACTCGTTTTATTTTCAATTATTTTATTTTCACACAAGCGCCATTACCAATTGCACGAATTTGCCAAAACTCACTTATACATTTATGACGATGGATTGCAGAAGTAAATGTCTCATTTAAAAAGATATTCAACTGTGTGTTTTTGTGAACATACGCACCTTCTTCGAAGTTGACGTAACGTTGAGTGATTCTGCTTACGCTACTAAACTTACCTGAAACAAAACAATATAGTTGAATTAATAACAGCTATCTATGTATTACAGCGAACACAAAGACAACCAAAACAATGAATTTAATCTATATCTTAAATATATCAAAGAAGAAACTGACTGAGTGACTGAATGAGATCATCAACGCACAGCCCAAACCCCTGGACCTAGGGACTTGAATTTTGGAGGAAATATTCTTTGGGTACCCTAGGGGTGCACTAAGAAATTATTTTCCGAAAATCGAACCCCAACGGGAAGAAATAGGGGGAGTAGCGGAAACCAATTTTACGCGTCCAAAATCGGAAGCGTTCTCCAGTAATAGATATACATAACTACAGTAGGTACTGTTTTCCGCGTCTGTCTCTCAATTTCTATCTGATAGGGATTAGCGGCCTGCACACGTAAAGTTCGGAACGCGGGAAACGCCAAGCGCCGTTCTAATCTTCGTTCCGAACAGTACGTATAAATACGTCATAGTAAAAAAGTAAAAAAAATACGGTTCGGAACGAAGATTGGAACGGCGCGTGGCGTTACCCGCGGTCCGAACTTTACGTGTAAAGGCCGCTATTAGCGGAAACCAATTCTACGCGTCCAAAGTCGCAAGCATCCTTTAGTAATATAGTACAGTACTTTTTTCCGCGGTGGCCTTTCAATTTCTAGCTGATAGGGATTGAATATGCGCCACGTTACGTCTAATGGAGTTAAAACTTCACGTTTGAACTTTCAGTAGATTAGGATGTGCGTTGTCTATTAGTCAGTCATTCAGCCATTTTGCCAGTAACATAACAGTTTTATAAGTAAAGGTGCATAATGAAGACGAACAAGAGGTCAACAGAGCTCGTTCGAAACCAATCTCGTCTAATTCAATCTCGGACAAAGAAACAAACACGCACGTGTCAGCCAGCAATTAAAAGCAAATTAACAATTCGCCCGTCAAAAACAATCTTCATTATCCAAACTAGGATAGATTCTTTCCATATCCTAATTCAAAGAATATTAAACTTTATGTTTGAAGGGTAGGATTCGACATTGGATACTGTTTGCCGGTCGTATAGAGATGAGTGCAAGCTCATACAAATTGTGGCAGACACTGGCCGCCTATACCTTATTGTTTTTTAATGGCCGGCCCGCCCCCACCGCGCCTGCGCGATCAATCATACCAAAGCAACCACTTTTAATTTTTTACTTTATTTTACGGAGCTTGTTCAAATAAAAAACGAGGATCGAATTCCCCGCGGCGTACTCGGGCATTCCTATGAAAGTTTTAAAACTATATGTAAATAAATTAATAGGCGAGCTGTAGGGTTAACGCGCTCGTGGAACACTTGATCGAACGTGCGTTTTCAAATACGAGAATCAAGTATTTTTTTACCAAATAAGCTTTTTTCTTTTCAATTTTAAAAGACTGTTGTTGAGCATAATAATGTCCTCTTATTACGAACGTTTAATTTTAATGTTTTCTGAGGACATCGCGTGGCCTACCGTTTGTAAACGGGTTATATTATATTCGAGTTCTGGGGGAATTATTCAAAATATACCTTTTCATCATCGTTTTTTTGCAAGTAGGTACTGAAAACCTTATGGATACTTAACTAGGTAAGGTTACTTCTAAAACTTGGGGTTGCTAATAAACTGATTAAAATCAAGTTTTTACTCGTCTGGCAATTCGGATTGTGTAGGTGATGTACAGTCAACAGCATAAATAAGTGATCATTTATGTACCTTGTCGCTTTCAATCGTTTCACAATTTTGTACAACATATCAAACACGACGTTAAAGTGACAAGGTACATAAATGATCACTTATTTATGCTGTTGACTGTACAGTTGTTTTATCTCACGAAAGCGGGTGGGCCGTACCTATAGGTGTAATGCGTACAGACACACACACTAAGGAGACGCTAAGCGACTACATCTACGCACTTAGAGATAACTTGCACGTGCATTTACACACACAAGTATGGCCCACCAGCTTTCGTGAGATAAAACATCTGTATATGGACAATCGTCCATAGACACTGAGCTATAAAAAAATATTCTCTCCTTACGCAATTTATTAGGACACTATAAATATGTACATATACACCCCTTCCGCCGGAACGAAGCTGCCCTATCTGCCATCGGCCAACTGGCACCCCCTGCATTATGCAGGGCGCCTGGTCCGCACCCACGAGTTTATGCTAATTTCTGTCGCTAATATTATACAGTTTCATCAACTTTGTTTAGTGTGGCAAGCCCGTAAATAAATAGACAAATAATTATTTACTTTACGCAACAGAAAGTGTTTGTGTGTTTAATTTTTTCAAGACTCAAGAATTAAGGCTTTATGAGCTCTTGCCTTGAGCTAATGCCTATAGGGCTCTTTAATACTCCCAACTATTAGGGCTGAAACGTTATAAGCTCAAGCATTGAAGATTCAAGCTCAAGCATCCAAATGGTATATACCTGATAGACTAAGCATTAAAAAAGCTAGTCCTGGTCACTAATTTAATTCAATTTAATAAAAGGACTACATTAGTTACGATAACTCTTTCCCCGTCGCTCCACATTAAGGCGCGCGACGCTAACGACCCGGTGCAAGGTGTTTACGTCGGCCCTCGCGAAATATATGATTGTGTCTGTTTGTTTTTTGCCAATATCTTATGGTTTATATACGCCTGGTAGTTAGTGATGATGTACACCGTTTTAAGTGCTGTTTTTTAAATATCAAGTCACTTGGTGCATGCAAAAAGAAATAACGTTGTTTTTGCAGTTGTATAATAGAACCACCGCATCGTGAATACTTACAAAGTCAAGCGAAAAAAAATGCTCCCCGTGCTGTTGCATGCAAATATGATAGCACTTCGTTGTACAGAAACAATATGATAATAATAATAGATAAGTAGACAGCTACACTGATACAGTCACATCTAATAATATGGACACAGTAAAAGTTTCAAAAATATGTCGGTAAACACGGCTCTGCTGCAAGAGAATAAGGTTGTATTTATATAAATGTATAATATTTATAGATGTGATTGTACAACTAGGTGGTTACAAGCAAAGTTACTAAAATCGACCACACTACAATTGAATACTTGACACATCTATTCTCGTATGGGTCAAGTTAGGCTAGTAGCTACATAAAGTGTACGCGCGAATACGAGAACACAATTTATATACCACCTTTGAAGATGTCATCAAAACTGGCTAACATTTCGAAAGATGCTCAAACACAATGCTCCAAATGTCGCCTAAAATCAATCGCACTTGTAAAATGCGGTGTGTTTTTTCAGACCATGTGTTCGTAACCTAACAGAGGAGGAAAGGTGACCGGAGACTTGAGAGGGACCTATTTTTAGGGAACAGGGCGCCGGCGCATGCTCACCTGCCGCGAGGCAAAAATAGGGACACGGGGATCGCAGCAATTAAGAGTGGTTAGACAAAAACATAAGAAACTTAGGCCAAAATTCTTTTAAAGCTGGTTTATACAGCTTTTTGTTAAGGAAGTGTGGACCCCTAGTGATTTTTTACGAAAATGACTCTGCAAACAAGCAAGACAGCTCTGATGATAAGTATTTCCAGGCACCTAGGTATGGACCTGTAATATTAGAGATGATGCCATAGGTCGGATTGGAAGTTTCTTCACGCCACTTTTGAAAATGTGATACAACTTTTGAAGAAAAAAACAGTTATGAAGTTCATTCCACAAATGCGAGCAATGTGCGATCCTGCAAAAGATCCTGTAAGCACTTTATCATGTATGAGTTCAACGCGCTTTCTAAGAGTGGACCACAATTGTGACGATGTATTGCAATGAATCTTATTCTATAGAGTGCTGCAATCTACACTAAATCAACTGAACACCACAACACGGAACCTCCGCCCTTTTGACCCACTGATGATCCAGATCGAAGGCCCGAGTACCAGGCCGCAATGAATTACAGGAGTCAGCGCAGCTCATAAACACTTCTGATGTAGAATGAACACAATTGCAGTATTAACCAAAGCGTATTAAGCCCTGCACGATACAGGGTCAAAGAACAAGTGTCCTAGGGCCAAATGCTGACGCCAGAATAAAACTTTACCGGAGCACCAGGGACACTAACGAAGCCTCAGATTTTATAGCATTCTGTAAAACGGCGACCCAGTGTCACCCTCAAAAAAGGCGCATATCCCACATAACAGTCAAAGCAATTTCAATCTTAAAGGAACCGCTATAAACTCATATGTATTAAGGATCTTCATAACAGTTGCGTCCTTTTTAAGGCCTGGCTGGGTTTTATTGGCCCAACCGTGTGAATGGTCAAAGATTTACGGTGATGCCAATTACCAAATAACAATTAGTGCTGATATATGGGACCGACAATAAACTTTTCAATTTGCAGAGAAATATGGGAGACCTACCGGCTAAGTTCAACCCTTATGAACCCTCAGAAAAATAAATGCAAATACATCAAAGAAGGGTTACAATAGGGGGGTACAGGTCGATTAATTTAAAACTAAACGCCCCTCCACTAATCGATCTATCTATTCGTACGGTGATTACCCAAAAAAAAGGTTTTTCATTTTGTCATGGATCCAGATTTCTTAGCCATTTGACCTATGAAAAATACACCCACGTGTTACGTTGGCGGGGCGATCCGTTTACGATGAGACGATCTCTACGTTCGCATGATTCTCAACCTTTGTGTATATGGATCGTGGCGACAGTTTTGTGGACGATTTGAGGATGCTGATTGCTGAGGTATCAGACCCGCTAAATTTATAGCTGTAAAAGTTTAAACCCTTTCAAACTGTCCGCCAACGGTGACATCCTAGCTATGTCCTAGAGGGGAACGTATCTGGCTCTCAGAACCGAAGTTTCAAACTATAACTGTACGGTTAAATATCAGGACTGCATATTGATATTAAAATGTAAACGAAATAACATCAAGTGGTTTGGGACCTATTATCCCATGAGTCTTAAAACGACTGGGACATACTCATATTACTCATACTACACTATCATTTTGGACGGGATAACTGTACTCAGCAATCCTACCCACACACTCTGTTTAAGTTAAGAAACACAATCTCAGAGAAACACATCACTTTCCATAGGGACAGTGTTGCTGAATGGATTTAACTAACAAATTTGTCTCGAAAAAAATTGATTACACAAAATACTCGAAATAAATCGTCATATCAGTTCCGACCGAGTGCTCGCTCATATTTTTCTCAATCGGCATCCAAGAAGTCCGGTAGTCGATTTATTATTTATACAAAAAAATAATCGCGTCGTACCGCGTATGATTGACGCCGCCGCCCGCGCACCGTTTTACATATAAATTACCAATTACAGTGCGCGCGGACACCGCCACTGACAGAAGCGCCGTGTTCGCCATCCGTTATTCTAACAATTTTTTCATCGTAGCTGTTCAATTCTGTGTTTGTTGTCACTGTTTTCTGTCAGTTTTGTTTGGAATTTGATACCAAACCTCTATTAACTTTTTAATATCAATTATTCATGCTATTCATGCTACTTTGAAATTCCATCCGATATCACTTTATAGTCAACGGCTAAACTCTGCATTATGTGCCAAATAAGGAACGTTGGAAAATTATATTTGTACAAACGCAGGATATTAGTTAAATATCGAAAGGTCATGTTGTAACAAATGACATCATTACTTACTGAGGATGGTAACGGAAGTCCAAGTGTCGTTAATGCAGAAACCAATAATTTATACAATAGTAAAGGTCAAAATGTTGATAAATAATTAATGTAATTTCTATCAAGACGACGACAGGAACTCTATGTAATGTACCAAGCCACCATACTCCTATCTGAATCTTCCAAACTCACCAAAACGGTAACGGTAGCTACTTTTAATAATAAGTAATGAGTTAGAAAAAATGCAGGATAAAATCCGATGTAATAGATGAGCGAGGTATGTATTGTAAGTGGTTCGTCTGACCCGGGAATATCAAAGAAGCTCTCATTAAAAGTATGATTGATCTGTGGCTTCACCAATACGGTAGTCATTTGGTTTGTTTCTAAGCAATCAATGGTAAACCATTTTTAATAAATAATGTCAAGATTAATTTTCTTTTCTTGAATGAGATTTGTTCGTTTGGGTTGCTTCCCAGGTTTGAAATTTGTATCATGTTATGGGTACTATTTGACTATTTTTGTGTAAAATTCTTCAAATGACCAACAAATCTTTCACCGGGCCTCATGGGCTGTCAGGAGGTATGTTGCGGACCAGCGCCACCCGCTGAGCGCCCCGCGGCACACACGAGCTGTCCAACATCCGCCTGCGGACGAGCCGCGGAATTGCCTTCACACCCAGTAACGATGACTTCTGAAATGCTATGCAAACCTGGTATTTGAATGGTAATGATAATCTTTATGCGGAGCTCAGATTGATGACATCCGCTAACAGATAGCTCTCTAAAACAGCAAGTCACAAATGTATGATAAAATACTTGGCTTTCAGCAAGTGTACAAATTCAATTGCAATGCGAATAATGTGAGAAATTCCGGCGAGGATATCTCACACGAACATAATTCCGCTATTTCGTTGTTCGATTCCAGGAACATTTAGCATATTCAGTTGATTGTGTTCCAATGCACGGCTGGCTTTCTTATCACGTGTCGAGATGACTTTATTTTGATATTGCGCGCAGGTTGTTTATCGCCCATTGTGTTTTTATTCTCACTGCTACGTGCCGCAATGTCGGCGCCGATGTTATAAGTGACAAATTTAATACGTTAGATGCACTTATCAATATTCGGTAAGGGTCGGCAGCTAACTGCGTGGACTAGACTGGCATAGCTATTGCTTATAATAGACGTGTAGTCGGGTTGCGTTATGCATAATCAGTGGTGTAACACCGGATTATTAATTTCCAAACTGTCCTTTGAAAGCCGCCCGCAGTCGCGTCCTCGTGCCGTGGAGGCGTTTTAACAGAGCATCGCACTGCAGCAACGGAATCAGGCGACGCGTGCTAACCGTCGCTTTCAAACGCTTCAAGGCGTCACATCACCTCATTAACTTAAACAAAGCGAGCTCCCTTTACTTTTTGATTTCCTGGTAGCCACTTTTATTTTAGTTCTTTCTAGATAGCGTGTGTGGAGCGCATAATGAAATCGCCCATATTTCGCGGAACGGTGCAAGTTGGTTGCGTGCGGAGAAGTTTTGCGGTCGGGATGTTTCTATTTCTTGTTTTTGTTTTAGATCCCGCAAATCGATAGGAAACTTTGTTGATGTTAAGGTCAAACGGAAGGGATACGTTTGGTAGCTCATGAATAAGGGTGTACCTAATTTATCAATAAAATACAACGGCAAAAACTCTTGTAGCAAAAAAATATCTTCCATCAATTTTTATCTCACGGACCGTTAACAGGTGACTTCCAAAACGGTCCCATACTCAATTCCCGCCGCATCTCACTGGGGACCGACCAAGTCGCTTCCTTCCTCTAACCAGCACCACGTGGGCACTTTTTCTTCGCCAATTAGGCGGTTCCGCCCGGCAATTAAGACGCACCCGGGAGCCCGGATGCCGGGCGTGTTTGACAAACTCTCGCTCTGGTATGCAACCCTGGTAATTATGTTTGACTGCGCTCTATTGCGTGTGGTGACTAATTAAGAGGTATTCCTGATTTATTACCAGTTTAGTTACAGCAGAAATTTAAACGATAATAAATCATTATACAGTGTTTCTTAAACATTTTTGTTTTGTTATTTTAATTCAAGATACTTACAAACTGTAAATTAAATTCAACGTAGTTCAATCTACTCCGCATTGTTTTTCTAACTACAACTAAAATCTGCATGAAGGAAAACAAAAAGTTAACGACACATCTTGATATCTGGGAACACGGCTCGCAGCTATCGGCGCAGCGGGCGCTTATCGCCCCATCTGGCGCCTAAATTCTTGCATGCACGGGACTGACGACTAACGAGACGGGCATCAGAAGTGAGTAGATAGCCATCTACTACCTGCTTTGTATACTCATAGATTGAGCGTCAATACTTGTACTATAAAGCAGCTATTCTTAAAGTTCTCTTAAAAACAGTCGATCGAGGTAGCGAAGTCATACGAGCGGGCTCACTAGATTGGTTAAGCGGTGAAGCTGAGAATGCACGCCCTTAAATGCTGTTTTTACGCTCTGACGGGACAACTCCGTTTCAACTTCTTCAGTAATTGGTCGGTTGAGTTCTAAAGGAAAGTACCCAGGGCTTTGTAAGACCTCTGCAAGGGCTCCACCGAAAAGTCAACCTACTTGTTTCTTAATGTTGAATTTTCAACTATAAACAATTTTATGTGAAGTACTTGTTGACTCTTATTAACAGAACTTACGTTTTCAGTGGCTCCGTAATATATTTAGAGTTTCAAGAGGGTTCAGCCGCTAAAAAAGGTACGGCTGTAAAACTATCAGGTAAGCCAGCATTAGATGTTGTTTTCACACTTGTTAAACGGAATTTACTCGCGTACAAGAGAGACAAGAGAAGTTGTGCAAGTTTTACATCTTGTGGTATCCAGATGAACATACTTAAAGTCCTCAAGGGTGGGAGGTGTGATGAGGGTGTAAGGGGGGGTTAAAGGTACCGTTTTTCAGATTTTTACTCATATCACGAATATTTGTACAAATAGCATTATGATTACTTCTGACAAAAGTTTCTACATTAAATTTCTTACAAGTTTTGTCATATCCATTTTTTCTCTACGATGAATACTTTAGGACTTTTAGTATGTTCATATTGTTCATCTGGATACCCCAAGGTATGCCTGTACCAATTTTCAAAACTATACGAATTATTTCCCCTGATTTTATTAATTTTCTAGGGTTATATTAGCGACGTATATTTTGAATTAAAACATTTTAATCGTACAGAGTACTTAATCTAACACGAAATGCAGAAACAGGTAGGCAGCGATCATACCAACTCACAGAATAGATACCAGAAATACCTCTCACAGATCTATTTAAAAGAAACTTTATGTAAGCGTGTTCACGGTTTAAATTGACTTGTTTTGATTTAAGAGAAATTATAAATCGTGTGTCAGTCCGTCATGACGCGTGTCAGGTATTCCGGGAGCTGTCAAAGTGACGTAATATGTTTATTTATGACAGCGGCCGCCTCCTTCATCGCCGACGCGGGAACAATGCGGGATGCTCTGCGGAGCTATGATATCCTAGTCAGAAACGGGAGTTTAAAAAGAAGGAAACTTACGACAACATTAAATATAACACACAACTTTATTTAACCTCTTTATAACTTATAATTTGGATAATATTTTTTATTTTAGGGGATGTGGACAGAGTGGTACAGATTTATTATTTTCCACGAACTACAAATTCAAATTCAAAATTACATTAATTAATTATTTATTTCATAAATTACATTTCCATATTGCACATAAATACGAAATAAAATTACCCCAAATACACGAAAATGTCAAGACAGGACGTACTTATTTATGTGTTCTCTATAAAGAGTGTGTTTTTAATGTTTTTATCTAATTTTGACAAGAATTATGTTTGCGTCATACATCGTCATAGCCATACATTTCAATTCCTTCCAAGCGATTGTATGCTATCGTTTTGACACTTCATATTAAAGCTTTGACTTGACCTGTTTCGGTCTACATCCCCATATTCAATGGTTTTTCTAAACATATACTCTGAGGTATAAATATAGAAATATAGCCAGGCAATATTGAAAAGTACAAAATATCAAAACCTTATTAAATGCAAGTATGTCGATCTCTGTATGCCTGGTAGTAAAGTTGCAATAGTAACTGCAAATTGAACGTCCGGTTATCACAGCATAGGCCGTCAATACTTTTAATTAGTAATTCCAAACTAAATACCAGGGGATCATATTTGCATAGGCTTGTGGATATCACCGGGTGGTAAAGGCTATTCGCACAACTACTTATTTATTTACAATTCGCTTCTCGTTTGTTTTATATCTGAGATTTCTGGTTTTCATAAGCATCTACAGCATGTTTAAAATATTACGATGAAAAAAATATATCCGCGTGATAGTACAAAATCATATAAAGGTATGTACGTACTTAATGAATATGTATGTCCGAAAGTCAAAACACGAAAGCACGCCACCCAGAAAATAAAAAAAAACGTAAGAAAAACTAACAGAACACATTTCAAATTACTAATTATGATATATGTGCGTATAAATCGAGCGGCGACACTGCGGGCGGAATGCGTTTTTTGTCTCGCTCCCCCACGACATTAATTAAAACGGTATATTAGCATAAACAAATAAAATAGCCCATTAAGGATTCAATTTACAATCGTCGAAATCGGTTGGATTAGTCGCAGTAAATAATATCTCCGGACTTTCGAGGAGGCCTCGAGGCACGCGCTTCGACAGGGTTTTTATTCGATATTTCCGAAACAATATTGTTTCCGAATGTATTCTACATTGCTTCATCTCGATCGTTTTCTACCTATATTGTTGCTACAGTAGCAATCTTCCCTGGCATTGTGCACAATGCTAACATTGTAACCGCTCAGTTCCTACCTTTATGATTTGCATCTGTCTTTTTTTCACAGCGGAAATGTAATTCATTGTCTTTACAATTTGCTTACACCTGCGTTGACGATTTTTTTAATGCCTACAAGGAATGAAAGTGACCAGAGGGATTATTGTCTAACGCACTCGCAATCACGATCGTTTTCATTTCGAAAATCGAAGGCTTGTCTGCATACAAAATGAAAACAATTGCTCCACTTTGAAGCCGGTTGCGATTGCGAGTGCGTCAGGGAATTGAGACGCGGATCTTAACAAAATTTAAATGGGAACATCTTGAGATATACCCTACTCATTTAAAAAAATATTATAATATCGATTCACAATTAGCGGAAAAATCGAGTAACACAAAAAAAATGAGTACTTCCTCCTTTTCTGAAGTCGGTTAATATATTTGTATAGAACTGATCCTTATCCGAAATTCTGTTAATAAACTACTCGGAAAATTCGTTTTAATTCAAATTATATTACTAGAAAATTATTATTGTGCAGCCTGCAATTTAGTGCTCCACCCCAAAAGTATAGGAACTTATCACTTTTAGAATATTTTCATATTATGAAGTCACAAAGAAGCGTCCACTTGTTACTTATGGCACCGGCAAAAGCGTATAGTAACGAAGACCGTGCGAGAGCACGTAGAAAAAAAACGCAACTATGTATTTGAACCGTAATTCTAGGTTTGAGAAGAACATAAGTAATCTAGTTTATGTACTGTGTGTAGAGGACTATGTGATAATATCTGGGTCATACACAGATTTAGGTTATCGCCTTTCCTGTGGACATACCCGAACTTAACGTTATTAAGGCCTAATTATCTGGCTGAACCCACATCGGCGGCGACGGCGTCAGATCTACTTTAGTCATATCAAATAACTTATATGCACACAAGCCTTTAACTATTGACCGATTGATGATTTACGTCACATCCTGACAAGCGAGGAAGCCGCTGACCGAGTGCAAGAAAGGGGTGGTAGAAGAGATCCCACAGGGTCGAAGAGAAGACAAAAATTAACACGGCGTGGGCGAGCGAGCGAAACGAGCGAAAGATGGGTCATGCAGAAGCGATTTGGATAGGTTAGGTTAGAACTCAATAAGTCGGCTCTATAAAATTAAGGTTCCGTTTTCTTATAGTCCATAACGATTTCCATAATAATAAGTGTTAGTCATAATGTTGATAATCATAATATTTTATTCATATTATTTGCAGTTCTCATTTTCGCAGGTTATATTTCTCGAGTCTTAAAAATATATTCATTACTTTTTACTGTCATAATGTATTTATTGATTACTTGTCATAGCAATTATAACGTCTAAAGTTTTTATACTTAAAGTTTAATCAACTAAAGTTTGCAAGGATGTAATAGCAGTAATACTTCCGTAGGCATATAAAAAAAACAGGAGTAAAGCGGTTCACAGTTTTTTCAGCTTACGTTTTGTACCAGAAAGTAAAAAGATCTTATTATGAAAGGCCACATTCGTTTTAGCCAAGCCACACCAAAACCACAGATATAGATACCTGGTTACCAGGATATAAGCAGCTAAGAAGAGGCTCAGATTGAACCATAGCGCGTGCGCGGTCGCCCGCGGCGGCGCGGCGGGGCGCCATTGTCCCGCCGTCGGAGCCCCGAGGTACCCCACACGTTGAGCGCGTATCGATGTCATTGATTATCGATAGTCGATAAAACAGTTTCTGTATTTGTTTTGTAGAAGGAGGAAGGAATACTGGTTTGAATTTTTGCAGTTAACAACGGCGGATAATGAAAACAAATGTAATAATTTTAACATAAATACATACATCAAATCACGCCTGTTTCCCAGAGGGGTAGGCAGAGACCACTTCTTTCCACCTGCTACGATCCTGACAAATCTCTTTCGCTTCTTCCATATTCATACATCGAGTCATTTTCAGTATTACTACGATTTGATTCGAAAAAGTATGCCTGGGGCGGCCCCTGCCGACCCTCCCACTCACTAAATAATAATTTTGAGTTTACCCCAAAATCAGAACGGAGAGAACGGAGGACACTTATACACGTTTCCAAGAAGAGATAACTGGTGAGAAGAAGCGCCGCAAAAAACTCAACAGTCAGTCTTTCTATAATTATTATATAATTGTATGGCGCTTCTTTCAGGCTTTATGATGGCTCGTATTTAAAGTCCATTTTAACCAATGGCAACCTAATAAATATTTTCTTCCAGTATTCCAGCTCAAGACTCGTTATGATCGTTAAGTGCGGCGTAAACTAGCAATAAAAATTGCAGAAGTTAACTATAATAAGAAAGCAATCAACTTCTGCATTTTTTATTGGCTAGTCTATGCCGCGCTTTATACGTTTAGTTGACATAAATGAAGTCGCTCTTAATGTAATCCACAGACAGCATCATCTATGCTATCTATCAGTTTTTCCCTCACAGTGACGCTTGTAGAAGTGACCAACTGCCTGTCTATCTTCTAAGATAGAGAACTGATTCCATGCACCGAGATACAGACTAAAAAGCAAAAGGCTTTCTGACATACTCGTACACAACGTTATAATTATAAAACAAGATCTTTGATTAAGGATTCAAAAGTATCGATAAGCGAGTTAGCGCCGCACTGGCGTGGCGCCTCGCCGCGGGGCCTTATTGTTCGTGCACCTAAGTGCCTCATATTCGGTTACCCGCGCGCCGCGGACCCGTATCGATACCACCAGGACAACACGAAACAACCCTATACCACTCCTGTACAACAATAAAATAACAACCTTATTAGTTATATCATTTGGTTGCGTTTTGTAGTCATGCTTCAAAGGTGGTTACGTCCGTTTAGAGTAAAATATGATATCATAATTTTCAATTTTACTACTCCTTGAATACACAAGAGCTTAATAAATTACCGGACAAAGCCGCGCGTCGCGCCTTATTCGAAGGCAGTTTTGTCATGCGATTGTCTCTGCTTTACATGTAATTTATAATATTTGTTTAATAGCCGAGAGAACCTTAAATTTTTTTTATAAAGCAATAAAATTGGATATTTATTGCGTGGATTTCGTTAATGCCTTGTAATGCTAATGCCCTGGTATTAATAGATGTTACGAGCTGTTTACGAGCTCTCTCCACTAAATACTCGAGTCGACATTACTTTTATGGTTGTCGTGATTCTTCATTGATTAATATTGCTATCGATTTAATTAATCATGGTACGGAAATATCATAAAAACAGTTACTTACGCGTGTAAAATATGACCCCATCATCAATTAATGGTTCGAAAGTAATACGTGTAATGTCGATTATGTTAAATGTTTTCGATTCTAGAACTGTCTTACTACTATGATTCATTAATATTAGGTACAGTCAAAGTCATAAATAAATGCACGTTCCCATAGATATTAATACTTCCGAATGTACACGACCAATAGCAAAAAATAGTAATGGTTTCATAATTAATTATTTTAATTAAACATATTGATGACGTTCCTTGACTTTACTACTAGATGTCGCCACGGGACTATAAACCAACTCGATAACACGACATCTTGCGACCTTAGCTTGAACTAGATATACTTTCACAGCTGCGCGGGGCGTTCACGTTGATATCTAGGTGGTTCACTGAGTTTCAACAAGATGGCGCTGTAAGATGTTTTTCTTAAACCTAAAGCAAAATAATTAAAAACTATCCTACCTCAGGGTCTATCTTCTTGTATTCCGAGTCCTCCTCATCTACTTCGAAGTACAGCTCAGTAGAAGTCAGCGAGACGGTACCAGGAGCAACCAGACCGGGCGCCACCAGTCGCGCCTTCGTACTAATGTTCACGGGACCTGTCGAGTAAACTCTGCGGTTGTCATGACGTCCTGGTATGTGTCACCAAAATGTTTGTTTACTTAGGGGAATGTTAATTGAACGCCGAATTCTGGTTAGATTCGTAGTTATTTTTTGACATGATAGTTACTCGGCTAAACTTGGGCTGTGTCGGTTGGACCGTTCAATAGTTATTTCTCCCTATTGCCTCGGCCGCCATTACTGTCAGGTACAAAAGAGCTATCGTGACTGACAATACGATAACATGTCGTAGGCAATATGGTTTTACCAAGTAGACTGCAGGCACTGAGGTCGTAATATTAGGCGGTTTTGAATTTGAAAGGTCTGATTTTAAAAAGTACTATGTTGAAAATTGCTTAGTCATCTTTACTCATTATTTCCACACAGTACTTCTAGTAAAAAGCCATGTAATATACTTACGCTCCTCATTCCATTGACATAAGGTGCAATTTAGCACTCAACCAAATACCCTCTTAAAGTTGATTTTCTTGTGCATTCGACTTCAGTCGACTTCGAGTCGACTTCAACGACATACTTATTTGATAGGAAGTTGTGTCAACATTTAAAGACGTTGTAGTTTGACCAACTCTACTATAATTATTTTGGCATTAGCATTTTAAATGGGTCAGTATGGTGATTTCGAAAAATATAGTTAGGTTCATCTGTTCTTAGGAAATATTTTGGAAAAAAAAACTGCTCTGAAGGTCCAAAACAAAAACATGTGTCGAGGGAGGGTCCCTCTCGGGGTCCCACTCGGCACATAATGCAAATCGTTCCTTACCACTCACAGTATCCATCACAGCAATAAAATGTGCGTGTTTTGGAAAAACTACTTGGTCAGATTCCCGGTAAATATGTGAACCTGTAAATGCAGTTTTCCCATTTTTTAAATCGTGGACTTAATTCCTAAGAACAGATTACCTTTATTCTTAGACTAAGTTCGGTCTAGCGAGCCACGTTAGAGCTCATTCTAGAAAATAAGTAGTGTACTTAAAAAAAATAGGGTCGCCGTCATTGAAACCGATGAAGGACTATATAGTTTCCAAATTGCCAATACTGACCTCCACCTGAATAAACTTATCAGAACCACTGTGATTGGTCAATTGGAAAACCACTTCGTTTTAGCACCTGTGCATTGTTCACTATCAAAGACTCCACCCAGACACAATAGTTGCTAGTTATATTTACGAAGGCGTTTTTAACCTCAATTTTACACAGAAATGCAAGCATTTCTAATGGCGTCGTTAATCATGACCACAAAATAAACTCAACCTTTTTTTAGTAAATGCATATCTTCCATTGCCATTCTTCTTCTCATTGGACATTACGAGAACATTGCATTGTTTTTTTCTTACCCGTAGGATCGGCATCAATTTCCCGATCGTCTACCAGGAGTTCAGCGTCATCCAAGAGCTCAGCGGCTGCGGGAGTAGGGAGCTGCGCGCCCCGCCCCGCACCCCCCGCCGCTATGCGAGCGTGTAATTCTTCCGTTGCCTGTAAAACCATTATTTGGTAAATTACGATCTACGAAGTACACTTGCATCTTTTTTACACATTTCATCTGCAACTGACCACGGTTGACCGTCGGTATGTTTATTGATATTTTTATATCAAAATACCTAGTTGATGCTCTTGAATTTAGGTTTTAGTGAAGTGGTAACCTTAGTCTATACGCCTAAAAGAAAATTGCAATGTCATAATTGCAACCATAGATTTAAAATATGACAAAATCAATAATGCACAAAAACCTCATTGAGGTGTGAAGATTTTTTCGACGATCCAATTAAAATGAACGTTTTCTTGTTAGTTATGAGATTGTGGGCGTACTCAATTGATTTATTTTGTACTTTGCACTGTATTGCGACTAGGCCACCATAAACTACCTGTAGCGTAGGGTTTTACGTCGGAAGCAAGTTGGCGCCCGGGCCGCAAGCGGTTCTTTTTTTAAGCACCATTGTTACACCTACACGCAGGTTTTATGTGAGTTTTTCTTATTTACTATTAAGAATTTGAATAGTTTTTCTAACCTACGAAGTCACGCCCCACAACTTACACACAAACGTCAATTCAAGTGGCGCGCCATAATGGATTGAAAAAAAAACGTACAAAATATTGTGTTCTTTACAGTAAGTCGTTTTGTATCTATAGATCTTATGACAACAAAGTCCACATTGGTACCAGGCCAGCATAACCCACCTGTAGTATAGCGTCGTGCGGCGGCGGCGCGGGCGGCGAGCGCGCGAGCGCGGCGGCGGCGTGGCGCTGCCCGCGCGGGTCCGGCACGAGTCTGCGGCGACGTCGCGCGTCGTCTTCCCAAGCGTCGAGACGCCAAAACTGCGCGGTGCTTCTGCACACAGATAATATTTTCAATTGTACATTTAAAAACATCCAAGGAGGTGGCTCCAGGAGGGCTTTTAAATCAGGGCCTCTGTTCTACTGGGTACCATATCACTTTTGGCATGTTATCGTATCGTTTTCACTCAGCCGCCTTTACTGGCAAGTAAATAAGAGCTAAAATGCTAACGTTAACAATACGATAATATACCAAAGGAAATATGATTTAACCCAGTATTTACGTTGCGCCTCTATTCTAGGCGGTGAAAACCAAATCGTATTTGACCTGTTACGGTATTGTTTTTAACTCTTCTGCCATTACTGTCATTTAAACAAGACCTATCAAAACGTTGACAATACGATAACAGGTCAAAAACTATATTGTTTTTACCGTGCTGAATAGCTTACACAAAGCTTTAAACACATAGGTAACACTCCTTTTTATGGTGCGGCTCCACTGAGGCGGAGACGAGCGGAGCGGAGAGGAGATGTGTAGGGATTGACATTTTGACAAATCGTATTAGTTTAAATCCGCAGTCAAGCGGGGTTGAGGGGAGCGTAGAGGAGACGTGTAAGAATCGACCAATCATATTAGTTGAAATTCACATCACGTCCCCGCTCCGCTTCAGCGGAAACAGTCTAGCGGAGACGAGCGGAGCGGAGAGGAGACGTAACTACATTACTACATTAAAATCACTCCACTTAGCTCCGCTCGTCTCCGCCTCAGTGGAATCACTTAGCTCTTTTCACAGCTCTGCTCCACTCAGCTCCGCTCGTCTCCGCCTTAGAGTTCCATACACAAAGGGTACCAAACGAGACCCCACGGGACCAAGATACTCTGTATCTTTTGAATCGTAATAGACAGCCCGTTTTATTTTACAGAATAACTATTACGGGACACGCTCTCCCACTATCCTGGTATTTTTAAAGCACGTAAAAAGGCAAACGAGCACTCAGACTATCTGTTGTCAAGTGACGTATCTTAAGCTTACCCGCCGGCGGCGGCGTCCGCGCCGGGCGCGTGCTTCAGCTTGTCGAGCAGGCGCGCGGCGGCGGCGTGGTCGCGGCGGCGCGCGGCGGCGATCAGCCGCTCGCACGTGCGCTCCTCGTCGCCGCGCTCGCTGCCCGTGCGCGCGCATAACGACTGGAACAAAACGGATGACGTGTCAGAAGTTAGAATGACAAACTTTACAGGAGAGCGAAATTACCGTGTCTTTTTCGGCGCTGTCACTTGTTTTTGAATTTTGGTTGATGGCTGATGCCCGGTTCCTATATTCAAGAAACGAGTGGTTTTCCTTACGTCTCGTTAAAATTTGACACATTTTGTACGTAGCAAATGTCAAATTTTAACGAGACGTAAGGAAAACCACTCGTTTCTTGAATATAGGAACCGGGCATGAAACGTTTAGAATGTGATCGGTAAATCGGTGAGCAATGAGTAGCTCTATCCAATGAAATTTAAATGTAAAATCCGCTAATTTTCGACATAAGTGGTGTTGTTAGATAAGCGACGATATGAGAGGTGTTGATGCTTCCTGGTACAGTCACCAGCAATAATATATCATCCAA
The DNA here is from genome assembly GCA_948252455.1 of Acleris cristana. Lineage (NCBI taxonomy): Eukaryota > Metazoa > Arthropoda > Insecta > Lepidoptera > Tortricidae > Acleris > Acleris cristana. Next base: position 12,018,744 of record OX411790.1, on the reverse strand, counting down.
CATTGGGCGCAAAAATATCTGACACGCTCTTATACCCCTAGTAATAAAGACGTGTCAGATATTTTTGCGCCCAATGTTGGATGGTATATTATTGCTGGTGACTGTACGATTTTTGCGATTGCAGCAGATCATCAACGTAAAGTAATCAACTATTGCATCAATATCGTTAGAAGCCGCGAGTACATTTGTCTGATCTGTCGTGACTACCGTTCTGAATGGTTACCACAAAGCACAAAATTCGAAATTTTGGATGCCACATCCCTTTCAATCAATATCCAGGACTAAATCGGGAGAAAGGGATCTGGGTAACGTAACTTCTATTTTCAAAGAAAGCCGTATATAAACAATATCGTTCTGACGGATCACAAGAAACGCAAGACAAATATAAACCTGGCTTTAGGTAATTACAAAGCTGCGGCCACGGCGGTAATCAGTAAAAGCGTTGTAAAAAAACGTACCAATGAGTGTAATCAATCGTTCTTAAAGTCAAAAAATAGTTTCTCAAATAGAGACCATACAAAATCAAAATTATGTTATGTGATTGAAAAGCACACGTATATTCCAAATTCGTGACCTGTCAATAACTTTTCATCATACAAAATCTCACCTCAAAATCTGCATGCTTAAGCACATCGTCAGCTCGCATCCTGTTCAGAATAAACTCCGCCTCATTCGCGACCCTGACGATGTGGTCCCTCATAGCGTGCGAGAGCAGCCGACCCTCGTTGATCAGCTCGATGAAGGCCAGGCCAGCGTGCTTCTGCAGGGAGTTCTGCCACTCTTGGGAGCACAGGAGCATCACCAGCTCCACCACGGAAGTGCTTGACTTGAACGTCTGAAGACCTGAGGAGACCAGCGTTTGTGAGTTTGGGGAGGAGGTGAATTTTTTAAGCTCTCCACGCTACTAGAACATGAAGTATCTTTCCTTGATAGTTTAGGCAAAAGAACCAAGGCAAAGTTATTTAAAATAAGAAATAAAAAGCTAATTTAAAACGAGATTACAAAAACATGATTGAAACGAAATGAATGTAAAAAACAACATCTCCCACCAGGGAAATAAAGCACAATCGCACTACCCACACTTAAAACCATATAAACAATTATAAAATAAAATAAGAAGTAATAAACTACGTACATTTTTAACCAAACAACCAGGATAACAGAACCAAAAGGAGCTACCATGCTTACAACAGTGTACCTTTACCCTCCATAAGCAACTCCTGTCCGTGGCTGCCGACGAGCGTTTTTGACAGGAACGGTGCGAAATCCAGCATGATCTCTCTGAGCAAGGGACAAACTGGACCCAAGGCCGTCTCTAATTTATGTGTGAGAGATGCTTCGCGGGACACGCCGTCTACGGACATGTTGGCGTTCATTGCGTTCAAGCCCGCCAAGGTTTCATTATCCTGAAAATCAAATTATTATTGCTGTTACTTAAACATCCTATTGTTGACACAAAAAGACTAGGAATATCAAAGCAAATGTAAAGAATTCTGCCACAACGACTAGGATGGAAGAACAGTAGAGAAGCTCGGTACGAATGTGTGAATATATTATTGGATTCTATTGAGTGGTTACCGGATGCAGATGTCTCTGCGCTGCCTGCAAGCTTCGGTTCTGATGCCGCTGCTGCAAGTGGTGGTGCTCGCTGTTTCTCTGATGCATTTGCTTTTCTATGTCTGAAATGTAAATGTAAATTTGTTAATACGTTGAATAATAGTGTGAAAGAAGTTTTTATTTTATTTGTATCTTTAATTAAAAAAAAGTCTAGAGTATTGGACGAACCTCTCAATAATTATAGTTTGCTCTCACTTCAATGTTAAAACCATTCATGATCACTAATTTTATTGTCACTTTAGCCGATTTTCATCAAAAGACCAATCTAGTTTTAGACTCAAAGTACGGTTAGGTTGTGTCAAAATGTATTTAACCGTCAGATTTAAACCAAATTTAATCTTTTGGAGCAGTCAGAGAGAGAAAAAACAAAAACAAATTACTAGGCATACAGAAGAAGTGAAGTACCTTCGTGAATATTGCCCTCGTGGTCCCTGGTTCTTCCGGTAATGGTAGCCGGGCCTCGCTCCCCGTCTTCATTGAGGTTCACATCTGTCCACGACTCGTCGTTGCTGACCTGAAAACATTATACAAAACAACTTAATTTCGTAACTTTCATCCTATAGACGATATAAAACCATGGACTCTATCAATGAGTAGTTACTATTGGTAGTGGTAAATGTAGCTAAAAGACATACTTTACTTTATTGCTGTACTGAAGACGAAATATATTTGTTTTCAACTTTTCACATGAAATAGTCTTGATGATGGCAAAAACCAAAACAAAGTCTAGCCAATATTATGTAAAATTAGTGGTAACATTGTATGTATGTTACCACTAACAGACGACGTGATAAAAAATGACAATATTAGGAAAAATTATATGGGAAATTTTATTGGCTACTACAAGTTAATTTGTTTCAGTGTTGGTAAACAGAAAATACAACCTCCTTCGGTTCCTACATACCGGGTGCTTGTTGTCGTCAAGCGCGATCTCACTGCACGATTCAGGGTCGTTGTTGGTCGTCTCTGTCGAGTTGAGATGGAAAGAGCCCGCGTCCTCGATCGAGTCCACGCTCTGTTGATACGCACATAAGGTTCAAATATGTTCTATGTATGCTAAAGTGTGCAAATTTTATAAGCACGTCATGGAACTGGTAATAAGTAATTTTGTTAATTTCAAATTTTAAGTTAGTGAGGTCTCACAAAGTAGATTACTTACATGATGTCTCAATGAAGTTAGTGAATATTTTTTTGCTAAGTAAAATTTATGTTTTTTTGCGATTATTGCAGTTTATTTTCCAACCGAGATTTTCCCAATTCATGATTTTTACAAGATTTTAACCATCTGTAGATCTTCCCATTATTGATTACAATATTGAAAAGACCTCCATATAAATATATACTACATGGCACATTTGTGACAGGTAACACTGCCAAACAAATGCATATGGAAATAATCATGAATGGGTATAATTGATCTTCGTTATACGTCGACATTATAAGTTTTATACAGTTTAAAATTAACACGCAATGGGTGACAAGTGCGACAGTTTCTAGTAAGACGCCTGTAGTGAGGTTCAAACAATACCATGCAGAGGTTTTAACAAGCAAGCGAAGCATTACATGCTATACTAATTAATACTACTTAAATCAATAAAAAAGTCACGTTACAACATTTTGTGGACAAAGGAGCATAAAAGATTTACAAATAACTCGATGATGATGTACACTAGTGACAAAGAGAATTTAAAATAATTCAAACAGTTTGGCAGATTATGCTATCGTTAATATTACATTTAAATGTAATGAACACTTTAGTGTTTTCATGTGAGTGAATAACAAATTTATTTATGTAAGTTCTTGACGCATAATGCCCTAAAAGCATAATGTCTTAAACACAGAATGACCTAAACGCATAATGTCCTAAACGACACAATATGTAGATTAACAGAATCGACGGAGCTCCACTCCCGCGCAGCTATTTCTTGGTGGTTTGGCCCTCCGGGTCTGCTGCAAAACTAACATAACCTAAACCTACCTCATATTTATCCCGTTCGACTGTAGTTTGTGTTATTTAACCGGATATGTGTGTCATTTTGCGGCTAGGACATTTTGCGTCTAGGACATTTTGCGTCAAAGGCATTTTGCGACTAGGACATTTTGCTTCTAGGGCGTTTTGCGTCCATAAAATAGGGCATTATGCGTCTGACCTGATTTTGGTGAATGTGTGCTAACTAATGTTATATACATATAACATGTTACAGTGTTTGTACTTTTTGGAAATTACATAAGTGTGTGCCTGGTGCTGTGCGGAACTTTAGTAATATATGGTTTAGTATATACTTACAAAGTTAGTAGGTATAGGTAAACCTTGTGGTGAGCATTGAGCTACCTAGAGTGACATTGTGTGACACGAGGTCATATAAGGTGACAAGCTGTGTTCCATACACTTGGTGTTATTTTCTTTACTGAATGGCACTGTAAATACCTAAATCTTTTTTAAACTCTTAGTTTATCTGTTCAAGGAACCAGGCTTACAGAACCAGTCAGTAGTCACGCACTAAAACGTATTTCCATAATAATGTGTACAAACCAAATTGACCACTGACACCGTAATCCCGGATAATGTTTTGGACCTTGCGGTTGGAGGCTTACAACAGGACAATAACATTTATTTAGTACAAGGAATCATCAACCTAAACACCAAGAAATTAAAGGCCATTTCAGACAGATAGTAAAATAATAGGTTTGATATCACTGAAGCAGGAGCTCTACTTCGCAGTACGTTTTTGCTACTACAGCAAAAACTAAATCTGAATCTACTGGATAGTAGAAATCTTCTTTCAGTCAGTTAAAATAACTTTAAAAGAGAGCATCAGATACATCGAAGTAGAAAAAGTCCAAATAAGAAACACAACCAATCGCTACTAGCAAATAGTCGCGCTATTTTGAAACACCTCCTCCCCTACAGATCAGATGCCAACTATATCAGAAGTGATCCAAGGGATCTTAAAGGAGACGCAAGTTCTAAGAGAAGGGAACACCGATTTGGCGCTTTTCGTTGGCGTCAGTCCTGGACTAACCTTGGGTTTGGGCTGCTGCTTGATCCGCAGGCTGGATTTAAATAAGGGTTCTTCTTTCTCGGAGCTAGGCGACGCGACTGGCGCTGGAGTGGGCGCTGGTTTGTCCCCCGGCCTCAGCTCATCGGTACTTGTCTCTATTTTCGCGGCCCCTTCAGACTCTTCAGCCTCCTTCTCCTTTTATATTTTATTGCAACAGCAAAACAAAACGAATGTAAGAAGCGTTCACAAGTCGCACATCCAACTGTCAACAGCGACACCAAACACAACACGAGACGGCTAACAGCAAAACAATCGCCAAAAATAATACGGATGGGTTGAAAATGGCTCATCGCTTACCGGACCCAAGGTCATGCATTTAAATATACTGTTTTAATCTTACAACTATTCTAAGGCGATGACCAACACGCTAACATGCTACAATACGGACTTTGTAAAACTATTTCATTTAAAATACGAGTACCATACCTATTGAGAATGAATCCGGGAAAAACATGCCAAGGGTATCTTCTACGGAATCGTTAAATAGTCAAAAGATATTTTAAAATTTCAAAGCGACTATTCCTACGGACGAGAAAAGAGTGCGGTGAAATGGTTTTTATTATATCAGAGATAGTCTAAAACCTTTGAATCTTCAGGGGAAATGTAAACTATAGATCTTAATTACGATGGAAACGAAATGCATCATCAATTTTGTAAAACGACCTTACCTTCATGGAGGGGGAATCCAGTTCGTTGATGGTCGAGTTGTTCTCGTCGACGACTATCATGGCGTACTCGACGTCGTCGCCATTGTGTTCTGCGGGAGAGACCAGAGTCAAGTTACTTGGCTTGACGAGGAGACAGCGTCAAACAACACTGACAAAGCTTGCTTTAACAAAGCGGGTAGGTCGAGGCCAATCGGATCGGCTACACTATTCTATTAGGTTTAAAGTTATTTGGAATTCTGTGCACCGTTTTGCTGTGTTAATGTTGTGAACAGAATTCCTTCTAACTAACTAATACAATAGAAATGTAAAAAGTAAGTGCATGCATTTGGATTAAATTCATGATCGTTATACTACTCTACATGATGAGGCAACTTAAATGAAAACAAACTTAACTGAAGCAGTGCCAAAGCGGTGCTTAACCTAAACACACTGTTTTATTTCTGTATCTGTTATATTATATATTCTCATGTGAAAGTTTGTAAACTAAATAAAACAATGTTCGCGAACATCGACTACATTTAGTATGTTGGGTATTTTCATTTTGCGTTCACATCACTTCCCTGGGCTTCAAAATAAAAATGCTGTAAAACGAACTGTTAACTCTAAGCAGTGCTGGATTAAAAGCTAAAAAGAAACCGGTAGAGTTGTTCCACTGCATTTTATTTCAAAGATCAAATAATCAAATTTAGGCTTGTGTTGAATCAAGATACTACAGTAGGCTGCTTTAAAACCTACAGTAATTTCTCATAATGTTTAAAACCTTTTGTTGTATCATGTGAGTAAAGTTATTCCTGAATCTTCTATGTTTTGGACCAAATTAGCTACAAATGCAGAAAAGCATGAGCTTTTTACTGAGCAAACGGTCAGCTGATGGTTAGTGATCACTGCGAACACCTGCATCACGATATGATTGCAAATGCATGACGGGTTATTAAGAAAAGCGTGTCTTGTTTTTCGAAGGGCCTATCAGTCGTGGAAGATGCGATGCGAACGCCATCTGTCTCGTGCCCGCGTTACCTGCGTGCGGGCGGTGGTAGCTACCGAGGCGTGCGTGCGAGTGATTGTTAACGTGGCTGCAGTCGAGCTTGCAGTGCGCGTGCGCGTTCGAGGGATGGCGGGCGGGGTGCGCACCCGGCAGAAACTGCGGGTACACGTGGTGCGACCACTGGGGGAACAGCGGCCGCGAGCCTATGCCCACGCAGCGCACGAAAGTACCAGGGGAACAGGGATAGGGAGGAGTTAAGGTGTATTGTGAATGTTTGAGGAAGGTGATCGATACGAAATAGATCACGCATGTAACGACAGTACCAGGAGAAAAGAAATGAGAAAGAGGTAATGTGAAGTATGTGGAGGGACGAAAAAACGCGTTCGTTATTTTAGGTTGTATGATACGGAGGAAACAAAAAATGGTAAGAAGTGCGGATCGAGATATTTCAAAGCAGAATTTTAATGGAATTTAAGCATTTCACAACCAAAGAATATTGAAAAATATCACATGTTTGCCATTAGAGAAATATGACGAATTAGTGCGTCATTAAATATTAGGAGATGAGAAATAATAAAGAGGTTGAATGCGAAAGGGAAATAGAATCCGTAAGGGCGGACAAGGACAGACGGTTCGATAAAAAATGCCGTAGATGAAAATGAAATGAGGATGCAGGTAGTAATGGTTATGTGCGAGCGGGAGAACAAATAAGGGATGAAGGATACAAAATTTATGACGACGAAACGGGAGCACAGAATCAAGAGAAAAGAAATGGTGGGAGATAAATGTTTTTTTACGGGAGTTATGACAGGTATAAAGTGAGAAAGATAGTTTATCCGATTATTCCGTTGCAGAAGAACAAAATCAACATAGCGATAATAACATTAGATAGATTACAAAATCGTGTATTGCCACAAACAACCAAGCAGAATCACAAAAGAATAATGAAACAATTATTAATGTGTGTGTTCGATCGGTCGCGAGCCGTTCGGTCCGATGTGTGTATGTGTGTAGTACGCACACAAGTTACCAGTGTCCCAAATCGTGACGCGGAAATCAAGCGGCGTGAAAAAAAAGGAGAAACGACACACTTGAGATTAACAGTCCGAAGAACCTCCTAGCGCCGCGATCAAAAAGAAACATTAATTTCAAAATACAACTTATCATATTCATAATGGTTAAATATAAAATTTTGACAGCGACTGTACGAGGTGACTGGTCAAGAGAATTCAGTTTAGATTTAACATAAATACCAATAACGTATATCTTATAAGACAGTGCGATAAAGCAAAAGAAAATGTAAGAGGCGAAACAAATAGCGCATTAAAATTCTAGTAAACAAATTGGATACTTCTATGAATGATAAAGAAATGTAATAGTTATAATAAATGAATGTAGTAGGTAATATAGAAACGGAGTAACTACTACATAACAGTGGATGCCTTACAGAGTGCACATTGCAGGCTTTACTGCAATGTTCAAATTAAACAGAAATACATATGTACAGTAGGTCTGTATGTCACTGATCAATCAGAAATGTATAAATATTAATAAATAAAATGAGAAATTTGTTTTTTTATAAGTTAAATTACAGGGGTGTGTAATGATCGATATTACAACTTTTGATATATTTTAAGTAGATATAACATTTGATATAATTCCATAGAATATAATCACTCAAGGGGCATACTAGTAGATATTTTCATAGTGTATAATGTTCAAAGTGTAATAGATGTTTGATATAACGTTTACCTAATATAATGAACGTATGATATAAGTATTAGTGATATAATGTGTTATAAGATATAAAAACGTCCACGTATTCATCTGCAAGGGTTCTTCTATGTAGGGTCGCAGTTCTTCGTAACACTCCTCCTAGCTTCGCTCGTCGTCGTACCTAACGAAGACCTGCCTTAACGCAGAATAGGTTGGTTATTATAATAATAGTACGTATTCCAGATTATACCAGTACTAAATTATACCCACTCAGCGTTATATCGAACACAGTTATATCACATATACGTTATACCATATTACTGTTCGATTAATAGTTGTTATATAGTACATTATACCTGCGCCTCTATTCTAGGCGGTAAAAACGATATCGTATTTGACCTGTTATGGTTTTGTTTTGACGTCAGTCGCCATTACACTCAAGTAAATAAGAGCTATCAAAACGTTGACAACACGATAACAGATCAAAAACTATGTGATTTAAACCGTGTTGAATAGAGGCCCTGATGATAGTTACACCAAAAGTGCATTACATCCCTTAATCGTTATATCAACCAATAATATATCAAAAGTTGTTATAGCGACCGTTACGCACCCAAATTACAGCTATGGGTCATGCGAGTTCCTATTGATCCAAATGCACTATTTGAATTATTTTCAATGTATTTTGATGATCGTTTCTAAGTTTTAGCGTAAAAGTATGACTTAACAAAAACGAATAACGTATCGTTTGAGGAAACATACATTAATTCTAAGGCTGCGTTTTTACTAAACCTGTGCGAGGCAGGTAAGTAAAATGCGGGAGGAAAAATCCAGAATACGATACTTAAGTTTTCTAGCTTCGCACAATACAGCTATTCTTTAAGATGAATTATTCCCTCATGCACCACCGCTAAGCTGCCTCGTAAGACTTTTGTGGAGACGCAACCTAAAGGACTAAGTTTCTTTATGAGAGGTTCGTTGATAGAGTTCGTCTAAGCAAAATAATAAACAACATTCGAAAAAGATACGTCAGGACTACCCGTACGAGTATACTCGTACTCAAAATTAAACCACCTTTTTAAAGTTGTACATTGTTAAAATAAGTCGTATGGCATGAATTCGTTTACTACATTTCAAGGTATCTGTACTAAGACACCATAAACATATAGATCAATGTCCTCTTCCTCCTTAAACAACAATCTAAGCTACGACAACTAGATAACTAAACTCCTATGGGATCCTATACTCCTGGTCATACCGTGGTCGTGCGCGTGGTGCGGGCGGCGCGCGCAGTCCGGCGGCGCATGCGCGGGCGGCTCCAGGATGTCCCGGTACTTGGACACCATCAGCACCGAGATGAAGTAGACGATGGCCAGTGAGAGGAACTGCGCCTGTTTCGTTTCCTCCTGTAATTTTTACAAGGTTTATGATGTCATGACAGTAGTTTCTGGAAGATATTATCATATTTGATGCAAGAAGTCCTTCATGTGATAAGCAAAAATAAATAAATATGTACTGCAATTTGATTTATTTTTTAGCTTGAATATTTTAAATGGATCCGGCCGATCAACACGTCCAGTTTACATTGTATCGCGCGCCTAATGTCATAGTTGGTATAAGTATCAAAGGAATTTAGACTACAGTTGTAAATACACAATTTAGATGGTTAACAGCGTAACGTATTGCCTTTTACCATAACCTCATCTATCTATATACATTGTTCACCTGATAAGGTAGTCAAATCTGTCACTAAAGAATGGTATGTCTGTCGAGACCGTACCATTACCCAATCAGATAAGATGGACGGAAAAATGTATTCGTGCTATCAGATGGGGAAAAAAAATTGGCCTTAAGTTCCGAAACCAGAACGTAGCTTACAGAATTGTACAAACAGCAGAATTTAAAGGACACATTCAGCCAGCACTGGTCATCTAATTCGTGGCCTCATGTGGAATCTAGGCAATAAGTGATATTGTGAGCACTTACAACATCTCGGTAGATAACGGCACGAAGTCGGTTGACGTCCATATCCTGAAGAAGCCGTTCCGGATCCTTCACGGGGCTGGTAGCGTCCGCGAGGCTCGCCACCACGCTCTATAACACCACGGATGTTATGTTAACCTGTTATTTTGAAATCGGCTGCAAGGGCGTCAAATCTATTAACAGAGTATTCTAACAATCCTGAAACACAGTTCACAGTAGAGAAAGATGAAGCATTGTGTGGACCAGTGTGACCCCTTGTGCACGTTGGGCAAGAGGCCTGGAACACTACGCTGGAATAGCGGCAAGAAAAAATATTACACGTATCACCATTCTCACGATAGTGTACTGTTTAGTTTTCGGTGGCCGTTTTACAAAAAATGACGTAAATGTTCATCTGTTCAAAACGTTCAATGGTCAACCTTACTAGTCATCAGGTAAGTTCTTTTTTAGAAATATGTGCTAACAATTAAGATTAATTTAGGTAAATTCAGATAATAAATTCTGTTTAAAATGACGCCATTGCAGCATTTGCAACTAACGGATATTATATCCAATATTATTTGGTTTGGTTACGCAAAGCTGTTTAATTTATTCAGATTTTATTTGGATGGTGTACAACTGTACATACAACAATGCCTTTTTTCGTCTCAAAATAATAATACAATGTAAACTATAAATAACACTGGTCACATAGTCATCTCGTTACCTTAAATATAAATTGAAATTTAAGGTATTGATATAGAATACCCGTATTTATAAGAAATATTTTTTAACATTATTAATTTACTAAATAAGAGTAAGAAATAAACACCAGGGGCAGACGAGGAATTGTAAATCTACAATGAAGAAAGAAGTACCATAAATAAAATAATGGGATTCATGCATTTTATGTAAATCTAAATTGTGTCATGAAACAATGGTGGTTTTAAAAAGCATAGATAGATGATAGATCATTTGCCATAGTCTTATAGAAAGAACACCATGCAAAGTGCAGCGTGTGTTGTGTTCAATGCAGCGTATGAAATTGATGATTCGCATCACGTGAATTTATTGATAACAAAGGAAGCGTTGAATAAAGTTGAATAAAGTTAACATTCGTGAAATATATATCATATTTCTTCAAACATAAATAACTTGCCCCCCGTGGATCACCGAAATTAGTCGAAAATGAATCAATTAGTAAATCCCAAAGTACTAGGTAGTCATGAGGGTGTAAGAGTCAGCGTACGGATTTCAAAATACCACCCGGGGTGTTTAACGGTTAGTGTCAAATATCATGGGACGGGGCGTTTAAGGATATGCGTTCTGATTGGTGGGTTAAGCGGGATCGCCCCACCACCCGTGCGAGAGGAGAGTCGTGAAGAAGGAGATCGAATGTTTGTTACCTTGGGCGAGGGCGAGTCGCCGGGACGCGCGGCGCGGGCCGCGAACCGCTGCCGCTCCTTGCACTCAAGGCAATTGCGCACCGCACACGTGCACACCTACGCACACACACGCGTCGCTAGCCGATAGTACTGCCGCTAGACTAACGCTATGCGAGTACTAGACAACTAGAAGTAGTAAACGGTAGAATGCCAAAATCAACCGAACTTAAATGCTAGAGCTAATTGAGACATAACGAACTTCGATCGGTATTATGAACAATATAAACATGGTAAACATTCGTGAGTTTGGCATTCATAGAAAGTTTTAAAATAAAATCTAATAAAAATAAACACTTGAAGTAAAGTGTACTACGATAACTTGCTCTAGGATAATAATATAGGTAATATATAGGAACTATATAAATTGACTATGTACAGGATAAAGAAGTAAATCGTCGGCGCTAACTATTTATGGTATATAGAGATTCTATTGTTAACTTTTCTATGCCGGCTACCTGAGAACGCGTTCCTGTCTCTCTCCTTATACAGCGTGATTGAGACAGAAATACTTTCTAGCAAATCTGTATGTAACCAGGATTTGAACAATGAGTTATATCAATAATATCCATAATAAACCATCCATTCCGTCTTGGAATTATGAAAATATCTCATAACAAAATGTTATCTTGTACTAGGAGTACAGAGCCGCCGAGGAGACTCACCAATCGCAGGCACTGTCGCAAGATGCCGCCACTACTCATATTTTTCTCAGCTTCGAGCTCGGCGAAATTGAGAGCGCTGGCAAAGATGAGCACGTCAGCCATGCTCACGAGTCGCTGGAGGAAGGTCACCGCCACCTCCACCGGCATGCCCTGCGTCGGCTCGATGACATCCAGTTCGTTCTGTAAATAGTTCCGGTGGTTTCTTGTTGTCATAATACTCGTAATTCTAAGTTAATATCCTGGTAAATTCGCGACACAGTCATGATATGATAAAAAAATATCAAATTGAGCACTTTAAATATCTATCAGCTTCCTTATTAGGATTTTTAACAATATCAATTACTTATACATGACTAGCGACCCGTTCCGCTTTCGCTGGAGTATATGTTGTACCTCCGAAATAAATTCTTTATTTGTGTAAATATCTGCATCTAAATGTTAAAAACCCCCGAAAAGACTCCACGAGGGAGGGCTCGTTTTAGTGCTAATAACTTGTGGTTTCAATAAACTAAGCTAAAAACCAGCCAGCCAGCACTGAAATACAAGTTTCATATAAAATATAGCAAGCCGAAATCATAACAACTTACGAACACACGAACAAACAATCTTTAAACACATAACTTTCTTCTTTTTGAATGATTTGTAAGGTTCATTCCCCGAACTGTGCACTCAAACAAAAAGTAAAAAATGCAGAGTAAGTACGTATGTAATTTTATTATTGTTGCGGCTTGTTTAACTTTATGTATGAAATTAGTACAGTATTTGCCTTAAATATTTTTGTCATTTTGGCTCTTATAATACTGACGTTGGGCGAGGTGGCGGACGCAAGCAGCGGCAACAGCCCTCCGCAGGCGATGATGAGGTTGTCCGCGAGCTGGCTGATGAGGTGGACGGTGTTGACCACGAAGATCGCGTTCTCGCCGCTGTTCACGAAGTCGATCACCGACTTGGTGGAGTGACTGCGCCAGACCTGCGAGACAAACCATCTTATGACTAATTTGAGACAACAAAGACAATTGAAATTTAGGCAACATTTCAATTGTCTACAAGGCTGACCGTTGGTTGGTAGGTGGCGACTACCGGTCATATAATATGTAGAAGAATCCCAGAGTGTCAGCAGCTTAAGGTGTCATCTCGTGTTAGTAAAGTACCGAAACCAACTAACCTCTTAATATCTCTATGAAAATCCATCCACAGGTAGCGTAAATACATTGGCGGTGAGTTCAGTTTAAGATTAAACGACCTCTACCGCAATAATACTAGCATTAGGAAAGAAAGTAGTGCGTAAAAAATGTAACCTACAACAGTGTATAACAACTTTAAAATCACGCAATCACGTCAGCAGCTTTACGCCTGAAAACACTTGCCTGTATATCAGTCTCCAGTGAGAACAGGACATCAGAGAGCAGCCGCTGGTGTATGTAGGACCAACGAAACTCCGGAATGCGGAACGGCGGCCGCGTCGGGCCCGGAGAGAACATCGGCCGGGAGCACTTCGACGGCCGCTTTGTTTCTGAAAGGAATTATTGAACTCCACGGTAGATATGTTGTCCTCGTCGTAATCGAACTAAACATTTTCAATTCAAAGTCACATTTATGTACGTCAGTCCATGGGTGAGAGTTTATAATCAAAGCGAAATAAAACCTAAAATAATTCAATTAAGTAGACACCAATACAATCTAGAGTCGTAATGGATGAAATGGAGAAAGAAAAGTAATCCCACCGACACCAGCATAATTTGTTGTATAGCTCATAACTCCGTAATAAAATTATGGTGAGTCGCATTTAACTTAAAACAATATGAAGTTTAGTAACTCACCAAAGTGATTGGAATCTACTTGAGTGCTAGTTGACGCACTTCGTGGCCTCTTTGGTGAACTCGACGTATTCGTTCCTTGTGACGAAACGCCTTCAGTCTTATTACTATCCTGCTTCATCTCGTCATCTCCAGGTAAACTAACTCGTCTTTTGTCTCTTTCCATCGCCTCACGATTTCGCTCTTCCTCGTTTTCTTGCTCTTTCTTATTTACAAGCGAAATATTTTCACTGATTGTTGAAATAGGCGGGATTTCCGGGGTCTTATCATCCTCTGTTTCGTTGGTTTCCATTCTTTGGCTTTCGTTTTTTGCGTTTTCTTTTGTGACCTCATCTTCTTCTTCTGGGTCGATTCTTTCCACGGGTTCTTTCCGCGGGGAGTCAACTAAAAATTCACCATCTAAAGGCAGAACATTTCCTTCGTGCGGATGATCAGAGGGTATCACACGATGGTGACTATTGTCTTCTACTTCTATTAATTCACTTTGTTTCTGTTCACTTCTCGTCACTACGGACGCTAGAATGTCAGTAATAACTTCGTTCGCGATCATTTCTGCTGTTCGCTTCTCGTCAATAATTTCCTCGATTTCTTGTTCGAAATCGTCTCGTCCGTTTGGGGTGTTGCCTTCAGAGTGCAACCCGCCTGAAATAGCACCGGAGTCGGTGTCGTCGTCGGCTTTTAACCGAACAGTTTCGAGCGCTATCGACAGCACATCGTTTACGATATTTATCGCAATGTGCTTCGGGTCATCGCTGTCAATGTCGTCTGGAATGATTGAGTCAGTCTTATCTTGTGATCTCTTAGGACTAGTCGCTTCGCTTGGCGTTAAGTACAATTCGGACGGATCTGATAGTTCAGATTCTCTTTCATTTGCTAAATTTAAAGGATCAGCCACTCGCTCCGGACTCGCCGTCTCGCTGACCGATAAACTAGAAGGAATGCCTTCACTTTTATCAGTGTAATCATCTTTCAGTACATTTTCTCCTACATCTCTCACAGGAATGTAATCTAGGCTTCCCTGTCTCGACAGTGGTTTGTCAGTTTTTTCAGAGTCCGCTTCTATCGTTCCTAAACCGGACTCTGAGCTCTCTAAAAGTATATTATCATTAATAATAGATTGCACTAGTTCGTTTTCCGCGCCGAGTTTCTCGTCCTCATCGCGTTCGTCGACCGCGTTTTCAACTGTTTCACATTTAACACTATCACAACCGTCGTCGGGCACTTCAGTGTCTCCATGTTTAGGGCTATGGTCTTTACACACTTCACTGTAAACGGGTTCTGTAGTCCGTGCGTCACTTGGGTCTTTGCAGCCGCAGGCCTCGACCTCTCGGAGGGAGAGGCCGGTGCCGAGCTCGGTCTGCGCGGCGTGGTGGTGCGCGGGCGGCGCGGGCGCGGGCTCGGGCCGGTCCCAGCCGGAGATGGTGGAGATGGGCCGCTGCTGCCGCTCCGCCGGGTCCGTGATGTTGTCGGCGCGCCGCTGTTCATAGTGCTCGTACATCTGAGCGAATTGCAGCTTGAATTCTTCGTATGACACCTGTAATAAGTAGTCAATAATAAAATTAACAAATCATTACCACCTTCTGGTATTTAATTTCGGACTTAAGGAAAACTTGGAAGAGGGTCCGTACTTATCACAAATTGATGACTCTTTAGGATGATACACAATGTGATGTAGATGTATTTTATTAAGTAAGCTTAACATTTACATCCTCTGAGCTTAGGACTTAAGTTATTAATAAATTACCATATATTATCATCGAGAAGGTAGCTTTCTGAAAGCTTACTAAGACCATACACAAAAAATCTATTAAATATCTCTTCACCTTACCAAGTAATCCTCCGAACGCCCATCTCTCCCGTAACGTAAGTGTATAAATTGAAGGCTTACCTTAGAATGCACGATAGCCAGAGTGTCGACCCAGACGCGCCAGCCTCCATACTCATGCTTTATGGCGTGATGCAACAACATCCTGAACAGACTGTACACCATATCTGATATCTTCTGTTCTTCTGCATTCTTCGGATGGATATAGGCTAGTGCAATCAGCCACTCCTGCCACACGGACATCTGCAGGACTGTCCTTCGGTTCTCACGGTTGTTGCTGCAGAGGAGAGTCATGTCTGATAGGAACAGCTTTTTGACTTCCAGAAGCTGTTCAGTCTGTTTTGATTGGCGGATCAACGTTGCTACCACCTTTAAGATCACTGCGGGCAAAATATGTATAATTACAAACACAACGTAACAACTCGTAAGACGTAAGCCATCATTTCTCATGCAAAAAAGACTGTGTTTGTTTGTTTTTCTATGTCTTTGAAGGCATCGACGTGATATTCATAACAACATGTTTAGCAGTAGAGAAAACTATTAAAATAACAATCTCAAAAGGAACGGGCACCTGATGTAAAGTGCAATGGTCACTATTGATACTAGGATGACAGCACCGAATAAGAGTTATAAAAAACAAACTAACTGGGGTTCTCAAGCCGAAAGTGCGGCTGTGGCTCTGGATGGCTGGTGTACAGGATCTGTTGCCCCACGTGCTCGGTCAGCAGCTCATACAGTGCGTTGTAAGCCGGTAGAGCTAGCGCCTCGCCGCCGGTGCCGCCGCCCGCCAGTCGTGTGGCGAGCAAGGTGTATAAGTTGTGAGGCGACATTACGTCGTACTTGCGTCTGTTGATACACCACTTCCTTAGATATGCTACTCTGGTATCGCGATTATTCATAACGTCATAACTGAGATATAAATAGTCTTTCAGAAAATCGCATTTAAAGTAACTATTAAAGAGGTAAAAAGCCAACGATTCCTACTTTCAGATATGATTACTCTAAAACGACTCTGCCGATTTTCATGTATTATAGGTATACATATATAAAAGAAGAAACTGACTGGCTGATCGATCAACGCACAGCCGAAACCGCTGGATCTAGGGACTTGAAATTTGGTAAGAATATGTATGTATGTCCCTAGGGGAGTAGCGGGAATTTAATTCTTCGCGTGCGAAGTTGCGGGTGTCTTCTAGTTTAATATAGTTAAAACCACCCCAGTTACAACTATCTACATAAACGTTCAAATCCGTCCATCCATTTGGAAAATACGATACAACAGACGAATACACTGATACTCGCATGTTACTTGTAACACCCCGCTGTTATCGTCGGGAGTTAAAAATAGGTATGCGTTTTTAATTTTGATGATTGATTTCTCAAATACTGGTTACATATGTTAATATGTACACAGTTGAAACACAAGCTAACGTTCAGTAAAATAACAGAAGAATAAAAAATCTGGTAAATTAAACATTCATAAAACATTCCAGTAATATTTTTTATGTCCCCATTAACATTAAATTGAATGAAAGCCCCAACAAAATCGTCAACTTAATAGTAAATGCCACTTACCTCCTGTTTGACAATCAACGAGTAAATTTATCTGCTATTGTAAAGGGGCTTCTAAACGGACCATATTTTCACTGCAATATGTGGCCGGCTACTATTGGTGTCTTTCTCTAACATACGAATAAGAGAGGGACACCAATAGTTGCCGGCCACATATTGCAGTGAAAATATGGCCCGTTTAGAAGCCCCTTTAGAAAGAGGAAGGTCTAAATTTATCTGTCAAATATGCTTTTCTTGTCGATTGTGAAACAGGCAGTTAATCTGATATCCTAAGACCAACAAATAGTTTTCTGCTCTCAGTTGGGAACTAGCTGGTTAATGCGCTGTGTACACACGAACTTACTTGTGTGTGCTCCGACTAAGGAAGAACCCGAGAAGTTTCAGCGCCTGCAGCCTGATGAGCTGGCTCTCAGACGACAACAGTTTAAAGATGGTGCGCACCCCGCCCTGCAAGTTAGTTTTAATTGATCAACGAAGTTAGTGACGTTAACGTTTCCTGCGTACAAAGAAAACTTTCAACGTGTGTTTTCGTTACAGGACGATTATTTCCACTTTGTTCGGGACATCTCGGTTTTAATCGTACAGGTTCGTGTTTTCACTTAGTGTATATAGAATCCTAGAATTTACTCACATAAAATATTCAAACCTATTTAGTATAATTAATAATAAAACCTCAACCTAAGTATAGAAACTTAATTAATATTCTAAATATTCAAATAGACTATAATCCACTTTTTATGTGACGGGTTGGTTCTCCTATGGAATCCCTAATCGTCATTGTCCTAATTCATCGTTTGTCCGAATTTTCGTGTATCCTAAAGCCTTTTCCGCTTAGATTTTAAAACTTTTTAGTGTTGTTATAAATAATACAACCCTAAACTAACCGAACCGTAGATATAATTGAAAAACTTAAAAAGTTGCCTGACTCATCTGAAAACCAGTTTAGGGCAAATGAAAATTCGGACAACCGATGTGTTAGGACAAACGTTGTTAGGGATTCTGAAGGACACTCGACGGGTTAGCTTTCAAAATCTAAGGAATGTAACAGTTTTATAAGACATTGAGACATTGCTCTAATTCAGACAGTTAAAGTGATTGAGCGTGTATGGTTTTTCATTATTAATAATACAATTAGTACTTATTGTAAATAACGCTTATAAAGAGGTAAATTCCCTTGTACCTACTAATTTAATATTTGTGTTTTTAGTAAGGCGATGTAATAATTAAATCAAGCCACATCTGTGTTATTCATAGATCTACTGTAAGAAAAAAACATTGCGGCAGGTGATCTACATTGCTGTTTTAGACCGTTCAAGTGCACACATATTACGAATATGCAGCAATGTGTCTCGTGTCATTTGCACTTCCGACCTCTCCCGATGAATGTCGAGAATTGCCGAGTGTCAAAGTCCAATTAATCGTACTGTAGTGTGACTGAGTTCCTAGTGATTTTGGAAGGTTTCAACTTACTTTAGCGTCAAACGCGGGCACCATGGAGCTGGGATGCTCTGACATCAGGGAGATAAGCATTTGTAGGACGTCATGTAGATTTTCATCCTGAAAAATTTAGGCGTTTATTCACTTGAAGTGTATGCAATGAGATATTAATTTTCACCCACATATACTCTCTGGTGACAAAACAAATAATATGGTACCATAAAAACGACATGAAAATCTCTACTTCTCATTCTCTATTTTAGGTGGTATAGCAATAAAATCAGTAATCGGTTTTAAAACATTCAACGACTTTGAAATGTGCGTGAATACCAAGAAAACATACCTCATGCATCGTTGTCAGGTAGTTAAGAATTGACTGAAGCTCGTCCTCTTTCACTCCATTTCCGATCATGATCAGTTGTTTTAAAAACAACAGGATATACGCTCGTATTGTGAGGATATCTTTGTGTGCAGGCCGCGGGCCGTCTAAAAAGAGCCGAATATATGATTAAAGGAATGTAAAATTTGGTTTCGTCATAAAGAGCAGAAACGACACAACTTATTTAACTTGAAGCAGAATCCATGATTTCCCTTGGCGCAGACAGGCACTAAATCGTTTGACAAGACGGGTACGTTAGCATAAAATATGTCCAAAGTTTTCTCATAAAAGATTTACCGTTTGAAAAGTGAAACTTTTTAATATAAAATCAGGTATTTTATATTCAGCAATAAAATTATATTGAGTCAACTTTACGTAAATAATTCTCATAAAGTACTAGGATGGTATGAATACATAGCAACTTACCTAAACCTTTGGGTGTGATGCCGCTTTTTGCTCTTGGATTAACAACCCAGTAGTAGAACTTGAGCGTGTGTACTGTCTGAAGTACTGTACTGACGCGTCGAACGCTGCCGTAGATGTGTGCGTCGGCCAGGAAGTCAGTGGCCAGGTAGCAGTAGAGCCGCGCCTGTACTGCCGCCGGAGTATGCACCCACAGCGCCGGGTTGAAGAGAACGTGGTCGAGGAGCTGCCAGGTCAGGAAAGATTGGCAGAAAGACTGCGATCAGCATTGACTTTACACTGTCCGATGGTCGGTAGCACTGCTCTCTTGCTTTTATAGGACGCCACTAACTGACACATTTAGATTATTGACAAGTGTAAATAAAATATAAGAAATATAAAAGAACATAGTTTGCAAAATAGTAGACAATACACACACACTCTCGCCTTCATTCCTAGAGTGGGGTAGGCAGAGCTACAGAATTACCAACAACTCTAAAATCTTGTTGTTAATTCTGTAACCACATTTTGCACAATCAGGCTAAGATGTTTACCATGTGTAGTAGACAATAAAAGAGGTATAAACTTGCTAACATTCAAAGGAACGACAGCAAAGGATTTTAGCGATACCACATATTTGCGAGATATCTGTTTGGCAGAGGCCAAAGCCCCTAAGCCCCTAAGCCTCCGCGCAGAACACGAGGCAAGTGTACCGCATTTCCGGTCATGTCTAATATGTGAAGCTAAGGGTGTGAACGGCAAGGAGCCATATCCTGTGATCGGTGTGGAAATATTACATCTGTGGAGTGTGTGGGTGGGGCTAGAGATCTGTGTTCTAATCCATAAACTTTACTCGCACTAAAAAGGCTTATTTGAATTCCTTGAACCATAACTAACAGAAAATATCATAAAGTTTGTGAATTATCCGATTGGAATAAACGAACTTTGTCTGGCACGGATAATCCAGACTAAGTAAAAGTTTTTATAGTCTAGTCTTTGGACAAAGTTCGCTTTTTCCTTTTTTTAAGTGGGGGTGCGCTAATCGGAGACGCAAGAGTCGTGAGGAAGCAAGAGGAACATGCGCTAACAACCATCGAGACAAACAGTGGGACCGGCCAGGCCGCGGGGGCTCGCACGGAACGCAACGACCCTCGCTCGAGGCCCAAAGAGTTTTAAATTTCTTGCCTAAGCTAATTTAAAACTCTTTGGGAAAACAATTTAAAACTCTCCTCAGGTATAATGTTGCCATTCCATTCGAGTAAAAAGGTAAAAACTTGACAAAACAAGAAAAAAACGTGATTCATAAGACAATAATTACAAACAAACATTCGCCTTATCAAGGGCGTAGTCTGGGAAATATGATTTGGCTGATTTTTGCATTAAAAATGATCACCACAGACAGCCAAATAATATTTCCCAAACTTTAATTGTATTATAAACAAATTCCTTTTTCGTTTCCCAAATGTGCGTCATAAAATTTGATTAATAATGAAAACCCCATTATACAATCAAACTAAAAATTTCATCAGTTGGACTAATTAATGAATTGTCAAATGATGTCGATTGATGCCGCATCGCCAATTCCTTTGATGCGATGTCCATTGCGTTTGCCCACTAATGAATTACTCTGTCTGTCGTAATCCGATTAAACCGTCCGATGGTTCTCGGCACACAAATCATCGGCGATTCATCATTCATCGGTGCTCGCTTTGAGCACTATCGCAAAATAAAATGTTTAGGCAAAAATCACCAACGTTTCGCACTTACGTATCTTGAGTACAAATTGAAATTACCCGTTCGCCGAGGGCTGTGCGAAGCAAGCAGAGGCCCGTGATAAATTTATTTATAAAGGCAATTTCCTTGCATGTTTATGGGAGGTTCTGAACCCTCCCCTCACCAACAGATTTTAGGGTGAACTGTGATTTAATGGCTAAAACATAAGCACCCTATACCGCTAAAGTGCATAATCACCTTTGTTTTATAAGAGAGTTAAAATATACCTGTTTTAATAGTAGGTCGGAATTAGGGGAGCAGCAAGTGACAAGATGCTTGGTGAGATGGAGGAAGGAGGCGAGCGTCTCTGGCGTGAGGTGGTCTCGGCTGCAGCGCTGCAGCATGTGCGAGATGACCAGGAACCCACGACACTGCAGCATATGCTGTTGCACCGTCGCGCACGACTCCACCAGCGAGCATACGAAGCCGAGCAGCTTAGAACTAAGGGAAAACACGTACATACGACACTAGTTAAAACAGGGTGGATTGTAATGTGATACGTTCCTGGGGGATAAAGCATAGCTCATTTGCAGGAAAATAGGTTGAGTATCACAAAAACTGATTTTTTTAAACTACTATGTACAACAACGGTGACATGAACTTTGTTTTCAAAATGTCAACGCTCAAATTATTTCCTCAGTATTAAATTACCATTCAATCTGTATATTTAGCCAAGCAGTGAAAAATCTGAAGAAAACATCAACTCAAAGGAAAAAAGGCCAATATGTTTTCACATACGAACATTTTCCCATTTAACGGAGCTGAAATCCCTTTTCAAAGAATTCGAACATTGCTCACTCGGGACTGGTAGTCTCGTAACATCACAGATGCCGGTGTGCATAAGTTTAATCCCGCATTACCTTTGAAGCGAGTTCGTTTAGATCGGACTCGTCGAACTGTGAACGGGTCGTCGCGCAAACTGCGTCCTCCCGGTAGCTAAGACTCCGTTCTACTATACAAGACATACGCAATCACAAAACAATAGCTGTATCTTTTGGTGTTCTCTTCATTTTTAAAATCCGAAACAAAGAACAACATGGAACCTAAATCTGTATTGGGCTAACACATTTAAGTACATAGAGATGCCCTTGTCATTTTAAAAACAGGTGCCAAAGCGCAGAATTATCATTTATAGCTATTAAATACCCCCACGATAGTTTGATGGAATCAATGAGGATCATAAACAGTTTACTGCGAAATTAACCAGAATTTAATAACCAGCCGCGATAACCCCCCATGCAAATGTGTCCCCGCCAATGTCCATAAATCTAGTCGGTTAAGCGGAGTCGACACCAGGCAATTAGGGGTAGCTAGGAGTTAGTTTATAGCTCTTATTACCCAGGCGCCTCGAGATGGGCCCCGAGTTTCAGAAGCGATTGAGGGCCGACAGTGAAAGTGCATTTAGCCGAGTAATGTGACCGAAGCTACTTGGAATATTAATGAATTTGCGGCAATCGGACTCAGCCGGGAGTCGCAAATTCGCACTACGCCCAACAATGTACCGGCGGCGGTGATTTACTTCTGAAACACCGTGGGAAATTTAGTTCTGAACGTTTGGAGCTAGCAATGTATGCGGGTAGAGAAATGTGATATTAAAACTTAACACGAACCACATCCCCAACTTTCATGCTAGTTATGGATAACCAGCCCCCGACAAAGATAAATCTAGTTTGTCTAAAATACAGTTTGAATTTGTCTAGTTAAATCAAGTTGAATATATTGTCTACCAAGAAAGCCCTTTACATTTTGGACCTAAATGTCATATGTACAGTCGACTACCAAGATATGTATCCAATTTTGGACCTTATCACAATGCAATAAGATGAAAAAGTGGATATGTCTTTGTAGTCTACTGTACAAAGAGTCGAAAAGTGGTAAAGGTGTTTCTTGGTCTGCTAAAAGCTGCAAATGGTTCGTTTACTTTATAGCGTTAATTGTTTATACTATTGTGCGGTCGTGTGTAAAATAAAGTACCAGGATAACATACCACAACATGGGGTCTCGCTTGGGATCTGTAGCAGGCGCGTCGTGTTGCAAGTCGAGCTGGGCAAATAGCGGGAACAGAACCTGCACCCCGCCTATTGAATTCAGCGCGCTGTGTATTGAATGCGTTACCACAGCTTTCACTTCCTGTAGAAACAATAAAGGATTACTTTTTCATCCATCATAAGTACCTTACTATGTATTCTTTCTTCCGAATAATCCTACTGATAATAATATTATAAACATGAAGGATATTTGGATGATTTTCTTCAATAAGATTGAAAAACATAAATTGAAATATATTTATGTACTTTAAACATTACATGGTTTCTTATTGTATAATCGTGCCAAACTACAGAGCAGTTTGTCGGCACTTACTCCTGGAAATCATTTTATAACGCTCACAAGTAACACTTAACAGATTTTTTTTAATCTACGCACTAGTTTATTTAACCTAAATTAGTTTGACATATAAAACTTTTTTTAATTTAGACTTAAATACATTTGGCTTTATTCCGTCTAAGTCATTAACGAGTTCACTCGGTAGTTCATTGAATATTTGAGGAATCAAATAATTACTTGTTCTACAACCATAATAATTAGTGAATTTAGGCAAGATATATGTTTTAATCTTTTTAGGTCGATTTGAGAAGCTCCGGAATATTATCAATTTAGAATTTAATTTATTAAAATATTCAGTGGCCAGCAAGAATTTAACTTTCCTATCAACAGGCATAATTTTACAAATTTTGAAAAGCTTTTCATAATCTCCGTTATATTGTTCTTTAACTTTTTTAGTAATTAGACATTTTAGGAATCTTATTTGCAATCGTTTTATTTCATTCACGTGAGTTGGAAACGACCTACCGTAGCTACTCAAGCCGTAACTCAGTACAGGATCTACCAGTGCATGGTAAACACAAAATAGCACTGACCTACTGAATGAATACTTAAGGTGATGAAATTGGGTTAGCAATGCTCGAAGTTTAGTGCATACTTGTTTTATGTGTGATTTCCAAATGTCTCTTTATCTTTATATTTTATCAATAACACGTATGCGGGCTAAATGCTAAACCATCTTGTAAGAACGATCTTTTCAATCGTTGTTGAGGAAAAAATACAAATTCTACGCGGACAATACCGCAAGTAAAAAAAATATAGCTCTACTGGGTAAAACCATATTGCCTTTGATGTGTTATCGTATCACCCGCCATTACTGTCAAGTAAATAAGGAGCCATCTTAACGTTGACAATATAATTACGATAACAAATCAAACACAATGTGGATTTACCATATAGAATAGAGGCCCAGATGTAGTGAAAAATCAAACAAGATCGTATTTTTTTTCAGCACCCACTGAAAAAGTAACTGAGAAAGCAAATAAACGAATTCATCCGACAAAATACGATTTCGTTTCATCATTCCCAACATCTATATAAGTAAAATATATCAGACAAAGTCCCCTAGTACGGTTCCAAAGTACATTCAATGAAAAGCATTCCCATAGCGACCAGGGTAGCATGAAATGAAGAGAAGTAATTTACCTGTAGCATCAAAGCATGTGGCGTGTGGACGAAATACGACACGTTGCCTTTGGGAGCCGACTGGAGACAAAGTTGCCCGTCGGTCGCCACCGGATTATACATGAACACTATAGCCGACGACAACTTGCCGTCGTATAGAACCTGTATAACATCAGACGTAATTATAATAGACGTACGAACAGTAGAAAAGTTTTAACAATAAGCCTTTAAAATTTGCAATAAGTTGGTACAATGATTTTAATTATTCCTCCGGGTAAACATTATTCATGAATGTTTGAGTTGCGAAATTGTAATGAGGGGAATGTATGTTTAATAAGTCAAAAGGTGACTTTGTAGTCGACATGGAAATTAATTTAAATTTTCAATTCGTATTCAATGTGATTTTACCTGGATTTGAATTCACATTTCCTTATAAACAATACAAAAATTAATACAGAAAACACCGATAAAAACATCATACCAAATAAATCACAATAGAGAATATGCGTGGAGGGAATTCAGCAAACAAATTCACACTATTTCTCTGTTATTGCGTTTTTTGAACAATCCCGTGTTTTGACAGAATTATCTGAAATTTTAAATCCATGCATACCTATTTCCGCGAAACCCACTCAATGAAAAATCCAATACAGAAAATATGCACTTTTTATTGCGTAGGCTTTTGTTACAAAAAAAAACATACTTACATATGAACATGCAGCAACGTTAAAACAACCAAGAGCACATAAATATTAAAGGTGTTAGTCTGCTTCAAGACAACTACGATGAGAGGTTGGTATTTACTTCCATCATGCATGCCTATAGTAGTCACATTACAAGAGGCAACCTCCTAAGTACATTATACTTGTGTAAAGGTATTTTTAAATAATTTTTTTTGGTAAACCTAAGTTGTAATCTATCTAAGTTACAATCTTTTACCTCAACCTGAATTCTAAGGGATACCTCTGCTGTATTCGCAATTAGCAGGTAGCAGATAAACAAAACAAAATTCAGCAAGCATTACAAAACAAAACACAATCTATTTACCAGACACAATAAACATCGTAACCCGAGCCAAATGTACCAGGATAACATTACCAACTCAGAGGTGAGTCCAGAGAAATAAGCACATTTGTTACAATAACACGGCTAAAAGGATGTAAGGGTTGGCACGATTTTTCATAATAAAATACGTGCCGTGTCAGCTCATACATAAAATAAAAAACTTGTTAAGTAAACCACATACCCAGCTCCGCAGCATTACCATTTTATGGTAAAAAGTTGAGAATTTCCTGAGGCATCTTGCCAAGGAAGCTATAAAAACTGCAGAGGATGCCGTTACTTAAGAAATTATGAATATTTAACTACTCCAGCAAGCTTCGCTTATTCTAAGAGCTATTAAGAATAAAATAAATGTAATTTCTATATCCATTTTAAGATAAAAATGCCTGAAGCATTAGTTTGAATTAGATCAATGACCAGGAGAAAAGCATTGTGAGGAATAACAGCAGCACCCCTAGGGCAGCGATAACCCGTTGACAGTAAGCCATTCGGCCGGTGAGCCTGCTCGGGTTACTAAGTACGCGGGATAGGTGTTACCGACACTGTATTAATGTATGTGGACGGTTTAGTTTCAGTGGAAAATGTAACAATACTTGGGATACACTGTCCATAACATTAATGGTAAGTTTTAGAGTCAACAAACAAGTTTTTCCAGCAACCCTTTCAACTGTTTGAACATGATGTTTTTCTACGAAGTAGTTTTTACTCTTTGTGATTTCAATTTTGGTATTTAAACTATGCGAGCTCGCTGTAGTCTCGTTTTCACCAACGATTGAAGGACTAGCCTAAAATTGTTTAAAAATCCCGTATATGAGCGTCAGTCCGTTTACAATTAAATGCTTTATTCCGATTAGGACTGACCATACGTAAATTTTGGAATGAATCTTATTAAAGTCCTGTGAAATGTGTGTAGTATTAAAATCTTGAACATGTATGTATTTCTTATAAAAAAAGGACGTCACGCACCACCGAACTTACGCCCTTTTTCATAAACACGTTAAACTATGTAAATGACACCTATCAATATGTTAAGGAGTCCCTTAAACTTTGATAAAAATATACATTAGTGGTACATGATTAACATGATAAATGGTTAGTCCCGAGCAATTTCTGTCTTGCATTCACAAGAAGCTTTATGCACGTTCCGACTACATAGCTCCTGCGACACTTTGATGCTCTGGTACAAGTTAAATGATCGTCGGGGTGCATACGTCAGCTAACTAGGAAACTTCCCACGTCACGTCTCGTAGTTTAAATAAGACAAGTTTCGGTCACAAAATGGAGTTCAGGTTAGCTATAAAATACCTTATAATTTTATACCAAGCATAAAACGATCTCCACCAGCATGAGATCTGTCACGTATCAAGGAATAAGAGCATCGACTTCAAACGAAATCCGAGAACTTCATCACAGATCTAGTGCCGATTTTCCACTCTTAGAAATTAGAATGTAGTGATCGTTTTCATGACATGTCATGCAGTTTACGTTTTCCACAGAGCTCCATCAAGATGTACTGTGCTACTACAGCTACAAAAGTGCGGAAGTGCTATTTCTGGCCCAACTTAAAATTGTATAGAAATACATGTGCATGTGAAAATCGTCTACATAATCAACTCACGATTCATCTTCGCGGCCAGAATTCTAACTTAAGTGGTGCACTCGTGTTGTGTGACGCGAGTTTAACATGTTCTGGGCCAGAACATAATAACATTTGCGTCAGACACCGGGTTAATCAGAGCCGGTTGTAGGATTATCCATCTAGATTATCCTCGTGCGGTTGGCACCACGTTAAACGCATCTTCATACTCGGATTAGAGTAGTCTGCTACGGAATAAAGCTAACTTTGCGCGGAAAATATACTCGTAGCATTTTCAGAAGCAGTCCTGAGATCCAAGTTGACAGTGACGCTGGCTCGGCTGGCGCGGTACTTAAGTAAATCTATTTATCTACGTCCCCGACGGATCGAGGTCTAGACCTCCGTTAGCCTAATACCGACTAGCGTACCCTGGCTTAAGTGCACTCTCGTAAAGTACTTTTAGATTAGCCCAGTGTGCTAGTAAATGTTCTAGCAGTCATTAGGCAAGAATCGAGATCAGCTGGGATTATTAAGAACGCGCTATGACTAGTTTTAGACTATAAAATAAACCAAGGCGAATAAAAGCAATAAGAGAATAAACAATATTATAAATACGAGCTCGTTCAAAATATATACTAATAAATTAGGCCGCGTTACCCTCGCTGAAAACGATCAATACGACAAGGCTCTCATAAATATTACTCAAGTTTGAAAATTTCTATAAACAACAAGTAAATCCGGTGAGTACTAGGGGAACAACAGTCGGGCGGGGGTGGTCCCATCTCGTTACCGAGATTGTGTTTACACAAAAGTGCACGCAACGCAACTAGCTCGGGGACCGCGATAAGCTACACATTCTGAAACTTTACAGTAATTTTAAACCTGGGCTCTATTTTTCTCGGTAAAACCATAATACTTTTGACATTTATTGTATTGTTTTTAACACGGCCCCCATTACTGCCAAATAAATAACAAGTATACGTTGACTATACGATAACATTTCAAAAGCTAGTGTTTTTACCGAGAAAAATAGTGCCAATGAACAGAAGTAACATTTACGCAAATCAATAAACCCCAAACTAAACAAACATAATGCTTTTAACCCTTTCTGTCATCAAAAGATTCCTAGCTTAAAGGTTCAAAAAAGGCATAATCAAAAACTCTCTCCAATTTAGCTTACACAGCACCAATCACGGCTCAAACTTGCACAGTACGGCAAACGGAATGCAAAAATACTTCCTCTCCGAGTTCCAACATTCACGTGCCCAAAGTCAGATGTTTTCTGAAGTGGAACTTTCTAGTTCCTCTCGATATGAAGTTTCGTGCCACGAACACCAGAGCGCGCGGAACCCGATAACTATTCGTCGGAGGAGTTCGTTAAAAGTTAATCTTCTCAACTAAAGTGGAAAGATCTGAGCGACTTATTTATAAAGGCAACAATGTGTGGAAATCTTGTAAACGTTATATTAATTAAGTTTAGCAGCCTCATAAGACAATTTCGTTTGAGGCATAACGAGTACGCGTTGTCATAGTCACCCAAACTCGCGCCCAAAGTCACGACAAACAACAAATTTAATTAATAGTCTTTGCAATATTAACACTTAAACGCATCTTCATACTCGGATTAGAGTAGTCTGCTACGGAATAAAGCTAACTTTGCGCGGAAAATATACTCGTAGCATTTTCAGAAGCAGTCCTGAGATCCAAGTTGACAGTGACGCTGGCTCGGCTGGCGCGGTACTTAAGTAAATCTATTTATCTACGTCCCCGACGGATCGAGGTCTAGACCTCCGTTAGCCTAATACCGACTAGCGTACCCTGGCTTAAGTGCACTCTCGTAAAGTACTTTTAGATTAGCCCAGTGTGCTAGTAAATGTTCTAGCAGTCATTAGGCAAGAATCGAGATCAGCTGGGATTATTAAGAACGCGCTATGACTAGTTTTAGACTATAAAATAAACCAAGGCGAATAAAAGCAATAAGAGAATAAACAATATTATAAATACGAGCTCGTTCAAAATATATACTAATAAATTAGGCCGCGTTACCCTCGCTGAAAACGATCAATACGACAAGGCTCTCATAAATATTACTCAAGTTTGAAAATTTCTATAAACAACAAGTAAATCCGGTGAGGGCAACAAGTTTGAAATAAATTCCAACGATGGATGTAGGAATTTAATAAAATATAAGAGCCCCGAGTACTAGGGGAACAACAGTCGGGCGGGGGTGGTCCCATCTCGTTACCGAGATTGTGTTTACACAAAAGTGCACGCAACGCAACTAGCTCGGGGACCGCGATAAGCTACACATTCTGAAACTTTACAGTAATTTTAAACCTGGGCTCTATTTTTCTCGGTAAAACCATAATACTTTTGACATTTATTGTATTGTTTTTAACACGGCCCCCATTACTGCCAAATAAATAACAAGTATACGTTGACTATACGATAACATTTCAAAAGCTAGTGTTTTTACCGAGAAAAATAGTGCCAATGAACAGAAGTAACATTTACGCAAATCAATAAACCCCAAACTAAACAAACATAATGCTTTTAACCCTTTCTGTCATCAAAAGATTCCTAGCTTAAAGGTTCAAAAAAGGCATAATCAAAAACTCTCTCCAATTTAGCTTACACAGCACCAATCACGGCTCAAACTTGCACAGTACGGCAAACGGAATGCAAAAATACTTCCTCTCCGAGTTCCAACATTCACGTGCCCAAAGTCAGATGTTTTCTGAAGTGGAACTTTCTAGTTCCTCTCGATATGAAGTTTCGTGCCACGAACACCAGAGCGCGCGGAACCCGATAACTATTCGTCGGAGGAGTTCGTTAAAAGTTAATCTTCTCAACTAAAGTGGAAAGATCTGAGCGACTTATTTATAAAGGCAACAATGTGTGGAAATCTTGTAAACGTTATATTAATTAAGTTTAGCAGCCTCATAAGACAATTTCGTTTGAGGCATAACGAGTACGCGTTGTCATAGTCACCCAAACTCGCGCCCAAAGTCACGACAAACAACAAATTTAATTAATAGTCTTTGCAATATTAACACTTAATATGCAAATTGGAAGTCGAGCGCGCTCCTTCAATACATGTGAGCCTAATACATCTTCAAGCGGTTTAATATTAGTTTTATTCCAAAATTTAATCTCAAAGTACCGCCAAACATTCCTCAAGTAATATCAACTGAAGTTCATCATACAGACCTTGTCAGAAACTTTTTGCATCACAAGAAAGAAAGTCAAAGTCTACGAGAATCTTCGAAATTATATTAAAAAGTTTGATACGTTTGAGCCGACGTGCAGGAAATACGAATGTAGATAACCGTGTCGCTAGCCGCTTCGAGGCGATACAGTAAATGTTGCAAATAGCGAATTTCTACATTCGGAAACATCTCATTTCCCAATTCCGTAATTACTTTATCATTCAAAGGAGTAAATCCAATTTAAATGTAGCTAGGTGTGGGCCTGGGTCAATGCTATTATCCCCGAATTCCTATTCTCCGGGGAAAGAAAGCTTAACGGAGTAATGAAAACCTCATTTTAAGAGCTGGCAGGTCGTGTTTCAGAGTTTCAGCCCATTAAAACAACGTCAAACTGCACAAAAAACACCCAAAACTTATAACGAGCCTCTTGAATAACATTAATACTAATTATTGTCAGAAAAGTTTATTGCTAAGTTAAGAGATTAATTTCATGGGGATCAACACATTATTCAAATAAGCGAATAGGTGTCCAGAGGCAGAATATTTATAAGGGAAGCACATGCCTGGGCTTAGGCTAATCAGGTCGCAGCTCGGGCACTCTTCCAAATTCAATTAATTTTTCGGGTAACTTTTAATGACCTCAGACTGAACTAAATGAAAGACAAACAGACGTACGGCCCCATTCAAATATTAAATTGAGCCGGAGAAGTAAACTCAATTTGGGCCAAGTTCGATTGCGTTATGGAAAAGAAAACGCCACGAAAATTGAAATTAGTTGCGTCCCGAAGTTCCCTCTCGGTTTGAAGGCAATTGCAAATTAAACCGATGGACAAGTGGGGGGGGTGGTAACTGGTAACTTGATTAGGCGACTGTGCGTCTAGCCGGAGTTGTCAACTACGGACGTGTTTTCTTAGGGGAGCGAAGTTGGCGCCGCCGCGCGGACGCCGCACCCGAATCATCCGGCACGCAGTTTACTTCGACTTTCTATTACGTTTTGCTACAAGGATATTAGCAGCACATAACTCAGAAGGAGGTGTGTGGATGCTGTGATTATGTGCGTATTTCTATTGTCTATTACTTTCTTTGTGGTTAAGATTTTCAGCGGTGTCATGTCTCATTTTATAATCGACAGAGCAATTAATTTCGTAAAAAAAGAAGTACTTCTCAATGCAGTTTTAATACTGTGCACTAGAATATCATAAATTATGCACATGCTGAATTTAAACGTGAACATGTGACGGCATGCAGTGAAGTGGGGGGAGTGACTACGCGAAACTTTGGACAGGACTAGCGCTAAGCGGGAAACTTCGGCCGAGCCATATCGCACATGCCGAGCTCACATTGTCAGTAGAACGAGCACAATATATTCCATGTTTATGAAAAGAGTACATATTTAAGAATATGCATACTTAATGAAACACATTGTCGTTTCAGGACCATTGTTCTACAGAATAAAGACTATTTGCGACATTCAAATACCTTCCGTATTAAATCACCCTACCCCAAACGAGCCACGACGTTATATTAAATAAGAGAAACCCTTTCGCAACCTCAGCAGTTATTAGGGGATGTAATAAAGCTGTTAATTTGTATCTGACCAGAGAACAACGGGGTAACTAATAAATAACTTTACAGTTTAGGACGGAGTCGGAGCTATTTCGGTTGGTCTAGCCAACGGTGCGGGGCGCGGGGGGAGAAAACAAATGACGGTACGTTCGAATCCGAACAAACATTAGTTAAATCCATTTCCGACAATGTGCATTACATTGTAAGTTTTGTACCTAAAGCTACCGGGATAATACAATATATTTACAATGTTGTGATCATTGAAAAATCATTTTAAGGACTAGAAATTTATCGGTTTTTAGTATCAACCATATCAACGCATCCAAATTAAGTTTCTTTTTATCAGTTGTTTTCAATGTTTTTTATAAACTTTTGGGTTACGTTTTTACAGATGTGTCCGAATTTTTATTGAGCGGTTACACGACCTCTTTGATTAGCAATTTATTGCCTGCAAATCTATAATCGTCACATTCTATTCACATCAAAATTATAGTAAAACAGCTATTGTTGCCGGCTATAAAATATCGCTCGCCGTTAAAAGAAAGGGCTGCAATCACAATATCTCTCTAATAACAACAATGTGACTCATTTCGGTGGACACTCGCGCTTTGCCCGGATTAACTTCAAAGATTATTCGCTCCACCTTTGTTGATTCTTCGCAGCCCGAGTGGGGGGAATGGAGACTATTTATGTCTGATACTTTACCCCATGAAAAGAAATGCGCCTAATTAAATACCAACTCCTTTTATACGAAACCCACCAAACATGCAAAATACCTGCATTTTTTTAAAGAAAAGAGTTACTTGTTACCAGGAGCCCATAACGTTAGTGATATTAGAGTAAACTGTCGGTCGCAACGAGCGACACCAAGCATCTTACGTCGTGAATGTTTTGAGTCGGGTCGTGCACCAGGTCGCCGTAGCGGTCGATGCGAACCTCTGCAGTCGGGAGCTGTGTGGGACACTCGGAGTCGAAGCGGAACTGACCCTGGTACCACACATGAACAGTAGCAAGGGGACATCACACGTGCCATGACGCTACTTCGGTGACAAACATGTGCCCTCACATTTGCAACTTGGTCAACGATCAGGCTAGTTACCAAAACATTCTCAGTTTAAACTAGACTATTCGTTCTCCAATTATAACAAAACAGAAGCGACACAAACATTTAAATTAAATAAGAGCGAGCGGCGCGACATGCTTACACGCTGGCATGCTTCAATATCTACGAGCAGCGACGCATGCGCGGCGGCCACTTCGCGCGCCTCGTCGGCCAGCCGCCGCCCGCGCGGAGTAGAGTCTTCTTTAACTACTACGCATGCTTCTTCAGTTTCAGGCGCCTTGGTATCTTCGGGCGAAGCGAGAACTGGGGTCTGAGGTTCAGGAGGCTCAGGGATAGGTTCGGGGACGGGGGGGACGTCGGCAGTTTCAAGCTTGGGCGCGGCTGCCTCGCTCACCCTTTTATGGTTCTCCGGCAAGCTGATGTTGCATTCGTTGTCGAATCGGAATTGACTCTGTGTCCATCCATCGGTTAGCAGTAAACAAATTACATTACATTAGCAATTAACTGTACAACTGTAGTTTGCACGGAATAGAAAATTTGGAATTTTTCTGTTCTGTGGTAGTTTGTAAAGGACGCTTATCCGCGATCAGTTCAAGCTGACATTTAAAACTGTTCAGTGAAAACTGACATAATAAACTGATCGTGGGTAGCGGGCTTAACTTTCCAAGAAGGTAAACTCATTCCGACTTCGGAACTTAATTAAGTGACTGTCAGTCGAGAGCTGATTCGCTACATTTCTCCTAAATTTAATAGTAAATAAAGCTCTTCTGCTCACCTTATATCCTGGTCCTAGCCTGTGCATGGCGCATATCTGGTGCGTGGTGAGCGCCTCGCCGAACAAGTAGATGGCCGCCATCTGTCCGCAGAAGACCCGCTCTTCGTCCAACTCAGCTGTGGCACCGATGTAGCATTTGTCGAACGGCTACAACAAACAAACAAACATAAGCCCCTTTAATCCATTACGAAAAGCCAGGAGCGATCGACCGCGGCGAAGAGCTTAAGAATTCCCTATAAAATCCTCACCCGAAATCCCGCCCATAGGTTGCTCATTTATAAGAAAAATACAAAAAAGTAATTTTGTGTAAAGCCTCTGTATAAATCCGACCCGAAAAATCTGTAATTAAGCCGGAGTGGCCGGCGTCCCAGGAGGTGCGGGATTAAATATAAATAACTACGAGGTTTCCCGGAGATCGGGAGATATTTAGAAGCCAATAAAAAGACGGATTTTCCGTTCGCTTTTGGCGAATGAGAGCGTACCGGCTGTTCGGAGAATTGCCAGCGTTAAATATGATGAGCATAATCCGAGTGAAGAAAATGCAAGGCAAATTCCAGGATATTGTTGTGTGTTAAAAGCGTGAAATATGTTAAATGTAATAAACGTTACGGCGGAGGAGGGGATCTCCGCGGCGCGCCGATAAGCGGGCCGCGACGAGTTTTCATGGAGATACACGTGAGGTCCAAGCGCGAGCTTACTAGCCGCTTCTACGACATTTTTGCAGGTTTCTTTTCCATCGAGAGCGGCCCCTAATCTTTTTCATTCTACTATTTTATGTAAGGATAAAAAATTGTGATTGCTTTGATATCCTTTACCAGAAAAATGGAAGAGAGCATACAAGAAAACTTAGCCTTTTTAATCTTTTTAACCGACTTCAAAAAGAGGAGGAAGTTCTCATCCCCTCGTATTTGTATTTTTTTTTATGTATCCTAATCTTCACAGAACAGGGCACTACGTGGCCTTTTTTTGCTGCAAATAAGCCCTAAAAGAATAACCAACCATCCTGTGTAATTAAGCATGTGTTATTATTTATTACTTACATAATTGTCTCTTGTGAAACTAGTAGCGCAGTGAGGGCACGAGCCGTAACAGAGTGTCTAAATTACAGGATATGATAATAGTCACAAGTACTGACACATTTATGTAACGGTAGCATTAATCATTATTATTCAAGTGCGTCTTGGTTTATGTGAGTTTTTTTTTACACTCGTACAATAATTCAGTATTTTTTGTACATAAAAATATTCTTCAATCGCTCTATCTATTCAAGAAAACCGCATTAAAATGTGTTGCGCAGTTCGAAAGATCTAAGTGTACATACATAGGGACAAACGGCGGGAGGCGCGACATTGTTTTATATTATGTAAAGAACAAATAGAACCAGTAATTAATGCTAACTAACTCAAACTAGACAAAGATTTCGCCTTAAGACATATCATCTACATAATTGGCCAGTGCCAAATTTCCTCTCTAAAACTACGTCTGTAGTTGAGAACAATTCCCTTACGTAGAGTAGAACTCAAGGGGGCGCCAAATTCTTACCTCACGTTAGCTCTGAATTCCTGGTACATGTGGAACGCTCCCACTAGCTTCCTGAGCCAACGTTAAGCGACATACAAGCCGTTTTGTTCTCAATTCGTTACGCAGTAATGGCATGTAAATTCCTATTTACGGGTAAAACACTCCACTGTTTAGTCTAAAGGGAGGCTTTCGACACGTGAGACGCTTAACTGTATAGGCTTATCGAGTTGAAAGTCGGCGATACCAGGATATGAGAGTTCAAGAGGATATCTCTTTGTAAATTCGGAAAATTTTAAAGTGATCAGGTTGAGGTTTTTAGTATGAAAAATACACGTAGGTAGGCCTTTAGTTTTGAATATTGAAAGTCACTTACTTCAATTAATTTGAGCTGTTTTGGATAAATGTAGTTGTTGTTGTTTTTTATAATTGGTTAAACTTCTATATAATAAAAATGAATCGCTAAATGTGTTGCTAAGGCGCAAAACTCGAGAACGGCTGAACCGATTTGGCTGATTTCTTCTTTGTTGTGTTCGTCATTGTCAGGACAAGGTTTTTATGAAAGAAAATAATTGAAAAATCCACCGGGGCAGTCAGAACTTTGCAGCGGGGCGAAGCCGCTGGCGGGCCGCTAGTATTTCATAGAAAACTTTTTTCGTGATTATGTATTGTTTGTATCACGTCTCAAAGCTCGGCATGCGTAGCGTCGAGCGTAGAATTCGTTTATCGTTACCCGCGGTAAAATGTGCTCTATTTTCTTCCTCGGGATACCAAAGTTCATCGAAATCCGTCCAACGATTTAGCTGTGAAAGTGTAACAGACAGACACGCTTACTTTCAAATAATATTGGTATATACAATTGCCCAGTTGCATTTTGAAGTTGGTTAAAAAATAATGGCCAAACGCTTGTTTTAAACCATAATACTTCTTCACTCATATTTGATTTTCCTTACCCAGGGTTTAAAAGATGAATAGAGATTGTTTCAAACGTCTATTTTAAACTTTTGAGCTGTTGAAACCCATAAACCGAGTTAAAAGCTTAATTATTAAGTTTCTATAACAAATAACAAGCAACGTGAGCCGTCATCAACTCACCGCGCTACTTCGGCTTGAGGCAACCTTTGTAACAAAATCCGAGGGACAGAGTGCTTCACTTGTATAGTCTTTAAATTTTAAACCCATACATAATCTTGTCCAATCAAGAGAAAAAAAGTCATAAAGTGTTATAGAAAGGCCTTTTAATCAAAACGTTCTAATATATTCTTTAAAAAAAAAAAAACAACCACTGTTAATAATTTTGTTGGTTCCAGAGTGTGCGTAGTCAAAAATAAAAAACAAGAGCGTCATACACAAGAGGGTTACCATATTAACAATTAAGAATACTAAAAAGCTATATATCAAAAGGCCTCTGTGGCTAGAGGCTGGCAGCATTTCCTCGCTGACGTCAATGTACTTAGTTTTATTTTCAATCGTCATTGTCATTTTAAAGTTTTAGATATTGTCTTACCTAAAGTAATTCAATAAAAAATCTATAATTCTCAAAATACCTTTTGTTGCCATACTAAAAATTAAGTTTCCAACAACGAACTCTACATCTGTTTTCGTCTAACTCAACAAAGAATGCGCGACATTCATCCGCGGAATATTTATTTCGCGAACACACTTTGTAATAATTATTTAGACGGAAACGTGATTAAATTAGGCATCTACCCGCGCTGTGAATTATCCCGGTCCTACTAATTTGTTCCTTTGTCAGCATAAAGAGAAAAACGACATCAAAGACAAGGTCCACTGCAAAATGTAACCTTTTTCACTTTAAATTTCAGGTAAGGTCCAAAATGTCCTTTTCTGTAACGTCTCAATACAATATTATGTACTAGGGACTCAGAAAACAGTGGATGTGTCTTTGTTTTTCCTTTCTGGGATCTTCTTTGAACCTTATTCATGACCGGGATTGGGAAGGAAATAACGGTTAGCAAGAGTAATCGCATCGGATCGAACGTCCGCAAAATAATGCTCTTTTGTCGGAAGGAATGAACGTCTTATTTGTTAGGAGCATTCGTTCCTTACGATTGAGTTAAGTACGTCAGAAATATCCGTCAAATAAATATTTCTGCGTCAATTACCTTTGAAACCTTTTAAAACTAAGATTTTCGTAAACAATCACTGAACTTGTCTTAAACGTAAACTATGGAGTGAAAACATTGTTAATTTTAAGATTTATACGATAATCACATAAAGCAAACACTAGGACGGCATGAGCTCGTAACGCGCGCAAGTATGAATAATATGAATATTCACAACGAACGAGTAGCGTGCTCACGCATAGCTAACCGGGCGCTGCGCTGCCACTAGCTCTTTATTGCGCTGTGCTCCCAGTCAAACTTGTGTACACTTTAACGCCGCCAACCCGCTAGGCGAGTCCATTTTGTATGAAGCTCTTGACTACTTGTATTACAACAGAAAAAGAGATTTTTCAGGATCGTAGCAGATGGAAGTACCTAAGTGGTCTCTGCCTACGCCTCAGGGAAACAGGAGTGATTTAATGTATGTATGTATTACAACAGCTCGTTACGAATTTTCTTTCATACGAAGTTCGTATCAAACTTGTGTTAACTAACGTGTATTTTTAACGGTTGATTTCTATGATACTGTGATGAACACTTAAGTTAATTTTCGCCCGTCCTTAATCATGGAATTTAGCTTGTTGCTGCAAGGTCTTTTCCACGGAATAGAAAAAACCTGTTGTCGCCAATACTCAAACTATCATAAAAACACCACGCCACCATGGAAAATGTTTTTGGTGCGGCTATCGTTTTTACACTCCAAAATAGCACAATAACGCATGCTTTTATTTCCTATTTTAGAAATACCGAAATATCGAAATAAGATATCTTATAATAAAAAGTGATTGTAATAGTGTATTAAAACATACTATTACAAGCGGTTTTCGCCTAACCCGTAAAATACACCTAGGAGGGCTTCAAGCAGAAAACGAAAGTCAAACAAAGGTTGAATATCCGAAACAGATAAAAATTTCAATACTTAATAATGCAGAACGGCTTTAAAACACTATTCCTTGAAATGGTTTTCGAATTAAGGCCTGTTTCACAATCGTCAACTAGAGCATATCTGACACATAAATTTAGCCCTTTCCTTTTCTTACACTTGAACATAGACAAGTAGAGAGCTAACTTTAACTGGTACATTATTTTACTTGTGAATTGTGAAACAGGCCCTTAGAGTAATTGTAAAAATATTAATTAATGTAATATCGCTCAGTGACTGCCGACGTCATCGATCAGCAATACGTGCTACAAAGGGGATGATTGACTGATCGATATAAAGTTGTCTATTTTTCAATCAAGCTCACCTGATTTCACTACTCTACAATATACCAGGGGCTCTATTCTACTTGGTAAAACAATATTGCTAACATGGTGTTGTTTTCAAATCGGCCGTCATTACTTTCAAGTAAATAAGAGTTATCATAAAGTTAACAATAAGATAAGATATATAAAGCATCATTGTTTTACCGAGAAGGCCCTAGTTTTAGGTTACGAGGGATAACGAGCAAATAAACGCTAGATCATAACGAAAAGAGAGCAGAAATATCACTCAGCGGATTCCTGAAAGTCCCTTATACACTAATATTATAAAGAGGAACGATTTGATTGGTTGTTTGCATTGTATAGGCGCCGACACTACTGGACCGATTTGAAAAATTCTTTCACCATTAAGTAGAACCTACATTATCCCTGGTGAACATAGGCTATCTGTTATTTTTCTGCGCGGACAGAGTCGTAAGAAACAGCTAGTGTTTAATATTTATGTTATCTGATTTCAAAATTATGAATTCAATGGTTGAAAGGAACAAACCCGAATTTACCTTTAATTCAAAATGTTAAAATTGAAAATCAGCTAAGATAACGCGTAACGCGTAAACATATAGTCAATTAAAAATAAATATGCAATTATTTCATCAACTCCCACTTTAGCATGAATGCCGACTGTAATATGGAGTTGAATTTGCAATTAAATTTGTATGAGTGCCTGCAGGTTTTTAAATAGAAAAGTAATTAACTAGGTCAAGTCGGAGTAACATCAAGGGTTTCCTTTCCTGCTTCCAAGTAATTTATTTCTCTGAATTACTTGAAGTTGGAATGTCAGAGGTCGGTGCGTCAAGTGTCACAACATAACAAAACAGGGTACCAGGAATACAGAGCACACAAGGAGTTTTAACTTCGATTCAGAGAACGAAAGACATGAAGCGTGTTTCCAACTTTAAACTGTGAACTCTTGCATGTTATGACGCCCACATACCGCAAAATTTACATAGCATTATTCGTAATAAATTGCTTGTAACGAGACGTACGTGACGAGTCACAGTCGCGTAGGGGACGTCTGCGGATAACTGAATAATTTACAGCCCGCCCATGACTCAGATAATATGACTCCGGCATAACAATAACAAAGTAATGTATATAAAGCGCTCAACAAAGAAAATGTCTCATTCTCATGCATGGTTCTTTGAAACTTAAAAGCTCTATTGTTGGAGTTAAATTTTAGAGCACAACTTGTAATTCACAACGCTTTGAGTAATGTACTATTCACACATGATAGAATCCAT
Organism: Acleris cristana; assembly: GCA_948252455.1. Taxonomy (NCBI): domain Eukaryota; kingdom Metazoa; phylum Arthropoda; class Insecta; order Lepidoptera; family Tortricidae; genus Acleris; species Acleris cristana. Next base: position 11,978,516 of record OX411790.1, on the reverse strand, counting down.
TCTGCATAGGGACGGGTCCGCCGAGGTTCGCCCAAAATTAATCTTCATAGAGAACAGTGAGCGGCCGACAGGTCCGTTCCGCTGCTAGATTGGCTCGCTTTAGCCCGACCGCCTTATAACAAATTCACAAGCCTTCCGCTTGTTGTCTGCGTCCAATATGTCAGTGCACCGCACCTCCGCTCCGCAACTCTCCTGTGGCGTCACTTTAACGACGTGAAGTTATATGCATCCCTGGTTTTGTCAACAGCGATTTACCCAGAAACAACTCCATAAAATAACAAAGGATTCTCGCACGCTTTTCGTAAGTATATCAATGCTGTACGATTTTACACTTACTTAACTTGGCATTTTTGCTGTTTATTGGCTAATTTATTTTTTATACTTACGTCATTTGTGGAGACGAACCACGCCATCTCTGTGCTCGAGGCGAGCTGCCCATTCACGAGGCACTTTATCTCACTCTTCGTCCACCGGTTGTAAATGTACACCACCGCGATCGCGTACCATCTGCGCAAACAAACACCAACTAAGTTATCATTCCGAAAGCCAATGTAAATTTGAAATAATCTTCCTAAATCCCAACCCCCAAAACTCGTAAAACAACCCGCTCCAATTTAGTCTCGGCAAAGAAAAAGTTGGTCATTGAATGTTGGCCCACTCAACTCAAACAAACTAAGAAGCAGTAAGAACTACTTCAGAACTATGCGATCCAAATCAAACTTTCTGAACAAGTGCGGAGTTTCTGGATGAGCGTTACATTGTTATATTTAAAAAAATAGACTACTGGATTTTTTGCAAAAAGTACCGTTTGGAGGCGCCGGGTATCGATCCCGGTACCTCTCACATGCTAAGCGAGCGCTCTACCATCTGGCCCCTATTTCACCAAGTTACAATTGTCAATGACATATGTCTGCTGATAATTCGACAAATGTCATATGACAGTTGTCATATGACAGGTGACAAGTAGACAAATTCTCAATTTTATTTCTATGGACGTACATAATTTTCTACAATTACAGTGTAACCATGATAGGCAACTCGTGACAATTGTCCATAATTTAATTTAAGGACAATTATGTTGTGAATCAATGTAAATTTTTCCAAGTCGACATATTTGCAAATTTGTCGGTAATTATTGACATGAGATTAGAGCTGTGTCAGGCTTGCGTTACAATTGTAGTGTTTTCATTACAATGTTTTTAATCAAGGCACTTTAAAAAATGGTGCACGAAAGGAATTGCAATTGTTCGCGAAATGATTTACTTATATGTAGCTATAATGAAGAATGTCAGTAGGTACGCCAAATCGCTTGAAACTTTGTAAGAGTAAAGCTTATAAATAAACAAACATACTACTTTTTGTTTCATTCAAATAGACCCAGTAGTTTTGATTCTACGAACGTATGAAATTACGGTCAAAAATATTAAAGGGTGCGGGCGCCATCTTACTGGAGTGACGTCATGGTTTCGTTGCGGTACGGCCCCTTATATGATTGAGTAAGTTTACAGGGCTATATTTTTTTAACCGTTATAAGTAACCAGTTGAAATTTTCACAGATTACGTGTTATTATAAACTCTATTGTTTAAAATTACAAAATGAACAATAAATCAAATCCCAAGAGGGGTCCCCATACAAGAAACATAACAAATAACCAGTTTTTTTAGCATTTTTATACGGATTATATTTTTATAATGGCTTACTATTTTGATGCTATTTTAAGCTGAAATTGCAGTCGAACTTTCATAGTTTACGACTAAATAACAATCTCAAGTAAAACTGCTAAAAATATTTGACCAAACTGATTTTATCACCACGATGTTTTAAGCGGTCACTCATCCTGTTTTAGAATACGCTTGTAAGTAGGTAGTTGCTTAACTTTGGAAGCCGAAGTACGGGTTGTATTTGTATTAGCTTTTTATTTCGGTGTCACACAATAATCTAAACTCCATACTTACGACCAAACAGTAATCTGTAGTAAAACAACAAACAACAAAATCTTACACGATGTTTAAGCGGTGTTTACTTAACTTTGGTAATAGCCCTTTCTTTACAAATGTCGTATCTAATGTAGAATTCATATCGCTAGGTACCGTATAAAATAATGAACTATAAAACATGAGTTTTTGATTGACCTAGGTAGTAGTTCTGATATTTTGTGTACTTATTCATTTCATCGATTTCAAATTTCGCGGGCGGGCGCTGCCAAGTGGCTCACTCGCCATAAGTTAGGTACCTAGACCGCCTCTCTCTCTCTCTCTCTCTCTCGCTAGTTGTTGGTATTAGCGGCCGCTGTAGTAAGTAGGTAGTTTTTGAACTGTTTTTGTGTGTGTGTGTGTGTGTGTGCGTGCGTGCGTGCGTGCGTGCGTGCGTGCGTGCGTGCGTGCGTGCGTGCGTGCGTGCGTGCGTGCGTGCGTGCGTGCGTGCGTGCGTGCGTGCGTGTGTGTGTGTGTGTGTGACGTGTGTCCGTCTATCCGCAGCCTAGCTCAGAGACTCTTAGTACTAGAAACGTGTAATTTGGCATGAATATACATATTAGTCACGCCAACATAGTTAAATAAAAGTAAAATCATGAATTTTTTTTTTACGTAACGTGGGGAAGTTTTTTTTTCTCGTCTACCCCATAGTGTGGGGTGTCGTTGTATAGGTCTTTCCAAAATATTGCGGATTTGTGAAAACAATATTTTAATTAAGGTATCCGTTTATGAAAAGCTTTAAAGCGCAAATTTTTGTTAGAGTCAAGTGTCGTCGTCCCCGCCCCACTACAGCCAAAACTACAAATAAAAAATATGAAAAATATCTTCAAAGGAAAACTATCACGACTAAGTAGACTTCATTGGCTCTTGAGTTAAACGGTTTAAATGTTTATACCTGCCGAAAACTTATTTGCGGTGTTGGTAAACTGACCGCGACCTATATCGATGTATGGGGATAACAGTTTTCCAACGGCAAAGTTAAGTTTGTCGCGAGGTCTAATTTTGTTTGTAGTAACGGCTTCGGAACCCTACACTGAGCATGGTTCGACAGGCTGTTGCCCGGTTTTTTGCATTAATGTTTTGGGATTTTATATGTAGAATACGGTGAACCCTAAATTAAAAGTGCTTGATTATTATTCTATTTTTATTTAACCAACTTATTCGACAAACATTACAAACAGAAAAGCCGGTCAGCAACGGACAGTTAGTTTAGTTAAACAGGTTAAACTGTATGTAAAACAAAACAATGGATAACCATAACTATCATAGTCACATCAAAACGAATTCGTAAAAAATTACGACTTCCAAAGTTAAGCAACTACGAGCGTAGTCTAAAACAGGATGGGTGACCGCTTAAAACATCGTGTTGATAAAATCAGCTTTGTCACCTATTTGTAGCAGTTTTACTTGAGATTTCTATTTAGTCGTAAAGTATGAAAATTAGACTAGAACTTAAGCTTAAAATCGCATCAAAATAAGAAGCCATTATTGAAATACAATCCATTAAAAAAAGCAAAAAAAAATGGTTTTTTTTCATGGTTTTTGTACGGGGACCCCTCTTGGGATTTGATTTATTGTTCATTTTAAAAATTTAATCGATAGAATCTATAATAACACGTATTCTGTGAAAATTTCAACTGTCTATTTATTACGGTTAAAAAGATAGAAGCCCTGTAAACTCACTCATTCATATAAGGGCGCGTACCGCAACCAAACGATGACGTCATCATCCGTGAGCGCTAGCCGCCGGGTTTCGAGCGCCGCATACGAAGTTTAAAATTCAATATCTCGGAAACTATTAGACGTATCGAAATGATTTTTTTACAGCATTTTTTTGTTTTTAATGAAGAATACGATAAGCCAAAAATCTAAACTGGTTGACATTCTCTATTGCGGGAAATAGTTCAATCGTTTTTAGTAAGTTTCATGCAAAGTGATCAAAGGTATTCGTATTCAGCCAGTGATTTAATATACCTATCCTATCTATTTAAAATTAAAGCGGTTCTTGAGCGTACGTTCAAAAATAAATAACCAATTTATAATAAAACATCAGTGTACTTAATTAAGTATTAATTTTTGTAATTGGTAACTATATTTACTTGGATATACTCGAAAACGCTCGCTTCAAAAACACACGTACTTTGAAATTAAAAAAATAAACAATGGCTAGTATCAATAAAAATACATTTTCTCAAACAGGGTCGGAAAGGCATAAAAATTAATAAAAAAACTTTCAACCTAGGAGAAAAACAAGCGTAGATACCTATTAAAAAACTTTTTTCTTACTACAGTTTTTTTTAAATGAGCATAACTACATATAGTCGATAAGACTGAGGAAACTATCCATACAGCCAAGCTAACCGCTCTCGTTTATTGAAAAAAAGTGTGTATAATCATAAAAATATTAAATAAATATTAAGGGACGATCTCACACATAGTGTTTTGCATTTGTTGAGCGATTGATTAAAATAAATAAAAATTAGTTTGGCCACTCCAAAGTAATATAATAATTGTTGTTGTATAAATGTGGCCTAACTAGGCGGAAATGGTGAACGCCTGTCATCAATCAACATACGGTTGATTTAAACGTTTAATAATGTAAAGATTAGGTAACAGTTGTCATGACAACGCGACAATTGTATCAGGATTTTTACAATTGCCAATTCACTATATAAAAATGTCATCTTTTTTTCATTATTGTCGCACCTGTCAGCGTGGTTTAATAATGTAGAGTTTTGTGAAACAACACCTATCGTGACTACTCGACAATTATCACCTGATTATTACAATTGCCGTTTCATGAAATACAATTGTCACATCATTTAGACAATTGTCGCACTTGTCAAGCTTGGTGAAATAGGGGCCTGAGCTACGCCCCCGGTGATACAATGGTCGAATTACTCGATAGCACTAAGTCCATTCAAGGCGAGTGTTTCTGCGCCTTTCACTTCGCATATCTACTCCGGTTATTATCGCTTGCGACGCCAAAGACATCTGATTACTTAAATGTTATAGTGCTGAACTCGAAATGTCTGTAATTACGGTCAGCATCATACATAGCATTACACTTTAGAAAGAAACTTTATTCAGCCACAACATAAATAAATATGAATACAATAACTGTGGCGAGAAGGCTCAGCAACATGTCACGAATAAACAAATATACTTTAGTACGTATTGCTTGAGAAATTTGTGCGGCAGTTGATACATGATGGGTGATAAAGCGACGAAGCAAAGTGTATAGATATTTATGATGCTGACTTTGCATCTAATGCGTTTCTCAGTAAATAGCCGATTACCGGTTAAGCTACAGGGCAAAAATTTAGTACGGATGTTTTCTTAGGATTACATATTTTATTTGTAACACCGAAACTTTGAAACATTTCAACAACAACGTAATCTAATTCAACCAAATTCAACACAGTGCCTTTAAAAAATTAGTAAAAAGCAACACATTTACGATCTCTCTGGTGTCAGTTACACTGTTCGTGAGAAAGAAGTTCCTTATTATAATCCAAAGAGTATGGAACAAGAACGCAAACAAGGTCACTTGTATCACAACTGACCAGCTAAGTGATCGCCAGGACGTTTCCGGCCTATAACCACTTCTTGTCGATGGACACCATAGTATCCAAAGCAATACGATTAGTAAAATCAAAACTATGTTCAATCGAGAGTAGGTAGGTAAGATAAGAACTTTAAGAATATTTTTTATTCTGCAGGAACGAGCCAGCAAGGCAGCAAGTCACCTGAACCCTTACCATGAGTGACAATTACCGTACGCGCTAGCGAGTTGAATGCTCTGTCCCTCGCACACTATAAGAATACTGCGAGGTCTGCGAAGGACAGAGCTTCGACTCACTAGCGAGTACGTGAATTGTAACTCATGGTAACGGTACTGATCGATCCGTCGACTTTGAGCATCCGCTACTTTAGGAAAAAAAACGCAAATGCGTTGCAAACCCTTGACAAATGAGTTCGGTTGACGGATGCTATCACACTTGCACTCGAAACGGATTATTCGCGGTAGTTAGGATGTTCCTTCGAAGGAACTATTGCGGTTTTTTTTCACACCAGTTCCTTCACAAGAGATGAAGGATGTACTGTGACTTTTTTTTCGCCTTTGTTCCTTTGCAAAAACTGAAGGAACTACTGCGACTTTTCTTTCGCTTTTGTTATTTTACAAGAGCTGAAGGAACAACCTAGAACTTGTTTTCGCATTAGTTCCTTTAGTTATTTTGCAAAGGATCTAATGCGACAAAAACGTCTCTTTTGTTCCTTCAGTTTTTGCAAAGAAAAAAAGGCGAAAAAGAAAGTCGCAATATGTCCTTCATCTCTTGTGAAGGAACTAGTGCGAAAAAAAAACGCAATAGTCCCTTCGAAGGAACATCCAAATGAGATACCGCAAATAATCCGTCGAAACTGACAGTATGTTTGTCACTGGTGTTTCATAGAATGAATTCCTTTGCAATATGGACTGTAAAGAGGTTCAATAAGAGTGTAAAACTAGTCGCTTACCTTATGGACTGTCAAGAGGTTCAATAAGAGTGTAAAACTAGTCGCTTACCTCCTGGGCTGGAACTCGTACTTGACGCAGTGCTGGAAGCCCTTGCCGCGGACCTTCATGGAGGTCAGCACCAGGCAGTTGCCCACGAAGTGCGCCGTGTAGCCCACGCCCTTGCTCGTCTTGAAGCTGCAGAGAAAATCAGCATTACAGCGTAGGTCGGCATACGTCCGGAATTTTCTGGAGACGTACGGAAATTTGGCCTTCCAGAATGCTATAAGAGAATCCAAAAGCATCCGAATTTTTCACAAATTAAAAAGGTAAGGAGTCAAGTAAAATAAAAATACTTTCATTTATCACACCTACTTACACGAAAAGTTAAAATCTAAATTACGTCTTGAAACCAAAGATAGGCAGATCCACTATTTGCCACACTTACTAGGTATCTATATAATACTGGCAGTTGGCACCCAAAGCTACAAGTTTCAACTAAATATTTTATCATTAAAGAATTTGCTAAGAGTCTAAAAAGGCTTATCCCACGAAACTTTACAATTGTGCTTGTACAAATTCAAGAAAATTGTCATTTTTAGGGTTCCGTACCAAAATGGTACAAAAGGAACCCTTATGGTGAGACTTCGTTGTCTGTCTGTCTGTATGTCACAGCAGGTTTTCTCAGCAACTACAAATGCTATCAACTTGAAATTTGACATAGTTGTACAACTTGCTTGCCCGCATCTATTTGTAGTAAAAAAAATATGAAATTAATTTTATTAATAATTGAAAAGGGGTCTAGAATGGGGGGTTCAAAAATGAAAGTGGTTCGGTTATAGCAAATGTGGTGTCATATGAAAGGTCATAATCTGCACATTTCAAAACTATTTTTTTGAACATTTTCTGTGATGTACTTTTTGATTTATAGTCAAAAATGTACAAAAAATGACCGTTCCCCCCTCCTTATCTCCGAAGTTTATTAATCAAAAATTCTGAAAAAAATCCTGACGTATAGATAATTACTTATATTTTCTGGGAAAAATAAAATAAAGTGTTCATTATTTACAGTTTTTGAGAAATAACAAAAAAACTAAGAAAATCTGTATTAAAATTAAGGCTAGTCAAAATCGACCTTATTGCCTGGAAAATAAAGCTTATAACAAAATGAGTATTTTCTTTTGCGGTTACCAAGCATATTATCTTCAATACGGAACCCTCGGTGCGCGAGTCAGACTCGCACTTGACCGGTTTTTTTCAAAGGAATAAACAATTTAGTGAAATTATAACCTACAATTGTTAAATTTGATGTAGAGGGCTGGTGCTATAATAAAATTGTTCGTTATATTACATCCTGCCTTTGAAAATAACTTGGCAGAGACAACTGCAGACGGGTACGAAATACCGGCGGGAACAGAGCAAGCCTGTAACGAGGTGATTGGAAAAGAGCAAAGTGCCTCTTAGTGTCCTTTCAAGTTTCGGTACCATAGACGACAGAAATTGTAAAATAATATTAATGAACTCGTCCAAACATATGAAAATAAGAACCTCGGCCCGTATAATGGTCGCCCTTATCGTGGTAGATAAAGCATTCGTCAGTCTCACACTTACTCTTACATGCTGGTCAGAAAGTGACGGATGTTTTATCCACGTTTATCCACATCGATAAAGACGACCATAATAGGCCCGCTGGTGTAAATATTATTGCAAGTAAAATTTCAAATTTAGGTAATTGATTTAAGAATTACATATTATTATAACGCCTTTACACTGTTTGGACAAATTAGATAATATTACAATAAAAACATTAAATAAAAAAAATCTTCTACCATAAACACATTAAAGTCAAACTAGACAGAGTCCAACCTAGTGTAATATCTGTTACACTAACTTACCAGGATAACATAACCACATTAGAATACGCTTGAAATCGCGAGCTTCACTCGAATTTAATGAAAACTTGTACAACCAGCGAACGGAACCGCGGAGCGCGGCGATTTGCGAAAACACAAAACTGCTTTTAGCACTAATTGGCTACAAAGCGGATTGTTGCCTTTATTTTCTGTTGTTTGGTTTCAGAGTTTTTGTGGTAACAGGTCTCACTATAATTATTTCAGCAGTCACAAGAAAATGCCTCCAGGTTTCATTTTGATACAATTTAATTATGTAAACAAAACTGAATATATATGAAAATCACAATAGTAACAACGCATTTGAATGAAAATATGTACATATTTACAACCAAAACATTTTCAAAAGACGAGGACTTGTTAAATACTAACAAAAAAAACTAAAAAGGGTTACCGAATAAAAAATCTGTCACAGATTCAGTATAAGCTGGTTAAATTTTACAAATTACTAAATAGTTTTAAAGCCATGGAATTTCGCGGAACCGCAGAAATTAAATTATAAATGTATTACAACAAAGCCCCGGTGCCATTGCAAACCCGCATAATAAATTAAATCAAACTGAAAAAGTACTGAATTGTTAATAATCAGGTACCAGGATCTCATAAATACTTACCAGTATAGATAGGGCTTCTCCCGCTCGATGTTGACAGAGTTGATGGGGTCGAGCCGGAACCACGTGGTGAATGTGAACCCGTTCTCGTGGGGCCACCTCGCCAGCGGCGGCAACACCACAGCCTGCAGACGAAAAATTTATAAGAAAGCAGAAAAATATTAATATATCTACTAAAAACATTATTTATCACAGCCTATCATAGCCATTTGTGATGCTGTTACGAAATTAAAATCGATCCAAAAAACCATATCGAATTTGACCTGTTATCGTATTGTCAACGTTTTGATAGCTCTTATTTATTTTTTAATGGCGGTCGAGTTTAAAACAATACCATAACAGATCAAAGACGATATGGTTTTTAACGGCATAGGATAGAGGAGTAAGGCCATTATTCTTACAGGGTAAAACCATATTGCCTTTCACGTGTATTATTTTTAACTCCGTCATTACTGTCAAATAAATATAGGCCCAGGAGTTTAATAGTCAAGATTATCACGAGCCATTCTTAGCTATAATCGTAAGAAACTTTTGTCTTTCTATCCTATTACTCAGATACATGAGTATCCGACCTATTTTACCAGGAACGCAGAACCGACAATCCATTAAATCCAACATAATCACCGAAACAGCATGTCATTGTCGAAATAACAAGTAGCATCGTAAAGGAATCTCGGAACGCACTCGATTGATGCCTCCCCGGCAAAGAGCCGGCAATAAGACTTATCTAATACGAAGCCTGAAGAAAGGATCCCTCGTCTCGAGATATCGTATCGATAAAATCTACATACGAACAGCTTTTACGGAGTCTTCCAATCTTTTACATTTTCGAGTGAACTCGCGTGTAACTATGTGTTCGCGACGTGAAGGAATAAAGGGAAAACGGTAATGTAACACGGATTAATTTAAAGATAAGCGATAAATATTTATTATAAATATATTTGAAGTGGTATTAATGCTTCCATGAAAGGGTCAGCAGATTCAAATAGATTGGGTGAACTGGGCACAAATTGAAACGCGAAATTCTGTTTTTCCACTACCCCATTCAAGAGCGGGCCATTTTCACAGGCCTTTATTACTATGTCGTCTAGTTTTATGAACTGCAGTAACATACTATACTACCTAGTACTTCTAAGAGGTATTAAAAGTTTCATAAACAGGTTTTTTATTTTCCAAACGACTTTACATCAGAACGTGTAGCTTTCATGAAGGCATTTCATTTTAGAACCTCTTAATCTATCATGGCACCCTGGTGTGTGCACAGTAAAATTCCATAGACTTATTATGATAAACAAACTAAAGAGTGAAAGCGATAAATAAAATATAGGTTGATTCACAAGAGCCGGCACGAATGGATTGAATAGCGACCTTTACACGTAAAGTTCGAACCGCGCGAAACGCCACGCGCCGTTTCAATCTTCTTCTTCGTCTTTAGTGAATCTACCTATACCTTATTTACATAAATAATACCTAGGTAAGAAAGAAACAGACGACAAAATTACCATCAAGCGACACGAGACATGTTTTGCGGCGCGTGAGGGGACAAATATACCCGTTTCATCACGATCACGTATTTTGGGCAATTTATCGTATGAATCGTACACAATCGTTTCGTTAGACATGTCTTTTTCTGTGGGTGAGCGCACGTTCGGGTTGTACCTAGTTACTGTGAAAATATTAATAAAACCAAACAACACACAAAATTTGTGTTTTCCTTATGTCTTATGTCATGTCGAGAATCTGTAATTGTTTATATGATCAATCTTGAATTGTTTAAAGCAATTAACTTGCAAAACTTAACTGTTACTGTTATACTTTAAAGCCAGGAAAAGACAGCTAAATTGGGTTACTTGCTGAATAAGACCATAGTAACTTCTGCAATTTTTGTTTCTACGCTAATCCGAGCTTGCACTTGTGTCCAAACTTACCATTGACTTAGTTAAAGCAACAACGACACAACAATTGACGTTTAGAGACAGGCCGATGACTCACGACTTGTTTGTTATTTTTCGTTTGCCCTTCATTGCTTACGGAGTCGTTCATTCTCCAACGTTCCGAATAGTCGAGAATGTCGAGATACAATTTCAGCGGGACGTGCAATAGAGTTTGAGTTATATTCGCCGGAAATCAGAGAATAAAACACGAGGCCAGCATCCGAGAGACACCCAGGTATACCCATCGATGCGATGACATAGTGGCCCGGCCCGGAAACGCTCACCCTTCTCCGTTCTGACGGAAATTTATGTAAAAAGGATATTTTGCTCACGTTTATCGTGTCACACATATTTATGGAGAAATTGTGACTATAAGGAAGGCACTTTTTAAGATATTTTTATGTTATTCAGAGCGGCGTCAATGTAATCATCAGGGTGCCAAATACAGTTTATAGGAAGTTTTATGCCGTCGTCGCCGTGTTTGGATTCTCGCTACATGTACTCGTATTATCACCGCTGTTAACGTCCTCCAAGACAGTATAGGATCACTTTAAAATATATCTGAATTAAATTAACCAACAAAAACAATAACAACATCGCACAGTTAAATCATTGTGAAAGAATTGAATTGGATTTCGGATCCCCTTCACACGATTAGACGATATTCGCTATTTTATTTTGATAAATTAGGTATTTAACAGATTTACAATTACATATAGCTAGATAGTCTCCATGTAGTCTGTGTGGTTAACCCAAGAAAAACAAAGAAAAGTAAAACTAATTAATTGGACATTTATTTCAGACTTGAAAGTAACAACAATCTAAATTAAAAACAAAACATCTAACATTCGTTGCAGGGGTTAAAATAAGTTCTATATTTCTTTAGTACAAACGCAAGCTTTGTTGCTCTTTTTGGAAAACTTTAATTTATCACTCCCCGAGAGCCCGTTTCCTCAGTATTAACGCACCAGGCGAGCAGACGCGGCTAAGAAGCGTCACTTTGCCGTCAGATCGTTGGATAAGCGCGACAGAGAGAAATGGACCGGCCCCGGGCGGGACAGAATAAGGAAAAAACGGACACACAGATAGCCCAGTATGTCACGCGGATTACGTCCGTCGACCGTATTTGAATAAGAATTGCCAATAAGGAGGGGCAAGCCGCTTAAAGGGCGCTCTTGAGTGTCCTGCTTGCCTGGTATTGATCTGTTTAACGACGAGGTTTTAAAGACGACTCGATAACATCGGGATGTAGAATAGTATAAACGCGACGTTTTAAGGACAAGAGTGGGATGTTTTACAGAAATTAATAAACGGAAACCTCTTTACAAATAAGACATCTCGACTCGACTGGACTTTAAACGAATTACACTTGACTGGGACGGGGACATCCATTGTGCGAGCGCTGACCGTCGTAACATCCCGCATTTCACATCCAAGTGCCAATTCCACCGCAGCTCTTACTCTACTGGACCATTTATAAAATTGGACGGAATTGCGTTACCGCGCACCGTACTTTAACAAAGTCCTACTTTTTAATACGATCCCGGAGATGCCATTAAGAGATGATTTAATTAGTACTGCCCAGAGGTTGTTTAATAATTACCCGCTACGACCCTCCGAGTTTTAATTTGCTAGGAAAAAAATCTTGGTATAAATACTTAGCGGAGGAAAACAGTCTTTGTTTCGATGGAGGGTGGGAACAATTTGCGCTTCAAAAGCGAGCGATCGCGGAGGCCGTTTGAAATATGGTCGGTGTTTATAAATATCGCAGGAGCTAATAGTCGGTCGTACTTCTTCATTAGTCTCGGGACACGCCGCAGGTGCTGGAAACTTGTAAAGCTTACAGCCTTTCTTAACTCGTGGCCGCCATGTTTCGAAGATTTCCAAATTAAAACTCGTCCACGATCGGATGCTAATTCGAATTCAGGCCGCGTGCTGCCGTTACAACTTCCTAGTCGTTTTGTATTTGACAGAATCGTGTCGGAAACTTCGGCTAATTATCAATTATAATGAGCAAGTTCTGATAATTTTGTGATACGCTTCTAAGAAAGAGTAAAATATAAACACCACTACCTCTGAACACCCAGTACCTACTTAAATATTTAATAGAAAAGGTGACTGATCCGTGCGTAGACATACATCTGCGAGGACAGGATTTGGTAAGAATATTTAGATGACACAATAAAACAATTATAACCCAAAATTACCCGAATACCACACACAATAAGAATTTATGATTTTGATTTTAAGAAGACTAAGACAAGCGCTTTCTTACTGACCAAACGCAATGCAGGAGCGATAATATAGCTTAGCCAATGTTCTGGAAGATAATTGGACTATCCCCTATCGAAGTGCTACCTACTCAACTCGTAGACTACAGGTATAGCTTGTCCTGACAACTAGTTACTGTGTAGATGTTATCAGGAGCTATTTATTACGGGTACGCGCAGTGAAAGGCGGTCGGCTTACATATTGCTCGGTTTGTCATTGCAAATGTCCTCGCCTCGGGCAAAATGCTGGAAGTCGTATTAACAGCATAGCGTATTTTGTCAACTGTATCACCGGGGGCGTAGCTCAGATGGTAGAGCGCTCGCTTAGCATGTGAGAGGTACCGGGATCGATACCCGGCGCCTCCAAACGGTACTTTTTGAAAAATTACAACAGTGGATTTCGTACTTCTGACAATAAACAATCATCTGTCTTCCATTATAACAGTATTTTTCGTTTTTTTTTAATTATTTAGCCACTGTGTTGTTATTTGGTGACATATTTGCCGTGCTTCTTGATGTGATCATCTCTAATTTTTAAACGACTGTCCAAAAAAGGAGTGTAATGTTTTCAGGGTTCATGTATGTATGTACGATTCTTTATTATTATCGTGTAAACATTATCTGAAGTGGACAGACAGGCCGCTGGAGCGAAACGCCTCGCTTGTGGAGACGTTGTCAGTGTGTCTACATCAGTTAAATTCGTTAAAGCGAATGTAGAAGCGAAATTAAGATTTTGAATGTTGTTATCACCGGGGGCGTAGCTCAGATGGTAGAGCGCTCGCTTAGCATGTGAGAGGTACCGGGATCGATACCCGGCGCCTCCAAACGGTACTTTTTGCTGTTTTTTACATATCTCGTTATATCAAATAATTGTTATCTCATATCTAAGAATATATAAGTAATAAAATGCGAATACGATGTATTTCTTTTCGCTATCTGCTGGTCTTAGTTAATCAAATATAATATATGGCAGCGCTCAGTGTCAGTTAATGATAATCCTTTAGTAGTAGTAGTAGTTCGTTTTTTTAGTAGTTTTAGTAGTTAGCAGTAGTAGTAGGTCGGTTTTGTTAACATAATTCTTTAGTGTACATTTTTCATAAACAAGTAAAAAAAAGGACGAGAGCCCGTAATATATTTCTTAGTACCACGGTAAGACTTTGATATTCACTGCACAGAAATATACCTTATGGATTCAATATATCAGTTCATCGGTAACATTTCATAACTTGCGTATGTATGTTTGTTGAAGCAGACACGTTGGGGCGAAAGCCTCGCTCGACAGACGTCACCGGTGACGAATATATCAGTAACTAGTTCAGTAGAATAATATCAAGATATTGAACAGTACTATCACCGGGGGCGTAGCTCAGATGGTAGAGCGCTCGCTTAGCATGTGAGAGGTACCGGGATCGATACCCGGCGCCTCCAAAAGTTACTTTTTTAAATAAATTGTATAAAACCGAGCCTATAAAGAATAGGCTTGATAATACTGTATACATACATTAAGTGTTAGAAATATTAATTACTGTACGCGAAAAATTTGTATTGTATGTCACTTCATAGCTCACTACTTTGCATTTTGAATCTGAGTATGAAACAGTACCTGTACTGAGCGATTCTCCATCATTTTAAAGCCCGTCATTGTCGTCTTTCCGTTTTGTTCCAAATAAAATTATTTTGCATTAAATGGAAACTACCCCCGGTACCAAGATTTACATCAAAAGTTCCTCGTAGTATTTTAGACAATATATTGAAGACAAAAATTACGACAGTTGAAATCCCCGAATATTTAATTCACCACCAGTTATAATCACACGAAGACCAGAATAAAACAGGAATACATAATTCAACTCTAGCGAGAATCAAACTTGACCCTCAACGTGGCAAAACACTCCACTGTGCTAGTTTAAAACGAATTTACAATGATTGAAAAAAAAACTTAACAAAAATGCTTTTAGTCAGTACAGTCGCCATCAGATATATTGGAGCGGCCGAGGTACTCAAATATTTCTGAGCAGCAATAAATTTCAATAAATTCTTTACGGTAAATAAGGTCAATAACATCTGAACATCCAATTCGCCACAAATATATGAGCAGTGGTTTTTCAATTAAATCTGAACACACAACGAGACAATAATATCTGAAAGCACAACTCGTCAAAGTTATCTGCACAGACAGGGTGATCATAAATATCTGAACATTTAAGGAAAATATACCTTAAAGCAATAGGCATACAGTTTAAAATTCTTTAACGTACTACGCTGGAATACATATGACAAGACGATAACAATTGCTAGATAGTTGTCAACTTCGACGGAATCAAAAAAGTACGAGTATTATCTAGTATTAGTTTGAAGTATGAAACTCTTCTAAAGAGTTTGCACGTGTGTAATGAAGTGTTTATTACTTGCTATGAACTATGATCATTACAATTTTACCCCTTAAAGTAGCAATGTATGGCCGTTCATACAAAATCAAAGACCATCTTTTTGTAAATAAAAATAATAATCGGAATCATCAAGAAAATTGAGCGGTACGGAGGCTTGAACTCACTATGTTTTGTTTTTTTTGTAGTTTTGAAAACTAACGAGTTTCTATAAATGTTGATGTTAAGTTTTTTTACAGTTTTCATTAAATAAAAATAATAAATTAGAAAAAAAAAGAACATTAATTCTTAATAAAATACAAAAAAAAGCACAATTGTGGATTTGAACCCTGACGCAACGGTATTATAGTTATGATTTCTAATTACTAAGCCGCTAGGCCATGGCGGCTGACACAATAGTGGATGAAATATTGCAAAGCATTCGTACCTATTTTCATTTGGCAGCTTCAATATTACATATTTACATTTGATAAAGACACGCAGTGAATTATATGCAATGACAGTTATGTTACCGTTTTTGTGAATTGCCAAATATTTTATTCAAATGTGTCTCTTGTAACAAGACCGTGAAGTTGCTTTTCGCAGATTTATATTTTGTATACCTACTTATTTTGTAAAAGGAAAATTCATTACATCTGTACGATTACCTTTAAACTGTATGCCTATTGCTTTAAGGTATATTTTCCTTAAATGTTCAGATATTTATGATCACCCTGTCTGTGCAGATAACTTTGACGAGTTGTGTGTTCAGATTTAATTGAAAAACCACTGCTCATATATTTGTGGCGAATTGGATGTTCAGATGTTATTGACCTTATTTACCGTAAAGAATTTATTGAAATTTATTGCTGCTCAGAAATATTTGAGTACCTCGGCCGCTCCAATATATCTGATGGCGACTGTACACGACGGTTTTACAGAGAACACTTTTACCAGGGTACGATAACGCTTTAGCCAGTCGCAACACGTCAAAGTTACACTTAGCCGCTCACACTTACCGAGCCTTTTCGCCCCGGGAAACTGAAGAACACGTCTGGCCCATTCCGGTGCGGCATCTGTCGGAGTACGTTCAGCAGTTTCGCTGAATGTCGGGGCTGAAAAATGAGATACAAGTTAGAATCATTGGCACAGTTTTGTTGTATACTACTCATCAATGTTTATAAAAATACTCTACAAGAGTTTGTACGCAATGTCACAAGTTAGTAACTTTGTACCTTGTAATTTTAAGGTCATGTTTGAACTGACAAATGATGTTAATCTACAAAATAGTTACCTCTTAATCTTATTATGACTTCGCTTGTTTTCAGTTACTGTATTAATGCAAGTAGTATATTATTTGACTTTATTTATGTGCAGTAATAAGTTTAGACACTTTAGACACAGAATAATTATGACTTTAACTATACCACCAATCACTAATCTGTCTATGGTTCGAAATAGTAATAGTTACGAGTCATTTTAATAAAACCTTAACAGTCAAAGGACATAGTCCTCTAGAAGGGAAACAAATTTCTTACAGCAGTTAACGCCCCCGCAATAACAGACCTATTTTACCAGGGAAACAGGGAACTAAAAGAGATGGGGAACCAGTGAGAACGCTCCCGCGGTCGGACGTAACAGTTAAACGTTCAATTAGTCGGCCCGCTAGTGCTTTTCAAATTTGCATCGTTGTACCATCGTGTGGCGGGGCGGTTAATTAGACGGCAGCCACTGACTGGTTACTTCGTGTTCATGTTCCCCTGGTATATCTGGGTAGCTCGACTCTGCTTTTAGCGCAACAGCAGACAAAATGGCAATCATGCAGTGCAGTTTTAAACCTCTTTTCAAGGGTAATAGTCATTCTTAGGATTCCGTACCCAAAGGGTAAAAACGGGACCCTATTACTAAGACTCCGCTGTTCGTCTGTCTGTCTGTCACGAGGCTGTATCTCATGAACCGTGATAGCTAGACAGTTGAAATTCACAGATGGTATTTCTGTTGCCGCTAAAACAACAAATACTAAAAACAAAATAAAATAAATATTTATGGGCTCCCATACAACAAACGTGATTTTTTTGCCGTTTTAGGCTAATTTTGCATAGATAATGGTACGGAACCCTTCGTGCGCGAGTCCGACTCGCACTTGGCCGGTTTTTTTCTATGAAATATTTGCAATAAACTAGGTGCATTGAATTTTGTGGAACTGACCCATTTCCCGTTGACCGCCTTCATAGCGCCGAATAACTGCTTCAGTTCTTTGACGGTGACGCTGTAGCTCGCCAGGACCCCGAGCATTTCTATTAGGAGATCTGAAACAACAGAGACAATACACAATTAGTTCAGTGCTTATTGACCTGTAGAAAAATAAAAATTATATGCAGGTATGCTTTTTTATCTTATTTCAGGGTATTGTTGTAGTGAATTTTCAAGGTTTTTTCTTTCTTTCCCTTTAAAGTTGTGTTCTTACCCTTTAAAGTTGGTAAGAGGTCTTCCTTTCAGACCCGTTTCAGTACAGAACGTACAACTTAAAATATACCTTCAATTTTCAACAAATATTGTTCTGTAATAATAAAATATTCGACTTGATGGTTGAATCCGATTAGTTTTCTTATAGGAGCGGACAGCATTAAAATTACTGATAAATTTATTCGAAATACAAAGAGCTTGTAGTAGTACTGTTAGGCGATGGGCTTGCAACCTGTCACTAATACGCTGGTAAACATCTTAGCTTAATTGTGCAAAATGTGGTTAGGTACAGAATTATCAACAAGTTTTAGAGTCGTAGGTAATGCCTCTCCCATGCTCTGCCTACCCCACTCTGGGAACGAAGGCGTGAGTTTATGTATGTATGTATGTATGTATGTACAAAGAGTGTGATCAAAAGAAACTAAGGAGCTACCACTTGTTCCCACTTTTTGATTGGAAGCGCAAAAACTTAGCTGAGTTGATTGATTTATTCCAACAGGAATGAGGAGACTGTTTCTGGCAGTCTAGCGGAAACTAGAAATAATTACTTTTTTCTACTGTAGTAACATTATTGCGAAAACTGGGCCTCTATTCCACCCCGAAAGAAAATATGGCTTTTGGTATGTTATTGTTTTTTTTTCTAAATCGGCCGCCATTACTGTTAAGTAAATAAGAGTTATCTGTCAGTTTATGTTATAACGTCCCAAGTAGAAGGCACTGTATTTAAGTTGTATTTGGCTACACTAACGAGATACACTAATATATAAGAATACCCAAAAGTTCATGAACTTTTGGAACAAAATCCATCCATACTAATACGACCTCTATAATATGCGAAAGTAACTCAATTTATTTACTTGTTACGCTTTCAAAACTAAACCGATTTTATTAAAATTTGCTGTGAAAATAGAACTCCGGTTCTTTATACACATAGAGACATAGAGTTCATTTTATCGTGGCAAATGGGTCATATTACCTGATGGTAAGTTAGTTCGAAGACCCATAGACATCTGCAATCTCAAGACTGCAATCTTAAGACCGCAAAATGCGTTGTCAAACCCTGACGACCACTCAGATGGTATAACTATAGCTATACTTCATTTTACCAGCTTCCAGACCGAACTTACCTTATATTTCTTCAAACTGTTTGGCAAAGGAACTGACAATTCAGGATTAACCTATAAGGGTCAGCGTTTTCGAAATTGTGATATATGTGGGTAGTTTCTAAGTTAGCATATTGAGGGTAGGTACGCCGTAGATCTCTTTGTCTTGAATTAAACGTGGAAGCAACAGCTGTGTGTGATTTCGGCATCCCTTAATAAATACCTAACACCCTTGGTCTAGTATTTCTCAGTGGCGACGAGACAGTCTGAACCCTAAATAGTAAAGTGTTGTGTTCGTGTGGACAGAGAATTGTGCGTGCGCGAGTTCGAACCTTACAAATAATATACGACGCCTCGCCTACAATGTCGATTGGGAAGATAGGCGAGTTTAACGTCGCGTCGGACAATTGGCGATTATACGTGGAGCGGCTGGAACAGTTTTTTTTAGTGAACAAGATTGGGAAAGACTTAGAGGTTCCAACCTTAGTTACAGTGATCGGGGCGGAATGCTACGAATTGCTAGTTAATTTATGTACTCCTGATAAGCCTACAAATAAAACATTTACCGAATTAACTGGTATTTTAGAAAAACATCTACAGCCCAAACCAAGTATACTAGCAGAACGTTACAAGTTTAGACACAGGAAACAAGGTGATAATGAAAGCATTATGAATTACGTGGCGGTTTTAAAAAAAATGTCGAAATCTTGTGACTTTGGGGGAGGACTTGAGGAAAGTTTAAGGGACCAGTTCGTGTGCGGAATACACAGCGAAACTATACGTCAACGACTTTTTACTGAGGACACGATAGCCTTTGGCCCGGCGTTTAACTTAGCCGTCAGTATGGAGGCAGCAGAAAAGGACGCGGCGTTAGTCGAAGGCCGATCGAGAGCTTCGGGTGACGTCATCGAGGGCACGGCGCAGTGTCAAGCGATGATGCCGCGAGACCCTACCGGGAGCGGTGTGACAGCAGCAGCTGCGCGTGCGGCCCGAACGGCCGGCAGCGGCCGAGGCAGGTGGGACAGCAGAGGCGGGCGCGGCCGCGGCCGCGCGGATTGGCGGCCGGCGCCGGGTGCGCCGCCGATGCGGCGAGACGAACAGTGCGGCGCGTGTGGCGGCACTCACGAAACGAGCACTTGCCGTTTTGTACGCTATGTTTGCAAAGTGTGCAATAAGCAGGGGCACTTGCAGCGGGTGTGTCCTTATTTGAAGGACAACTACAGTGCGGAGGTCCTGTACGGGGAGGACAATCAGGAGCAGTACAGCCAAGATAGCGACTTGAGTGATGAGGTAATTGTAACGTGTGTAAATCAAATAGCAATGTCGGCATACAAACCAATATTAGTGAAAATGAACGTCCACGGTGTAGAACTCGATATGGAATGTGACACTGGTAGCGCAGTATCGTGCATTAGCGAGCAATTGTACAGAGATTTATTTATAGATTTGCAAATTAATAGCTGTAATCTTAAATTGAGATATTACACAGGGGAGCTAGTGACGCCAGTGGGGGTATTACGGCCTCTTGTGAAATATAAAAATATGGAAAAACGTTTAGATTTGTATGTAATTAGGAATGGCAAAACAATGTTGATCGGTAGGCAATGGTTGGTCGAATTAGGAGTGCAAATAGCGGTTACACCGGCAAATCGATGTGACGTAAACAATATTGGTAGTCAGGAATTTAATTTGTCGGAATTCAGTTCCAGATTCTGTGAAGTGTTTGCGGACGGGTTGGGGTGTTTCACCGGGGGTCGCGTGAGCATCCACCTGCGGCCGGAAGCGCGGCCGGTGTTCCTGCGCGCGCGCCCGCTGGCGTACGCGCTGCGCGGGCCGGTGGAGCGCGCGCTGGACCAGCTGGTGCGCGACGGCGTGCTCACCCCCGTCGACCGCTCCGACTGGGCGACGCCCATTGTACCAGTGGTCAAAAAGGATGGTAACGTTCGAATCTGTGCCGATTACAAGTTAACTTTAAATAAAGTGCTAGAGGTTGACCGTTATCCGTTGCCTAGGGTGGACGATTTATTGGCTCGATTGTATGGGGGTCAAAGATTTAGCAAAATTGATCTTTCGCAAGCCTACGCCCAATTCGAGCTAGACGAAACGAGTAGGTACACGGTTATAAACACTCATAAAGGGTTGTTTCGCTACAACCGGCTGGTGTACGGGCTGTCGTCCAGCCCCGGTATTTTTCAGAGACGCCTCGAGCAAATGTTCGCTGATTTATCGCATGTTGGAGTCTTTCTGGATGACGTCATCATAACGGGCACGGACCGGAAATCCCATATGGATAATTTAGTAAAGGTTTTTGAACGCTTACAAGCGTACGGTTTACGGGTGAAGAAGGAAAAATGCGCTTTCTTCGCTAAAGAAATTAATTATTTAGGACACGTGATTAGCGAAAACGGTATACACACCTGTCCAGAAAAAGTAAAGGCTATTGAGAGAACTCCGGCGCCGCGGAACGTTTCCGAGTTAAGGGCCTTTATTGGCATGATTATGTATTATGCGAAGTTTGTCAAAAATGTAAGTAGTATTTTAACACCACTGTATCATTTATTAAAAGTAGGCGTAAAGTTTATCTGGTGTAAGGACTGTGAGTCTGCGTTCGAAGCTATTAAACGAGCACTCGTGTCCAGCGAGGTGTTGACGCATTACTCGGAGGGGTTGCCGCTAATAATGACGGCAGACGCGTCCGGGGTGGGCCTCGGGGCCGTCATTTCACATGTCACGCCGCGGGGCGAGCGGCCCGTGGCATACGCGTCGCGTACGCTAACAGCAGCGGAACGAGCGTACGCGCAGATCGATAGGGAAGCTCTGGGTATTATCTTTGGCATTCGAAAATTTCACCAATACCTATATGGTCGGAAATTTACATTAAGAACTGACCATAAGCCTCTCACTTATATTTTTGGGGATAAGGTAGGAATACCGGTCATGGCAGCGTCCCGTATTCAGCGTTGGGCAGTCATATTGTCAGGCTACGACTATGACATTGAATATGTAGCATCGAGCAAAAACTGCGCAGACGCGCTCTCAAGACTTCCGCAGGCGGGTAGTAGTAAATCAAAGGACGATGACGTCACGTATTTAAATTTTGTGGAAAAGTTCTTGCCAATTTCGAATAATGACGTACGAATAGCAACCGCGAAAGATACCTTGTTAAGTAGGGTTGTGGCGTACGTGCAGTCAGGCTGGCCATCATTGTGTCCCAGCGAGGAACTTCGGCCGTACTTCACAAGGAAAAGTGAACTATACTTGGACCGGGGGTGTCTAATGTGGGGCTATCGGATGGCTGTGCCGGCAATATTGCGCCAAACGATTCTTAACCAGTTGCATGTAAGCCATATGGGGATAGTTAAAACGAAGTCACTGGCACGCAGTTACGTCTGGTGGCCCAATATCGACTCGGACGTGGAGGCGGTTTGTAGGGATTGCGAGACGTGCGCCTCGGAGGCACCCGCGCCTGCGCGGGCGGCGCCGTGTCCGTGGCCGTACACCGCGCAACCCTGGTCCCGAGTCCATATCGATTTTTTAGGGCCTTATAAAGGTAAAACATTCTTAATACTAATAGATTCAAGTTCTAAGTGGCTCGAAGTGTTTGAAATGCTACGCACTAATGCTAATGCGGTTATAAAAGAGCTAAGGGCAACATTTGCACGTTTTGGTTTGCCCACGGAGCTAGTATCGGATCAAGGACCGCCGTTCACGAGTATCGAGTTTAAGAATTTTTTATCACACAATGGCATAAAACAATCCTTCTCACCAGCATATCACCCGGCGTCTAATGGGGCCGCGGAGAGTGCGGTAAAGTTATGTAAGCGGGCAATTAAAAAGGCATATAGGGACGGTATAGATATCGACACCGCCTTGCAGACATACCTGTTAGCATATAGGAACAGTATACATAGCAGTACTGGGGATACTCCGGCAATGCTTTTACAACGGCGTTCGTTGCGCTCGCGACTAGATTTGTTACGCAGCGACCGCGCGCTGGAGGAGTGCGTCAGCGCGGCACAGGGGCGCCAGGCGGGCACGGCGCGGGGAGCGGGATGCGAGCGCGAGCTGGCGCGCGGCGAGCCCGTGTGGGCCCGCCAGTACACGGGCGCGGACAAGTGGGTCAAGGGCACGGTCGTCAGTAGGGAAGGCTCACGGCGTTACACGCTAGATAACGGAGACGGTAAACCTTTTACTAGGCATGTTGATCAAATTAGGCGCAGATCGAGGTTATCAAATGTCCCATGTCCGATTGTGGAGGGCGACGGTGTTGAGCAGGCAAGGCCGGTGGTGACGGCTAGTAGCCCCGTAGTCGTGGGAAGGGAGAGCACCAGTAGATTGGAACAGGAGGAAGTAGCGGTGGAGTCGCCGCGCTGCCCTGTAGAGGAGTGTGCACCTTCCCCGCGGCAACGGGCGCGATCGCCGGTGATGCTTAGACCCCTACCGAACCGATTCCGTAAACATCAATTAGATATAGATTAGTATATTTTGTTTGTATGGTTATGTTAAGTATATAGTATAAGCATTAGATTTAAGTGGGGAGGTGTGATATATGTGGGTAGTTTCTAAGTTAGCATATTGAGGGTAGGTACGCCGTAGATCTCTTTGTCTTGAATTAAACGTGGAAGCAACAGCTGTGTGTGATTTCGGCATCCCTTAATAAATACCTAACACCCTTGGTCTAGTATTTCTCAGAAATGAAAACTAAGTTAACACTTTTCCCCAAACATCAGTGTTGATCTATTTCATGGCGAAATTCTTTCACGTCAAACCCAAGCACCAAAGCCGGATATTGACTAGAAAATTCCATTCTGCCAAATAAAAACTTCCCAAAATGAATTCCACCAGAAATCATTCGTGGGCAGAAACTAATAATAATGAATAACAAATAAATATCGGGGGAGGACTTCACACAAATTGACCTGGTCAAATTCAAAAATTCAAAATTCAAATTCAAATTCAAATTCATTTATTTGTCAGAATACAGTAAAATACATGGTCTCATAAATGTTTCATTATTGTTCTTGTATTCAGCATGCAGAGCAAGCGTACAAATATCTGGTCGCGCAATCTAACTTATTTATCACCAACTAACTATAATACTATTTACATTTTTGTCAGCATTAAAAACTTATAACTAAGGGTGCCTGTCACTCAAGTATTCCTTGACGCTGTAAAAACATTTCTCCATTAACCATTTTGTTACTTTGCTTTTAAATATATTTCCTGACAACCTTCTTAAATCTAACGGTAAATGATTAAAAACTTCAATGCTCATATTAACTATATTTCTTTTATACATGTCTTTGCGACAAGGTGGTTTGTACAAAAGGGACATGATATGTGTTCTTGTCTGCCTCTGTATAACTTCACTGCGTTTCTTAAAGTATTCAGGGTGCGACTTGACAAAAACACACACGTCTCTAATATACAAACATGGCAGTGGCAATATCCTTAATTTTCTAAATAACGGGACACAGGTCTCATCCATCCAGCATTACTTAAAATTCTTATACATTTTTTTTGAATTTTAAACACTCTGTCGATTTGTACAGAGTTCCCCCACAGTATTAAGGTCCCAAACTAAGCTCTAGGCTTGTACTATGGTTACAAGACTACGATAAACGAGCGACGTCCCCATGGCACAACTGATCAAAATTAGTATAATAAATATGAGGTAGGTGTAGGTTATGTTAATTCTTCAGATGACCCAAAGGGCCCATAACACTCAGAAATAGGAGCTCCGCAATAGCGGAGCTCCGTCGACTCTCTTAAATTTGATTTTAAATAGATAATTAATAGAGATAATAAAGAAATCATTGGTCAGTTGTGCCACGCAGTTGTGTCTAAAGGAAAACCCGGATAAACGTGCTTATATAGAGGAATTAATACTTGAAGACCCAGGAACCAAGGCTCAGAAACAAATACTCGAGCTTATCACGTTATCACACAAATATTTGCCCATGCCGGGAATCAAACTCAGGACCGCTCGCTTCGTAGGCAGGGTCACTAAGTAGGCCACCAAGTAGGCCAATACGCGTCGTCATAAAAATTAAAGTTCAACTTCAACAACAACAATACCTTAGTTAATTTGAATATTCACTTTTAAATTCCCGTGAATCAGGTTTGTTAAAATTCTGGTGTTCGGGGAATATAGTTTCGTAAAGCTCGCATCATGTTGCAAAACTCGAGGCAACATCTAAACTTGCATACGCAAGTTTCATATTTCATATTGAAAAATATTCCTCGCTACAAAATATTGCAACTACATTTTTCGTTCAGAAGTACTTTATTAAGTCGTGTTATACAAGACATTCTCGAACGTCCCGTGCGCTCGGCGCTCGCCCGGATTCCCCTTGTTACCGAGATTCCTGACAGCTGCGGGGTCTGGACTAGCTACACTAGTAGTAGGAGAATTACCTTAATACAGGTAAAGCAATGGAGAGTTGCGGTCTGTGTGTGTGTAAAGCTAACATACTCGTAAGTAGGAATCAAAGGTGTTATTCTGATCTTTCTAAAATGTAGTGGTTTTTCTTTTATATCTTTAACACAGTCTTCTATCAGGCCGTCTGACAGTGCCAATCAATGGTACGCACATATTAAAAGAATTATGCCTGCCGGAAATTGGTACGGCTGGCTATATAACTGTAAGTAGCTACAAAATAACAGCACCTCTATTCTAAGCGGTAAAATCCAAATCGTATTTGACCTGTTGTGGTATTGTCTTCAACTAGGCCGCCATTACTGTCAAGTAAATAAGAGAGCTATCGTTACGTTGACAATAATTAATCGCCATATTCGGTAAAGCAGATTTAAAAACAATAGGTACGATAACATATCAAAAGCAATATGGTTTTACCGAGTAGAATACAGCCCCTGTAGCACATTCACTGTCTCTGATAACAAGGAGATTATAAGCCCGCGGCGTCGTGACGTCGTGTACTTACTTACGTTCGCGAGTGATAGTCAAATTTTACCGACTGCGATAACGGGGGCGTAGCTCAGATGGTAGAGCGCTCGCTTAGCATGTGAGAGGTACCGGGATCGATACCCGGCGCCTCCAATTATTTTTCCAGTTTGTTTACGTTTTGCGTATTCAAATATCAGATTTCATTGAGACCAAACTGAAAAGACTACGTCAAAACTCAAAACCCATACTAAATATTTACCGTGTTATTAATTACCTATGTTATTTATTACGCTGTTTGGACATTTTATCCAACCTACACGAATATTCTCTTTTAATCTAAATTCTAGGCATTTACAGAGAATCCATCGGCTAGCATTAATTTGGCAGATACCGTCGATATCCGCGGATTGTTGCGGTCCTAGTATGCCGGAATTAACACAGCGGCTCTGACTGAATTACGAGTAGACTGTGGACTGAAATTACAGCAATGCAGGGTTTTAGAGCACATTGTAAAATGAGCACACGCTGCAAAACCAAACAGACCCTTTATTCTACCTTATTGCCTTTGACAATATTGTCGTATTGTCAACTTTACGATAGTTCTTAATTACTTGACATCAGTAATAACGGACGAATTAAAATCAATACGATAACTCTTGTTTTTCTACGGCATTTCACCACGTCAATAGTGGAAAAACGCCCAAGTTTACCGGTTTTGTTCAGTACCTATACATAACTTTAAACTCTGATATCCTAGTATACTTCTATCCTCAGCACGCAAACCGGGAGGGCGCAAAGCGTCCATTAAATATTAATTTATAAAGGAAATTGCGGAAACCGCAACCGACCCTCGCCGGGAGACGCCAACTTAATTTTTTAATCAGATTTTAAAATGCAGCCTTTAAATTAATAAAATATTTCCCGTCATTAATTTAATGGATACCATCATTTCACTTTTAATTAAAAAAACACATTATTTTATAACCAAAGACTTCAGAAAAATATCAAAGCACATACCTAACATTCTTGGTAATTTTGCACGCGTAGCTTCCCAGAGCGGACAAAATTTACCGCGTCAAATATTTTAAAAAGGCCATTTAGAGGCCGCAGCTCAAAAGCCTGTGACGGCACCATGTAAATTATATACCGCCATCCCGAATACAGCGGGAATAAATTTGGGCCGTCCTCATTTCGCAGTGCATTTGCGAACGTGTTTCGCCTTCGGGCGTGAAATAATACAAAGCGGGGATAGCCCTTCGCTGTTCTGCGGCCCTGGTCCATACGTCACCTAATGGGGCCCGTATTGTCCCGTAATCCGGGAGCGCGGGCTAATCCCGGTGTAATACCGGGACTCCGCTATCGAGGAGTTCTCCGGAAACTTGGCCGGATTTAAAGAAGTGAGACGGAGCCTATGTAAACTTGAAGTTTAGCATAAAATCTCTTTGTTGTCTCTTTTACCTTATCTAAAAATAGGAATACCGTTTTATTAAAAATACTGCTTGGATACGGAATCAGCTTGTTAACTTTTTAATTGATCTACAAGTAGCTATTATAGCGTTAACAGTTCTATATAGTTGGCGTCTTAATTTAATTTCCTGTTTATAATTGTACAATCACTATGTAGCTAAACTATGTAGTTAAGATACGAGGCCAATCTTGACACTGGTCGTCACAGTTCAATTTATAGCAAATTCTTGGGTTTGAGGTCTAATGTACTGGAATGGTGGTGTCAATTGACTTCTTGTTTTCCTTACAGGTGTGCTAACTGGTGCTTTGAATGACAATAATAAGGTCAATTACTTCGTATTCAGCGATTTTAACAACGTGAGTTGATTCAACTTCAGGGGTGTGATTCTCTCAAGACGCAAAGGTGAGCGAATGAACGAGTGAAGTCCAAGCGGCGAGATTAAGTAGTCCCGTCAAAGTGAACAAAACACATTTTAGGGCGTGCATTTTCAATTTGGCAGCATGTCGTCTCGAACATATAAGGCTGCCTAATTGAGAATGCACGCGCTAATATGTGTTTTGTTCGCTCGGACGGGACTTCTTAAACTCGCCGCTTGGAATTCACTCCTGCGTTCGCTCACCTTTGCTTTTCAGAGAATAACACCCCAGCAGTTTTCGCGCCGCTTAATATGTCCAAGTTTCGATCGTGATTTAGGCAATAAATCTTGTCACGTGATTTTCTTAGCGGACTTATTTTCTCCAAAAATTAAATAAAAACTTTATAGCAGAGGAGACAACTTGTCAAACAGCTTTCAATTTGTTATTGAAGCGATTTTTCTATCATTTAATAATGATCATGAAAAGTAAAATCTTTAAGATAACTGTTTTGATAAAGTTAGCTAGTTTTACACGATATAACGTAAGTAAATAACCACACGGCAACCAGAGCAGCATAAACAAAAGATAATAACGAGCGCATTGTGTGCGATCAAACAAGTGTTTACTCTCGTACGGCAGCGCGACAATAGTTGCAAATGAACTGTCTTTCAGAACAGAACCTAAACATACAACAAAATCATTTTTGTTTCGCGAACGCGCACAAAGGCCTGTTAGTAAATGGGATCTAAGACAAGGGCAAACCAAGATACAAAATACGTTGCCATGAATGAGTACCAAGGAATCAGGCCTCTCAGATAGTCATTTCGTCAAGCATCTACACCAGGAAACAGAAAACAAGAAAATTACTGCTTAGGGGAAGGTAATCGTATGATGAAGTAGGTATGAACGAACAATGGCAAACATTTTTTGTGCATTAAAGCTGCCCCGACGTTATCATGAATACTGCACAGGATCAATGCTGTTGAAATGTTTGCTCTGAGATATATGAGAAAACCAAAGTTATATTTTTAGATCGGTGCACCTGGCGTTCCATAGTGTCTATCTAACCCATTCGGAAACAGGCGTGAAGGTATAGATATTCCTACGGTGGTCAATGGTAACTATTTATACTGCAACACGGCGAAACTAGCAAATTCAATGAGTTGCAAAATTTACCTCACTGACTTCCTTGCTAAGGTGTATTTTGCATGTTATTTAATTTGTTTGTATCACCGACGACATCACGTGTTTAACGCATAATTACCAGAACCGCACATGATTCCGCATCGATGGGGTTGTAACGAGCGATTAGTGCACCATCGATCGAGCACTCAAATTAGCCCCGGGACGATTCACTTAACTAGGCGTTCACTGGTCCCGTGGGAGTGAGCTTCCGGAAAATAGAGAGCAAATAAGTTGATGGAGTTTTATATTTCAGGAAGTTGAATTACCGATACTGACAAAACATAATTTATGTTTGTTCATACCTTTCGCTAAGCAGTAATTTTCTTGTTTTCTGTTTCCTGGTGTAGGGTTGACGAAATGACTATCTGAGAGGCCTGATTCCTTGGTACCCATTCTTGGCAACGTATGTTCTATCTTGGTTTGCCCTTGTCTTAGATCCCATTTACTAATTTTTACTTAACTACTTACTAGTTTTTACTATTAACCCGACATATTATATATTATGTCGGGTTAATAGTAAAAATGCAAGGATACAGCTGATGATTTTAATGCGACATCTTTGGGGTCATACTTTCTTTTTACCAGGACAGCAGAAGAGGCGAGAGGCTCATCAGGAAAGTATCCCGCTTTTAAATTTTTGTCAGCTACAATGGCGCCGTGTCGGCTTACAGCAATAATCATTCAACGAAGGCCTTTTTAAATCTCGGCCAATTTTTCCCCTCGTAAAAAGACAAACTAATTTCCAAAACACCCTCCGAAATGAAAGCAATCCATAAGCGGGGAGGTTCTCCAAGTTTTTCCATCGTAAATAGGCGCCAGAGTCACGCGCCGCGCATCCGTCCGCTGAAGCCTTTTTATAGCACTTTTGACGGATAGCCGAGTGTTTAACCCGCGCGTCTCGTGTGATGAGGACCCTGATATATCGTGCCACTTATGAAGTCTTGGTAAATTGAAATTTAAATGAAAAGAATGCGACGGCTTCATTTTTGGTATTAATAAAAATTCATAGCATAATTTTATTACATTTGAAGCTTTTTAGAAAACTTATGGAACCCATCAAATGCACCCATTTTTCAAAAACAATAAGACAAATTATGTTATGATGATAAAGATTGAAGATTTGTATATGATAGAAATGAGAAAGCTTAGGTTTTTTTCATCTATCTTACTCCCTCGCCGTGTAAAGTATTAAAAAAACCGTTTGGAGGCGCCGGGTATCGATCCCGGTACCTCTCACATGCTAAGCGAGCGCTCTACCATCTGAGCTACGCCCCCGGTGATAACAACATTCAAAATCTTGATATATACATTCGCCTCAACAAAGGTTACCGATATACGTCACCAGTGACGTCTCCTCAAGCGAGGCGTTTCGCTCCGAGCGGCCTGTTTGTCCTCTTTAGAGAATGTTTACACGATTATAAAAATTAGAGATGATCACACCAAGAAGTACAGCGAATATGTCATCAAATAACAATACAGTGATAAAATAATTAAGAAGATAAAAAAAAACTGTTTATAGTGCAAGACAGATGATTGTTTATTGCCAGAAATATGAAATCCTCGTGTTGAAATCTAGCAAAAAGTACCTTTTGGAGGCGCCGGGTATCGATCCCGGTACCTCTCACATGCTAAGCGAGCGCTCTACCATCTGAGCTACGCCCCCGGTGGCGTCGTGGTCGAATTTCGTGATACGATTACGCACACTCAAGGCGAATGCGACACTTATGATAATACGCCTTTCACTCCGCGCTAACCGGCCGATTTTAATTACAACGCACCAACTAATTACTGCCGTTAAAAGGCCTTTTGATATTTTAAGAATGGAAGTTGATATGAATATACCATCATCATGAATAAGCTTACTCATCACGCCAACCGAAAGACGTCTACTGTTGAATATGAGTCTTCCTACGAAAAGAAAATCCATCTACAATGTCTGGTCTTGCACTAAAGTCTAGATTCTACATTGTCTCAGTCCAATATAGGTAGGGAATATATCATAATTTGTCTAGATCCAGTCATATTTCCAAGTCTATACAATCTGAACCTGTTTAAAGCAAGGGTGAATAGGCATCATCTCTCTTCATTGTCGACAAAATCTTCGTCCTCCAAGGGCAAGAGTGAGTCAAGATCAAACCCATCATCATTAAAATAAAAAATAAAAAAGTAATAAAAGGAGGAGGTTGTCAAATCGTCACGTATTTGAATTTTTATCCCATTTACTCAGCTTTGATCGTAAATAAAGTAAAATAAAGTAAGATCAAAAAGTACCGTTTGGAGGCGCCGGGTATCGATCCCGGTACCTCTCACATGCTAAGCGAGCGCTCTACCATCTGAGCTACGCCCCCGGTGATTAAACCTTACAATATTATCATCTATATCGCAAAACTACTCCGCATGTAGCCTCGGGCAAGTTCGTACAACTGGTAAGTGTAACGTTGATTTCACAACTGTCCATTCATTAACAGAAGTAACAAGTTTTCGTTGGTGTTATATAATATAATACAGGTTTATGAGCTCCTGGTCATTCGGCAACAATACTAGACGCCATATAAACCCTGAGTAAGTTATTATTTTTTCTTGTACTAAGTGTTTTTGAAACAACATTGCGCGCCCCACCACTCAAATTGACTTTGCACGTTTGTACAGTCAAGGACTTTAATTGTTAAGCCACTATGGAACCCTTTCATAATGACAGTGTCAAACCACATGAAAGAAATTACGCCAAAATTAATGACTGACGTTATGCGACAGGGTTTCGTAGTGGCATAATAATTTAAGTCCTTGACTGTGTCAACGAACGTAGAAATAAAATGTAGGGCGCGACTTCGTGAAAATAAAACAATAATAACACCTGGTCTAATTCTGCTCGATGCAAAACGGTCCAATTCAATTTATTACAAAGTTACATCACAGTTGACTGGCTTCGAATATTTCCGGAATATTAATTTCAAAGGCGCGAGTTTGATAATAGTAATTAATTAAACTTGGCTTCTCTGAATTAAGACCCATAATCAACGAACTAACAACGAGGACCAAGGCTGGTGTCATCTCAGTTACAACCACAAATACCGAAAAGCACTTTAAAACAAAACTTAGCTAGGTTCGTCAATTCGCTTTTTGTCCAAGAACAATCTTACGCAAATTGACCTAGTCTCAAACTAAGCCTTAAACTTGTACTATGAGTACTAGAGAACGATAAACATACTAAACTAATATACAGGGTGTCCCGTAAATCGACGTTAACCCGCCTAGGGCTGATAGAGCAGCTAAAAAGCTATCGATTTAACCCCTTTGTATGTTCAGCGATTTTTACTAGTTTTGGAGATATTGAGTATTATAATCGGATTTTTTGTAATTTTCCTTAATTTGTCGATTTACGGGACACCCTGTAGATAAATACATACAAAATACTTAGTTAATACTCAGTAACACGTACTGCTAATTATAAAACAAGTGGCAAACCTCTTATCGAGATCGAGAACGTCTCAAATAGCCAAAAATAGAAACAACGCTGAAGATAACAGTACCTACCTATGCTACTAATTACGAGACAAATGTGACGATTTACATTTCTATATAATAGTAATGTAAAAAAAAACATTGGAGGCGCCGGGTATCGATCCCGGTACCTCTCACATGCTAAGCGAGCGCTCTACCATCTGAGCTACGCCCCCGGTGATACAATTATTGAAATCAGCAGTCATTAATTTAAAGCCCGGGCAGTGACGCTTATTAGATCTGCGCCCAGGCCTCTCAAATAACGTCCAACGTCACCAAAAGATCCGCGCCGCCGCGTAATCATAGGAATTTAATATACACCAATAAACTTAATACCCGATAAAACAACAAAGGGTTTAACTATATCGGAATTTAATCCGTGATAAAATTTATTCACGCACTGCGCTCTCCAAATTGTGTAATTAATTAAAAATTTCTTTACAAATCAGATTAATCAGCGGTATGGCAACATCACAAGAATAATAAACCAACAACTCGCGTCAACCCTCGCTGTGGGAATTAACCTGGTAATTAAAAAGCAATCCAGTGTTGCTATATGCTCGTAACATAGGCGATGGACTGGTGTGTAAATAGCCTTACAGGGGCGCGGGCGCCACGCAGCCGGTGTGAAATGACATTATCATATCGCGGCTTATTGAGAACGCATCTACTCTACGCTACGACGGAATAACCCAATAAACTTCGTCGCTTCATAAAATTTACATTAAATACGTTTTATATTCATGTTGTATTTACGGAACGATAAATGTGATTGTCGCAACGAACATCGTATTAAGAAAGCGATATTAGATTTGAGTTTGCGAAAATGCGGTAAAGGCGTTTTTGTACCGGGTTCGATTAGGATCCGACGTGATAAAGGTTCGAGAAGAGAAAAAAGAATATTTTCCGTTGCACTATTTTCTTAAGCAGTTACCATTAGACCTGTGATTTCGGACTGTATGATCGCCATAAAAAAATCTCCGACCCTATTGTTGTATTCAACCTTAATTTGGTCACAGTGCAAAATTGCCCTGCATGTACAATACGTGCTAATGTCAAATCTAAATAATTTACTAATTCGTAAGCAAGCTTAAAGAGAATTTAAAAACATAATGAGTGTACGCATATTGATGAGTCAATACCAGGAGAAGAGAGGGTGACAGGAGCTAGCTGACATGTGCAACCTAATTTGAATATATTCTACGCGAGGGGTACGACCCGGCGCGGACTGAAAGGCGGGAAATCAACTCAGGACGGCCCCTGTTCGAACATTCTTTAGATTCTCAATCGAATTGCCTTTACAAAGGATACAAACGATATTAGTTTACTCGGTAATGTATCAACTCTCAACAAAAAACCTAACGATAAAGAAGAAGTTACTCGTTTTATACAAACGCGTGTAACACAGCAGCGCTTAAAGTGATAAACAATTTCAAACAGGAAATTTTTGTTTTCTTCCAAAAATGTTATCAAATTTCAATTACCGTTGTTATCTGGCTCGACGGGAAATTCGCTGATTTTATTTAAACGAATAAAAATAAAAATTTCCAATTTGAAGAAAGGCACTAACGTTTAATACAAAACCTTCCTTAAAAGGGGATTCTTAAGAGACCGTAATTTTTATCCGATAGTAATTGTCTTCGACCTCTCCTAATCCGATGAGAGCTTTCGGGATTGTTTATTGTCTCGTGTTATATGAGATAAAGGGTCCTACGCTGAGATCCTTCAAAGCCAAATGTGATTACATTTTGGGACATCTCTTTCAAGCATTCTTACGCCATTTCATCACTGTCATTTCATTGCGAAGCGCAAAATGTTTACTTGAAATGGTTAATGAACGAAAAAACGGAATGCAGGTAACCTACGGGCTACAGCGTACTTTGTTCATTTCTCCTAGGGGCACAGTGACCCCGTTTCCGTTTTGCAAAGGTAACGTGAACAATAAAAGGCAGCGAAATCAAGGGAGCGAGGTACCAGGCGAGCATACGAACACAATAGGCGCTCAGAGAGCCGACTACGCGAAAACGTGTCCTTTACTTTATGTATTCCCAGTGAACGAGAAAATATAACGATTTGCACTCAGTCAAACAACACTCACAAAACTAGCGCGCATTCAAAGAACGCGGAAAGTGCAAATAAACTTGTAGGTCCTCGCTATGAACGAAAGAAAGAAAAGAAAGAGAAACCTTTATTAAGTGCAAGACAAAAAAACTGAAATGATGAAATGTAGTAAAATATGAAACGGTGGGTAATCAAATCAACTTCTTGAGGTCGCATGGTCTTACGAACAGTTGTCATCACATTATCGTAGCAATATAAACGGTATTCAAGAATTACTAAATTAAATTCATTTTGGGCAAAATCAGCATAAAGCAAGCAAATATTGTTAGAATCTCTAGCAACCTTTTGGGAATATGAAGTAACTGGGAAATGATTCGTTTCCGCTCATTCCTATTACGTATTCTATTCCTAAATCAAAAAGCTCAAGGATCTTTCGGCTACCTTTTGTCTTTTCAAATTCAAAATAGTTTTTATTGTGAGAATTTCGCCTTCCGACAAGAATAAATTACGTATTTCTTGCACCTTCGAGCGGCAACCTTTCTGGCTTACGTATTGGAGAATACACCAGAATAAATGTAGATTTCACTCCAGAGAGAAGAATGTTCGCTCTAGCTTTTACGTTAGCTAGAGCAGAATTTAATATTTCAAACAATAGTAATATATAGTAGGACATAAACGTTACGGTTATTACAAACGCGGCCAGTTCGCGAGCCGGCCGCTTGCTAAACAAGAAAAGCCATTCAATATTTTCTCTTTACATGTAATGTTATGTGCTTTCGTTCTTTTTCATAACATAAGCTTTGAAATGTATTATTTCTTACAAAACAAACAGTAGGTTTCTATTAATAGGCTTCTTTCAATTTATATTTATTTCTCGTTATATTTATTTTATTGGTTTTTGTTAAGATCGTTCTATTGTCATGTCACATCACACGTTTATTCGATGTGGCTGCCAGTGCTGGTCCAATTGTTTAAATTAAGAACCGAAAATAAAGCAAACGTTGTTTCTCCCATAGGTTTAGTTGCTAATAAAACTTAATAGGAATATCATTCAATGCCAATAGATGGTCTCAGATTTTAAATTGCTAAGGAATACCAAGTCTCCATAACTTTACAAGAGCATAATCCACGAGATCCAGCCCAACTTCTTGATTTTACATATTTTAATCCAACCGTGCAAGGCGCGGCGGGCCTTCGTGAATTGAAAACTACTATATCAGTAATGAGCAAACACGTGGCATGCAATTTCAAAAGAATTGAACTTATTTAAAATAAATAAGGTTTTAACCGAAAATAAAACAAACATTACGTTGATGACTACAATCAAAATTATTATCATTAAATTCTTAAGAAAATCTTCCAAAGTTAAAACAGATCTATTTCTGATTGTATTCATGTGCCCCATTTATAACTTTCTCAGGTTTATTAGGATAACAAGCAAATGTAAGAGGTGCATGCTCGTTTTACACATCAATGATATCGTTTTCGACGCTGCTCCCTATTTGACGAGAACAAACAACTGCATAAAGCATTAAAGAGACGTCATCCGTCGGATCGTATTCTTCGACAGGGACAAACTGTAGGTATAACGTTAAACTAAATTCTCACGGCTACCAGAGAATCAGGAGAGATGTAGACCGCCTCGCAAAAGACGCATTTTGCCAACAAAAAAAAATTTGTCATAGAGATTTTTACCAAAAAATTCACCGTATATCGATCACGGCAACAAATCAAACCGTATCATTTGAATGTGAAAGGGTTATTAAATGGCTTCACATTTACCAGAGAACCAGAAAAGAGTAAGAAGTCTTCTTTGGGGGTGGGGCTTGTTTTGGCAACGAATGACTTACGCACCAATAGTTGGACGGCATAGGCCTTTAGTCAACATTTACTACATCAGCCATTTCAAAGGACGACCATTTAACGAAAGTATGGGTTGACTTTGTTTATCATAAATACCAGAGCACAAGAAAGCAAAAGAGCCACCACTGGAACCATTTAACAATTC
The DNA here is from genome assembly GCA_948252455.1 of Acleris cristana. NCBI lineage: Eukaryota > Metazoa > Arthropoda > Insecta > Lepidoptera > Tortricidae > Acleris > Acleris cristana. Next base: position 11,941,901 of record OX411790.1, on the reverse strand, counting down.
TAAAACCTCATTTAACTTTTTTTTTTATCCATGAACAAAGTCCTATAAGATGTTAATTTTCTTGACAGTTCTCAGGCAAACTAGGACACCAGAAAATATCAGGAGGTTCGTCGAAGAAAACTACATAATAGCACAATTAATAAAATGGGGATTACAGAGGGTTGCATACCTTGGCATAGCAGGTACCTACCTGTTGAAAGCGAATGGGTGGGGCAAACTTATGTAAGTTATGAAACTCAAACTATCGGAAGGAAATACGATTTGCTTTGGACCTAATCTTTTGCGAGTCCTGTTTTTAAACAATTTCGATCATTTTAAGTGTTAAAGGAACCTTTAAAGGCACTGGGCAAGGTCTGTATGTGAAATGGAGTGTTCAACCCGTAGATACCCGAAAGAGTAACTTATTTCACTTGCCTACCAGAGAATCAGGAGAGAGCAGGATGTTACATTGCGTGAAAATGCTGCGTAAGATTTAGGGGATATACCAAAATGGCTGCTGTTATGTTAGACACAAGTTATCGTCTATCACAATAGCACGCTAAACATGAGCATCAAGTGTGTCAAATGGCAATCGCATAAAATGAAAGGATGTCTGTATTCCGTGATAATTAAGTAAACATCGTCACAACATAATAACAAATCTTTTTTTATACGGAAAGAGCATAAGTATTCTTATAAATAAACTTTGGCTTTTATAAGACGTTTATTATCTTGATGGTTCTCAGGCAAACCAGGGAACCAGAATTATAAAGGAGCTTCATTGAAAAAAACTATAGGCAAAATGGAATGACAGAGGGTTGGATTGCATGCTTCGAGCAGGTAGCTGTTGAAAGTGAGGTGGGGCAAACTTATGGATCAGAAATCACAAAAAATAAGGTTTGCGTTGGGCGGGCATTTATTTGCTATCAAACCCAACTCAGAAGAACGTAGTCTAGATTAATAATTTGACTTATACTAGACTACTTAGATGAGCCAGTGCGGCGAGCAATGAAACAAAATACTTAAATTAGGCTTTTTTTTAAATTGTTGCTTCCTTTACCTGTTTCCTTCTTATATTCTGTGTATCCGTGTAAATTATCCTTCACCGACGCGACGTGACGATCATTCAATTAAAACATCCCTTTCCATTTTTGAGCTAGGACCTTTCTGCACAAACCGATAGCCATTTATATCGTAAGAATTTCCAAACAACAAATTTGCGGTTTATGTAGATGACAACATTTGTTGGCCTAAATCTCATTGGTACAAGTGATTCGCTTAAAAAACTAGCCATGGAAAGACTTCCTTCTGTCTTCTGGTTCCCTAGTATTTACGAGAAGCTATTTTATTAACTCTTTCACGATGGAATAAATTGTCAGTTGCTTTTCTATAATATTAGCCATTATTTATTTGGATTAAGGAATTGTGATCTGTAACTGTTTAAATTTACACTTTCATTCATTATTTTCATTAACGTTAATGCATGATGTAAAGTTTCGTTTGTTTATTTTTTTATTAGCAATACGATATACATACATAATCTCGTCTTATGCCTAATGAAAAAACGCAAAAAATATAGGGCTGAGACGTTAAGACGTTTATTTTCTTAGCGGTTCTCAGGCAAACCAGGAAACCAGAAAAAATCAGGAGCTTCGTTAAAAAAATACTATAAGACATATAAAAGAGATGACATAGACATGCTTCAAGCAGGTAGGTAGCTGTTGAAAGTAAGTAGGTGGGCCATCTTATAAATCAGAGACATAAATAAGGTTTGTATTGGGTGGGCATTCCTTTGCTCTCAAATCCAAGGCACTTATGATTAAACATAATAAGATCGGAGTATACGACGCAATGGGCGAGTACGGGAAGCAATTAATCAATTTTGATACCCACAACCCACAACGTTGACATTGGACATGGTTAGCACATGAAACAGAAAGTGAAACCCATCAATCGCCGAAACAATTTAACTTATTTCACATGCCTACCAGAGAAGTGCAGAGAACTAGGAGAGAGCAGGATCTTACAGTGCGAAATAATGCTGCGTTAAGAGTTAGGGGACGTTTAAATACAAAGATGACTTATTTAATATTTATGTCACTTCACGAGCACAAACGTCGATGATAAATTTCTTACGGTCATCATCAGATAGAAGACGAGAGATTTAACGTATTGCTAAAGGCGAATGGAGGTTTAGGAATTAAACAGTTTTTGACCAAAATAAGCCAATTTACCGCATAAGAATTACTGCAAATATTACGGAAAAGCAACCGACCATTGAATCAACATAGATCGTGAAAGGATTGACGAACTATTAGCTTATCATTAATACTAGGGAACCAGAAGAGAGAAGGAGGTCTTTCCATAGGGCGAGGCTTGGTGTGTTAACAAATGACAAAACCGTGATAGTTGCATAGTGTCAATTAAAGACTTTGGTCAACACAAGTTATCATCTATCAAAGCAGCAGCCATTTTGATGGTTGATGATTGAAACTCTCACTATTAAGATGGGCGTCAGTTTATGTCAAATGGTAGTGGCCTGAAATGGAAGGGATGTTTGTGTACCGTGATATTTGAGTAAAAAAAAACAATAGGAATTTATACTAAGGGAACATTTTTTCCCACGGATACCAGAAGAATACGAATACTAATAACGTATTTACGAACACCGTTAAGTTTATTTTCTTGACGGTTCTCAGGCCAACCAGGGCACCAGAAGAATTCAAGAGCTTTGCCTTATGAATGTTCATAGGGTGTCTCAGGATCACAAAAAGTAGATAGAGGGTTGCTTGCAGGTACCTGATGAAAGTAAATGGGTGGGGCCGACTAATAAATTAAAGACCAGTAAACATTAAGTTTGCTTAGGGGCGGGGGGCATACGTTTACTCGAAAGAGTGTATATCATAGTTTCGACTACGTACTCTCGGAATATCATGCTATCGAATGTTCGTTGGGTCGAAAAGCGTAGAAACAATAAATCGTCAAATCGAAATTGGGATTTCGATTGTCATGCCATAGAAAATCTCAGACACGAATGTTCATAGTCTCGACTGTTACTGGATCGAATATTCGCTGGGTACGAAAAGCGTAGAAACGATAAATCGTCAAATCTAAATTGAGGTTTAATAACCATAACCATATAATTCTAGATTACGTTTTGTCGATTGTACATATTTCGGCCACAAGTAATTCGATCAAGCGAATATTCATTACAATAAACAGTCGAGCCAATGAATTTTCGATACACCACTGATCGAAACTATACAATTCTAGATTACGTTATGTCGATTGTACATGTTTCGGCCACAAGTATTTCGATCTAGCGAATATTCATTACAATAACAGTCGAGCCAACGAACATTCGATAGCATGATATTCCGAGAGTACGTAGTCGAAACTATGATATACACTCTACTCGAAAATACATATCTTATTACTAAAGCTAGTTTAAAGGTTCATAGGATTGGCGTATACCTGTAGATGGGCGCGTAATCTAGAGTCAAAGGAGCCTATAGAGTTGATACTCGGTAATGGTTTCATATGAAACTGAGAGTTGACATCGCCTTAAGTCTTAACTCGAGTGACTTCATATGCCTACCACAGAGCAAAGAGCAGGATTTTATAGGGGGCGGGAGAGTGCTGTGTTAGATAATGAGGGCGTTTCAATACAAAGTTAAGATTTGAAATTTATGCCTATTTCATGTCAGAACCGAAAAGTAGAAAAGAAACCAAAAAACTATATGTTCATAAAAATATGTATTTAACACACAGACCAGAATTTAAGGAAAAATGTCTTAGTTGAATTTATTTTGATTTTGTTTGCCATATATAACCAGAGTAAAATAATTGAAAAAGAGCCATGATTTACATATTTTGGACTCTTATCTTACCTATACTAACTATACTTACTAAGCTTTCGACGATTAACTTTATTGATAATTCTAAGACACACCAGGGCATCAAAGAAGTGAAACAGCTTCACACCACAAATGTTTCCAGTATCACAAAAACTATAACCTAAAAAGTGCATAGGGTCAACAACGCAGGTACTTAAGGCGGTACCTACCAGATGAATAAAATAGGCGGGGCAAACTTAAGAGTCAATTAAAATCATGTCAAAGGAAGAATCATGAGAAAGGATCTCAGAATGTTTATTGGTAGGTTTCGCTTTGTATACGAATCATAGTTGCTTATCATTATTGCTGAACCTTTTGCAAATCGACTCATTAGGTTCTCTGAGGGGTCTACTCGTTGTGCATAACTGGCACTTCTACCAGAGAAACAGGATTAAGCAGAAGTGACCTCTAAGATTTTAAGATGGAACTTATTTTGTCAACACATTATGACACATACAACAATGGATTTTATAAGTGTTAAGATTCACACGGTCAACAGGACATCAGATCGCGTAAGGAGATAGTCACTGAGAATAAAAGGATGGTAGAAAAGTTTAATCGAGATTTAAAGCTTAACAAAAAAAACTGTACTACTGTAATAGAATGTAAAGGTTTCCCATACAAGTATTCAAGACGCGATCTTATTTACCTTTAGTAGATACGATTTGTCATTTAACTTATTTCTCAAATACTTCTAAGACATTTTACTTTCTTGGAATTTCTCAGGCATACCAGGGCACCAAACAAATGCAAGAGCTCTTAGTTCCACGAATGCTTCTGGGGTTTCTCAGGACCACAAAAACTAAAATGCCATTCGATAAAAAAGCGACTCAAGAGGGTTGCATAATTCAATAGGGCAGGTACCTGAAAAAGTAAAGGGGCGGGTAAAACTTACAAAAAAAAATAGTCTGTTTGAGTGAGTCAATTGAACTCAAGAAGGACATAATATTATTTCACATGGCTACCACAAGTAAGAAAGAGGATTTGCTTTACAAATTTTACGTTCGTAACCCAAATGGGTTTAGTTCGTTTCATATGACTTTGGTTTAACAGTACAAATCCAGATTCAGTAAGGTTGATTTTGTTTCCCATAGATACCAGAGCACAATAAACAAAAAGAGCAAATTTTGATGAATCCACACTTTTTATGGTTTCTTAATTAATGAGTTGACCCCCACCTGAGTTGAGTTGACTTTCTTGACGGTTCTCAGGATCACCAGGGCATCAAACAAATGTAAGAGTTTCGGGCTATGAACATTTCTAACAAAAAATGTAAGCGCAGGTAAATAAAAAGGGGATATCTATTTATGAATATTTCAAGCTAGGGGTGTTTGGGCCACAAAAGTGGTGTTTGGACAACAAAAGACTGACATTCTTGGTGTTTCTTACGTACACCAGGGCACCAAACTAATACAAGAGTTTGACTGAGTCATTCATGAAATGTTTCAGAGACGTACATTTTTTTAAATTCAAATATTTAAATTCAAATTCAAATTCAATAATTTATAGTAAATCACATTATAATTCAAGGTGAAACAAACATTAATACGAGTAGACATACATGTGACACCCTGCTAGGGCGCAGCAACACGAGAGGGCTAGCTATCTTTCTAATATATAAAATTCTCATGTCACAGTGTTTGTAAGAAATTTTGCGTGTATATTCAGTAGGTCTGAGAATAGGACGTAAAGTATATTTCATAAGGTTTGTATGAAAAAAAAACACCCGGGCGGAGCCGGGCGGTACAGCTAGTATTTATATAATAACTAATTTATGTCTAGGTTAACAATACTTAAAATATTATTTTATCTTTAAACTATATGTTATTGCACTTGTTATAACGTCAAACTAACTAAGTAGTTTACAGGGGAGTAGAGTAGGATTAAGAAACTTTCATTAAAATAAACGTTTAAGGTGTAATAGCATTTATCGATAAGGAGTAGTTTTAATTGTTTAATAAATGCAGTAGGTTTTTCGTTCCTTAAAAAAAATAGGGAGGTGGTTATAAATTTTTATCACCGTGTGGTGGGGGCTATGTGTTACTAGTTTAGGGATCCTTCACTGTGTTGTTGTTCACATCTGTCATTCTATAATGATAACATACTAGCTTAAAAAGTTAAAAACAAAGGGGCGGGGTTTCTAAAAAATAAAAATCGTTAAAGACTTTTAGGACAAAATCTCACAAAGGATCAGAAGCGAGCCAAAGTACCCATATTTTATTTCATTTTTGACTGCTAGTTCAATACAAATAAACAATTAAAAATACTTAGTAAACTCGAAAACCACAGTTTACATTCAAGTAACAAAGTGGAGCAATATCGAACCCAAAGCAAATTAGAACGCCTCAATGCACACAGTTACTAGAGAACCAGAACACGGCAGAAAGTATCTTGAATCTAAATACGCAATCAATTACTTACTTGTACTAACGTGAGAAGGAGCATTTGAGACTGCGTGTTCAAATTGGTTAAGTTTGTGGACACAAAAACATTATTCGTTATAGTTCCAAACACGTTGGACTTCAATGGTTCTCAGACATACTAGGGCAGCAAAATATTAAGGGGGCTCGAAATCAAAAGGAAACGACGAAAGAAGGTTGATTTTGAATGGAGAGGCAAATAATATTTATTTTCATTCATGATTCCGATATTTTGTTGACCTATTTCAATTACTGCAACTAGTAGAAGAGACAGCAGAAATGAAGAAATTAGAAGTAGTCGATTTAGGTTTAATTGTGATTTCTCCATATTTCGCAATATTGCAATTGTTATGGTCATAGAACTAACTAACTGAAGTCTTTGAAGCGGGTAAATTTTCCTATCACTTAAGGTGAGATTATCCACCTACTGACTGACCCATTTCGTCGGATCTGATGATGATATGATACAGCATGTATAGGAATCATCCTTTTTCTCACGTACACTAGGAAATATGAAACAAGTCAGATAATTTAAAACGCTTGCAGTAAAGGGCTCATCTAGTTTCCATAGTTACCAGGGAAAAATAGAGTGGAAAGGAGAATTTTGGAGCATCTATCCCTGTCCTTAATTGGTTAAGTTTGTGAAGCTAAAAAACTTATTCGTTCCGAAGACGTTGACTTTCTTAAAAGTTCTCAGACATACTAGGGCAGCAAAATATAAAAAGGCCTCGCTATCGAAAGGAAACGAACGAAAGGGGGTTGATTTTGAATGACGAGGGAAAAGAATATTTATTATTCATTCATGATTCCGAGCAGGTAAGCTACAAAAGTATTCCATTGTGTTTTGTGCCACTAGTAGCAGAAAGAGCCAAAGAATTGCAGTAATTAAGAGTACTAGGTAAACCTATAAACGGCCATTATGATAACAAGGGTTTTTCCACGGTTTGGGTATGACTGTGAGTTTCCGATATTTCCCGATACCTAAAGTTTGCAAAGTGGGTTGATTAACATTTCTTGTTTATTTTAATATCACCACTAGACTAGTGGAACTCACTCAATCACTTAAGGTGACCCATTTCGATTGATTATCCTCTTTTCTCACGGACACTAGGGAATTAAGAAACAAGGAGGAGTAAAATTAATCATGAAAAAATACGTCATATGTACATATTTAGTACGTATCCTCCTATCTATTTGTAGCTACATATTTTTAAGCACTAATCAGGCGATTTTGTTTTCTAATTCATAAAGACCATATGGATGGATGATGTAAATAAAAAAGGAGTTCTTTTGACCACACCTCAAACATTTATAATGGTTAATGGCTAACGGTTATATAATAACTGTTATGATAAAAAACTCCTGCAGTAAAGGGTTGATCTAGTTTCCCATAGTTACCAGGGCTAAAGAAGTCAGATGGAGCATTTTGAACCATCTATCTAAAAAGTAGTGTGAAGTCAAAATTTATCCGTTCCGAAGACGTTGACTCTCTTAATGGTTCTCAGACATACTAGGGCAGCAAAATATAAAAGGGGCTGGCTATCGAAATGCATCGAACACAAGAGTTCTTGGAGGGTTGGTTAAGTTGGTTTTCAATGGCGAACACAGTTAGAATTTATTTTTCTCATAGCTATTCATTATTCATGATTCCGAGCAGGTAAACTGCAAAAATGGTTGGTACTTTGTATTTTGTTGACCGTGTTATGTGCAACCAGTAGCAGAAATGGCTACAGAAGTAACAATAAGTAGTAAATGTTTTTATTAAATACTGTAATTAACATACTAAAAAATAAGTTTCAACCGCGATTTGGGTTAATTACGAGATACTTATGCTTATACAATATGGCTTATGCTATGTCATGCATAGTAATAGTTTAACTGAAGTTATTTCACCTAGCGGAACTCACTCTATTAGAAGACCGGTTTCGATTGATTAACCTATTTTCCCACGGATACTAAGGAATAAAAAACAAGGTGAAGTGTAGTAAAAATGAATCATGAAAATTACGTCATCTATGTATGTAGGTAGGTACCTACTGTCCAGCTATTTGTTAATTTTGTGCAGCTTCCTTATGTAGTTTTTAAATATTATTTTCAAGCAAACCGCAGGTGTTTTTTCTTTCTTAATCTATGCAGTCACAACGAAAGGGTTAATCTAGTTTCCCATAGTTACCAGGGCAAAATGAGTGAGAAGGAGCATTTCGGAAATCTATCCCTCGTGCTATTGCTTAAGTTTGTGAGGGCAAAAAATGTTATCCGTTCCAAAGACGTTGACTTTCTCAAAAGTTCTCAGACATACTAGGGCAGCAAAATATAAAAGGGGCTCGCTATCGAAATGAAACGAACGAATGAGGGTTGGTTTTGAATGGCGAGGGCAAAGAATATTTATTCATTCATGATTCCGTCCGAGAAGGTAAGCAACAAAAAATGGCAGGTACTATTTTTCTTTAGCCCGTTTTAGTTGTGTGCGTATTAGGTACTAGAATCCAAAAGTTCCAGTATTGACACAATGCTTATACGCATTGAGTAAGTCACTGAAGTGCCTGGAATCCTTAGTAAAGTTTAATTTGTATAATGCACCAATGTACTTGCTGCGTAACTGTGGAGGTGGCTCTGCTTGTCGCATTTTAATAACAATAAAGTTGCCAAATAACAAATAGATGAGATTTTAGCAGCTTATGTACTACCTAATATTTACGAAGGACAAAATCCCGCGGCGGAGCCTCCTTACTTATTAAGCAACCTTGCATTTCCCGGGGACAGCTTAATTCGGCCTGGACGAGCAGTCTCCCCGGAATTAGGGAAACTTAAATAATTCAAACGTTTGTTAATGCTTCTATAATTACTTTAGCACATCCGGTGCCAACTTTATATCGGGCCCTACATAATGTTTGAAATTAATTTATAGAGCTTAAATCCTCTTAAATTTAGGTTACCAGTTCTTTTGTTTAAGTAGGTGATGAGTCATATTTTTGTTATCAATAACCTAGCTGTACCAGGATTCAGGAATAAACTTATTAAATTGATGTTTTGACAGACGCAAATACTTTTATATATGACTAGGGAAATAGCGTAAAATTCGACACTCTACTTCTGATTATTGGGACCATGAACTTTATTTATAGGTGAAAATGGCAATTATTTTACAATCACTATCACTATTAGATGCCAATAACTGTTATTTTTGGTGACAATAATTAAGTTTGTAGTAAGTAAAAATAATACTACTTAATCTATATCTCATCGCAAATTAGATGTGTATGTTTTTATTTTAGAAACCTCAGAAACACTTTATCCTTTTAATAAGATAGGGCTAGATAAACTAGTAGATAGATATAACAACTGTTTCCGTGTATTCAAACTATTTCCACTTCTTTTTCTGAAAAAGGAACGGTGACGAAAGCTTGAAGCGTAAAACAAGTTACCAAGAGAACATACCTGCAACGACAGTCTCGGCGCGCGGTAGCCGCTGCAACACGTGGTGGATAAGCCCCACGTCCGTGCACGCTTGCAGGTTGCGCACGCTTTTGCGCAGGATCGCGATGAACACCGACCATATCTCCGCCTGTGGGGCAAACAAGTAATCAGCTAATGTTTTATTTTTCCCTAGTACATCGTCTAGCACTTTTGGAACCATTTTATCCAGTTTTCGATCAGATAAGAACTGTTTTATTTGAATTTCAGTTAGGGGGTTTATAGTCCCGTTGTGTTACTTCGTTTTCTTAAAATTTCCCCTTCCCAAAAGCCTCATCTGTAAAACGTCCCTTCAGCAAAACGTCCCTTATGAAAAACCGGACCTTCTGCGAAGTGTTTATTTTTTAACGCTTGCTTACACGTTTTGAGATGATAACCATACACACTTCGTATATTTTTAGAAAATAATTAATGGACCAAATACAACTATGTCTGTAGCGTTTAACCTCCGATCCGTTGCAAGTTTACGGTGATACCGTTTAATAAAATTAACAATGGTACTTTTTGCCAATGTCAACCTGGAAGTACGGTGCAAGAGATTTTTTCAAAAGAGATGTTGTTCGAAATGTATATGTAAAACAAGGAAGTTTTTGCGAAAAACGAAGGGACATAATGTTTTTAAATCTGAGACGCCGCTAAAATCAAAACAGTTTATTTTTTACATTGTGCACAGACAGTAATTAATACAAAAAAAGGAACTTAGTTACGAAAACAACCACTACCCAGAAAACGAGAGCTTATGACGGCAATGCAGCTAAAAGCACAACAAAACAGACACTGTTATGAACATTCCGACGAAAAACACTCCGAAAACAATGCGGCGCATTAAAGCGAAATCCACTCTGTGTGTTTGTGCATCGTGCGCGAGCTTACAATTTCAGCTTTCCGCTTAATAGAGCCTGCTGTTAGCAACGCAACGGGCCACGTGAAATACTTTTAATGAAATTCTTTCCTCCCGCCGTTGCACGCTCGTAATTTTAATTCTAACAGTGTGCGCTCAGCTTCATTCTCCCTAATTTATGAAAACGCAAAAGATGTTGTGTTTGTCGATGTACTAGCGGCGCGGACAAAACGCCCTGACCTTTTGTCTCAACTTCACGAGTTTACGAACTTCATTAGCATACTAGCATAATGAATTTTACTTGTAACTAAATTTCTGTCGGCTTCCGTCCGAGTTTCCTCGTAATTAACTCTAAATTCATTTTGTTCATAAGTACAACGACGAATTTATAACATAGCAGTATGGATCAAACAATATTTTCATTTCTCAAGACTCTCACAAGTTTAAATTTATTCCCAAGAACACCGGGACAGCATAAGCTAGTAAGAAGTAACCGATATAAAACGACCGGGCTGGCGTAATACCAAAGAAGGCGGTTAACTGCATAGTAAGTAACCATTTTAAAATTAAGGTGCATAGCAATAGAGTATACAATGCTTCGACTACATCATTGCACTTAGCCTCCTTCTTTGGTATTACGGCAGCGGGACCCTTTTTTGCATGCAGCATATTTTAAGTCACACACGGCTAAATTAATTCCCAGGAGCACACGGGCAACAGAAGGGAGATGGAGTTTAAAAATTGAACTATACAATTGCGTTACAACGGTTTTTTTACATGAACGACAGATGCAAGCACAGCACGACAAACATTAGGTAATTAAAGAGCGTGAAAAAAGTATGCTCTTTCATAATTTAAAAGTGACGCAGGAAAAAAACACTCAATAACCATTTTGTAAACTTCGTAGTCGATTATAGATTTTAATTTAAATGATGTATAGCAATTGTAAACATATTGTAAAAACAGCAAATTCTCTTTTAAATAGAACCATGGCAACAAAAGCACGGTAAACGGTAAAGCTTAAAACAAAGGTTCCATTCCCGGCTCTAACGAGAGCTGCTGTAATTGCATTACATTCTCCGGTTAACAGAACAATCTCAGCAAAATTACAAGTTCGGTGCGACTTCTCACGATTCAGCTTACCAGAGGAATTTGTAACAAAAATTTAAACCAAGTAAATCTTAACAGGTTTCCTGCTACTGGGGTATAATGAGTTGGAAGCTCGGAGCGCTCACTAAATTAGAAACACATAAAATACTGATTCCTCAACTTTTTTGTCCAAGCCAGATGCTTGCTGCTTGCTTTTTTTTCTTTGAGCACGCAACCAATGGGAACGTGAGCGCCTATTTTTAACTCCACCCATTGTGCAACACCCCTAAACTGGATCTACAACTCGTAATCGGGAACGCATGAACCTCCTATACATTTCAGACAGCCTGGTGATAAGTTTGAATATGACACGTAATTCTTTTTTGAACTAAGGTAACTTTTCAAATTGTATGACAAAATGTGAGTTTTGTTTTAATACCAAGTTTTATTTAAAAGCACAAAAAATATACTCTTACAAACCAATACTTGGTGAAAAATATAACTGTTTATTACGGTCCCTTTTACGTAGTTTCAAATTAATTCATGCAAAAAGCATTCTCCGCTTTGAGTCCGTTTGTTCTTGTTTATTTTACTCCGAGCCCCTTTTTGTGTAATGGACCCGGCGTTAATAAAATGTAGGAGGTTGAGGTAATGAGCCGGCGCGTCATTGCAAACTTTCCACTCACTTAGTCGCACAACTTCATACGCCCGAGCTGCGAACATGACGTGTGTGTTCATTATCTGATGAAGTCCTCGAAAACCTCGTCAACCGCCTTTGTACGAGGCAAATTCGCGACTAAACAAACAAAACAACTGATAAGCTGGAATATATCACGGAAACTGACGGATGTGATGGAATTTAATCCAGCGAAGAACACTTTCGCAACACATCAGACGGAGGGGAAAAATGTTTGAGGGCCGGAATGAATTGGACGGCCTCTAAGTTCAAATTAATTTAGGCCCGACGATATTATCAAGAACAATAGACATTGTGTAGTCTGTATTTTTAATAAATTGCCTTCTAAAATTTGCGCTTTTGGAAGAAACTTTTGTTACAAAATAAGGTCAAGCAAGTCTCTTGTTATCAAATGAATTTCTAAGGAAAAAACATATTACTTGTTGAAGTGAATATTTATTTAGTCACGGAGCCCACGATAACAAGCCTGAGGACAAACCTTCGAACCCCTAACATGTGACCAGAAGAAAAACGTTTTAATAAGATGACTGCGCGGAATCCCGCCCGCCACTCAGACGCGTCGTCCATCACGGGAACAGCCGCCTTACGGTTTTGTGAGCCTGGTAGCGCGCAGGACGCACGTGATGTATCACTTAATTAGCTTACCCGGCCACCTCCTGCTTTTTTCTGCGATCCTAGGTGACAGTGCGTAGAGGTGTGAAGGAGAAAATTAGAAATAAATTCGCCCTAACTACCCAAAATTAAGGGAGGTTTCGTTGGATTTGTTATACATACAACCCAATAGACCCATCGTGTTTTTCGAATCATATTGTTTTTACGATACGGTCGCTTTTACTATCAAAAGAATTAAGAGCTACCATTACGTTAATACATTTTCGATGACTTATAGAATAACAGAGAACCATCGAAGTGGTATAAAGGAGTCTCAAGGTGGTCATAAATACTACTTAATGGCTGATTTTAGCTCCGTCGAGTTTGAACTTGTATGACAAACATTAAAGTTTCAGGTGAAATTTTCTTTAACGTACTAACGAACTTAAATATACCAACATGATTCCGTATTAAATAACGACCAGTAAAAAGAACTAGAGTAAATAAAGATATAATAAAGTAAGTAAGGAAACTAAAGCTCCAGCTGTAATTATCTGGAAGAAAAGCCCCGGAGCGAGGCAGTAAGCTCGCGCTGAGCCCCGGTCGACTCGACTACCAAGAAATATTCAATTAACAAACAACACACTACCTACTATGAAACGCACTATGAAGGATTTCTCGTTATTTCCACGATCAAAGTTAGTTCCAGAGTAAACATTGCTGTTTAAATAAAACAGGCGCTGTTGTTTCATAGCCTGTCCTTTTGAGTACCTAGTTATTTATTTTATTACCAAGTAGATACTTGCTCAAGATCCTGGGGAGCCACAAAGCAAACTAAACGAAGCAGTTCTTGGCAAGATAAACGCGATATTAAACAGATCAAAGACTAGGTGTCCAGGAATTACAGAAGCTCCACTGATAACTCTTGAGAAACGTACTCATCTCGCTTTAGCTAATTTTATTAATTCCTGGTAACATTATGAAAGCAAAATTGTAACTCAATATTTCAATTCCAATGACAGAGATAATTAGACAACTACAGCGCAATCGCCATTCCAGGCAGTTCCCGGAAAATATACTTAATATATAAATGAGATCAGAAAACTATTCGAGTAGCACCAACGTTAACAATAGCTTTTTAACAAAGAAAAACTCGCTGCGAGAATAAATATGATGCTCCACCGCGCTTGTATTGTATTTTTCTAAACCATGTTTACGTGGTTTCATGTTATATAGAGTTCTAACGACACAATAACGTGCCATTAATACACCAATATTACTGAAAAATACACCTCTAGCGAAAATTACACTATTCGAGTTCAATATTTCCTAAACGGTCGCCAAATCTAAAAAAATATTATAACATTATGAAATATTGAATAATAATGATGTTTAAGAGCTTTACCTCAATTGATGTAATAATGTCAAAAGAAATTACCTTTGGTTTACTTGTAGGTACCTTATATATTTATTTTCATTTATTCCATCGTTAATCTTAGTGCGTGGTATAAATATCTACTTAGGTATGTATATGTGCACAAAATGCCAGTTTTGTAACTTTGATAGTTGCTGAGACAAAATGAGTGTGACATACAGACGGACATGGCGAAACTATAAAGGGTTCCTAGTTTGACTTCTGAACCCTTAAAAGAAATGAAAAAAATCAACTGTTTCCGCCCGGGATCGAACCGGGGGCCTTGTGCGTGTGAAGCACACGTGATAACCGCTACACTACGGAAACTTGACAACTATGGTCTAAATTCGCAGTCAGATCACAACCAAAACAATTAGAGCAATACTTTCTCTTATCACTATGTAGTTAACGACTTAAGTAATTTAGATTACAAGTTTAAAGTCCATGCTTGTACCTATAACGGAAACAATTTGTATAGTCTGACAAGATTTTATATTTTAAATTATTTTACTTTGGCATTGTATAGGTACTACATAATCGTTTTTCTCTCAGTCTTTCTATAATTATCCACTTTTTTTTGGCCAATAGCATAGGCCCAGGCAGCAGGGGCTTTATTCTACTCGGTAAAACTATATGGCTTTGGACATCTTATCCTATTGTCAACGTTATGTCAACTCTATTTACTAGACGGAAGCCAAGATAAAAACAATACGATTCCATCTCAAAAGCAATCAATACCGAAGTGCTAAGTTAAATTGTTTTAGTCCAACTTGTTTAATTCTATAGATAACACTATGTACTGTTTGTTGACTGCTGCTAAAGTGCTTACCTACGTAACGTCAACAGTATGATAATGATAAAACTACAATAAAAAAAACGTGCTCGTACAATGTGGAATATAGGCTAACTTTAATAAAACAAAGGTACTTTCGATCCGAGCAGGTTATGTACCAAATGGGCATTTTCCCTAAAACTTGTACCCCAATTAAGGAACTTTAACTTTGTCAGTTTTGTGACGAAAGTTACCTATACATTGACGGCCGCAATGTACGACTAATTTTCGTCACAAAACTGACAAAGTTAAAGTTCCTTAATCTCAGTCTTTAATTGGGGTACACGTTTTTAGTGAAAACGCCCAAATATGAGTATAACAACATGCGGGTTTATTTTTTAAGACGTCCTAAAAAACTGGGAGCTACTGATGAAGTGTTGAAAAAACCTTGTCCGTTTTGCAATCTCGAAAAAAAACGAGGTCATGAAAAAAATTAGATTAAATATATCCAAGTCGTAGTATCATATCATACGCAATCTCCTCCTACCAGGGATGCATGTCTGGCGAGGATATTGAGCCTCGTTAAGCGACGCCGGGGGAATGATGACGCTGAATCGCAAAGCGCCCGCGGGTTCCTATTGCACACGAAAAAGTTAACAGAATTGAGGTTTAAAAGAAATCGAAGAACAAGATGTTTTAAAACGAAATTGAATTTTGACGGTCGTCGTTTCATTTTAGCGCTAAGAATGGAATTAAACTGCTCCGATTCGGGATTACGCGCCCGACGAGAAATACTCTTGTTTATAGTTTAAGAGCTGGATGTATTTTAGGCATTTTAAAATTATAAAGATGTTCTAACTATCCTACTGCTCGGCAATCATTTGATTTATCATATCAATAGTAAATTATGCATGACGGTTGCGATTGCATATTCAAGGAGTGATGTTATAGAGGAATGCTTCTTTGTTAGTTGACTTTTATGATAAGTTCAAGAGTTTTGTTATTTAGTGCAAGCGTTTTGTTTGATGGTTAACACAGCTACACGGCTAATTTTCTGGCCAACTACACATCTGACATCTGTCATCGCAAAGGTTATAATTTGTACTGGGATGAAAGGTATGAGGGGCTCTATTCTACTCGGTAAAACCATATTGCTTTTGACATTTTATCATATCGTTTTCAACTCAGCCGCCATTACATAAAATAAGAGTTCTCATGACGTTGACATTAAGATACAATGCCAAAAGAAATTACGTTTTACGTAATGCATACTCGTACACTGGTTATTTTGCTCCTGCGTTGCATACAATTACGAAAAAGCATTTCCAAAAAATATTAAGCCCTGATTTTTACAGCACTATTGATAGTGAAAGTATAAAAATTCCAGACCGTCTAGATGGTTTTAATCTGTGTTCACGGTTCCAGAAAGTGTCTAATTTACTAATCATACAAAAAAACATGACTGAAAATGAAAATCTAGATGTTTCATACTTGAATAATAATATGCCAATGTTGATATATTGCAAAACATGTAAAACATAGGTATATTTTTGCGCCTAAGATACCTCCTCCAAATTTTGTTACCTGCTCTCCCGCTATCAAGAGTAAGAGCGGAGCGCTACCGTAGTACCAAAAAAGGCTAACTGCGTTGTAATAGTAGAAGAATTTTAAATTTAATGCGGTAACCAATAGAGTATAGAATGCTTTGACTACTTCATTGCAGTTCCGCCTTTGGTGTTACGGTAGAGTGCGACCGCTGCCTGCGAGTAAGTACATATTTATTTAAAGCATGAAAACGTGAAACGTTTTAAGATGATTAAAATAACCTATTTTACCTGGAACGACGATTGGATGACGACCTCTGTTTTATTATAAACAAAGACTTAAGAAAACCTATTTCAAATGTGTAATGTTTGCCTTTTCATTCATTTGTAGTCATGTAAAATACTTATAGCTCGTACAAAACTCGTATTAATACTCGTATTTACTTAAATCCTATCCCATTTTCGTTTTGCATCTTTAGTGCGTGGTGGAGGAATGTGACTATGGGAAATGTATAACATTGCAAATTTATGTGTACCTAGTCTTAATATGCTAAACACGCGAATTTCTCGACTGTACTCAAAACAATGGGTTGTTTGTTTGGTTGGATAACAAAAATACATACAATTTTCTATTAAACTTGGACTCTGACTCTTAGACAAGGCGAAATATAATAAAAAAATTACTGTTTTAAAAATAAGTGGAATATCACAAATAGACAAACACGTTTTCGAAAGGATAGGAAAGAACAGCAAAAATACATTCAGAGAAATGATCGATACGATAGGTAGTAGACTAAAATGCAACAGGATATCTATTCTACAAAATCCAAAGTCCCAGGCTGTCTTCAACTTAATAGAATGAATTTTAAAGAACAATGCCAAAAATCTATGGACAAAAGTCTAGAATCGATACAGTAGTTACATATTTGAGACCTGATATTTATGCTGAATTCCATTAGACATGACTTATATTAATCGACGCTGGTTTTTTTTTGCGTTGTCCTTTTAATGACATCTGTAAATTAAGGTAGGGCAAGGCATTTTAGTTAAAAAATCTGATAGAAACACACACAGAGATAAATTTAATATCACCAGGACGTTCCTGCACTAAAATTCTATACCGTCATATTTTTTTGGTTGCCTCAATTCAATATCGTCAATCTGTCTTTACTTTCTTCATAGCTCAAATGATTAGAAGGGTTAAATCATGATCTACTTTGGACCAGGACTCCATAAAGTTAAAGAAGATAGAGCAACCGTGGGCGGACGTTTGACAGGTAAACGGTTAAGACGTTAAGAGGGGATGAAACAGGATAAGGGGACCTAATATCTAAAAAAGTAGAAAAACTCACATAAACTATACATAATCAATACACATCAAACTATGTTTGTACCTTATAATTTGAACATGAGGATACTCGAGAGGAACCTAATCAACGGGTTAATTTGCTTTACTTCAATATCGGGATACCAGAAACTTGAAGGAGATCATTTTCAAGTAACAGGATCACTCGGAGGCGTGACGGCCCACTCAATGCAAACACGAAGACCGGTAGATACGAAGATTTTGACCGCAAAAATATACCATTTCAATACATTTTAATACAAAGATAGAAATTCGCACTAAGGTTTTATTTGCCCTTATAAAGTGCCAAAGGGTTAGATTGCTCTAATTCAATATTAGGAGAGCATCAGGCCGAAGGAGATATCCTTCGCTGCAGCGATTCTAACCAAAAATAAACTAACTGGAAGAGAGGCAACGCCCACAACAAAAAACCCAATGGTTCAAGTTTATTGGTTTGTGCTCCGTCTCTTTCGATCAAAATCACAAAAAAATTGAAACTTACCTGTTCTTGTTAGTTAGTGGTTATTTACTCCTAACTTTTTTTTATAATATCGCTATTATGTGCACTAACCAAATACATAGTTTAATTTGTATTTCATAAGTTAAATACTTTAAGTAGTAGTTTCTTGGTGTACGTGTCGTGAATAAATAAACACAGTCGCAATTCAGACGTTTTTTTTAAAACCGAAACAAAGTGAAAAAGAACCACGACTTACAGAAAGAGTTAATATTGTGTTACTTTACAACTAGGACCTCATGCGAAACAAGGAGCTCTTTTAAAAATAAAATGCCTTAGCAAAAAATCTACAGGTAGGTGAAAGACGCCCCATTTGGCCGTTTTTTTTCAATCTTTTTTTTCCTTTCTTCTTTAAAAGCAACACAGCATAAAAAAACAAGAGCAGTAAAAGTGGAAACCATTACGTTACTATAAGTAAGATTCGAGGAACTAAACAAAGGTCCAAATAAAATACCATTTCATTCAGCAATATTTTGATGTCAAGTACTATTTCATTGGGAATTTGGGAATTATTTATTTGTACTTACTTTGCGTGTTATTACGATATTGTGTAAAGAAAAGATAACAAATACTCAATTCAATGAACTCGGAATGAACATAACAAAGAAATTGACTTCTCCAAATACAATTTGTTTTATATTAGTACTTGTATAATTTATCTCTAGGGTGAAACACCCAATAATTGGCACCTTGCGTAACACATCTAACAATTTGAAATAAATTTCATAATGCCCTTACGCACAGCAGAGTGCCAAAAATAGGACTATTTACCGTAGGTAACTACAATATCTATAATTTTATAACTGAGGCCAACAATATATTTCGAGATTTTATAATATTTTAAACGCCAATTTGGTAATTAAATTGTCTCTCGCGATTAACGCATAAAATCATGGTTCATACCAGGCTGTGATAAAAAATAAGACAATTGTTTTTACCTGTAAGCTGGGTGGACAATGGTCGAGAAGTTCGAGCATATGCTGTATGTTCTGCGCGTCCTGTATCACAAAGTTCAACTCCATGTCAAACTCGCCTCCCACCAACTGTAACAAAAAAATACAAACAATAAATAACAGGTCCTGTCCCAACCATTCCTTCTCGCTCCCACGGACATTGTTATACGTGAGATAAAAGAGGAGTGCATGTTACGCATCTTGCGTTGCCAGTTGCGTTGCATAGTCACAGGATGCTGAGATAAACCGCCGCTTGCTCTATGCGATCCTGGTACAGAGAGTATCAATATCTCGGGAACGGTATCCCGTCGGTGGGGACTCGGGTGCTATGGATAGGGAACGAGCGCATATTCACATTACAAAATAGATATAAGTGACATTTTGTACTTTTTTGGGCTGATGCAAATGCAATTATGTGCGTAGGGTGTAAAATAAAGATAATCATTTGCGAGATAATCTTTATTGAAAGACATTTTATATTTATTACTAAAACCTGCTAAATATAATATTATCATTTATTCCGGAAATATGAACCGCTATGCTTATAAACATGTGTCAACATAATAACGCGTTTTCATCTCAGCGAGTAAATGGCACATTTGTATCTCCGTAATATGGCCTAATGTAGCTTGAGCACTTCGCGAACATTAGGGAATTAATATGACTTCTATTTCCGCAACTTCACCGGGAATTTACGGCCGAGTGAGCCCAAATCGGCTAGCGTCTTTTGGTTTCACGCGACATTTTCTATTTAAAGAATACTTTGCGACAGAGTGAAATATTACCTATATCTTGAAAGCGCGGACAATAGGGCGCTGTCCCGGTCGCTTCCTCATGTTCGACGGACATTCAATTTGCTCGATCGGTCAATCCCTGTGTAGCTATGCGCGCCTAGTGCCCGGGGGCTTTTGTGCTCCACAATGGCGCTCGGGGACATGGAAAAAATTGCCCGCGACCCTAACAAGTCTAGGAATTCCAGCGAATGTTTGTCCACTATAAACTTCTATTTATAAAATAACAACTTTAAAATGAAGTCTCCACAGTTATTTATTAAAAACGAAGTAGTTTACAAACAGTGAAAAGCAAGTATGCACAGAAACTAAACAACATCTGCAGCCGTTGTCATTAGTCGCTGGACCGCGATGAATATATGTAAATGCCAAACGACCATTCCCTGAAGGCATGTTGAATGTTAATTTGTAGTGAACGGCATTAGCATATTAAAGTTATACAACATTTCTCGTTCTATTTATATTTTGCGGTTTGTTGCGGTGGGATGTCCTTTTCAGAAATGTAACCTATAAAGTGTCTCACAAAACGTGACGTAACGTGCTCAACGCCATCCTTTTCTTTGCCTTCAAGCTTTGTGAAAACCTCTCCTTTAGAAAACCCTTCGAATAGTCAATAATATCTAAAACCAAAACTAATTTGGTAATACCTAATTTTGTGTTGAATCTATCATTTTTATGACGCTCTTTGTTTGTGATGTCTATATCTATCAAAGTACATGCGCAGACCCAAATAAGTAAAACCAACCAACGCCACTAGATACAAGTCAAACATAATGCTACTTTGTATACACACCACAAATACCAACCCCATAGATGGTAAACCAGTTTCAACCCCTATGTGGTTGGTGTACTAGGCGAATATAAACATATAGGAGACCTTCTAAAAGCAGGGTTGTTAAACCCAACCCCACTTTTTCACATAGAACAGGAAGTCAAGTTGCG
Organism: Acleris cristana; assembly: GCA_948252455.1. Taxonomy (NCBI): domain Eukaryota; kingdom Metazoa; phylum Arthropoda; class Insecta; order Lepidoptera; family Tortricidae; genus Acleris; species Acleris cristana. The sequence continues at coordinate 11,920,636 of OX411790.1, read as the reverse complement.
ATGTGTAGCAAACACACACAAATAAAAAATAAACACGTGTAAGGAACGCGAACACGTCACGTGTTAGTATGATGCTTGCTACCAGGGCCCCAGAACAACGCAGAAGGTAACAGTGGGTTCCCCAAGGACTCCCCTCATATGGAACCACAGACCATGAAATAATTGTTTAAAGCTACGTCTTTAGGCTAGTTGGTCTGTGTATGGAACTAAGATTTTACATATAAGTTGCGCTGTTTTAATCGAAATGGGATTGTACATACATGACTTGCTTAAAGCACAAAGTTTTAGTAATAACTAATTTAAAAAATATATATATACAAAAGGAGGCAGGCTGCATAGTGTTACAATGAATTCATTTTAAACTTAGTATTAGTACTACAAACAAAGGATAGTAAGTTTCTAATGTTGTACTAGACACTTTTTAAAAATAATATTTGTAATTCTACCTCGTATTTTTAGATTGATACACGTCATACGATTCCCCTATGCCCCTCCCGACCCACACAAGCACGCGTGTTTTAAAACTGTATTAAGTAAGTTTTGCACCAGGGCGACAGCGGAGCGAGGAGCGAGGGGTCGGAGTGGCTCTTCGTCGTACGGCCCCGGGGACCCAAGTGCGGAAAAATTACCACCGCAAGCGAATTAGCGGAACATGCACCGTTGGGACACATGTTTGCCTTCGTTTAAAATCGTTATGGTTTTCAGGATAAAACCAAATGGTGTCGGAAAAAGATTCGGTTAATGCGCAAGGTAGACAAGTGTGGAAATTGTGGAGTGTACTGTTTTTCGGTTAAATTTTATGATAGATGAAAATTAATAAATAAATTTTATGATGGATATTTATGACTTCATTATTATGCTTTTTAATAGGTATAATGGCATGGATCATGGACCATGGATCTTTCTTTTTAGGGTTCCGTACCACAAAAGGAAAAAACGGAACCCTTATAGGATCACTTTGTTGTCCGTCTGTCCGTCAGTCTGTCTGTCTGTCAAGACCCTTTATCTCGGGAACACGTGGAGGTATCGAGTTGAAATTTAAACCATATACTCAAATGTACAGTCCCTTGAAGCTGTGAAAAATTCAAACTTCTAAGTGTACGTAAAAAAAAGATACGGCTGTTTATGCCGCAAAAAACGTATATTTCGACACTCTCAAGGGAATCAAAATTTATAGGGTATTTTCCGTTGACCTAGAACTATGAAATTTGGCAAGTAATACCGTCAAAAAATAAAATAGGAAAAAATCTAAAAACCCAACACTTTTAATTAAATCACAACTTTTTGCAAGAAACGGCGGCCGTGCAAATTTTGGATTGAGTTAACGGTGTCATGTGCGGAACCCTCGGTGGGCGACTCCGACTCGCGTGTCCAGTTTTTATTTATTATTAAACTAAACATTAGAATTAGAAGAGTAGGCATAATTCCGATAGGCCTTGCGCTTAGGTAAAATGGTATACAATTTGATGTGACAATTTAAAACTTTTTCCCCAAACACTACAATAGGTGATTTCGTTAAAAAAACGTTTTCCGCTGTTCAAACCGAACTGCCTGTTACAGTTATAAACCCGATTACTGTCGCCGGACGGCGCCGGACCGCCCCTCGGTCCGGTAATTTGATCGCGTGCCCGCCGGTTATTATTGCCCGCCCTATATCCGGACAGATCCGGTTATGGCCCCTAATAATAAGGTTCACACCCGACTCTCGTTATTTCATTAGTGATTATCAAAATAATTATTGCGCAGCCTATTCCGCGGTGGCTTATTGTCTCGGGAGGGTTAGTTTTGGGCCGACACCTTTCGGATGCAGACTCCCGATGTTATTCTATTATTGGAACCATTTATTATCTGTTTGTTACGCAAAGCTGTGCGACTTATATAAAATGCAGGGTTATGTGACCGACCAAATTAATAAACATGATATGATGATTGATTACAGAAATCACCTAACACGCCAAAATAGACGTCACACTTGTAACATTTTTTTATAAAATAAACATATCCCGATACTTTATAAAATTTGAATATTATTACAACATATCCATAACATATTTAAGGAAATGCTTTGTGCCCGCAGGAACAATGGTGTGTCGTCATAGTTTCCACCGTGAAGTACCAGGACCGCAACGCAACAAGGGAGCTTTGTGGGGGCGGTGGTATAAGTTATTACAGTGAGTGGTGATCAACGTCGCCAGGGAATACCAGAAGCTCGTAATGAATGACATCACGTAGTAAGTTGTACTAGTTATCACGACGACATAATTTAAAACAGCTTTCTTAACATTCAATTTTAAGATGGGAATTACCGACTGTACTTTATCTGGTAACGTGGTAACAAATTATTAACATATCAGTGAAATAAGTCCAAACTCGATGAAATAATTATAAGCTAACTATAAAATAAAAGACTTCATATAGCCACTTTTCACGTCCGTCTGATCAGCTAGATCAGATAGTAAGATAGTTCCATGTATTCTTGTGTAGCATAATTTCTAGTCAATTTGACTGTTAAAACTTTATTAAGAAAATATACATACATGGATACACATGCAAGCTAATAAGAGCATGCCACGTAATTAATTTAGTTTGGGTAAAGTTATTAAATAGGGAATTTTCATGCATCCCCTTTACTCGGTTAACTGAAACTATGTAATAGGGATTCAGCAAAAAGTGGAGTTAAAAGGCGAGCGAAGCTAAGAGGCGTGTTCACACGGGCATTTAGTTTCCGGGCAGACAAAGTGGCCGTAAAATCGCACGCAGACATCGCAATGACAAATCGTGTAGTACCCGCTGAGCCGCGGTACAAGTAAGAAGAAAAAATAAGTTAATAAACTTCATAGCTCCCTAAAAATAATAAATATCGAATTAATAATGTAGGTATCTAGAGACATAAACGCGTTACGACTGTACTAAATAAACTAACCTTTAAATAAAATAAACTAAACAGGACAGTGTTTTCACTTAACTTGGTTAATTTGTTCTCCGCTAAATCGTTTGCCGCTAGCTTACGCCAAACGAGAATGGCCAAAATAAAATGCGGCAAAACAGTCAGACCGGCCACCGTGAAATCGGGTAAGCTACAATGAAAATAAACAATTTCTTTTTACAAAATAAAAGTCTTAGCTGGATCTACGCCGAAGCAAGTTAGTATTCGCTTGGCTTTTTGGTATAACAAAACTGTTTCTGTTCGCTAGAGGGCTTGGCTTAGGCGTAAGTGATCAGATTCAATCGTTTGGCCACAGTTATTTAACGAAAAGGGGCGAGCGTGAGATGGGACGTGCTGTGAGGGTTGGTTACAGCTACCCCTTTCACTCGCACATTTTTCATTCCCCGGAGTTTGACTTATGTGCAATCATGAAACCCTAGTAACGCGATTAGAAGAATCAACCCTTTACGAGTTTTATTTTAACAAACGATGGTTTCTAGCGAGGTTAATAAGTTTATCTTTGGAATTGAAATTATTGTTGTTAATATGGTGATACTGATTATGGTAATTTGGGATCCATTTAAATAAAAAATATGATTTAAAGTGTTAATTTTACACAATTCTCGAATAGTACCTACTCATGGTCATTGGTCATCCTACACCTTATCCTATTGCTTAAAACCGAATAAGATATTCATGATGCACGTATCCTACGAGCTAGTATAGCTATATGGGTAAGAATAAAAAGCGAATGAATGGCCCCTAGTTCCCGGGGGAACATTATGAATTCACACAGCCATTAGGGCCGCAGAAAGGCGCAGGATGTGTCGCGGTGCTCGATTTTCGTGCTAAGCGACACTGTCAATCAAGGCAGTGAAATTGATTTTCGGAAAGTGAAATTCCCCTAATAAACAGTTTTTGAAACATATTTTGTCATGGAAGGTTTTATTGTCAAAATCTCCCTTTGGCACTAACTAGAAAAGGATGCGTTCATTTTAGGAAGCATTATTGCTTGATTCATGGTAGGAACTTCCAAGACCGACCCGCAACTCAGTAAAAAGGTTTGCGAAAACCAAAACTGCCATGAATATGCAATAAAACTACCAGGACCACATGGCAACGAGAGGATAGTTCGCAATAGGGATGCTGCAGCTACCCCCTGCGGTTAGGGGCGGAGACTTTAGTAAGTAGGGTGCAGATTTTATCCCGCTCGACGGGGAATGTCAGGGTCGTTTGTTAAATATTTGCTTACTGAGGGGCTGTTCACAAATGACTGAGCATTCGCCAGTGGCTGTGAAACGGGAAGTATTGGATTTAGTGATAAGACTAGTCAGCCAGCAGAAGTAATCTTCGAATCAGTAGACAATTCCAATTTCTAGGACGTTTTAATGGCTGAAGATTATTAGCAGTTTCTTTAAGTTTAAATAGTATAAAAACCTACTTAAAAACAACTGAACAATATAGACGAGGTAAATAAAATAACAATACTGGAAAAACACAAACAGCAAGAACTAATGAGGTATTCATTTCAAGTTCTCGTTACTTCGTCTGTTACGCCGGAGCAAGAGCGTTTGCTGACAGATATAGACAAGACAATGCAGCAAAACGTTGCGTTTCAGCATTTCCATGTAAGAAACATGATATTATTAGTCATGGTTAGATAAATTAAAGTTTAAAACTCAGTTATAATTACAATTAATTACTTATTATAAAATGTAAATCCGTAATTGGCTAGTGATACTTACTATACTTTTTTTTTATTGTTCTTAATTGTGCAGTGGATTTTTTATCAATAAATAAATAACACGCTACGCATAACGTACGACCTAAGTAGTTAGAATGAGCGACAAAAGACCTTAGTTGATGACACGCACAACCCGGTGTTTATACGCACAGACTCGACAGGTCAAGCAAAGATAACACGTCACGTAAAAAAAAAATATTCAGTATGGGCACGTAAGGGCCACTATTACACGTCAAAAATCTACCCGCGCTTTCCGAGGTGACACCACTGCTGAGAAAAAGGCCGCGAGAAACTCAACACACAATAATTATTCTTTAACATAATATTACCTATAGTATTACAATAATTATGTAGATGAGTTCGCCGTCAAAGTGTTATAAAATAAAGCAAATAACACCACAGATAACACTTTTAGAAAATTATTCAACGGAATCTGCTAATTTCTGATCTCGGCGATTATGAGCGACAGAATCAAGGCGCCAATCAGATCGAGCTCATCTGTAACAGCCATCGCCTGATAAACGAGACTGTAAATCAAGAGTTTTGTCTCCACGGGGATAATGACCAAATCAGTCTGGAAAAGATTGACGGAATCTGACGAGTCAATGCCGACGTTCCCTGAGATTGAAGTCGTCAATTTGATTTTATGAAGGTTTATGAAATTTTCTATTTTCACTGACGCGTACAAAAACAACGTTTCTGTTTGCGCAAAGCCAGAAAGGTGTTGGGTTTAACAGAGTATTCTATACAAATCGAGCGATATTTATCTACCAGTTCGTAATCGTGTTTTCAAAAATACTAACGATTTTTCTCAAAAATGTCCGGAAAAGTTGACATTACTATGTACATATTTGGACGCGAAGTACATAGTTTAATGACAGTACTCAAATTAAAAAAATATATACGTGCTGGACTGCTCGTTACACAAGCCCGCAATGTTGCATACAAATTTCAGTACTGTCTAGTAACTACCCTTTTCACTTTTTAAAAAGTTACAAAATAGACCACAATAAAATGAGGGCACAAGTCTTACTACACATCCATATTTTATTTGAAACAACTTTTTTATCTGTGTGTCATGAACAGCATGCCATGCGGTTTTTTTTTAAAGCTTGCCTTTCCCCTGTCTTAAACATAAAGACGGTAAAGATGGTTCACGTGAAGTTTCTGTTTGTATGCAATTCAAAAAATGAGTTCAAGCGATGAAGATTTTAACTGTACGCCAAAATTATTGAAAAAAAAAAGCTAATTTTACTCCAACACAATTTTCATCCTGGCGATTTTTGAGAAAGCACTATATTCGCCTTGGCAGGAACGGCAATTGCAGGCTTCGTTTTTTTAAACGGATCGCAAGCTCGTCCGTTAAAACCAATACTCCGCCCACAATTGCCTACTTCTGTGCCTAGGCAATAATGTACTTCTGATGAAAATTGCGGAATAGGGTTCGTATAAAAAAGCTCGAACACTATTTGTTGCAAAAATCGAACAGTGCGATAAAGCCATTAGGCTGGGTTAATATAGTTAACACCAACTCAATCATAATTAGTTTACGTGACCCTAGCAATATAGCACACGTGTGTTGTAAACTAATAAAAACTATACACGAGAAAATAAAATTCATCTAATAATTTGCTACGTGTTTTACCAGAGAAAAAAATAGCGTTTTTATAACCTTTACAAGTTGCATTCTACGAAAACTAACTGTAGAAATCTGTCAAAATGTATGAAATGGAGACAGGCGACGCGCGACAGCTTACGTCAATCCGGTAAGGTAAGTCAAGCAGCCTTCGCCAAGTGAAGCGAGCACAGCCGAACACCGGTTTCTCGAAGTTACTCGAGGCACTTTTGAGCCCCCTATACATGTTTTACAGCCTGACAGAGAAGCTTGTCACTAGTCGAAACTAAAAAAATATAGAGTAGGGATAAACACATAATGGGCAAATGCAAAGCTCTCATTGGATGAAGAAAGGGACACCATTCCTAACACCCCTTATAAATAAATATGGCCGCTGGTTGCGTTGCATTGTATCCCCTGACAATTTATGATCGCCTAGTACGCTGAATTTGATATGTGTGACGTAATGCATGATATAGGTACTTAATTCGATGTATTACTTTGTGTTGACGGCGACCTGATGTTTGTCGATGCAATAATTACCTTCTTTTGCATATTATCTCAAACGATATTATTGCAGCTGAATTCCAAATACCACATTCCGCGACGGCATTGGAAAATAAGGAAAGCGTGGGCTTTACTGAGCGTGTGTGTTACCAGGAGTTCATCCGACGCGAGGCGGTGGCGCCAGCCTACAACGCTTCGATAAATATCTCATGAATAAGAATATTGCATTACTGAGAGCATAAATCAAAAGGGGATAAGTGCAATTTAATATCAACAACGAATTCAGCCTTTCGATGTTATTCATAAGGTCACGTATGCAATAAGAGTTTCACAACAGATGGGTTCATATTATGTATTCGTGGCAGTTGCTACGCGGCGCGATGGCAAACAAATTTAATGATAAGTGAAGCGATGAAGCATGTTGACGTATAGCTAATTGTTACACTTGCGCGTGTCTGTAAGGATTTGCCGTATACCTACTGTACAGCCAGGTGCTGTTGATACTTCAAGGTAAATTATATAAGCAGTGCTCGGAATAGGTAGCGCGTATTTGCCGAAACTAGATGCACGATCGTTCAATAACGTATTTCCATCTAACTCACACATGAATGAACATGCGTCAAGTTTAGATCAAATGACATTATTACGTAGGCGATTGCTTTAGTAATTTGTTATGGCCATCGTCTGTCTAAGTATAATTATTATGTGTAGTCATTGGAGCCAAATCTCTGGACGGAGATGATCCTGAGAAAATCCACATAGGAACAATGAAGCTAAGCTTCAGTTTCAGTGAATTAGTAATTGGTAACTTAAATCAAAGAGTTCTTAGAAATCAGTATTTCGCCGCTATGGAAACGAGCTAATAGAATAGAGAACGTGTCAAAAGTTGCCTTTACACAAAAGGCTAGTTAGTGCAAACTTCGCCTTCGCTTATTCACCACATTAATTTATATTTTAAGAAAAAGGACTGAATTTGCAGAGCAAACGTAAGAAAATACATATTGCCCCGCCCCCATTCTCATACCAGCCCCTCATAATAATTGGACAAAAACCTGCCCCTTAAAGATAGCCCCGTTAATGGATACCGTAGTTTTTGCCCACAAAACTTTCGGTTAAGATGAATAGACGGCGCTTAGCGGTCCCAGAGCTTTTTTCGAGAAAGTGAATCGATATTGACCAATCTCCGGTACCAGGATAGCATAACCCTAAAGGAGATGTTTTATCGGAGCGGTGCGTACGCTTATTATTCAAGAACACGCGCCCATCCTGTTGAGTGCCCATTACAAATTCACGGAGCTCGGCTAAATACATCAAACGTCTTATGATACGCGTGTTCGCTTACGAGTCCCAAGACCCACCGTACGGGATAACAGCTTGGGTTTAGGGATAACTAAGGCAACATGAAGTAACAGACTTCTACTATACAGCGGACACGGATTATTGAGGATTGTATTAATTTGTCAGTTCCTGGACGGATCTAACTTTAAAACGAATATCAAATTTAGCTTTTCAGGAGCGACCGAGGAAAGACCTCGTTCGGCAGCAGGATTAAATATGAATGCAGCGAAATTGCGAACATTTATCGTAAAACGACTATTGTGTCGTTTACTTTAATCATCTTAACGTGGGCCGTAAAATTGGCATCCAAATACCACGCCGCCGGCAATTTCGGCAATTGAAAAGGATCAGAATGATAAAGCAACCAAAATTCACAATGCTCGAAGGTTCAAAAATTGCCAATTCTGTTTAGGCTACAGTGGTTTAATTTTTAGTAATGAGAAAGTTTTTTGGCCTTTGACATTCGTATGATTCCTGTACAATATTCCGGCAAAGTTAAAAGGACTCCGCAGGATGAACGCTCAAGACTTTTTAAACAAGATTTTTTAATTAATTTCTGCTCCCCTGGTGATGAATTAAAGTTAAAATTAACTTAGATCGAAGTTAAGTGTAACTGCGTAAGTACCTGAGCCGTAATCTGCAAGATAAGTCTTGCGAAGGGGACTCTTAGATTTAAAGTTGAACATAATATAGTAAGTCAGAGATGATAACAGTGGGCGTAATAAAGTTGCGTATTTCATACATTAGTCGTTAGGTAATTGTACAGTGCCCAACCCGGCGTTATGTTATGAATGAATAAATTTGAATTTGTATAGTTATTATAATCAATCACTTACATCATTTACTACTAATTTGTCTCATATTCCTTTGGCAATTACAAAGGAACTATAGCAATTACAAACGTCTGACAAACTAAGATTTCTCTGTGGATATTTAGTTACAATCCAACTAAGAGAAATATTTAGTTCCCCGCTCTTTGTTGAATTTCTGGAAATTACGGTGCGCCAGTCTCACAGAGATTATGTACGGCTTCATTGTGAATACTTCTCTCTTCAAATAAACTCTAGCCTAACGTTGATGACATACTAACTATTACGTGTTTGAAACTAAAATCTAGATGGTAAAATCTATTCCAGACAAATAAATTAATAAATTAATAGTTTTGTGAGCTGACGAAAAGTAGAAACTTAAAAAACTCTGATTAGATAACATTTATAACGACGGTAGCCTGATCAGAGCGCTATTCGCCGAGTTAGGGTAGTTAGCTACCTTATCTAAAGGGATGTCTTTAAAGCAAACTTGCTCAGTAAAGGCATTGATCAACCCCAGTTAGTTTCTAGAATTCTGTTCGAAAACTACGCAATCAGTTCCGCTGCAAAGCCAGCGAGAAGTTTTTGAAAAGTGTGCGCTGAGCAAAACTTGGTCTGTACAAAGTACAAACTGTATCAGGGTAGCAGAAGTGAATAAGAGTCAATTGTAGGCGGCCGGCGGCGTTAAATCGGTCAGGAGAGAATTAGTTTCAGTTCAGCGGACGATTTGTAATGAATTGATTCTCCGCTTCCCTAGTAAATACTGTCGCATCGCGAAGTCTTAGTATTAGGATTTATTTTTTAGCCACGATACGACTAAGTTAATGTTAAAACAAGTCAAACAAATGAAGCAATTTGTTGTTTTGGCATAGCTTTCAACGCTTGCCGATTACAGTAACGTTCCCAACGAGAACAAATGACTTGAACCCTAAACGCAATCACCACCCGATCCCCAATACGCTTTACACCTCTAAAGGCGAAAGTTATCGATCACCGTGCGCCAAAATGAGTTATTCGGCGGCTAATGAGCTCCTTGTAATCCGTCCCATCCGCTTGTACGCGTGTAATCTCAGCCAATGAGGTGGGATTTACGATAATTTAATTTGGGAGAGACGGTGTATGGGATCGCTTGAGGTAAGAGGTGTTTCTGCGTTCCTGGTGTTTAATTCTCGCCTGGAGGCGTCACTACCGTAATTGGCGGAGTACGGGCCCTCATTAGTAGGTTATTTTCTAACAATGATGAACCGGAGTTGCAGACACGAAGCCGTAGTCCGTGTTAGGATCAAGTTGAGCCAGTTCGCTTGAGCGGTCTCGCCTTCGTTTTCGCCGCGTAAGAGAATAAATACACTGAAGGAAGACAGAGGACGCGGACATAACGGTTATCTCTGATTGTGACACGTCGGTTCCCTATTGTGAAGAAATGTCGGCTAGAACATCATAAGTCACAACACGAACAAAATATTAAATGATACGCTCTAAGTATCCAAACTAAAAAGAAGAAAAAGCAAGCTTCAATAACCCAACCATACTTTTGTATTTTTTAACCGACTTCAAAAATGGAGGAGGTTATACGTTCCACTGTATGTTTTTTTTTTCTTTTTTTTTTTTTATGTATGTTCACCGATTACTCCGTCAATTGTGGACCGATTTTAAAAATTCTTATTTGGTTTGATAGAGTATACTTCCGAGGTGGTCCCATTGTCAGCAAATCTGAATCTGATGAAGGGATCAGTGAGGAATTGAGGGAACTCCTCAAATATTGTATGCAAACATATAGCGATTTTAGTATTTTTAGTAACAAGTGTAGCATTTGCATTCAGAAAGTGTCACTTGGTGAAGCGGAACTGATGATGAAGACCACAGATGGCCACCGGAACTCCTCGACGGTACCGATTTCAAGGGTGGCGATAAGATATCCCGATTAAGATAGTTGAGCGACTACAACGAAGCACATTTAATTGTTTTAAAATGACTATGATTTTCCCGCGGCGTTGCTTGCGGCGAGCTTGAAATGTCTTAAAGTTTCATATATCAACTAAGAAGTGGGACTAAATAAGCTTATTATGATCACTAAAAAGTGTAAAATAAAATAAATGTTTTAAAAAACAAAAAAACCGCCTTCAAAAACGCAAAAAATAACTTCTACTACTAGGTATTTAGTAGTAGGTACCTATCCTATTAGGTTAGTCTAACTGAAGTCGGCGACCACAATATTTTCAACAAAAAGCCGACTTCAGTTGGACTAACCTAATAGGATAGGTACCTACTACTAAGTACCTAGTAGTAGAAGTTATTTTTTGCGTTTTTGAAGGCGGTTTTTTTGTTTTTTAAAACATTTATTTTATTTTACACTTTTTAGTGATCATAATAAGCTTATTTAGTCCCACTTCTTAGTTGATATATGAAACTTTAAGACATTTCAAGCTCGCCGCAAGCAACGCCGCGGGAAAATCATAGTCATTTTAAAACAATTAAATGTGCTTCGTTGTAGTCGCTCAACTATCTTAATCGGGATATCTTATCGCCACCCTTGAAATCGGTACCGTCGAGGAGTTCCGGTGGCCATCTGTGGTCTTCATCATCAGTTCCGCTTCACCAAGTGACACTTTCTGAATGCAAATGCTACACTTGTTACTAAAAATACTAAAATCACCGTACGTTTTTTTGTTTTTTAAAACATTTATTTTATTGTTATAATGTTATAAATAACTATCCTTTTTAACAGTGGGAACAATCACTTTTATGACTCGTTCACTCGTTCGACCGACCGAGCGCCGTTTTTAAGAGAATAACACCCAAGCACCAAATCACGTAAGTGCGCCTAAAAAATTGAATCCAATTTGTAAAGAAATTTATGAAGCTGGCACTGAACGTGCTAGCAATCATAAATAATTTCTTCAAGACAAAAAGAAACAATAGATTTAAGGTGACATTTCTTGGCAAGTACCAGGGTACAATAAGGAATAAGGATATCATTTCTGGAAGAGGGTTGGATGCTTGCTTGGATGTGTGCGTGAAAAAACCGTCGCTCGCTCGCTACCCAGACGCTACCCTAACAAAGTCGACAAAAAATATTAAGCAAGACAAGGATAGCTATATAAACTCACCTTTGCCACAGAAAATTCGTCAGGGGAAATAAATAAAATATGAAATCGAAGATTTGTAAAGATATGCTTTATGTGGTGGTTTTTTATAAACTTACCTCGGCATTAGGATAGCGAAGGACAGCAAGAAATTAAAGCAAAATTATTTTTAATTAATTGTGCATTTTCTAATAAGAACATCAGGTGAAAAAAATGCGGATTATCTAGGAAAAATATCAAAAAAACTTCACAGCTGCTTTAAAGAGGAATAAAGTGAAAATGCAGGTGGCCTTTTCTGCATACAAAGGCTCTCGCTTGTTTGATATCTGGTGTATGATATGTCTTACGCAAAAGCAATATAAGAAGCGAAAGAAATATTTTTTAAGACTAAGCTTTTGAATAGGTAACGTAAAAAAACATAAGGACACACTACAAGTTTATCTACATACAATGTTCAGCTAGTTTAAGAACTATCTTTTAAATTTCACTTCGTTTTTTTTTCTGTCTTTATAGCACTTAATACTTTAAGAGTGAAAGCGATATAGATTATTCTTTTTTTTTTTCAAAAGTCTCTGCCCGCGTATCCAAGTAGAAACTTTAGAAATTAAAAGGTGAAATAAAATTGAAGAATGATTGCGAGCATCCGGCTGGAGAGGCAGGCATTAAATACTGCCTCTCTCGCAGACCGCTTCTAAGTGGCCCTACAGATGTGCCTAGACGGGCGCAGTTGAAACGACATCTTACCCGAAGTGCAGCTTAAAAGGAAAACTCTTATTGGACTGTGGTTCCATCAAATAAGTTTTCTGGCGTTTCGAAATAAGATCCTTATTTTTTTTGGCATTATCCGGCCAGTTTCAGAAGGTGTGAATCATCATGATATGACATAACCGATAAAACTGCATTAGAGAGTGGGGTATGTAGGTATGTATACCATTTATTTTAAGGCGATAGTAGTTCATCGTGTATAAGTGCGTGTTCCCTCTTCTTTTTAAGGAGATTAGCTTAGCCCCAATTATTAATCCAAATTCCTACACGTTTCCGTAAATAACGAAAATAATTCCGAAAAGTATTGCATCATAAGGAGCAATCGATGTTTCAAGCGAAAATATGTACAAAATATCAGAAATTTATCTGACCCAACTGGAGAAAAATAGCTAATTATTAGTACCTATCCAAATATACTTCTTATAAGTATCTAGTTAGTGGCTGTCGAATTTCAACTAAGTATTACCTTAAAATCAAGTTTCAAGGGTCAATAATCAGTAAGGTGTCAACAATAGGACTGTTTCGCCTATTGTGATTCTGATTACAGAACAACAAAACAAAATTGAAACTAAGTTAAATAAAATACCCTAAAATATCTTAAACCATAAGAGCTCTAAGGTACCAGGAGAACAGAAATTGTGGGAGACATGCGGACGACACCGTACAATATTGATGCTGCGGAGAGGTCCGCCCGCGGCAAATAAACAAGACGAAATGCACCGCGCGGCAAATAGAAAAATAGCGAGGTGGCGGGGCGATGGAGGTGGCGAGGTGGTTTTATGAAAGCACAATGTATTTATTTATCTGTTTGGAGGTAAAAGGAATGATATAAAATGTATACACTAAAGTACTAAGCAGATAAGAAGTTAATCCTGACACATTGTACAGCCATAAAGTTTCCTTGTTCTTAGAAAGGGATCCCTTTGAAACACATAAACTTTTTACGCATAACGTATCTTTACGCATAATTTTTTTTCGCATAAACACCCTTTAGGCTGACATTTCAAAATTGAATAAACGTCTATTGTGTAGATTAGGTTAGGTTAGATTTTTAAAATAATTAAAATAAAACGTTTTCTACTGTAAAAACCGTTTTAGGTCAAACGATTTTATGCGTAAAGATACGTTATGCGTAAAAAAAAATGCGATCCAATAGAGACCCTCTTAGAAATACATTCCCTCACACGCAACAAATAAGTTTAGCATTGAATTACTGCTGACAACATTTTCAATATTGAAATTTTTATCAGGTGTTTTATTGTGTCAGAACTGACTTCTTATGTGCCTAGTACTAAAGTCGGGTATGGTATGATTCTATGTAAAAAATATAGCTTAAGTTTGCTATCATAAGATTATTCTAAGATAATAAGGAAATTTTCTAAAAAGCTCCCAGTACTTCATTTGGGTACTCAAAATACAAAATGTTTTATTTTCACCTTTGAGTGATTTGATTTACGATTTACCTTTGTATATTTAAAAAATCGTTAATAGATAATGAAAAACCCCTTTGAGTAAAATTTGCTACATTTAAGAACTTAAGAGTAGTTTTCCGCCACGAGGCTTTCGCTCCTTCCACCCTGTCTGCAGTAGTTCAAACATCAAACCAGATCAGCCTTAAGCTCATTGAATTAATACTGCAGGCGAAAGAGAGGCTAAGTTGTGTCCAGAGGGCTTATTGTCTAACGCACTCGCAATCACGATCGTTTTTATTTTGAAAATCGAAGGCTTGTCTGCATACAAAATGAAAACAATTGCTCCACATTGAAGCCGGTTGCGATTGCGAGTGCGTTAGACAATAAGCCCTCTGGTCAGATTTCATCTTATTAGAATAAGAAATGCTTGAGCGCTTTCCGGCTTTACGCATTCACGAATTGTCCGTTTATAATACAGTAAAACTGCATTTGAAATAGTGTGAGCTTTAAGAGTACAATCCGGTTTTTCCTATCGGTCCATTATTCAGGTACCGCGTATAAAAATTCGACATAATTTGCTTGCATCGAAAATTTTGAAAAGAGCTACCTAACCGCAACGTCAAAGATATCGAATACAGGAAATGATAGAAACAAAGCATCTTCAAAGAATCAATATAGTTCAATTTAGTTCACCGTTAGAATATGGAGCGAGCGAAATGGCTCGATGCAATTCAGTGTACATTAGGTAAATAAGAGCCGGCGAACAAAGGTGGCTGAGTGCAATACTGATGGAGCCACAGCGGGACAATGACTCGCTGCGGCTTCTGCATTCCTAATAACCACGGTAAATCAATTTCCTCGGGGATTCTATACCGTGTCACTGGAACACAATTAACATTCAGTTAGAAGGGGTTAAAGGAAGCCTTGTTAAGTTTGCGTGTGGTTAGAGCATATTCCGCATTATATTAGCCCATATTGCTTTGATATTATAATTATACTGTCGACGTTATAACAGCTCTTATTTCCTTGACAGACGTATCAGAACGTTATCAGTGTATACCCCTTCCTCCTAGTTTTTTCCCGTAGGTATATTGTTATCGTATTGTCTACTTTATTACAGCTCTTATTAACTTGACTGTAAAAGCGGTAGAGTTAAAAACATTGTAGATTATAGCCCCGGATATAGTGAATAATCATATGACATCGTATTTAGCCTTCTTTCTCAGTTAGCCCTAGTACCTATCGATATGCTAATTGATAAAGCAAGGCGGATACAAACTTTTTCGACACAGTACGATGTCGCATGATGGACTATAGCTGTAATTACGATATCGAAGCAAAATTAAAAATGTATGGAATTGACGTGACCGTTTTCTTTGAATTCGATGATCATTAACGTACGCAGAAGTTCGTCTTGGTCCACAGTCGTGATAGTGTAGGGGTTATTGTTATCTTTTCTAGCAATAATTACTCAAATTTTACACGTTACGGATCAGATTATGAGGATTCCATTTATTATTAAACCCCGTATCTCTATTGTATTACAAATAATACTGCTTGTTTGTATCTGTTATAGACATTGTACATTACTGCTAAATACGTATGATCATTAAATGCGAAGGCACGTTATTCCACGTACTCGTATAATTTAGTGCGGAACGGCAACAATTAGAATTTCAAATTAATATTGTAATTACACCACATGCAACCCAATACAGATACGTACAATTAACTGTATTAAGCTATACAGTAACTATTTAGCGCACCTAACATTTTCAATTTAACTATTTAGTTTATTCTTAGCACACCGTCTCTAACTAAATACATGTAACGTCGCTCTTTGTTCCAATTTACAAAGCACTCTCTCTACAATTACCTAAACTCCGATTACAGAGTACAAGGCAAACAGGAGTCGTTAGGGAACGTGACGCTTAACTGGCGGTGGTTAGAGACAAACGGCACGGCAGGCCGGCTGGTACAATGGCGCTTCCCGCCGGCGGGCAGACGCTTCCTGCCATCAATAAGGCCACGCTACCGTTTCCGCCCTGCAATGGACAAAATAAGAAGCCTTTTCCATTCAGCGCGGAAGGCCATTATGTTACTAGGAGAATAGAGAGGGTCAGGTTAGGCTGACATCGCAGATTACGACGTCATGATTTCGCTCCCTGAAAGCGTATGGAACGGTTATTACACAGCATGTTGTGGATCCGGGCGCACATTCCGCGCGGCGAAACTAAACGGTTGTTGCCAGTTATGGCTTCTGTACTCGTATGATGCAGGATACACAATATAATGTTTTTTATATATAGATAGAAGGATGTACTAGCGACCCATCCATGACAGCGTTCGCGTAGAACGTTTATCGTTTTTTTCTCAAGAACTATTGAGAAAAAAACGATAACATTGTTGTTTTGCTGTGCAGTTTAGTTTTTTAGGTTCCAGTTTTTTTTTGATGCCCTTGTAAATATCACCCATTAAACTGTTACCCCACCCATTGTTGTTCAGGGACAAATATAAAATATCCATACAATCTTTTACAATAATAATATTGGAGAATTTGGAGATAAAGATTAACAGTTCAATGGGTGATATTTAAAAGCGCATCAAAAAAAAACTGGAACCTAAAAAAACTAAACTGCACAGCAAATCAACAATGTTCATCAAATGCATAGTTTGGTGTGCGTTTAGTTTTTTTGTTGCGCAGTTCAGACTTAGTATTTTTTGTGATGAAGTTTTTATTTTCATCTACAGTAATGGTAGCAAGTTACACAAAAATGGTCTTTAGGAAAATAGGAAAGTATTTTTCATCGACAGCATGGCGGGCTGGCCACGTCCGGCGCGCACGCGCCTTCCGGCGGCGGCTCCCAGCCCAGGCCAACAGCCGGAAACGAGCCAACGACTGACGTATGGCGGGCGATCGAACCGCGGGAGGTCCGGCAGGGATGCTTAATAATAATTACTAATGGATGTTTTTGTCATCTGTGGAACCTGAATTTATTATTAAGACTGTGTAAAAAATAAAAAAATTACAAGCATCAGTGTTCTACCGTACGGTCGAGAAGTGGATATCCTATCAATCCTACACAAAATTTCTGCAGCTGGAGTTCTACTACATATTCATATTAGGCATACAAAAACAGTACAGATAACGTGCAAAAATGAGACCAATAAAATTCTCCTGACGCTTAGTTCCAAAGTCACGTACAGTGGTAAAATTGGGCCTCAAGTTTGTACTTGAGT
Source organism: Acleris cristana (assembly GCA_948252455.1). Lineage (NCBI taxonomy): Eukaryota > Metazoa > Arthropoda > Insecta > Lepidoptera > Tortricidae > Acleris > Acleris cristana. Next base: position 11,903,197 of record OX411790.1, on the reverse strand, counting down.
TGACTCGAGGAAGCAAAAAAGGTGCTTGTTTCATACTCCGAAACTGCACCTTACCAGACAAATATTTCAATCTCGCATTCAGTAGGTACTAGAGGAACAGAAGTTTAAAGCGATAAATAAAATGCGACAATAGCTTTGTGGCTTACGCGTCGCAGGCGGAAAGGGCGCCATAAACTAAAGGAGGTAACATTCGTTCGGTTTTTGCGCCGTCCGAGTTTACAGCGTCGTTACAAGTTTACGACTGGATTGCGGTGCGATTGCTTATACCATGGAAATGTAAAACGTATAGATAAATGCTTAGAGATGCGCTACCCTCGCTCCCTAAGAGCGCAAGCATCTCACATGGTAAACTGCGTATACGTTAATATTTGGAGGGATTCGTCCGTTTTTTTAAACAAGAAGGAAATTTTCTGTGAAAATGTTGGCAATATTGGTCGTCACCATACTCATCATGAAATGGAACGAAAGGGATTTCTAAAACATTATAGAACATACATATTATATGTATTAGAAACATTTTGCCACTTCCGATAAATCCATTAACTGACATTTCTATATTTTTTATCAATACCAGCAATAGATGTACCAGGACAATATGACAGGCGCAGAGCCTCGCATTGGAGAGTGCTCCAGAATCTAACGCAGCGCTGACAGCAAGGGCTTGCACCCTTTGCGCTCAATATTCTTCTCAGTAAAAAGGGCGCATTCGTTGTATGAATCGTAATGTATATGCAGCCTTAGTACAACCGTAGAGGGTTAACTATGTGTTGGCTATTATTTAATTAGAGATGTGCCTTTTTCATTAAGGCCGCCCTGAACCATCCCGTCGCTGTTCATATTCGCGATAATAACAGGTTCGTGATATAGAGAGGCGATGGAAGTAGTATGTACTTCATTAAGATAAAATTCAGTAATAGCTTTACACATACATGCTAGCACATGATGGTTTTCCGAAGCTGGGTAGTGATTCTTTCAAAAGCAAAGGTGAGCGAACGCAGGAGTGATGTCCAAGCGGCGAGTTGAAGTAGTCCCGTCAAAGCGAGCAAAACACATTTCAGCGCGTGTATTCAATTTGGCAGCATGGCTTCTCGAACGTATAAGGCTGCCTAATTGAGAATGCACGCGCTAATATGTGTTTTGTTCGCTCTGACGGGACTACTTAAACTCGCCGCTTGGACTTCACTCCTGCATTCGCTCACCTTTGCTTATGAGAGAATCACTACCCTGTTCGGATTTTTAAAGCCGTGTTGTGTTAACTTTCAGTAATAGCCACTAACACAAACACCTTCACAATAAATCACGCGTACGCTGCGGTATAAAGTGTACACTAATATGACACAATGTAATTACATACTACGATTAAAGCACAACATAGTTCACAATCATGTAAATTTCCGACCCACCCCGAATAATAATGTAACAAATTGGAATAATTCATTTCCGCCCCCCCAAATTGATGGAATATCGTATGAACTCCGTAACAAATTGAACTTCTGAAAACATGCCCGTCAAAATTGGCTTTCGCAAAAAGCCACTCTGATGTTGACAGGTACCAGAGCTACATAGTTTGTGGATTAAAAATGATGGTGCGGTGTGTGCGGGGTTGTGTTGAACGCACCGAGCGCATACCAGCCTTACCCACTCAATCACTGCGAATTGGTGCGTAACGGCACAGGGCTCGCGGGGCTTTGAGGCTACATTGTTAAAAAATACCTCGGTAACTATGCGCTCTTGGTATTCTCTCCGGTCGAATTTGCAATCTATCCATCCATCCAATCTGCCTGTATCTACCCACTGTTGGGTATAGGCCTCTTCCGTATCACCCATCACCCAAAGGCCAGATTGCAATTTACAATAAATTTAATCATGAAATATTTCGACTGAGATTTAATAATCTATTTCGGTTTAAGCGGCATTATGACAAAATATTTGAAAATGTGTGGCTGACTAATCATATCGCATCGTTTTATCGTAACTTCCACTTATACAACTAACTAGCAGAGCTGTTCCCCGCTATTTGGTCCGCGTAGAAGTAGATTATAGTAAAAATGTACCGTATATATTTTCTCGAGGTTCAAGCCATCTATCCGTACCAAATTTCATTGAAATCGGTTCAGCGGGTTAGGTGTGACAGCATAACAAACATATAGACGTTAGCTTCACATTTATAACACAGGGTGAGCACGAATCTTGCTACAAAATTAATGTCGAATACTTTATTTTTTTTGCAAGATTCATGCCTTATCCTATATTAGTATAGATAGTATAGATTACTTAAAGTTGATTTAGCAAAAATGCTGAATCAGGAAATACAGAAATTCATGTGTTTCCAAAGTGAGCGCATCAATTCAGGGCATTCTTCTAAACTGAGGTCACTCAAGCAAGTCCCAAAATTGAAAGCGTTTCGTCAACAGTTAGCAACTTTAGATTGGCAATCGCCGTCCAACTTAGCCAGTGTCTCGAAAACTTCCCTAGTGGCCAACTTCAATACAGGGTAGCAGCTAACATCACTGTTTAGTTAACATTACTTCCTAACTCCACAAAGCAAGGCTCAAAAACGCTATAGTACCTATTTATGTTTCCCGAATACACAGATATTGTCCAAACAAGCTAGAGTGCTAGTATCAGGTAGACAAACACGAAGAACCAGCAAACACAACAGCTGAGCGCGAAACGCACACATTTACTCTGATAACGCTATGCATACGTAATAAACTGATGGGTTGATGAAGCGTTGCAATTTTGCTTGCAACTCGTGCATGCTGACGATATGATTGGGTGAAATTGGTGGATGTTATATGATTATTGTGTTCTTTTGTTTAAAGCCACGAAACACAATGGGCTCTTCTGAACCTTTCAACCTATTATTAAACCCTACAAATAAACAATCTATACTAATATTATAATATTATAAAGAGGAAAGATTTGATTGTTTGTTTGTTTGTTTGAATTGAATAGGCTCTGAAACTACTGGACCGATTTGAAAAATTCTTTCACCATTAGAATTCTACATTATCCTTGATGTACATAGGCTATTTTTTATTTTTCTGCGCGGACGGAGTCGCGGGCAACAGCTAGTCTTAAATAAATTCAATAAAAAGACGCGGTAGGTAAAACTCTATAAGCCGACGAGATCAAGAGCTCTATCTACTCCCAAAATCAGAGGAACCCAATAGAAGCCCTAGACAAGATGCATTCGGCGTTCGTTACCAAAGTGTATGATTAGCCACGTATCCACTAGAGGCAGCCTCGGGTCGAGCGGCTGCCTCGCTCCGAGGCCGCGCAAGTGGAGACGTCGCCTCAACCTGAGGCACGCTGCGACACGAGGCAAATTTGTCGCCGCGAGCCGAGCCATATTTTGCCGGTTTTTTTGCCGTGCTCAAAGGAGCCTCAGTCCGAGCCGAGTCCGAGCCTTGCATTTAATGAAGATGGGCGTGTAGACTGCGCACATTGCGGATCAAGCTAAGGCGACATGCTTCGAGCTGATCCGCAACGTGCCTCGAGCCTTTGCCTCAGAGCGAGCAGCCTCAAACTGAGGCTGTGTTGGTCGAGGCTGCTCGGTCTGAGTCTGCTCAAATGGATACCCGGCTATTGACGTAAGCTGTCAGGCAGTCGCGTCGAGCGTCTACGTTAATTCCATACAATTTGTGAGTTTTCGAAATTCGTTTACGGTAGCGTTAAGCAACAGATTAAGCCTCACATACATTGTTTGCGAGTTGTAAATCGACGCGCCCGACCCTGTGGCATGTTAGTACAAAGCTAGGCTCTCGTGGCGGCAACACGGCATTCGACCCGGTGTGCCGGAAATCCGAGCTAGACAGTAATTTCCTCGCTGATGATGGTAATCAATTGAACTTTCGTGGGCGTGGAGATGTGATCACAAACAAGAAACTAATTTCATCATAATCAAGGTTACACGTAATTGGATTTCCATAAATAAGAAAATAATAGCGATGTGAGGCTCTGACTCTGCCCTGTTCAGCTAAATAGCGCCATCTGCATCGCTTTACCTTCGCGTATGTTTAACTTCATTCATTACTAGTGAAAGAGAATATAATCTGCTGTAGCTATTATATCGCATCCTTATAGCGCCCATTGGCTAAGGCACTTCATCCCGGGCTTTTTACACGGTAAATGATTGTTTTTGTAAATATTTAACAAACACAACTCCTCAGGGTACTCTCTTCTCTTCAGGTATTGGGATGGTACCAGGTGATGGTAAAACCTATCTAAGTTGGCATTCATTTCTTTGAGTGCACGCGTTGGTTTCGCACTTATCTATTTAAACAAATGACCCTCGTCCCGGACATGCCCCGGCAGGTGTACTGACGAGTCTCACACGCTTGCCTGCAACCTACAAGCTGGACCACCGCTTTCACCTGCCCATTTTATTCATTCCCTACGCTAGATACATAGTTTCTTCCCTATTTTTTACCTTCCTCCTTCTTTGATGCTTTATTAAACGGATCTGCGTTCGGTAAAGAAGGAAGAAAAGGTAATATTAAAGTGCCGGCAATAATGAAATCAAGGAAATCTTTAACTAGAGATCGCACGACTTTGTATGCGTATTACTTTCCCATTATTCCGTCGTCTCTTCCCGTTAGGGTTGGATTTAGAAAAATCCTTTCTTAGTGGACCCCTAGGGCAGAGTAGGGGGAAATATTGCTACCAAAGGACGATGGGCAAAACCTACCATGAGAGATGATACATGTGCCAGTTTATAAATCTTGGCCACATGATGTATTTTTACCATGGCGACGATCGCCATATGTATGGGGTTTTCTTGGAAAATCATAATCGTATCGTATGGAAATTGTTTGAAAATGAACACATATATACCTACGGATGATTTGGCTTGCTTGGCTCATGAAAGGTTTTTTTTCATTAAAAAAACCCATCGATTTTGCTACTAAAATAGATATTTTGTCTTTTTTTGGGTCCTAATGAACATATAGACATGCATCCCGTTACTGTTGGAGGATGGGGACAGGGTCCATACAAAATTGCCCACCACCCTTTGAAATCCCTATGTCCAGCGGTTTAGGCTGTGCTTCGTGTGAATCTGTTACGGAAGAGTTTTATGGGTATATATTTATCAAGCAATAAATAATCATAACAATCATAAATAGTACAGAATATATAGTATAAGTAGAAGACAGCGCTCATCCTAACGAAACTTGCCTACTGTGTGCTTCCCTGTCTATCGCACTAACGTTTGCAAGTTTGTATTCACTCTAATGCAAGCCAGACCATACAAAACTCAAACACAGAGATTCAAGCCAAATTACTTTGCAGCTTTGCATCTACGTGCACTAATTATAAGCCGGGCTGGAATAGGACCGAACGCATCTGATGAGTAGTTTTCTCAAATTGATATGAATACAATATGAATGTGATTCTAGAATACCAGGGTAGCAGAAGTTGAAAGAGGCCGGGTGGGCGGCGGCGCGTGAAGTGGCGTGTGCAGCGAACAGCTGCGACCCGTCCGCAAGCCACAACCGGACTACAAACCACACTAATAGCGATATCCGATCCGATATCGCCGCGATCGGATATGAGTATTAGGAGTGCATACGTGCCTAGACGATAAATCTCATAACGTATTGAATATTATATACTACCCTATAACATAGGTATCCATATATGCAATTGCATGCCAATATCTCTAGGTATTTGCTATTTCAAGTTACTGAAACAGTTTAGCAAGGAGAGGAGGAAAGATTCCATAAATTTATATATATTGTGGGTATTTAATAAATGGAAGTCCTTCGCCGTATTTTATTTTATACATGAATATTTATTAAATTCAATGTAAACATTCCCGAAAGCTATATCGCAAAGATTCCTAAAGCGTTTTATTAACATTTTTTGCACTTTTCCCCTATAGAAATGATAGAATACCAGATTCATATAAATTCAAGAAATATAAACCTATTGGGTTCCGTACAAAAAAAATAAAAAAACGAAGCCCTTTTAGGATCACTCGTGCGTCTGTCTGTCTGTCCGTCCGTATGTCACAGCCAATTTGCTCCGAATCTACTGGACCAAATCAGGGGAAATTTGGTAGGATGGTATAATCCTATGACCCAAACACAGATATGCAAAGTATTTTTTTTTTAATAGTGGTCGTTTTTGGGGGACAAATTAGGAAATAAAAAAGAAAGGCTCGCGGAAACCTTACTGTGTCATATATCAAATGAATAGGGCTAGTTACGAGGATCTCAAATATATTTTTGTTATTATTGTGAAATAAATAGTTTTGTTTTATTCATGAGAGAAGACGAAAATTTACCATACCCCGCCCCTTGATCTCCGAAACCACTGTGCCTAAAATTAAAAAAAAATACAAAATATTATTAGTATATTACAGGAAAACCCATAAGAATACCATGAAAAAAAAAAGTACGGCACCCTCTCGACGCGAGTTCAACTCGCACTTGGCCGGTTTTTAATCCTCGTACCATAATGCCGACATGTCACCGTCGCCATAGGATCTCGAGGAAAATTAATACGACATCATTATAGACGGGACAAAAGCGCAATTTTCCTTTAATATGCTAACGTGTGTATTTTCAATTTCTTCCGCGAATGTATCTTCGGTGCTTGCCGAATGATGAATATCATTTTCCGTTTGAGTTAACATCGTGCGTACCAGGGTATCATATTATTGAACAATAAAGATTCAGAATCACGAGTATGTATTATTTATTCGTTATTATAAGCACCGTGCCTATTGTATCAGACATTGCATTAAGTACAAGTGAAGTTTATTTTTACTTACACCTCCGATTGAGTGTGCCACTTATTCATATTCGTACTTACCTGTAATTAAAAACATTTAGATTAGTTACAAACCAATGATTTACAAACACGGGACATAGTAACGTAAGCGAAATGTTCAAAGGAGGTTTAAACAAAAATGAGACGTATATGGTTGCCTTTGTCGCGTTGAATAAAGCATTCGTCACTTTCGCACTAACATACTAGTCAGAAAGTGACAGATGTTTTATCTACATCGATAAACACGACCATAATAGGCCCGCTGGTGTTGACAAACTTGCGCTTCCAATTCAAATTATAATAGTCTCTCTACCGTAAGTAATTTCAGATTTCAACTACAAATATGGCTATATTTGGCTTCTAGTCATTCCGCAACTGTATGTTGGTATAGGAAATATTAATATCAGGTTTGCAGCTACCGCAGGCAGTAAGCTTTATCTAGATTAAATACCTGTTAACCGGAAACCATCCAATAAGCCTGCCTTGCCAGATCAAATCAAATACAACCACCACCCACATTTAGATCCGAAACTGTAATTACTAGGAGACCATAATTATGTAAGAGCACTTAGAAGAGCATTTTAGGCGTAAACGAATAATAATGTAGGTTATATATAATGTAGATGCTAATGTAGCCCCCCACAGCGCGACATAATAAATGCAGTATGTAAAACGCATTAGCATTTTAAATGACGTCGTTACGAGCTGTCTGAAAGGACGCTTTGCGATTGAATTATTAACGCCTTTTTTTTCTAACATTAATTTTGTTACTTTGTATAAAAAAGGCCTAAGATTGGTGCTTTAGACAAATGAAAGCAAAAAATAACCAAGTTAGAAGCAAGCAGTCAAGATGCATTTTTTTAAAAACATTTGCTTCTACAGAAACAGAAATCATATTTAAAAAAAAAATCGTATTTCTTATATTTATTAAACAGCGGTAGCAATTAATTTGTGTCTGTATACATAGCTAGAATAGTATTTTATGTTTGTGTTGCTATCGATCAAACAATCGATAAATAAAACTTGTCGTTTAAATATACACTTTCAATGGCGCTTAAATACAAACATTTATTTATTGATTTCTAGCTAGAATTTTGTACGCAGAAAAGCACCTCCAACCAGGAATTAATAACGCAACAGGAGGTAAAAAGGCCTATTAATTGTATACGGTTTCAGGTGTGCTGATGAGGTTCAATTCTGTGGTGTGCTCAGCGGCCGCTAAATGTGTCCGATATCCCGTAAATACCTGCTGTTCGTATAATTATTTAAAAAAAACACACGATTACCGAGTATTCGTGTTCAGAAATAATTAAAACTGAATCCGCTCAGAGTTTTAACTGCCTCAATACTTGCAGAGAGAGATACGTAGGTGTTTCGTCCCGGGTTGAGATGCGACACGGACCACCTTGTTGTTTGTGATGTGTTTCCGTATTGGTAAAAACCACACCATAGCATGTCAAAGACAATATGGTTTACCTTGTTGAATAGAGGCCCTGGCCAATTATTAATCTCCCCAGAAATAACATTACGCGTAACTGGTTTGCCCTAAACGGATTTAACTCGAAGCTCGCCCAAGAACTCCCTTTTTTCACCGGAGGCCTTCTGGACTTATAATGAGTCCACCAAACTTTTAATTAATTCACCGCCTAAAGTTACTTTAAATATTTTAACATGAAAAATCGTGTCATAAAATAAAACTTTTGTTTCGAGCAAAACCCTACAAGTAAATAATTATGAAGGCGAAAGCGGCACGAAATTAGGCGGCTTGGAGTTCTGAGATGTCTCTTATTTTCTCCTCCGATCCTAGTACACGCAAGCGGCAGAGCGTAATGGGCTCAAGCCTTTTCCTAACTTTAAACAAAACTGCAGCTCTTTGAAATACTGCACTTCTTTGTTGCAAAGAAATCCGATTACAAGCTTACCGAAAGAAATTAAAACTTTCCGCGCAGCACGAGCAACTGCATTATTATTTCAAAATGGCCGTGGGAATAAATAATTGAGTTTCTTAGGTTTCTATTAGTAGTTGGATTGTTTAACTCACGTGATTCGTTTAAACAGATACATCCAGAATTAAATTAAGACGAGGAATTAAATAGAGTTTGTTTATTTCTCTACGAATCGTATTCATCAACGCATCTTCAGCGCCTCTATTCAACACGGTAAAAACAATATCGTTTTTGTCCTGTTATCGTATTGTCAACGTTTTGATAGCTCTTATTTTCTTGACAGTAATGACGGCTGACGTCATAACAATACCTTAACAGGTAAACTACGATATCTTTTATACCGCCTAGAATATAGGCGCAGTTAATCATACGGATGCAAAAAGCAGTAATTAATTAAAGCTCAACAGACGCGTAGCCGGCATTGGCAAAGTTAAAACCATTCATGAAAATTATTAAAATCATTTTGGTCTCATTAAGATTAACGGAAATCCCATAAATATATCACAAAGGACTCCAGTAATTAATCCAGCGCGGCGTCAACTAGCGGACCACAGAGCCCCTCAATATTTAAATCGAATATCGCGAATGAAACCCGCCCGTCCGTTTGTTGCGACGTTTATCGCGGTCTCACCGGGCTAATGGAACACGGCATGAATGCAGCTCAAATATTGGCTTCCTCGATATATCCGGACTTTGCAGATATAATTTACGTGTATTGAGATCTCACGGGATGAATAATTGACTACAGATAGAAGCCGTCCTTTTCATACTCGTAGTACACTTAACAAGCCAGCTTTGAAAACGTAATTGCATTTGCAGAGTATGAACAGCGACAGGAGTTCTATTCTACTGGGCAAAACCATAATTGCCTTTGACGTAATATCGTATTGTTTTAATATCGTAAAAACCGAGTGGAATAGAGGACAGGGCAGAGCAGTTTAATGAAAAAAATATTACTTGATATTTTCAAAGCGAAAAAAAAAAACATACCCTTAAAAACATAGTTTTCAGAATGACATTACTTCTACAACATCAGAATTTGAATAACAGAAGTTAAAATTGACGATCAAAATTAATTGACAAATTTCGTAAAAAAAGCGGTATTTGCTTGAACGAACAATGTTTTAACATAAAATCTTGTCTCTGTCATGAAACCAAACAGAACATTTCTAAACACCACCCGGAAAACGAATTTTCAGAGTAAAAAATAAATATTGTGTAGAGCCAAAGGAAACATTTTCAAGTGAAATTTCTAATTATAGCGCAAAGTAAACCTGTCCTCAGGTCGGGTGATAAATAAGAAATAAATGTCGAGAGTGATCAAACTGATCAAGGCCTTTGAAGCCCAAAAAAATTTCGAGGTGTATAATGCTGCAAAAGTGAGGAGACCCCGTATGTAAAACATTGAAGATATGGTAGTTTAAAAAGAAGAAATATGCAATCTTAGTTGTGGACTTGTGGATAATATAGGTTCGCCTTTGTATATCGATTTATTTGTATATGGCATTTTTTCTGTATAACTAAACTTCTTACGAAGTAAACGATAAACAAGTTCAAAAAAAACTTGTGAAAACAATGTAACTTGTATTTAACTAAAGCTTATTATTTTATTTTGGTATACGCATGGTATCTATAGCTGGTAAATCAGAAAAGGGATTCATTTGTGGAAACTGTGTAAAATAACGACGTATATTTGCTACTGATATTACACAAATCTCATACAAATACTGAGACGTGTGTATGTGTATGAAATGATTGTGTCGGGGGCCTATCTAGTCGCATAACTTTTCGACGCATAATAATCATTACGCATAAAAATCGATTGTCATAACACCCTTTTAGGCTGACATTGCAAAATTTAATAAACGTCTATCGTGTAGATTACGTTAGGTTAGGTTAGTTTTTAATAATAATTAAAATAAAACCCTTTCTATTGTAAAAACCGTTTTATGACAATCGATTTTTATGCGTAATGATTATTATGCGTAAAAATATGTATGCGAGTAGACCCCAACCCGATTGTGTCTGCTCTATCACTAAATGCAAAGACAAAACCTTAATACAATTTGTCTTTAGAAAAAGCAAAATAAAAATGAACTAAACAGAATCGTAAACCTCACAAGTGCCATCTGTCACTTTTTAAGCAGTCAGGGGTGACAGATTCGGGGGTAAATTGCACTTTTATGAAGTCGATCCGACACTAGGGGAGCAGGAGTCAGCTGGGGCTAAACAGGGATTTTTGCGAAGCGAACGTGACTATGTTGCGTCAAATCAGTCCAACGTAAGTATTCAAATACCTATCAACTTTTAACAATAATACAATCGGGTTAATACAATTTATATAGATTCCAAGCAAGCTTGGCTGGTAATTTCCAGTTGAATGATCTTGAATTTCGTTTCACTTAATAAACAAGATTCGGTGCCTATATTACAGATACAATGTAATTTCACCATTTAATTTAAACTTTCTTAATTTCTAACCGAGCAATACACTGCTCGAGAAGTAATAGCCGTATTTACGGAGTAAACCCAAACTCTTGGTTTCTTCTGCGTGCCGCGTACGCGCCCTCACGATTTATCTTCGCAATTAAGTGCTCCGAACAAAATTGAATCTAAACTTTGTCCATTTCAAACCGAACAGCATAAAATCGTTTGCCATCGATTGCCGAGGGTTCTTGATTCAGCAGTATTATGAGTCTTCACGGAGTCGTTGGGAAGGAAAATATGACAGGGGACCAAACACGATCGCGTCAGCCTAGCATTTGCATACATGTGTGTACATGGACTTACAAATAAAAGACAATCGTAATCTACATGACAATCTCACCCAAAAACTGTTATTTGTCTGAGATTCTGGGCCTCTAGTATTATTTTTTACCGCCAGCCGCCATTATTGACCATTCAATAAGAGCTATCGTAACGTTGGCGATACGATAACACGTCAAAAGCAATATTGTTTTACCGTGTTGAATAGAGACCCTAGATGGTTACCGCGTAGTACCTTTAAACAGAAGAACAAAGAACCAATACTAATAATCCAGACTATGAGAGAAAAGGATGGAGCTAACATAATCACGGCCCTCTGAATCATACTAAGTATCATACCTACAACATTTAACAACACCAAACAAACCTACTCAAGTTTTAATTTCTCTAATCTTTTACTTGCGCTTTGCGCGTGCACCAATTCTTACGTTTTGTACCAAGACAAATAGACATAAGATTAATGTTACAAGGGTTTATTTCCTTTTTAAGTACAGAACGCTTAAAACGTTTTAAACGAATTATGTCAGCGAGAGCGGGATGTACGACGGGACTTACTCCGCGAGCTCACGCGTGCGGCTCACGCCGACAGCCACGCGCGTTGTTCACGCCTGGCGGATTATTGTAAACTTTAAATTGGTTTACGTGGGACTGCCTAGAGAGGGCAGCACTGGTTATATTAATGCAACTTTTGGGAGTTGCTTCAGTTTATCATGTTTAGGGTTCATTTGTTTAACTATAAAGTAAGCTCCAGTTTTGCTTTCATCTCCATTAGCTAAGTTACCTGAATATTATATCAGGAGATAATCTCACGCAAATTGACCTAGTCCCAAACTAAGCTTTAGGCTTGTACCATGGGTACTAGGTAACGATAAACATACTTACCTATATAGAGAAATAAATACTTAAATAGAGAGAAAACATCCAAGACTCAGAAACAAATACTCGCGCTCATCACACAAATACCTGCCCTTACCGGAGATTTGAACCCGGGACCGCTAGCTTCGTAGACAGGGTCACTACCAACTAAGCTAACGTGTCGTCGCATGTTTGACTTTCAAATTTCGTTAGCATGCATGTATAGAAAAGTTTTGCAGTCTCCTTGTTTATAGAAAACTGGTGTTTTTATTCAATATCTTTCTTTATTACGTTCATAAGCACCATGAACGTTTGTGGAGCAGCGCAAACTTTAACTTACGCTATTTTTGTAATTTTAAGACAATTCGTGAAATTTCATACACATTTCAATTTGCAAAAATATACTTCAATATTTATTTCCCTAGCGGTCACGCTAAAATTAAAAGTTACAATAAAAATATTTGACAACCAAATTCGGTCGTCTCCCCTCAAAACTGTACAGTCTGGTCCCTCTGGGCATTAAGGATCCAACTCCTGCACCGCCAACCCGCTCATTGTGTCCGCCTTAATTATGTTCGCCTGGTCTCTGAATAAATAACGCGTGTGAAGTTGGGCGGCGGCGTGGAAGTGACACTTGCCAGACGCGTCTCAAGTTTTATGATCCTGCGGGTTTATTATGCCTTAGTACCTATTTTGAAATATATTTTGCGGCTAATGTTTTCAGAGGGAGTTAGTTATTCCTTTTGGGCTGGTTTGGTTCGCTTGATGGAAGAGGCTACCGTATCGTTGAAAAGCAATATGGTTTTTGAAACAAGAGGGGTTAAGAAGAAGTTTAAATAGGGCTCCGGGACTCTATTCTTCTCGGGCTTAACCCAATCGCTTTTGGCATGTTATCATAATATCAACCTTATGCATAGGTCTTATTTAGGTGAGAGTAATGGCGGCCGAGTTAAAAAAAAGGTCCTTCCTCCGGATCGCTACCGCAGCTACAGCAGAGTTCGCATTGTTGTGTTCCGGTTTGGGGATAAGACACGCAGTGTAAGAGGCATTCCATCTTAGTCCTCAGGGTTGGCAACGCATTTGTAGTCTTAGGATTGCAGTCTTGTGAATGGGTCACAGGTTCCACTTAACTATCAGGTGGCCTGTGTGCTCGTTTGCCTTCTCTATGCCATAAAAAAAAGGTTATAATTATGCCAATTAGGTTTATAGCGTCAAATAGGAGGCCATTGGCAACTTGTTTTAGGAAGTGTTTTTAGTACACTGTCTCAATCCTATCTATGTCTATTCAGAAATAATCAATTTATAATATGATACTAATATACTAAAATAAAAAAATAGAAAATTTAATAAATACCTGGAATACTAATATAATACTAATATTAATATTCATTTTCCGTTCTCCACTTATTTTCTATGTTGCTTATATATTTTATTTTACCACGTTTTCTTTTCCTTTTAAAGGAATATATTGATCTAATTACTCAAGTACCTATTATTAATAAAACACTCATGATTTTCAAAAGCATTTTATTTTGATTTTCCTCAAAGGTTCGGTAGGAAATTATTTTCGTCTTGGGCGGTATCGTTTGAATCCCTTGCTACGCTCAGGATTCTACTATAAGACTTCCTCGCTTCGCTATGGATTCAATAAACGGCCGCCGCCAACGCTGTAAAATACACACATCAAAAATATCCCTGGGAAAAAATCCTTACATTATTTTTACATGTGGCAATGTACTGATACATTTTAAAATATCAAAATAATGTAAGAGTAGGTACTTTTTATCCCTGGTCATTTTTGATGTGTGCAAATGTTCTAACTCGTTGTTTTGCTCCGTTGTGACACAATCTACTTTATTTGCATATTGATTTCACTTCACTGGAAAAAGCTATTGGAAACAAGACAATTAACTTCGCAAGAGTAGGTTTTAGTAAGGTTTAAAACAAACCTAGACAAATAAACTGTAGGGTAACGCGCAGGTTCACTTTGTCCATATTCCCATTTCGTCTACATTCTCATTTCGGTCATATTACCAACTCGTCCACATACCAATCCCAAATTGTCCACTTCCTATCTCGTTTGGATTTCCAACTCGTCCTCATTCTTAACTTGTTCATTCCCAACTCGCCCGCATTCCCAATTTGTCCACATTCCCAACTCTTCCTCATTCTTAACTCGTCTGCAACCTAACTTAAGACTGAAGGGTTGATCGATATCAATGCGATCACTCGGTTGTTCACTAGTTGTTGGGAATGTGAACGAAATTTGGATGAGATAAGAATGTGGACGAGATAAGAATGTGGACGAGATGGGAATGTGGGCGAGATGGGAATGTGGACGAGATGATGTGGACGAGATGGGGATGTGAACGAAATGCGAATGTGGACGAGATGGGAATGTGGACTAGGTGGGAATGTGGCCGAGATGAGAATGCGGACGAGATGGAAATATGGGCAAAGTGAACCTGAACGCCGTGCCGAATGCATTTGTCTAGGGCCTCTGGTCATCCATTAATTTTCTCCCACAGATAAAAACAGATGAATTAAGACTACTGTTTTTCAATACATTGTAATAACAAACTAATATCTACATGCTATCGAAGTATACATATGTCTAAGAAGTCCCATTATTCCGCAGTATAATATGTACACTAAGTGTATTTATACGTAGGATGTTCCCTCATCGTGACGTCACGGGGCCGCCGGAGCGGCGCCTGCCGGCGGCGCGGAGATGCTCGCACAGTGACAAATCGAGCAGAGGTATCTAAGGAAAACCATTGATGAGTATTATAATACAATGAGCTTTTCAAAGCGGAAGTATACCTCCGTACATAAAATAATACACACATCAAAAACGTCGTCAAAGTAACAAGAAAATGTTTTCATTATTTTGATATTCTGCAACAGTCAGTATCTATAAAAAAAAACTTCATATTGCTCCCACAGTGGTTTATCTATGATCTAGTTGTTGCTAGGAAATTACAGTGTGAGGGCCAGAGGGCTTCTTGTCTAACGCACTCGCAATCGTAACCGGCTTCTAAGTGGAGCAATTGTTTTCATTTTGTATGCAGACAAGCCTTCGATTTTCAAAATGAAAACGATCGCGATTGCGAGTGCGTTAGACAATAAGCCCTCTGGTGTCCGTAGTAGGAAAACCTGTACCTATGACAGAACCCGTTGGCAATGACCAGCATTACAACAATCAATTTTACTATAATAATTTTCTTATCTGCGGTGTGTAACTTGCCGGAATGTTCTCATCTTATAATCCTGACCTCAAAAACCGT
Organism: Acleris cristana; assembly: GCA_948252455.1. NCBI lineage: Eukaryota > Metazoa > Arthropoda > Insecta > Lepidoptera > Tortricidae > Acleris > Acleris cristana. Next base: position 11,887,563 of record OX411790.1, on the reverse strand, counting down.
CAATAGTAATATTACTTTGTCTCCCTAAGTTTATAAGTTAAAATTTGACAACTCTTTGTTGATATGAGACCCACCGTAATCTACATTGCAAGCCTATTCAGTTTTTAGTTTATTAAAGCTCTAATTCCGTCTTGTTCCTATGCAATAGGAATCATTTTTACGACTAAAATAAAATAGCAAAAAGGCTTTCAATGGGGCCGCAAAAGATAAACTTTTCATTTAAAGGTAATCTTTGAGCTTTTCTTTATTGCATTATTAATTAAATCTACTTATGAAGTCGCATAAAGAAAACTTTCAAATTGAACAAGATCGCCCATATTCATACTGTGAATTTCGCCAGAATATGAAATGAACTTTAATATGAGAACGCTATTTAATTAAGTTTTGTTGACAATAATCTAGAGGTCAGTTTTAATATGTATCGAAATACATATTTGACTTGCGGCGTTTAATAATTGTACTCGCTACAATTCCGGTGTCCGGGGAGTAATCAACGGGATTACGCTCAGCTCCGCCCGACACGGCGGCGCCATCCAGTTTACTACGTAAACTCAATCGTCCCGCGCGGACGTGACTGTTGCATCTTACCCTAAACCGTCTCCTACCTCCTTTTGCCCTGGTAGGGCAGGGGCTTGCAAGACCATATTGGTCGCTTTTTAAATGACCCACACCATAACATAATTCAACATCCTGCTCTATCCTACTAGATTCCTATAGAGAGTGAAGGGAACAACTATATCTTTATGCTTTGCTCAGGTTGCCCATAAAATAATAGCGGTGCGCCCCGTGCGCCCGTCCCATCGCGGCATTAGTTTTTTCTCTTTTTCCTAATGGTGTTGTAAAAAAAACATCTCCCGAGCATTGTATTGGGGTTTCTTAACGTTTCTGCTACCTTGGTACCGTGTGCACTGAAGCGAATTAGATTCAATAGACAAACAAATAACAAAATTATAAAAAAATGCTACCTGCGTCCATAAATTGTGGTAGCATGGGCATCATACGCTTGTCATTTATTAATAGCGTGCCAGTGAAAAGGGGTTATCAATTTGAACCACACGTACCAGGAATCCATATCACGTTGGAGCTCTATCGAGGCATTTTATAAGCATAAAAGGAAACACGTTCGCGCACACACACCAGTGGCACGGCGGCGGGGCGAGAAACACTTACGTTGTGTTTATTCTGTAAAAAGCCGCGGGAAGTTAGGTGGGCCATTCAAGAGCGACCTGCCCGGCCGATCGTTTAGCTCTTCCCCGGTGGATGAAAGAAAACTGCCTGACTTAGACACCCTACGTTGGAATTCGGCCAAGTGCATGTTTGTAGAACGTTTTTAAACCTCGTAAAAAGGCGGTCAATTTATACATTTGAGAAAATGGATCTTCATTTTTAGAGTAATATTGATCGATGCGTGTTAGCTGCTTGTTTACAGCATTCATTATGTTAATCTAACAACTATAATAAAGCTGCATAACATAAATAATTGGCCATGGCAATAGTTTTGAAAAACAAAAGTCGTAACGAAACATACTAAAAATAAAATATATTTGTGTAACGGCAGTTTGCGAACCCATTTTGAGTGCAACGCGAAGACACTTAATTCAATAAAACAACCGATATAATTCCCCGAAGACCAATAAAACTTTACACGGGCGTTTTCAGAAAAAGTTGTTGGTTGAAAAAAGTCGTGTCCCATCACTTTCATGGCCGATTATTCGAATTTAAAGAAGAGATATCAAATGATATATATTTTTTTACGCTAAATGACTTATTAACTTCAGAAATACAATAGAATTATGCACAAAAATTTATGGTAAATTTAAAATAAAGCTAAAATAAGAAAAAAAGAGGTGCTATTTTGACGTGTCCCACACCCTCCACGCCAAATTCGGAGTTAGATAAAAAATACTAAATAAGACTGTTTAAAAGTCAACGGTTTTGTGCTGGTCAGTTATGAACCGAACTTTAATTTTAAACCTTAAAACAAGTGCGTTTACATATAAATTTATTTGAAAAATACAGGTTTTGTTCTGTCCCGCGAAATAGCGCATGAGGAATTTCCCGCATACGCGACCGCGTTTTCAATATGTTCCTGGCAATAAAACACCACAATACATGAAAATTCTGAATTATGGCAGCATTTTTAGTCTATGGTAGTCGCCAATTGGTTTAAAATGATCGCAGTTTGTTCGTGAAATGTGTTGAGAGTGGTCGCGTGGCGTTTGTACCAAAAAACGCTTTCTTCATACGACACCAATTTTGACGAGGTAGGATAATCCTATGTATTAGTTTTTTTATATTGTTATATTTGTTAATTAATGCTGATTCGGAATCAAAGGTAATATTTAAAGAAAGTTCAATAGTTTAGCTGTAATTTTATCTGAATGTTTGAATGGCACGGATACGTCACCTCCATTACCGCCACGGTCGCGTTAATAGAACTAAAAAGTGACGTAAAGAATTCTAAAGCTCGTTTCATAAAGATATAAAGATTATTTTTATAAAATGCCAATTATTTTATTTTACTTACAATGTGTTTGTCTATCCGTATGTCTGTGAGTTTGTTTAGGTCAAATCTTGCAAGTCAGATTTGAGCAGTCTTTTCCGCTAATGGAATGGGCTGAAATTTTAAATAGGTACGTATGTAAACCCGATGACGATTCAATATTATGGTTTCATTGAGCTGGTATAAAACATGAAGGCGGAAGGTTCCCACAGGAACTCTGTAATTAAACAATGCAACCCTGTCGAGTTTGGGCTCGTTTGTTTTGTCTTGAAAAGCACTCTTATTAGAGACGGTATTCAGGGTCTGATGATGTAGCCACTAGCCAGTAGTTGCAAAGAGATTTCCGCTTGTAATACAAGTTACAATCATATTTTGATAAACGGGCCCCTCACGAGAACACTTGTTAAAATTCATTAATTAATTTTTAGTGTAAAAACATCGCAATATGAACGTAGCCTTATAGTTCCTAAACGCCATTTCGAGTTTCACTGTACGTCACTGTCCCGTTATTGCTGTGATTTAATTTATTAAATATCTAATATTATATCAAAGATATTAAGAAGTAATTATTGTTAAACAAATTCTATTTAACTAATTATTTTATATTATTTAACATTTTTAAATAATATTTCGCATTCGTCGCTCCAAAGACAATAATATATAGTACAAAGTACTGAAAGGTAGCGTTAAGGAATTGTTTTGTCATAAAACTTCATTGTTTTATAATAATATGATTGTTAATTATTTTTTTTAGAAGACTTTTTCGTTCAAGTTTTATCAGTAAAGCTTCAGAACATTTTGAACCTTTCTAGTTTTCTTTAAAACCCGTTCTAAAATGAGTGGCGTAATGGAACTTTTTACGAGCAGAAACGAAATCAAATTAGGATTATTTACTGAAATAGTAATTATTTTATTATAAATTTAGTATTTTTATGCTGCTCATGTAATATATTATCGATTTTACTACATTTTAAAGTAAAATAAAATATTTTTTTAAGTGGAATTCCTCTAACGTCACCAACAACTTTTTCTGAAAACGCCCACACGCTTTCTTTACCATTTTCCTCAAATGGCCGAACTTCAGAAACGTTATACGTATGTGGATGGTACCAATAGATACTAGGAGAGCAAGAGAATGGACGGTGATAGGTAATGAAAATAATCTTGAAAGTTTTTTAATTATCGTCTGCTCGCACGGGGACGGGCCCGCACGCCCGACGAGCTCGGATGAGAGTCGCTCCGTTCCGAAATGATTTATGTCTATTGTTCCGCTTCCACTATCTTTGGTAGTTCTCCTACAAAGGATACTATAATGCCATCTGCATCTTATACGTTCCTGGTATAATTTGATTTTTAATATTAATATCTATTATACCAGAGTTTAATTCTATTTCATCTTCGAAATAATCTCTCATTAACTGCTTGTCGAGACCAAACTAACGAACCTAATCTCGATGGAACGTTAAGCACACCGAAAATCCTGCTCGCGTCTTCTTCTTATTTACATTATGCGCTCAATATCTTTAGCCTATTCCAACAAAGGAAAAGATTCAAAATCTTGCAACTTGAAAAATACGTAAAGTCTTGTAAAATGTTCTTACTGTAAAACTACTAACACTAGAAACCGTCATATCATTATACTTGCTCTATAAAAATAATAATTAGGTAGTTAATAACAAAGCATTACATGCAAATTAAATTATATGAAGTATACATACATGAGCGACAGAGCTGTTTAACATGCATGCATCGAGACCGGGAGACCAGCGCTAAGCGGATCGGATTAGCATTCTCTTCCACCAGGCGAACATAGACGTCTAGGTATTCTAAAGAGGTCAATTAGTTTAGTGAAGTTAAGTGAAAGCTTGTTAATAATCTCCCTACGTCCATATTTCATACAACTGGCTATAAAGGTGAATCAGAAGAAAGCAAAATATTACTAAATCCATTGTTTTAAATGATGGATATTGTTGGAAAAATAAATCTCATTAGCATAGTGGATCTCTTAATGAGTCTTAAGAGAAAGATTGATCTCTTGGGCTCTTAGAGAAACCTAGATCCAAATTCAAAGATATAATTACATGCTCCCAAAGATTTGCATTAAACTGGACTGTAGTAAAAAAAAGTTCAGAATGACATGTCTGTAGGTATTTTTGGTTTACAAAAGGTGCCTGGCACCTTCAATTCAAGGTGGCTCAGGCCTAAAAGATCGAAGACTTGAATATTTTTTTTGTTAATCAGAGGCATTTTTATGTCCCTAGCAGACCTATTATTAAAAATCTCTACACTCGACTACCATAAACCCAGCATATTTCCATTAAAAATAAGAGACATTTAATATTGAAACAGCTCGTTAGTAAATAGTGGTTACTATCTCCCAAAATAGTGTACTAGTTTAAGAGCTAGCGACCCAACTTCGTCGGCGATCCGACCACTCATGACGGAACCGGACTCAGTTGCGAACTATTCGACCGACTTAAGTGGCCTTGCGTAACAGGATCCAAATAACTTTGGGAACCAACAATAATTGATAATTACCTATCTTGTCAATCTTAAGTAGGTTCTTAGTTTAACCACCCGATTTAAATTTACACTTGGTTTAAATATACAGGAACCGACTACAGTACTAGGCCGATAAGTACCTAAATTCTGACACATTGCACGACCGTGAAGTTTGTGACTATTGACATTGTTGACAGCAGTGAAACAATGCTAAACTTATGTGTTGCGTGTGAAGGAATAGTAATAACAGCATTGTTTGACTGCTGTCAACATTATCCACATTCAGAAACTTCATGGTTGCGCAATGTGTCAGGATTGACTTCTTATCACTTCTGGCCGGACACTATAAGTTGTCTTATGAACCCTTAGCGAATTAATAACAAATAATATTTTTTACGTAACACCTGGCCGTAATGTGAGTTTTAACGCACGCTGCGCGCACGGTAAAACTCGCATTGTGGCCAGGTGAAGACGTAAAATTGTGTACTCATCACGGGCAGTAAAAAAGAAAGCCCTCTATCGCATATTTACAACCCTCGCCTACGGCTCGGGTCTCAAATACCTGCGATTTCGGGCTTTCTTTCTTTTACAGCCCTTGTTAAGTAATATACTATACTGAATCTTGAATGAATGACTGGATGAATTTTTTACGAGGTGAGTTTTTATAGTTTCGTCATGATATGATAACTCAGTCTCAGGGTTTTTTATCAGGTTTACGAATATTCGTAAAGATGAAACTGTAAAGTTACTAGGGTATCAGGTAAGAGTAAGAGTTAACTAGTCCAAACCGACGGAGCAATCGCTCGCCATTCAACTCGCTAATTGAAAGCAACTTGACCAACTAACTACTCGCCCGTAGTCGGCACGCGAAAGCAACTTCGATCGGGGCGCTTTGAAGCCGTAAGGATAAACATCTGTGCAGCTAGGTGATTCTTTAATACAACTTGTTTTTCAATTCGTCAATGGATTATTAATCGGTGAATTTAAATTGTCCTGTCAGAGCATTATTAGCATTTCTAAGGGTGTATTTTCAATTAAGTCGCAGGTTTCATTGACGTAGGATAGTTAAATTTATTATACGTGCCTACGACCGCGTGGGTTACCTTTAGTTTGCCGGTTAATACTTCGTCACCGATTTTAAAAGTGAATGTTAAAAAGAAAACTACCCCGGAGGACATCTCAATTGTATAGCGGGCAGAGATTAGCACCGATAGTACCGATATACGATCCTCTAGTAAAATATGAGAACGCATGCATTCAATATAGTTCAAATTGCGTAGTGATTGGCTCGGTGGATCTGATCAGCGGCTCTCTAACCGTTGCGCTGAATATGTTTGTTCAAAAATCAACTTAGTTTCTTCAGAACAAAAAATAATAACTAGGCAAGCATAGTGGGTGAAGTGTGATAAACTAACTAGGCAGTCCAGGATGAATGGTCGTAACCGCTCTTATCCCCGGAACATCATAAACCAGAGCAAATAAAATGAAATAACAATGGAACTTGTTAAGAACACCGTAAATCCGGGCTGATATGCTCCGGACATTAAATAAAGAGCGCCAGAAGGTTATGAGGCCCGTGAACCGGTTATAAAAATGGTGATTTTATTGGGGTCGCAGACTATCAAGGAAGTTTGCTAAGAAAGCGCCGCGGCCCAGGTGAAATCTCTTCGATAAATAATACCAGCCACCCTTTGGCAACGATACGTGCTCCGATTTCTGCAAGCCTTGTACATTCTGAGAGATGTTTATCGCATTTCGATGTGATTTCTTTTATCACACATAACTCAAAAAACAAAACGTAGCATGCGAGATTGTAGAACAGCCAAATACCAGCATTACCAGCTCTGGCACCAATTACAAGAATCTTTCCGCAATTCGCTTACGCCGGCGAATTTAAAAGAACTGGATATGGGGATTTAAGCGGCGATTGGTGGCTCGTAATTGCGACAATGTTCGCAATCGGCGCTGAGAAAGAGCGCGGCGTCGGCGAAATCGTTCCACGGGAAGTTTCATTTCACCTCGATCCAGGGAACAATTTGCGGGCGATGATTTACTGGATCGCTATTTGTCGATCCTAGCCCCGTCGTCGGCCGATCGCATCTCGGATGCTGAGTCGAATATACCCGTAATATGCGGGTCCGATATTGTTAACCGAGTTACACTAGCTCGAAAGAACTCTCCTTAATCTTGGTAATAAACGTCCCGGGGGAAATGTGAGTTATCTCCATAAATAGTGTCAGAGGATGATTAATATCTGGCGTCAGGGTTCGAGCCGCGTGACAAATGGACCGGCCCGAGCTCGGCCGAGCGTTAATCACAATTTTAAACTTCCTACGGCTATCTTGCGACTTATATCTGCAAAGCTCCGGTAATCTTGTACGCAAACAACTTTATTAACTTCCCTTATTTAACGTTGGCGATATTAGGTAGATAAGTGGGCTGTAAACAGTCGAGTTAAGCTGCAGTATAATATTCGCCAGATGTTCGCATTCGAGAAGTAATCGGAACAGAGGCGGAAGGAGAAGCGCGCGCAGTCGACTGTTAAAATTAGATGCATATGTCGAGAGAGCGCTGACTCAAATACAATACTCGTAGCTATATTGTTATTCAAGAGCTCTATCCCTTTGTTGCTGTAAGTCTTATTTTCTGTCATGCCTCTTCTCTTTCTCTTGACGAACTCTGGCTTTAGCTGCTGTTGTACCGAGGGTTAGTATCTTTTGAACTTTGTGTGATGCGCGTGAATACTCGTGTCAATCATAGTCATTAAATATTAGTCTTAAGTAGTACTCTAGTAATTAAGTACGTATCTAGTACAGAGAATCCTAGTTGTGTAGGCTTGAGATCGATGAATAATTTTGTAAGCTAAAAGTTGTCATTATTATTTGACAAAACATTTTTATCTTTGGTACTAAATAAATAACGCAATAAACCTGGCTTTTTCTAATTTAGGTTTCTATTATCTTAACCGTCTTCAATTTACGGTAAAAAACCATATTTTTACAAAATTATTTTAATGTATTTTTGTAATAAAGTACCAAGGCTACATCATCTTGCAGGTGTTACGGCATAGTAATTTTGAGTTTAGGGTCATGAGCCGCCGCGCGGTCTCGGCGACAAATCGACGCCACCTGCGCCGGCCGCATTGATAAATGGCTCAAAAGGGCGTATTGACTGTTGAAGTGTTGACGCCCTTTTTCTGGGCAGCTATCATATTTACACCTTATAGATATAACGGTGTCCCTCGTAAAAACCACCACCTCCATATTGGATTAAAGTTAGGTATATGTTACCACTTTGCAGTTAATTTCCAACAACACACACACTAGCATTTGTGAAGAAGTCGTTAACCACCTTACGATATTACTTTAAAAACTAAAAGCCTTCAATCGGGAGCATTAAAATAGCAATCAGCCAATTTAAATAAATCTGTTTGTTTCATCTTTTAATTTAGGTTGGTACATTTAATACCAATAATTCAAGCGAAGGGTTAATTCGACATTACCTAAGTGTTTCTGCATACACCCGCTCCTTGGATCACCATCTGGATCATCATCCACTTTTTTAAAAGCAATACTCTAGTGCGTGGAGTATAATTATTACCTATTCCGAGGTTTCTCTTTTACTCCTTGGACACGTCAACAAATTTTCTTGGTCCATATTTCCTCGCTCATAAACAATGGGTCACCGATTCGAATCATCTTTTTCCATATATCTGGACTAGGCCTAGCAATATCTCTTATTACACACATTCTTATCAGTATTCACTGGTTTTACTTCAAAAGATACTTAACGCAGCCAAATCGTCTGTTCAGACATGTCGAATATAGGCGTAAAGTCACCATATGCCGCCTATCGAATGCCGGGAAGACACTCCGCTAACGTAACACTCCCAGACACTCACCCACACCTGTCTCTAACTCCAAGCGTATAAAGCCCTCGTAACAATAAACTAAACGCAATTCAAATCGTTATTACACGCAGTTAAGCATAAAGGGTCGATATTGAATAGCAGGGTTTTGTTAAAGAAAGGTGTTTAGCTGAAGTTTGTATAGGTGATTTTTTGTAAGAGAAAGAATGGAGTTTTCCCTTGTGTCGTCATGGTGTAACAGCCATAGATTTTACACCATTTTGTTGTCCAGATTTATTGTTTTAGATTAGTAGCAAGTCCATGCATAGTAAAAAGCAACTCGTGATGTCGGTTCTCTGTCGTTTGCCCGAATTTGAATTGCCATAATTGTATCACTTGCCATAATATTAATTTCCCATACAGGCATTTTTTCTGAAACCGTGGACTATTCAGAATAGTAATAAAACTAACCTAACCTATTGGGCTCTATACGATGGCACGTAAAAATTACCTAAAAGGTTTACAGTTTCAGAAAAAAAGTCTTTATGTCAAATTAATATTATGGCAAGTGATACAATTATGGCAATTGAAATTCGGGCAAACGAAGTTATACAGTTGAAGTCATATAACAAAGCAGTTGCGACCGTTTTAGCATGTAGGTACGTAAGATGAGGGTCTCATTACTTCCGCTCTTAACCACACTGATTCTTTACCCAACTATACGCATTATCGAACTTAATCATACTTCTCATGTTTATCAAAGTTTAACCTAATCCCCATGGACCAGCATCTACCAGGGCGGCAGAAGCTCTAAGGAGCCTCGAGCGTCCCATTTCACGACTCAACGGGTGCAATTCCGGAGTCGCTATCGAAAGGGACGCGAGTCGATTGCGATGACGATGGATAAACGGCTTTCAGGGGCAAGAAAGCGTCACTCGATAAACATTTGCCTTTGCACGGTAGAAAAACTTCAAGGCAAAGCGAAAGAGTTTGATCATTAAAATATGCACATACATACATTGCAATGTAACATTCAAAAGCTACAAACACCGATAGAGATCTCAGTTTATTGTATTCCAACAATTTCTCGTTATTCTGAATAGTTGTCGAGAAGAATGTCAGCCCGTTTATTTCGTCGAGACATCGTTTTGCGTCTGGCGCTCAAATCTAATGCAATAACGTTGCCCCGCGATGTTATACCATGTATTCTCGAACAGCGGCTTAAGGGTAACTTTTCACTAGTATTGATTGTGGAAGAAAACTTGAACGGTGCAAGGAGGCCTAGCAGAGCTGTAAAATCTGCTAAGTGGTGATAAGTTGTATGTATGTACTAGTAGACCAAGCTCTACTAAACCTTTTGTAAAAGAGCGGCTTGCACAAAGCAATCTTCTTCTTCTCATAGTGCATCTTCATCTAGCAAAGGCTGGCAAGCCTCTCCGCATACATCTCTCTTTTTCTCACGAGGCAAAAAAACAATCAAGCAATCTTTTAGGTGTTTTTTTTTTCCTTACCATTCCCTCCCACGGCTATGGTAGATAACAAACCCCAGCTGTTCAGAACAGCCGAACGGGTGGTGAACCTATACAAGGGCACTTAAGGTACGAAGCAGAAAGTTCCCAATTAGTTTTATTTCTAGACTAGTATGTAAGTTTCTAAGGATGTCCCATATCCCGAATGAAATTAAGTTTCGAGTGCCGCAAGTGCAGGCTTAATTAAAAGTTGTGTGAAATGCAGCGGGATGTATGCACGGGTGGAGTGGGAAAAAGTTGGTTTCAGCCCCAGTGAGTTTAATGGAAACGCACTTTTTTTTTAGCACCAGCGGCAAATTGTTTGAAAAATCTGTAGAAAAATAGAGAAACGCTTGCAACAATCGTCTGCATTGTTCAAATTCACATCCGCTGTAGTTCAGCGAGAAAAAAGTAACATACCGCTGCAACTTTTGCACATAGTTCACAATATCGTAACAACGCTACAAAAATGTTCCGATTGTACGGAGAAGTTAGCGAACAATGTAGGCAAGTTGGCAAGCAACTTACCCGAGCTAACATCTGAGAAGACTTGCCAGGTGATTATGTTATCCTAGTACAATGAGACAAAGTTATAGGAGATATTGACTAAGCAAAATCCTCATCTAATTGCACTGTCGCAAAAATCAATCTAGAAAACTGACTGAACACGAAAAAAGCTTAAGTGACGAATCGAGATAAACCACAGAGTCAGAACTTTCGAACGCAAAAAAATCAAGTTTCTTCAACGTATCCGCTTACCCAAATGATTGATTGAGACATGAAAGAAGCGATGATGAAGATGAATAACGGTTTTTAGTTTTTGCTTTGTTTCCTAGTATAACATTTCACAACTACCAGGATAGCAGAAGATAAGTCTCAATTACACTCAAAAAGCTCACGTTTACTTAGTAAAGAAAGTCCCGTTGGCACTCTGCATCTGACTCGAGGGGCGTAATTCGATTCCCGCATTAGGCCAAATGTGTTGGCAAGTTTTGCAACACAACTAAGCCGCGCATTATCTAAGTTTGGGGTAATTAAGACTGGAGGCTTTGGAAATACCAACTGGTGCCGAGCAAACTTAACTGGAGCATTTAATTGTCCGTTTGGTTTTAATATGCTCAGTTAGTTGGAAGTTCATTGTTCTAGAATAAGGATTACAGTTCTTGTTGTCAAGGCAGATTATCTATTCAAATCGTAGTTTATTTAGTACGTTTATTAAGACACTTACTTTCGAGCCTGGAGCCAGAATATTGTCTAATGATTCGAAGACGAACAGTTCTGTATAGAATACTTAATTATAAAACACGCACAAAATCGCAAGCAATGCAAAGAACCCCTTTTACAAGGTCTGAGCTCAGTCAGCAAATGTTCAGTAATCATAAATGTCTATTTAATTGTAGGTGCGTCGAAGCGAAAGTCGGTCCAGGAGCGAAATTATGCAACCCCTACGTTTTCAAACCTTTAAATGCTAATTTTCCGTCTTAAATAACATTCGGACGTATTTTTGTACCCGCTCGTTAGCAAAGCACTCGTACGAATGCTAATCGAATTCTTGTATTTGTTCTGGGCAACTTTTACTTCATTTACCGCGGCCGCGTCCTAAGCAAACAGGCAGCGGGAAAATATGTTTGTTGCGGTCTCATGGGGCCCTGGGACGATGAGACCCCTTGATCTTGCATTTTCGTTCAAAATATGTTTTATTTATTTCTTCGGTTTGTAAAGAGAGCGCTAAGCATCAAAGACGTGAGAAACCACAGCTATTGAATACGTATGAAATATAGTTACATGTTTTTTTTTACAGTGAGTTACCAGTAATCTTGTTAGGGCAAATAAATATAATAACAATGTAACTTTTGGAAAGGATGGATGAAAGAAAATTGACGAAAGAGATATACAGAGCGAAAGTGAGTGGGAAGATCGGAAGGGGCCGCCCTAGGCGTACTGTTTCGAATCAAATCGGAGAAATACTGGAAAAGGGCCGAATCTTAAGTACCCGAAACCGACGAGCATGCATGACTCGATGTATGAATGTAGAAGAAGCGAAAGAGATTTGTCAGGATCTTAGCAGGTGGAAAGAAGTGATCTCTGCCTACCCCTCTGGGAAACAGGCGTGATTTAATGCATGTATGTATGTACAATGTAACTGTCGGTGGTAATCAAAATCAGAGACCAAATAACTGTCTTGTGAGCTTAGTATCAAGTATGATTTAAACCTGGTACATTATTATTGTAAAAATTGAGTAAAAGCACTAAAAAAACCAACCAAACGTCTGAAATAAATTCGCCCTACCTACTTCACACAAGAACTGGGTAACACTCCCTTCAACTCCAATCATCAACGTAAGTGGTTTCAATCTGAAAACAAAATCCCGACGGCCTCTAGAAAGGGCGACCGAGCGTGTCGAATGTCGAAAAATGTTTACACTTTCGCGCTAAGTATTTTCCGAACTCAAGCAAAAGCGGCAAAGAGCAGCAGCTAATAGAAGCGCCATTACGTTCGCACGTGCGAGTGTGTGCATATGCTAAAGACCCAGCCCCACCCGACCTGGATGGTTATCACGAACCACTAAATTCGAAACTTCGAGAACGAAGTCCCTGTCACTCGTCTTTCGAGACTAAATCGTGAGAAAGGGATGGAGCTAACGTAACTTCGAATTTCGATTTTCACGCGCCGATGCAACAAAGCGTTATCGGTATTCTTTAACGTGCAAGAAGGACTTAGGGTTCTAATTATAAATATAGCTATTCCTTGCCCGAAATATTCTTAATTACCGATTTGTAGTTTGACTCTTCCGAGGTATTAAGTTCATTTCATTTGTAAGTTCTTACTACTACCATCGGAGTTCATAACAAGGTGTGTTACATTACATTTCTACACATAACGCTGATTTTAGTACAATTTTCATTCATATAGGTATATGTTTTGGATTGTTACAAAAAGCAGAGTCGTACTTCCTCTAAGTCTAAATCTAGCTCCATACGACATATAACTCATGTTTATGATGTTCAAGTTTATGAATAAAAACAATAGTGTAAGTATCAGTTATGTTAAGAAAATGTATGTAAGTAAACAGTTATGTTTATTTACATTTATGAATTTAAAAACTTCGGAGTTAGTTGGTAACAATTTTCGAAACTTATGAATTCTTGTAGTGATTATTGTGACGTAAAACTTTATAAGAAACATTTTAAGTCTTTCTATAATCAGGGTTGGAAAATCATGTGAACTTTGGCGCACCCTTTATTTAGAACAACGGACGATTGAATGACAAATCTATCTTTCATTTTCCGTCTCCAGGACAGAGGGAAGGAGACTTTATTAACTGCATATAGACGATAAATGAATATTGAAGAAACCCGCCGTGATATTAAATGCTCGGCACCCAGAGTTTGCTACACAGGTATAAATACACATAGAAAACGTAAACACCTCAATCTGTATGAAAGAAAACTAACCGTGTCACTTTTTGCTACCAACTGGGACACACCAAGAGAAGAGAAATTTCTCAAATTCTATTCAAAGACGTCGCTTTTTTGGGCTATTGCAGTTTATTATAACGCAACGAGGCATTTTCTTAATTTTCACGGCCGACTGGCTGCAACAGCAGGCGCGCGGAATGTCAGTAGCGACGGCGAACCCCGACGCTTGGTCGGGGTTTAAGTCCGGATTCGTACACGCGAAGTAGATGCATTTTTTTATTTATTTATCTAGAAACAATTATTTTTACAAAAGATTTAGTATCTGCCAAACTGCATCGCAGTTTGTTGGCAGAAAGAAAGCTCTCTATATCTAACTTAATTAAAAAATTATACTAGACATGTTGACGTAGGTATATACCTAATATTAGCATGAAAACAAAGTCGGGTTAGTTACACCATTTATAAATTGTACCTGATTAATGAATGGACTTTTTATCATCTTTGATCTGTTGAATTTATCTCTGCCCCCCAATAGCATCTATCTATTTGCGTTATCTATGGGTATTTATATTTGTGGTATTATACCGCATAGTAGTTATTGTAATGATGGCACTTAACTTAGCAATGTTTGCGAAATACAGCGGGCTTAGTATGGTTCCGTTTATTGCGTCACAAAAAGTGGACAAAGCATCCGTCACTATCGTACTTATTATACGTGTCAGAAAGTGACGGATGTTTTATCCATATGTTGTCATGCGATAAACGCAGCCATATTAGGCCCTATCTTAAATCTCTCACATTTGACGTACTAAATGAAAGAGATGCAACTACTATGTGTTGAATAACAACTTATAGAAGTGCTGCCATAAGGTGACACGCTATCACGAGTCAAGTTTGACTTTAAGAATACTTCGACAAAATCGGTCATAACATTTGTTTTGACAAAGCCTTCAACATTTTATGAGATATTATTTTGCTTTCGCAATACATAATGATGAAGTATTTCTTCCCACCGTCTTCCGTGCAAACCAAATGTCACAACAAATTCCTTCTCTCACATATGTTTCCTAATTGTCAAAGCTTAAGCTGCTTATGTCTCGACATATCTGCAGGCTTGGAAGCACCCGTCCAAAGCTGATTTACGAGCATTCCTTCCACCCTTTCTATAGACGAAAATATGATTCTTCGTTTAATGTTTTCGCTTGAAGAACTTTTAATTTTGCCGAAAGTTAAAATTCATCTGTTCTTGACTTTTTGTTGTAAATAACCATCCACTGGAAATAAAGTACTTTGTAAAAGGTGACACAAGTGTCTAGAGGGTTGCTTACTTATTCATACCACAGCGGGATCAGGCCCCATCCAATTAATATTGACATAAGACAATCGATACGCCAAGAAGAGGTCGTCACAATAAGTCGTTCTTTGACAATATCCATCCACAAACCAATTATAATTATTGGAAAAACAATTTCCCGACTTTCTGTTAGTGTTTTATACAACGGAAGCTTACCCCGGAGATGAGACACCGGTAGGTGAAACACACACATAAAATCACGATTGCTTTGTTTCCCATTGTAATCTAATACAATAAAGGAAATTTTCGGTTGTAAAAAAGAAGATAAAATTACTTGGACATGTCTGCATCCGAACCTAATTTATATTCTTTCAGTTACGTTCATTACAAATGCAACGGCGTTACCACATTTGTCTTCGTCCTGCGAATCATTTAATTTGAATAGGAATTCGTGTCTCCCGCTCGACGGCTGCCCTTTGTTTACTCCTGAACTCCTGGTAGATGTTGAAGGCCAAATAGTTTTATTAAGATTCGCATCGCCGCCCCCTCAGCAACCTTGTTGTTTGTCTAAATTAAGACCGTTGAACGAACGATATTTGTCTTACTAAATCAACAGCGCGGGAACGGTGGAAATAGTTGAAGATTCCGGAGCCGGCGATAATTCTCAACGCTGTCTCAGGGGCGGAACTGCCATCAATGTTCATTCACATCTTCATGATGCTGTTATTATGTTCTAACGCAACAAACGATGGGATAGGATACGACTTCCTTGTCCATGGGTCAATTTAGATTGGCACATTCACAACTCGTGCTAAACCTGCAGTTGAGTCGTATCGCACCACTAGAGGCGAATTTTGAAAAAATATTTCCCAGTGAAATAAATCAAATTTGTGTCACTGTCGATGGGTGTAAAACGGAGGTTTCCGAACGATAGCGGATACGTCGCCTCGGGCGGGAATCGAATTTGGGACCTCGAGCTACCCAAATTGATTTACCTTACCCTTCCACCCGAGAGGTTACGCGGATTTCATAAATTCCAAGCACGGAGGAGGTGATTTTGGAATCGAAAAATATTGCAACATAAGGCACACTCGCGTCTTGAATTTTACACGGACAGTTACACTTCCTTGATGTGGGTAGAATGGCATAGCCGATGATAGCCGTTTCAGATCACGAACAATTCGCATACAGAACCGATATCGCCGATGTTGCCAATTGCCAAATACACCAATAAATAGAACAATACAGCACCAAAAGGCAATCATATCATGCCGTTTCCTTTCATATGGATGATTTCAATAGCTCCGGCTTGCCAGCAATGCCAGCGATGACCATACACAAGTTGAACGCATCAATGGCCGCCCGCTTCATACCAGGGTTGCATAAACATGACGGCGATGCCGCAGTAGCACGTGATAAATTGGCCGAAATGTGTTTGCGCTAACAGAGTCGGGTGTCAACGACTCGCGCCCAAGCATACCGCACCGCACTCATTTACAATTACACTGAGAGTTACCCTCGTCCCTCTCGCTCTTGATTTGTGACTGAATCGAGAGAAAGAGACACACTTTAGTACTAATGATGACACTGCCAATACAATTGATATGTTATGTCGGTAACTTGTCTGGATTTATTGACATTTAATAGTGTTAACAATGGTTTCGCACTACGTCCGATCCGAATCCGATCCGAACCCGTGAAAATACGGTCCGGAGTAGTCGTAGAACTATTTCTATGGTAGTTTACGCATTAGATCCGGCTTCCGTCATCCGATTTAATTATATATCCGGTCTAGATCCATATCTTCACGGGTTCGGATCGGATTCGGATCGGCGTAGTGCGAAACCGCTCTAACATTGACAAATGCTTAGTTCGTCACATAAATACATTTATTATTTATTTATTATTTTGCACTGTAAGGTAACTAAATGGAAATACTAGTAATTTATACTTAATTTCCTTGTACAACAGACTAGCTAGAGATTCCAGATCAGCTAGAGTCTAATTTATTACTGAATGATCCTCCACTAATCTATCTACGAAACCTGCATCCATTAAATTCGAAATTCAAAATATTTATTCACTAAATTGGCCACATGAGGGCTCTTTTACACGTCAGTAAAAGAGCCCTCATGTGGTAGCGAAACCCATTTAAGGGGCGTTCAGTTTAAGATCACACGATCTCTACTCGCATTTTGCTACCGAGACAGGAGCATCAAAATAAAGACACAATATACGACAGCGGAAATTGTTTAGATTGATATAATAATAATAATAATAAATTTTATTTAACAGGCATGACACCCATAAAAAATGTTACATTAAATTAAATTAATACAAAATACAGGAATACAAAACAGAATAAAACAGTTACAAAAATACAACACATTAAAGTAGTTAACAACTACTTGCGGTTCGGCTGCAAGTGCGTTTGTAACCAGTGCAAACAAATCATGTTTTTGTACAGATTTTCACCGGTGGCCTTCACTAGCTCGTTGCTCGACGAACGTACTCTTCCCCAGAAGGACGCTATTCTACTACGTCTTATGGCAAAAAAATCGGGAACCCTAGCGACCGCAAACATTGTAGATGCACTACAGAAACGCGGTTGTTTAAGCAGTATTCTTAAGGCATCATTGTACTGTACTCTAAGGATGCTAAGAGCTTTCCGAGTGTATTTCGTCCATAGTTGACAGGTATAGAAACTTTGACAGTATGCTCTAAACAGAACAACTTTAACATCCTCAGAGCACTTCGCGAACCTGCGCGCCAACATGTTGCTGCGCACGGCCAGGGCCCTTCGTTCGCGTTCTATATCTAGGTCATCTTTCATGTCGTCACATAATATATGCCCTAAGTACTTAAATTGTTTTACAACACGAACTGAAGTACCGTTCAACAAAACAGGTGGCACACTATCCGGACCCCTTCCAGACTTAAAGACAAGCATTTCAGTTTTAGCGCTGTTGTATTTCATGCCGTTTTTTAAGGCGAATCTCTCGCAGACATCTAAAAGCTTGGATAGGCCACAGATCGAGGGGCTGAGAAGGACCATGTCATCGGCATAACTCAAATTGTTATAACAGAGACCATCAACATGGCATCCCACACCCGTCCTCCCCAGCTCCTCGATCAGGTCGTTCACATATATATTGAAAAGGTCCGGAGAAGTGAGCCCTCCTTGGCGCACTCCACACTCTAGTCTGTATTCACTAGACTGTGAGTCACCCCATCGTACAACGTTAGCTTGGTTGGCATACCAGAATCTCAACAGCTCGACCATACTGTTAGATGCGCCTGCTTTGGATACTTTGCTCCACAATATGTCATAATTGACGAGATCAAAAGCTTTGCTTAGATCCAGAAAGCAGGCGTAGATGGAAGTTTCTCGTTGAGTGTAATAATTTACAGTGTTTTTTAAACACAGTATAGCCGAATCTGTTGAGACGCCCGGCCGGAATCCAAACTGAGCTTTACTAATACAAACATTCCTCATCAGTTCGGGTTGCAAAAGTCGCTCCATAATCTTGCCAATTATAGTGCCCAGTGAAATGGGTCTATAATTATTGAGGTTAGACATATCTCCGGTTCTATTTTTGGGTACTGGAACCACCACCGTTTTCATTAAAGCAGCTGGAAGACACCTATGCTTTAAACATAGGTTAAATAGTATACTAAGTACTCTATATATTTCATCGCTAGCATAGATAATGTGTTCGATACTGAGCCCATCATGCCCTGGGGATTTCCCTCGCTTCATAGTTTTAACCACCCTTGCCACTTCATCAGAAGTGAAAACAGGCGTATGACTGTTCATACTGGCTGCGTGCGGCTCAGGATCAAACACATCCTCCACCGGTTGAGGAGTAACCCCGAAGTGGCAAGCAAATAAATCTGCAATATCTTTGGAGTCGTGGACGTTATTTATACTCGCGGGAAGCCCAGATTTGGGCATAAATTGTTTCGTGGCTTTCCAAAACTTACCAAAGTCATTATTCCTGTTGTTTATAGCAAGTATGTTCATTTTGATGGTCTCTTGGTTGTTTTGGCACCATTTCAATTTGTTTTTGAACTGACTCTTAGATTTTCGCATATTTTCGTAAAGTAGCCCACTAGTTGGTTTACCACTTACTACCCAATTCTGAAAATGCTGTCTTGCCTCTTCGTGGCTACTCCTCACGTGGTAGTTCCACCCAATAACCGTTTTTCTTCGTTTTTGGCCACCGGTATTAGTGCGTGCACTTTGTTTTGACCCTGTTTGTAATATGTTTATAACATTATCATAAAAACTATTAATATATTCTAATACATAACTACGATCACAAATTACATTAAAATTACATCGACATTGACTAGAATCTTTCAAATTTACTAAATTGTTGTGACAGTAGCGACCATATATATTTATTTGACTAATGTCTCTCTGCCCCCAAAAAAATTTTGTCTTATCAGACAACGCGCCTGTAGACGTCTTTAACGTTACTCCCTTAATATTACATATAATTAGGAGGGGGAGATGATCAGACCAGTTCACATCAGACATGACCTTGATACTTAGTAATGTATTGTGTGCAGCCCTGGTAGTTAAACAGTGGTCCAACCATCTACCCGTACCGTGTGCGTCACTATAAAAAGTGTGCGTGTTTGTGTCACTGCCTATCATATCAAGATCGCTCCACACCCATGATTGTTCGTTGCAAAAGGATTGTAGTTCTTCGCCAAATCTGGTCTCTGGATGAGCATTAAAGTCACCTAGAATGTATACAGACTCTATTTCTTTTTCTTCTATTATTGCACTTAGTCCAGCTAGAATATCTGTAAATTCGGGCAGGTTTTCCTCGCTGTCCACTGGCATATAGACGCTAAATACCAGTATTTGTCGGCCCCCCAAATCAATTTGGATTCCCGCCAATCTGTCATTATAGCAATTGATAACTGTTACGTTTCTAAACTTAGATTTACGCCATAAAAGTGAAACGCCGCCGTACGGGCGCCCGCGAAGTATTCCCGCCCCGGAATCGACAGAGGACTTTGAATGGGATGCAAAATTTTCATCAATTTCGTTTGTATAATTCAGATCATGTTGCAACAACCATGTCTCCTGTAGGGCGACTATGTCTGCTACTTTGCATAACTCTCGGACATGGTTTTGCGATCGCTTGATGGATTTACAATTAAACGAGACCATTTGTACATTATTATGACCTTGATCCATTATGGTTTGCTAGTTTTGCGGAGTGTGGTGCACGTTCTCTGTATCGGCGGTACACTAACCCCACCGGCCAAAAACTACCATTCAAAAATGACGTAAGTCTGCTGCTTGACACTATAATCTTAAATGAACTGAAGGATGTCGTATGAAATTGTTGCAGTAATTCCACACTGATACATTCTTCACCCATTTCCCTAATGTGCGTTCTTATGTCGTCCGCGGTCACTTCTTTGGCTACTCTTGATACATAGATGGAACATGGGCTTTCCGCAACTTGAATACGCGGACAAGAGGCTAGTGTACCCTTCATATTACGTCTATTGCGTTTCTTATATTGCACTGTTTTAAATTCAGTTTCGTCATTATTATTAATACTAATCATCGTGTCATTATTTATACGCTCGGCTCGCTGCGACGTTGCAATATCCCTATATGAGGGTATGTACGCCGGGCTCACACTCTCGTTATCGCTTATCTCGTCAACAGATGTTATTAAAACTGGTTCTCTGGCCGCGGCGGCTGCCGGCTCGCTAACCTGCATCGGCGGATTTGATGATTCATCCCGTGTGCGATACGCCTTGCGTTTTTGTCTTTTAGATGCGGGTGGGCACAAGTCAGGTTTATTATTTTTGCATTTTGCGCTGATTTTAATTTGTCTAACGTCTTCTCGTAACATCATTATCTCCGTTTTTGAAATAGTGTCTTCTCGCATACTTTGGATTTCAGATTTTAGGTACGCAAGATCTTTTAGCAGGCAGCTGACGTCTAGGTGGTCAAACGACACCGGGGGCAAACGGTTAAGGTCTTTCGCCACGAAAATTGGTTGGTCATTAACTGGAGTCTCCTTCATAATTTTGATGACATCCTTTACCGATTTTTGGTTCTTATCCGTGCCCTTGCGCTGTACACATCTTGAACCATCCGGCATAAGCTCGTATATCAATGATTTCCCAGCTTCAATTTCAGCCTCCGTGTACGACTTTGTACATATTTGTACAATGCTAGTTACATCCAGCTTACTAATCTTGTTTTGCACAAACGTCAGGATATGATATTATTGTCGATTGATGGTGGGTTACGCCGGCAAGACATGTTTTAATAACTTCCTGTATTTTATTTAGGGTTATAATTTATAATGCAATCTAACATAACAATAGTAATCAAGTGTCAGAGCACCTTATTGTTTTTGACATATTTGCGTAAAGTCAACGTTTTGATAGCGCTTATTTCCTTGACAGTAATGGCGGCCGAGTTAAAACAATAGGGTAACCGATAACGCTTCAAAGGTTTAAATTTAATAAGTTCTTATTTATCTTTCTTTAATTTCTATTTAAATAGCAAAATTATTCCAAATTCCGATCTACATTCCAAAAATAGGCAATAATAAATTCCAATAAAGTGAATGCACCAGGGCGACAGAGCGTTAACGGAGTAATCTCGGCTGTCGCAGATAAGCGGGTCTAAATACATCGGGGGGAGGGGTGAATTCAATCAGTTATTCTATTCTAAATAATCACGGGCCACGGATGCTCATCGCCGTCGGACACGGAAGCTAGCGGAATGGAATGATTCGCAATCCGATTTATAAATAACAGGGTAACTTCTTAAAGCTTATCGAAAGAAACAATATCAAAAACGAGAAAAAACCGGGCAAGAACATGTCGGACCATGCTCAGTGCAGGGTTCCGAAGCCAATAAAATCTATCTCAAAAAATTACAAGCACAAGTATGACTATGAACTAATTTTCTATTTAAAATTATTTGGTGATTTTTAGTAGGTATCTTATATGTGCTGCATCGTGCATCGTTATATGTGCTTTCATTTAAGATACTATTCAGATTTGTAATAGTTATAGATTTAGCTCTAGAGGGTGACGAATTTACACTTTTCGACTTTTATATTTCCTAAAAAGTCCCCAAAAAATTGATAATTGTAAATATAATATAATGTTCTTTACTTGTTTGTACCAAAGTCTTGTAGAAGAGAACGGGGTATTTAAGCCATACGTCGATCTATACGTTGTCCCTTTCGTATGGGATAGTCAGGAAAGAGATAATACGCCCCTCGTGTTTCCTCCTAATAAAAAAGTCATAACAAACGAGACGTATGCCCAGGGCATCATGAAAAAACTGAATTAAAACAGCACATCATACTCTTTTTATGTGGGTTGCTCCAGTTATGAGAGCCGTGTCAAATGAAACGAGGCAGTCGCCACCATCATTGACTTTCCCTCTCCACGGCTCGGCCGTTTGTCACCAGGCCCCCGCGCGGCAGACAAATGAGACGGGCCATCAACAAACAATTGCTGCTATCCTTGTCACGAAAACAAAGCACAGCTCGACGTTATACAGTCACCAAATAACATCCACTGATTCCCCTCACGCTCTTATGTAATAAAATTAGTTTTACGACTGTTGTTCGGAAAAAAAATCGCTACATTAGGTAATTCGCAGCGATGTTGCGCAGTATATTTAATGTTGTTCCGTAATGAAGGGCAATAATTACCGCGTGAAATAGAGCCCCATCTGTATGCATGAGCGGCTGACGTGAGCTGAACCCGACGAGTGTTGTAACCAGGAGCTACGCAATTTTAACGTTTTCCCCGTTAACCACCCGGACCATTCCGAATTAAATTTAAATTTTATTGTCTCTGCCCGCGTCCCTTCCCACCGCAATGTGTCTAAAACTTTGTACGCTTTATGGACTCCTGGTATTGCATAAAAGGATAACGTTACCAGAATTTACGTGGAATAAAATAAATTTCGCGTCTATCAACCCCCGGGGTGAGATCGTTGCTTTTTATTTCACTTTTTTCCGCTTAAAACGAGTTTGACAAATAGGCTTCGGCAAATAACAAGCATACGCTGCAGGTAGGTAAATTGTGTAGATAAATCAATTTCAAAAGTAATTCAAGGCGACGCTTAAGACAAGGGTTACACGATCAGTTTGGCGTCAGTTCAGTCCGTGCTCGAAAGGGACGCAGCTATATTAACATAATAGCTGCGTCCCTCTCGATCATGATTGAACTGACGCCAGACTGATGAAATACTGAGCGTGTAACCGATGTCTAAGAGCTAAAAGCTTCAGACGAGATCTTAACAGGACAAAGAGATACTCGAGGAGACGCAAACAAGTCGAGTTTTACGTACTTATCTGTTGAAAATGGACACGAGATAATTACAACATTCAAGTCTAAAAAATACGAGAGCTAAAGTAAATACGGCAAGATCCAGATAACAAGGTAAAATATAATTGGCTGGACCGAAATTGTATGATTCATCTGGTGGAATATTTCAAAAATCTAATTCCATTTGTAATCCTAAGATTATTTGTCTGGATCTCGTCCGACGGGTGTAATTCGGCGTCGTCTCCGCACCTGATAAGGATCGGCGGAATTTTTCCTCCCGTGCTTTCTCTTCGTCAACCACTGATGACTACATTATCCCGGATTATAGCAATAACGTTGCCGAATCCCGGTGGATTAGCTAGTTTGACAGTTTTAGTAACGCTCGTTACTCAGCTCTGTCGAGGAATTAATATGTAACTAAGTCACTTTGATATATTATTTAACTGTCTGATGATAATGGGGCAAACCACTACTCGTCCGATATATGGGCTGAAATGTGGCAAGCCGCAGTTAATACCGCAATGGATGGTTCAAATGTAAAATGAGTTACGAATAATGGTCACTGTTTTGTCGATTGGGTTTAAGTTTCGCTACATTATTTCATATTGAATGACGGGAATATCCAAGAGTGCCTATATGAAAGATAGTTAATAGTATAGGTTAGTTTTGTATCACTTGAGTGAGATGTTTTTAAAGCTACACTCAAAAATAAGTTTTTTTTTTTCGATTTTTTGCTAGTTCAGATTGACAATGGCGAGCAAAATAGGGCCAGGTTATTCAATAGATCCGTCGCACCGACCGACTAAACTAACTCAATAGATACCAGGGGCGCCGAGGCAGCGAGGCGGTGAAGATACGGCAATTCAATCACGCGCCCATTACGGCACACGTCGAAGGGAGCCTGGGGCGACCCAGCGCCGCCATGGGGGTTCGATCTCGGGGCCACTCGCAAAATTACAAATATGCAATTCTTTGCTTCTTTACTCTCCTGGTACTTTTATTGCATATTTTGGAGTTTACTTGCCAATCTGTGGGTGGATGAAATCCGCGAACTTACCTAAAATGAAAAAAAAAATAGTTAAAACTTTAAAGCTAAGTAGAGTAAAATATGTATAAACGTATAAAACTATATAGGATAAACGTGCCGGAAAAGTTACATTATGCATTCTCAGCAGGTGCTAGGGCAGCATCACGTAAAACCACTGCAGTGCGGGCCTGTCCGCCGGACCAAAGCAAATTGAGCGTCCGGAATTTGTTTTTCTTTTTAAAATCCCTGACGGCATTTTCGTCCATAAAGGAACCTCTAAAATAGTTATTTATGTAACTGGTACATAATGAAGCCTCTTAAGGTACGAGAGCCGAAGTTAGAGCGCGAGCTTGCGAGCGCTCTAATTACAGGCACGAGTACCTTAAGAGCTAATTATGAACCGTTGCATACATAACTTTTTCTACAAGCTTAAAATGATAATGATAAAAATACACAATCGCTAACTTTTCTCGTATACTTAACTCGATTTTTCTGCTAACAAATTACTTGTCATCAAAGACATTTTCACTATTCCGATGCGCGTTAATAGTTTGTGAATTTTATTGATAAATGTTAACAAATTTCATGCGAATTTTAATAGATACTAAAAACAGTTCTATCAAATTATCATAAACAAGTTGGAATGCCAAACGAAACGCCATTTTGTTGATATCCATATTAAACGTAACCATGGTAACCAAATAACAAATCGATGGATATTAACCATCTATTTTTAGTAATTGAATAAAAATGTTATTTTAAACACATAATTACTCATAAAATTAATTTTGTTTTTAATATACGTAATTGTAATTGGTGTTAAATGTTTTTAACGGTGTATTAAACAAATTATTAGGATGTCAAGTGTTAACTAAACTTCAAGACTGATATCCGGAATGACCGTTACCATGGTAATAACAATGCTATAATAAATTATAGAACTGTTATTACCATGGCAACGCTCATTATAGAATTGTTTTTACTCTTCGGTTACGCTATAGGTGGTATTCTGACACCATTAACGATATCAATATTAGCGGTTTATAGTACGCGAGTAGAAAAAATTATTCCCACAACACTTACGATTATGACGTCTTTATTTTTAAATGAGGAAGTAGGTTCAGATTACGCGAGGGCTGCTCTACAGCCGTACTCAAGTATCACGCCTCAAGAACCTTCAAGCATGTATTACAAACTTTTAATGACATACGAAAATCCTTGAAACAATGTCGTGTTATAATCTTGCCCCGGTAACCTGAGTGAGAGCCCTTAAATTGAGTGTTTCTCGAGGAGAGCGGTATTAAGAAAATTGTCGAAGTAATACTAAGCCAGCACACAGTATACAGTAGTGTTCATATGTGTACACTTTAGTACCTTGTCACTTTAATAGCTGTGACAATTCATGTACTTATGGCAGTTTAAACATGACATTAAACAAATAGACAAGATACTTAAGTGTACACATATTTAAAAAACTCGACTGTACATAGAAATAAAATACTTTTAATAAAATAAAGCAAAAGAACCAAAGTGGAAGCATAAAATACCTTAAAATTGACGCGTAGTTTTTAGCTAGCCGGACGTTTTCCGAAAAAAAGAACCTTACGAATATTCTGAATTCCGTCCCCCGCACGTTTTAGTATCGTGCATGAAAACGACGTTATTCATGCACGTCAAATACACAAAAGTGCCACACAACACATCATGTAGTTTTCACTTTGAACGTTTTTAAAATGTTTCCCATACCACTGAAGTTTTTAAAAATGAATAGGCAATACAACATTCAATTTCAAATCTATTCAAACTAAAAAGGGCGAAACCTTATTAGCAATTACTATTTTCTAAAATTATAAAATGTGAAAGATTTTTCTGTATTCGTGGATACCCGATCGATGTGATAAGCCCAAAGATGAAAAATAGGGGACATATAGGGCACATTTTAATTCCGAAAACTCAAACAGTTTTCCAGGATAAACTAATTTCGCGCGGATGAAGTCGCGGGCAAGAGCTAGGTGTATTAAATATTGTCGCGAGCGAGGACCGGGAGAGCATGAATACGTCGGGTCGGTTCTTGCATCCGTTCGAGATTACATATTGAAGCGCGTTTTTGCCAAGGCCCTAAGGCGCTCCCTGATTACACGGATTAATAAACGTCGAAATAGAACGCCTTTACTTTACGATCCTTAAATTAATAAGTCGGAGTTTACGACCTTCCGAAATGCCTCCTTTTTCATTTACGTCTAGCCGAGAATGGGCCACAGGCTTTTATTAGCCGGGGCAGATCCTCCCGCGGGACCTGCATCTACTTTTGTTAGACCGTTAACTTTTCATGGATATCGTTAATACTTTTCCTACTGTTTCTGATATATTTCTAACTCCTTGCATGTTTCCAGAATGGAATAACTTTGTGTAATACGTATCTTGAAATTTAACAATTAATATGAACAGGCAACAGAGGTTTTCAAAGAGTTGTATATACTTTGTGAACCAAGACGAAAGGCTAACAGAATTAAACGTTTTTGATGTCGATTAAAGACGAATTACATAACGGCCCTTAGGCATTTGTTTGCGCTACACCAAAAGCATCAAAGGAGAATATGAAATGAGAGGTCAATCCCAAAGTTTTCAAACTTCAAAGGGAGTTCTTCAAAACACCAGGGGCGCAGAACTGCTTATGGGTTGTCTTCGTTTAGTAGGGCATGCAATATGTCGCGGGTCGAGGCGTCACATGTGACGAGGGTCCGGACGTGCTTGTCGCTAAATTGCATGAGATCTGCAACTAGTTTTGGGTGTCCCCGTTTGTCGGTTACAGCTCAGAAGCTTAATTTTCAATTAATTGGTCTCATGTATTATCAAAGTTTACCCGAACTAATCCAATTTGTTATTATGAAAACTCGATGTATGCATCGTGTATACATCGTATTAACATGACCCGACGTGTTTGTGATAAATTTGTTGGAAGTTTTAATTTTTTTTGCAGCTCTGAACAGCAACTGAGCTGAAGCGGGTTTAGTTCTGTTTCCAATTATTCCGAGACCGCGACAAAACTCATCTAACTTGGCGCGACGACGCCGCCGCGCCAACTCTGTAAACACGCGACCTTTTTCACCGTTTAATATCAACTCCGGTCGGGATTCCATTTACCAGGACGTCATGAGGTGTTAGCACCACTCGCTAACTCTAACTGTCACAAAGGATTTTTTGTATTGATGAATTTTCTGACTTGTCTAGTACCTACCCAGTGTGTTACATTATGAAACCAGCTGACGTAGATTTGATCAAACGAAATGATATGATCTGCCAAGAGATGATTTGCAAAATATTAATGAACCTATTAGGTAATAACTTGTTGTTTTGAATATCGGAGATGGTACATAAGTAGTTTCAGGAACGACAATACAATTTTCATAACTAGACCTCGGAATATACGGGGCAAAATTAAATGACAGCTAGGGATCGCCTCCATCGATAAACTCAATTATAGATGCTTTTCCCATATACTAGTGATCGCCCTCAGCATTGTTTGTAAGTGTGTATTTTTTATTTATTTTATTTTGCCCCTACTACTTCCACAGAAATTGAAAAGTATTTTAGCCACCTGAAATGGATTCGTCAGTCGAGACGGAGAAGTTTAACGCCCGAAAATTTGAAACAAATTCTGATCGTTTATTTTAACAATAGTAAATGAGAAATTCTGAAATACACAATGAGGAAAAAAATATGATGATGATGAGTGAATGTTCAAAAATCCTTTTAAAATAAAGAATAACCAGAATTATGTTGCCATTTTGTTTCATTTTATTTTGCTCCCTATATTCCAAGGTCTGTTCATAACACAAACTACCCCAGGGATTCATAAACGTAATGCAATTGAAAGGAAGGAAGTGGGCGAGAATCCGTCACCTCTCAGCGGGCTCAACCCCGGGACTATTTCCGCCGCTGCAACAGATGTCGCTGTAAGCGACACGAGTGAAAAATGGTGTTCAGCAATTCAGCATTTAGATGCATTCCTAGCGTTATTCCTGTAGAGCTACAAGGAAATCTACGAGTACAAGCTTATGAAACGAGTATAGAACTTATCCCATCCTTACCTTTGTTCAATAGGCACATGTCACCACCTTTATTTTAACCAGCACACATTTTTTACAAATCGGATTAATATAATTCTCTACTCTACATAAAAACATTTTGTAATACATCCAAAATCCCAGTTAAGGATACCAAAGTATCCCGATCTTTCATCTCGAGCGCGGAAAATAAACGCTTTTAATTCATTTTCTTCCTTGCAAGCAATACCGAGTATCCCTTTGAGTGCGTACCGAGCTCGTAATACCCAGGCTCACAGAGATATTAGAGAGCAAAAATCTTTCTCCGCCGAGTATTGCTCCGTTGCACAGATTCATAATTTGTCCCGCTTTCCACTTCCCGATTGCTCTTTGACACCAGCAGTAAGAGAA
Source organism: Acleris cristana (assembly GCA_948252455.1). NCBI lineage: Eukaryota > Metazoa > Arthropoda > Insecta > Lepidoptera > Tortricidae > Acleris > Acleris cristana. The sequence continues at coordinate 11,858,665 of OX411790.1, read as the reverse complement.
AATACAAAAATACATCTCCGATACTTCAAATACTAATAAAAGACGAGGCAGCGACATAAGCATAAAAAGCCAATCCAATAATAGACAGATATGTAACAGCATTCTTAAACAAATTAACCAAAGGGTCGGAAAGATTTGCTTTCATCCCCTAAATTTCCCTATTAAATTACCATTAATTAATTTACTTAACATTCAACACATTTTTCTCGTTCGCTTTTGTTACGGAAATTATCCGAAACCAAAAAGGCAAAAAGCGCTTTGATGGCAAGCGGAACAATACCAGGAAGCCATAAATAGAGGGAAAGCATTTCAATAATATAAAGGGAATATATTTCAGAAAAAAAAACTGGTGTAGAATGAAATGCACTTATTTAGCGGCGGAAATTGAGGGCTATTTAGTTTCGCAATAACGAGCTTTGGACGCTGGGGTGTCGCGGACAGCCGACACGAGGTGACATCCACTGGCTCGTTATAGTCCACGACAAAACCCGCTGCGCACTGCTGTTCTCCTGTCACTGAAAAACTAGTATTTACTTTTCTTTATATTTAACTAAGAATACAACGTAGTACGTCGTTCCAATTCAAAAATGGTCATTCAACAATATTTTGAAACTGGAAACCAAGGGGATTGAAGGTGCAGGCTAAGGAACCACGACACGACCTAGCTCTACGATATGAACAATGTAGCCGGAAGAAATGACTTGCTGGAGACAAATAGTGTCGCATTAGTCCACCTGAACTTGGTTTAAACATTAACTTTTAGATAGACTATGACAAAGGAAAATGTGTTTTATTAGCACACATTTTTTTCCATGATAGAAAAAAAGTTGAATATTTACTAAATTAAATCAAACAATAAGAGCAAAGTTTTCTCGCCTCGTTGGCTTAGGGACAAGACAGCGCTAACGGTCATTATTGTACACTTAATCGCTTTATAGTTCATCTACTAGTGTATCTTCACTATATTATCCCAACAACAGCAAAAATAGCGCTTTAAAAAAAACTACTAGAAACAAAACAAATAGCCTAAAACGATTGAGTCAACATGGAAAAAACTAGACGGACGGTATCTCACTCACGTGAAACAAAATAAACAAGGTCCGCTCGAACAGAACTGATAGCTGAAAATACACCCGTGGTTTATGCACCTGCAGGCTGCAACGCCGGCATGCATTTATTATATCTCTTATAATCCTTTTATGAAGACTGCGCCGCGTTCCGTTTCAATGGTTTATTAATAAACAAAACAGGACCTCGTGTCAATATGAACATTATTCCAACGCCCGCGTTTTAATGGCATTCTTTATTTTCAAAACGTAAATTCAGTATGATGGCCGACCATTCCCTTCGACAATAGACTAAAATTGCATTAGCATATCGCCGTCGTATTACCAGGAGAGCAGAAAGATAAAAGAGTAAAAACGGAACGATCGGCGGCGTAAAGGCTTATCGGGATTGGCCGGAGCGAGCGGGCCCAGATGGGCCTCGCCGCCATTACCAGATTACGCCGTAATGGGCCTAATGCGAGGACAATGTCACGGGAACTATCGGCGGACTTTTAACGGCATTACGATTCAATCAGCCGTGATGTGATTGCGGCCGAGGTGTTCGATTGTGAATTCATTCAAAGCCTCCATGTCTGCGAACACGCTCCGACGTTGATGGACAGCCTGCCAATAATCAGGGATTAACTTGAGTTGACGTTACGGCAGCGAATTGTCATTGCAGTCAGTTTTAGTTAAATACTGCAACTGGACACGAAAATTCTAAAAATACTTAAAATTGCAGTTTAGATTTTAAGCAGTATAATTTGTATATCATTAAATGGGTCAGAACTAAGTTCTGAAATGACGTTGGCATGGGAACAACAATGTTATTGTAGGAGTGTTATTTTCTTCAATAACAATTATAACATTGTTGTTACCATGGTTACGCTTATTAAGATCATCAGTAATGGCGTTTGGTGAACAATTAACATCCCAATTATTAATTTGTCTAAAAATACGCAAGACACTTAAGAATTTAGCAGTGGGATTGACAAACTATGAACCCAACTCGAAATAATGGAAATGCAAATAAAGGTATTGTTGTATTGGGTATTTCATTTTAAGCTTGCAGATAAAGTTATCCATGCAACAGACCAATTGTGATACTCGTGGCTATAATTAGTTGACTCGGTAAAGCGTCGTCCAAACTTCGTCACTCAATTCACGAGAGCCTTAATTATGCGACAGTTGCGTAAATAACAATTTGAGCTAAACTAAGTCAGTAAACTAGTTAGGTCAATTGTCGGAATGGAAAAAAAACCCAAATAAGTAAAAATTCTGTGAAAAACGAGTTACTAACTATTAAATAAACGACTGATATGATCTTACGTGAATATCGGTGCACAGAAGGACAGTTATGTGTAACAATGTAATAAGTAAATTATCATTTATCATTCTCAATCGAATGTATGTATCAACATGTCCTTAGGTGATCTTTCATCAATGGACACATAATGAAGATAAAAAAGAAGTTGATTGTGTCACGCATCCATATCGAAAAATTTCACAAATCATCAAAATAAAACTTGACGACGCACTGGCCTAGTTGGTTGTGACCCTGCCTACGAAGCTAGCGGTCCTGGGTTCAAATCCCGGTAAGGGCAGATATTTGTGTGATGAGCGCGAATATCTGTTTCTGAGTCATGCATGTTTTCTATGTATTTAAGTATATATTTAGCTATATAAGTATGTTTATTGTTGTCTAGTACCCATAGTACAAGCCAAGAGCTTAGTTTGGGACTAGGTCAATTGGTGTGACATTGTCAGTGTGTCAGTGTTGTCAGTGTGTGAATGCACTCCGAACGTTACTTAGCTCATTAATCTGTTTGTCCGGACATTGCACACTCTCACTTTGTTCGTTGTAGTGGTGATAAAAAGATATGATATCTATTATGTGTACATTGTACGTACGTACCCAAGTGTACATACACCGATACGTGACTGAGCGTCCCCGAAGCATCGTTCGATCGACGCGCTCCATCACTCGTCAGTATCTATCGTAAGCGTTTACGAAAATAAAGGGAGTCTCCAGAAGAAAAGTTAAGAGAGTTTCATGAAGCACGTTTCATCTGAACGAACTAAGCGTTACGATTCTTGAACATAGTGTAATAGCAACAAAAATGAGTAAACACGTAATTTGTACGCGGTTATATCATCTACTTTGAGTAAGGGTGACGATATCCCATGAACCTCTTACTTTACTTCGTTGCTATTGGTCGGTTTGCACTTTCTAGAGCATTGAAACTGCAAATCGACCAATAGCAACGAAGTGCAGTCGGTTCCTGACTGCTTAAAGCAGTCCGTGTATGGCGGGTCATAGATGCTACCGAGCGTTTTTCGCAAACCTTTTTACCACGCTCCTTATCTATGTGGAATCAGCTCTGGGCGTCATTATTTCCGAACCATCAAGACTTGGGGGCCTTAAAAAAACGAGCCTGCTCTTTTCCCAAAGGCCGGCAGCGCACCTGCGATTCCTCTGGGGTTGCAGGTGTGTTTCGGTCGCGGTGATCACTTACCATAAAAAAATAGTAGTAGATTTCATAGCAGATTTTTTTCATGAAAAAAGAGCAAAAAGATTGTATAAGGGTATTTAAATCCTCTAAACGAGCCCCGAAATACTTTGTACTCACGTAAACTAAGTAGCGGCGCGTATTTTCGTGGACTTTGAGCACCATAAATAGAATCCAAAGGAGATATTTTTAATGGCACAGGAGAATAAAAAATGGATTCAGGATATTTAAATCCCCTAAACGGATCCCGAAATACTTTATTCAACCCCACCGCCATCCATTCTATACACAGGGCTCAATTAAAGAAGAAGACGGCCCGAAACAAACAAACCGAAAAACGTAACGAAGCAATTACTGGCGGCAAACGAGCGCCATTTTGCCAATAGAAAGAGAGAAAAGAGATCGCTTCATTAAAATGTTTGCTCGTTTAAGCATGGACCAACGAACAAACATTTTTTTTTGTAATTTAAATGTAGAGCACCAGGACCGCATAATTGAGAAAGGAAAGTAAACCAATCCCGGCTGTTTTCAGCAAGATCGTTACGCTAATCACAAGCTTCCTTACATAATATCTGAACGAGAAGAGCGCCGCCCAACATTTATTATATCTACGTCGACTTCCAAGATTTAACAATATCTGATGATGATGATTCTACATTTTTGATACAGTGAATTTTTATCTTAATTTAATTAAAGTTTAACATTCCTCAAGGTGCCAAAGTTCGTATTTAATAAATTAGACTGTAAATTTACTATCAGAATGCAAATAAACCAACCCACCCGCTGCTAAAATTAAAACAGAACGCGGAGTTCATAACTCCATTAGTGTTATTTGATTAATCCGAATAGAATAATATCGAGGCACCTGGATAACCAGCGCCGCTTCGTGGAAGGTATAAAGTTCATTGTTGATGCGCGTTAGGAGAGATAACTTCTTGTTGTTATACGCTTCTAGTATATATGGTTACTAATGATCGGAGCATAACATAATGAGAATGTTATTTGCTACGTTGTGTTCTTTTAGAGAAACACACAAACACGGCAACAAGGTGTCGTGTAGGAAAACAGATAAAAAATACTCTACGTAATTATACAATTGAGCATGATTGTGAATACGCATCTCATTATTTCTTCTCACTTCAATTAAAATTACCCCGTCAGCTGTGGAATCTTGTTATATAAGACGAAACGACTGAGATGAAAACATAATAACGTCTGTTTTAGAAGTAACACTAATGAAACTCCGTAAAAGAGCTAAAGTTTTATTATTACGGATATTCCCTCGCTTACCGCAAGTTATGTAAGGAAAGACTTAGGTAGAAATACGCAGCTTTAAATCACAATAAAATATACAACTTCAAATTCGAAAGATTTCCTTTTCATTCACTTTGAGGATTTGTTAAACTGACAAACAATCTTATTAATTTGATTCGCTCCACACCAGCGACAAAACGATTGGACAAAACTTACCTGCAATCGTTACCAGGAACCCAAGAAACACGGCAGGTACCTAAGTAGCATTAATAATGAAATATTCATGCGGAAACAATCTGCTGATGCCCCGCCGGGCGGAACGGGCAGCCCGCGAACAAGACCACTCCGATATGCAAATATAACCTTTATTCTTTAGAAAAAAAGATTCAATCTGTGTGGATAAAACCGAACAAACAAGGGCAGGCCCATATCACAGCTACACGGGCTCCATAACAATAAGAATAATCTAAACGGCCTGAAGTGTTCGACACGAGCGCCGTACTCCCGCGGTACATTCCATCAAAAGCAATTTCGCCGAGTGAGTTAGGACTGTGCTAGGCCGCTACAGAAAATGTTCCTGAATAAATCTTGATTCATTGTCCCACCCGATAACTGTTCGCACTTCTCAATTAGAAAATCCTTGACCGTTTTTAATTTGCCTCCGAATATTCACGAAACATCCGGCGGAACACAAAGCGGGAGCGGTGTTATATTGAAAATCGCTAAGTTACCCGAGGAAACGTTGGAGATTAAATTAAAATTTCAACCAAATGGAAAAAGTAGACGAGCAGAATAATAAAAAAAACCTAGTCACTGAATTAATTTAGCGGGCCGAGGGAAGCGGGTCAGATGTATCAAAGGGGTTTGCATTCCGTTAAATAATGAATGAGCAGCATGGGACAAGTGAGCGGTAATTATATCGCTACATAGACATGCTTGCCTGGTGGATACAAGTTGTCAATGATACATATTTTAACATCTACTAGTAGAAATGTATCTTCTACTAGACGTTATTTTGTAAATAACTAATTGTAGGTATTATTTTAATGAATCCAAAGCAAGACCCACGCAAATAAACCAGCGTGGGTGTCGCTCTCGATAGAAACAAAAGTAGGTTATAGCTTTATCATAAAACAGCAAAACGGAGAGCAGACTAAACGTAAACAACTAAACTGGTTGATTGTGTTTGTTCCGTTCTTTATTATTATCCCCTTCAGGAGCTAAGCTCTTTTCCACAAGCTCGTTAGTTAATTAGTAAGTACGGAATAAATTTCTTCAAGAGATTATTATTTAAACTAGATCCTGCAACTGGAATGTGCATAAATTTACGCATACCTACTGGTATGTCACAGATGACATTGCAGTTATAAAAGCCGATCTCATGATGGGGTCATAAGATGGCTACAAGTTTTCTGTTGCACTAAGAGCTGTACAAAACAAAATGAGGCACGTCACGAAACATCTGTCGGCCTAAACAAGTGGCATTTCGCGAACGTTAGTGACTAGGACTGCAGAAATCAAAAAAATTGTTTGACTAACGTAAGCTGTAGTCTGTAGTTAGTGCGTTCGCCTATTAGTTACATTCCCTGCAGTTCGAAGGAGTTCTAGTGGCGCTAGCTTTCGTAGAGTGCAATTTGGTTATGCCATCCATACTGCTATAGTATGAACAATCTTATTACTTGCGGGAGACATTCGAAATATCGAATGCCCAGTTAGTTGCATGTATCTAAACGTAATGACGCCTTAAGTCGCATGTCGTCACATGCTACCTTGGCGAATTAGAAAGTGAGAGAAGTTATCCTAATAGTACATTAATGCTTACAAACGTACGTACAACTGGGCAGTCAATTCCCAGTGTAAACACGTGAACAACTAAACTTTACTCGAGCGGGTTAAAGTGGGCGACATTAGTGCGGGCATGAGACCGCATTCAGTTTAGTGAGGGCATAAAATAAACTCCAGTTTTAAACCCGCACGATTGGGACACGTTTACCGTTACGGTTAACAGCTTAGGATTCATGACTGCCTGGTACAAACGTTTCATTTTGAAATGTTTACGGACGCCCATTTTACAATAAAAATGGGGTCCGAGAACTTTGTATCTTCTATATCTTCCATAATATAAAAATGAATCCCTGAATGTGTTGCTAAGCGCAAATCTCGAGAGCAGCTGAACCGATTTCGTTAATTCTTTTTTTACAATATTGCTTGAAGTACGAGGATGGTTCTTACGGAGAGAAAAATTAAAAAATCCACCGGGAAAGTCAGAAATTTGCAGCGGGGCGAAGCCGCTGGCGGGCCGCTAGTTGTAAATAAAAATGTTTGTTTAAAACTTGATACTTAGGTATTTATTGCTTAAAACTTAAAACTGTGAGAAAAATAAACAAAATCACACAAGGCAGACGAATATTTCATCGGCTTTTCGCCGAATCTCATTTGGCAACCGACTTTTCTCCTATATTGACTTTGACAAGCAACCCTTACGCAAGCTTGATTACCTGAAAAATGGGTATTTCAAAGTGTCCAAAGAATTTAAGTGTCCTACATTCAGTCTGTTGACGTTAGGTTAAGAATTGATACGGTTTCCCTTTTCTGTGCCGCAAAAAAGTGACAATCGGTAAAAAAAAAACAGCGATTCAGCCAGAGAACCAAAACGAAGTCGTGGGCAAATTACTTTACATAGAAAAGTTTTGATTGAACAGCACTTTTAATGGATTTTGTTACACTTCAAGGGTATCTTATCTAAATTTCGGCATAAAAATATACTGCCAGCCAGTCAGTCAGTCCACTAGTACTTAATTGTTAAGTCCGTGCAGAATGTGAAAGTGAGTGAAATAATTGCCATTAAACTTACGTTCGGCAAAATTGTGAAATTAAAAATGTACCGCACTGTTTTTGGAATAAATAAATAAATAAAAAAATGAATCCTGAAGCCACGGTTGGATGCCCATCAAATTAGTGCATCGCAGCAAACACAAGGTCAGACGCGTGCGACGTGAGAGCCCTAAGCACTCCGGTTGAATAGATGTCCCGGCGTGACTCGACGGGCCATTCATCCCGCCCGCTGTATTGGAAGCGAAGATTGGAAATTAATCGTTCACGACGCTTAACCTATCAGAAGAGGCTATTAATTATATATTAGTGAATCATGCCTTTGAAATTGCAGAGGTCACACAAATATATCTGTAAGATAAATAGTACATTGTTAGGAGGGATGAAAGGAATCATTATGCAATAGAGATAAGAGGGACGTGTTAAGCGAGGTTGTCTATGGTTCGATTAGTACTGTTTGACATAAAACCGTAAAAATTCATAGTTTGTTTTTATTTAAAAATCACTCAAATGATCTTTAAATAATCTCTTTTACAATCCTGGATTAAAAAACTCAACTTTTCGTTTTGAGTGTGAGGAGAGTTAGAAAACAACGTGTTTGTCATACAATTGTTCCTAATTTATGGAAAAAACAAATAATTTAAAGAGTTTTTAGATTCCTAAATAATAGTTAAGTTGATGACGACATAATGGCAGATATGTCAAACTCTACAATTACTAATTACAAGTTTAACCAAAAACAATGTCTAATCTATTACGAAGTAAAATGTTTACTTTCTGGACAGGAGAAATAATAAGACAATTATAACAAACTTCCAGAACATATAGAAGTTGCCAACTACATTCTAAGAACCTTTAAGTGTCATCGAAACATCTCAACATTGTATTGTATTGTTTGCGTTTCATTTCTTTGTTCGCCGGTTGAAAGCGACCACTAATGACTAGGGAAACATGACGCGGCAACAATAAACCCCTTTTGCGATAGACAGAATGTGTAGATTGATAAAAGTCGCTACGATAGATACACGAAACAAAGAAAAATATCATATTATCACACATACTGCTGTTACGGGTTTTCCTCAGGGTTATATTGTCAATATAGATATCATATTTTGTAGTGACATATAGGAAAGCCCTAAACTACACCTCGTTTTTCCTCGGGAAGAGCTGCAGTTGTCCTTTTCTCTTGTCATGGTTTGCTTATCGCCTCAGCATGACAACAACATATAAACTACGTTCCTCTTTAATTCAGTGCCGAGACTGCGCTGAACTCTTAACAAAATAAACCTTTTCCGGGATCGTGGCGCCGAATTTTGAGCAGGTAGAATTTTCTCCTGAGGGCCTATGTTGCCCTGGTAGCCGAGCAAGCGCGGGTCCCAACGATAATCGACAGCTCGCTTCATTTGTAATCGATGATCCCGCTTCTGTCGAAACTTCTCGAAACTCGCGATAAGCCGCTCCCGAAACGACTTCCAGACGCTTATTTCGAGCACATCCAAATGTCCATAAATTTATAAAGTTTTTTTAGTATTTTTACATAAGAAGGGAGCGTTGATAAATGAGTAGTCGGAGATTAGGGTGCGTTTCGAAGAGAAAAGCGAAAACGAGCAATCAGATTGTATAAACACACACACGCAGACTGTTCGAACAATCTGTAAGGTCATTTCCGTTCCTTACAGCTTCAGTGGAAACGCACCAAGATTTACATTTGAACAGTCAGAACAGAAGAGTCGGCAACAGACGGAAGAGCCGTTAGAATAGTTAACACATTCAATGCCGGCAACGCATATACAATGTAAGCGTTCTCCTTTCAGCCAGTGCCTTAAACGCATATGTGCGTTCTTACAGTAGGCAAGCTCCGTATAAAACAAAAGATGTGGCACCTGGCGAAGGTTCGAAAAACTGTACTGGCAGTGAATGCGTTAATTAATTTTGTGATTATGAGAGCGAATTTATTTGTTAGTATTTCTGGCACAAGGGAGCAACTAATGTAACTTATGAACTACTCCACGGTGAATTCTCAGCACTATGACATGTTCTTTTAAACGCGGCTTAAATGGGCGTCGGTGACTGATTACCATCAAAAGATGTAGCCAAAATGAAAACGCTATTAACGTTTCTGTTTTCTATAGACTCGAAATGTATGGAGTTGACATAAGCGGTCGAGCGACCTGTCATCAGCTTACGTCAATAATATTTGTCGATTGTCGAAAATAACTAACTTAACGTTATGCATCTTTACTAGGGCACCAGGTGACCGGACTGTTCGTTTGCCTTTTATGGGTATAAAAACATATATATAAATAGTAAAAAGGTAATAATGGCTATAGTAACCAAGAAAAAGTGGAGACCATAGGCACTTGAGGAAGCGATTAGCTATCGACTATTTTCTCGCTCAAGAAACGAACAAAGATATATATTCCGTGTTAATAAATGAGACACATATTAAAGTTGATCGCTGGCTGTACTCGCATCCCGCTCATAGTCGGCGGTGGGACATGTGCCATAGGACCTTGGTGAGCCGATATGAAAAGCTTCATTAAGGCCCTGTCACCTCGGTTCACAGACAACTCCGGAGATCCTAGAGCTGGTGCTTACCTCTCCCAAAGGATTGGGCTAGCTATCCAGAGAGGTAATGCAGCCAGTGTCATAGGGACCATGCCGCGGCCGGACCTGCTAGAGGGGCTGTTCTTTTTATAGTGGTGATTATTATTTCCATCTTTTAATATTTGAGTAGCTTAGTTCTATTTTTATTTAAATAAGTTTAGTTTAAAAAAATAAAAAACAAAATCCTTATAGAATTTCCATAGAATCAACAAATGAACAACTCGATTTTCTAATTAGAAATAGGATTCACTTCGCCAGACTGCGAACGCCCGTAAAATATAAAGCTAATTAAACGAAGCAGGTGTTACTTCGAGTCACAATTAAATCCAGACTTAATTCCAGACCAACCAGGTCCCGCTTTGATCCGGGACACAATAAAGCGGGAAAGCTTTACACGACTCTTTTAGCAACAGCTGGAATAGAGAATGTCAACCAGTTTAGATTTTTGGCTTATCGTATTCTTCATTAAAAACAAAAAAATGCTGTAAAAAAATCATTTCGATACGTCTAATAGTTTCCGAGATATTGAATTTTAAACTTCGTATGCGGCGCTCGAAACCCGGCGGCTAGCGCTCACGGATGATGACGTCATCGTTTGGCTGCGGTACGCGCCCTTATATGAATGAGTGAGTTTACAGGGCTTCTATCTTTTTAACCGTAATAAATAGACAGTTGAAATTTTCACAGAATACGTGTTATTATAGATTCTATCGATAAAATTTTTAAAATGAACAATAAATCAAATCCCAAGAGGGGTCCCCGTACAAAAACCATGAAAAAAACCATTTTTTTTTGCTTTTTTATATGGATTGTATTTCAATAATGGCTTCTTATTTTGATGCGATTTTAAGCTTAAGTTCTAGTCTAATTTTCATACTTTACGACTAAATAGAAATCTCAAGTAAAACTGCTACAAATAGGTGACAAAGCTGATTTTATCAACACGATGTTTTAAGCGGTCACCCATCCTGTTTTAGACTACGCTCGTAGTTGCTTAACTTTGGAAGTCGTAATTTTTTACGAATTCGTTTTGATGTGACTATGATAGTTATGGTTATCTATTGTTTTGTTTTACATACAGTTTAACCTGTTTAACTAAACTAACTGTCCGTTGCTGACCGGCTTTTCTGTTTGTAATGTTTGTCGAATAAGTTGGTTAAATAAAAATAGAATAATAATCAAGCACTTTTAATTTAGGGTTCACCGTATTCTACATAAAAATACCAAAACATTAATGCAAAAAACCGGGCAAGAGCCTGTCGAACCATGCTCAGTGTAGGGTTCCGAAGCCGTTACTACAAACAAATTAGACCTCGCGACAAACTTAACTTTGCCGTTGGAAAACTGTTATCCCCATACCTCGATATAGGTCGCGGTCAGTTTACCAACACCGCAAATAAGTTTTCGGCAGGTATAAACATTTAAACCGTTTAACTCAAGAGCCAATGAAGTCTACTTAGTCGTGATAGTTTTCCTTTGAAGATATTTTTCATATTTTTTATTTGTAGTTTTGGCTGTAGTGTGGAGGGGACGACGACACTTGACTCTAACAAAAATTTGCGCTTTAAAGCTTTTCATAAACGGATACCTTAATTGAAATATTGTTTTCACAAATCCGCAATATTTTGGAAAGACCTATACAACGACACCCCACACTATGGGGTAGACGAGAAAAAAAAACTTCCCCACGTTACGTAAAAAAAAAAATATTTTCATGATTTTACTTTTATTTAACTATGTTGGCGTGACTAATATGTATATTCATGCCAAATTACACGTTTCTAGTACTAAGAGTCTGTGAGCTAGGCTGTGGATAGACGGACACACGTCACACACACACACACACACGCACGCACGCACGCACGCACGCACGCACGCACGCACGCACGCACACGCACGCTATCTAAGCTATCTTGCATACACGAAATAACAGTAATAATGCTCAAAAACAGTTCAAAAACTACCTACTTGCTACAGCGGCCGCTAATACCAACAACTAGCGAGAGAGAGAGAGAGAGAGAGAGGCGGTCTAGGTACCTAACTTATGGCGAGTGAGCCACTTGGCAGCGCCCGCCCGCGAAATTTGAAATCGATGAAATGAATAAGTACACAAAATATCAGAACTACCTACTACCTAGGTCAATCAAAAACTCATGTTTTATAGTGCATTATTTTATACGGTACCTAGCGATATGAATTCTACATTAGATACGACATTTGTAAAGAAAGGGCTATCACCAAAGTTAAGTAAACACCGCTTAAACATCGTGTAAGATTTTGTTGTTTGTTGTTTTACTACAGATTACTGTTTGGTCGTAAGTATGGAGTTTAGATTATTGTGTGACACCGAAATAAAAAGCTAACAAAAATACAACCCGTACTTCGGCTTCCAAAGTTAAGCAACTACCTACTTACAAGCGTATTCTAAAACAGGATGAGTGACCGCTTAAAACATCGTGTTGATAAAATCAGTTTGGTCAAATATTTTTAGCAGTTTTACTTGAGATTGTTATTTAGTCGTAAACTATGAAAGTTCGACTGCAATTTAAGCTTAAAATAGCATCAAAATAATAAGCCATTATAAAAATATAATCCGTATAAAAATGCTAAAAAAACTGGTTATTTGTCATGTTTCTTGTATGGGGACCCCTCTTGGGATTTGATTTATTGGTCATTTTGTAATTTTAAACAATAGAGTTTATAATAACACGTAATCTGTGAAAATTTCAACTGGTTACTTATAACGGTTAAAAAAATATAGCCCTGTAAACTTACTCAATCATATAAGGGGCCGTACCGCAACGAAACCATGACGTCACTCCAGTAAGATGGCGCCCGCACCCTTTAATATTTTTGACCGTAATTTCATACGTTCGTAGAATCAAAACTACTGGGTCTATTTGAATGAAACAAAAAGTAGTATGTTTGTTTATTTATAAGCTTTACTCTTACAAAGTTTCAAGCGATTTGGCGTACCTACTGACATTCTTCATTCTACAATTTAGGTACAGACTTGATAAATACGAGTAAATTAGGTATTAAAGGTGTTTTATTAACAGTCTTGCTGGGTGATTTTACCGATTTCCTTTAAGAAGTCTATTTTCAATTCTTCAAGGGATTATCCGGCTAAGTTGTGAGAGCATAATTAACATTTTAGTGCGTGTCTTTTTAATTTGATCGCAAACTTTGCTGAATGAATCTAATTGCTTTAGAAATGTAATTTTTTCATGACTTGGGGAATGTATATGTATGTATGTATGTATGTAAACTCTTTATTTACGTAAACAATTATATTTTCTTGTACATAGGCGAACCCCCCCCCCCCAACCTACCCCATATGGGATCTCTTCCAGTTAACCTTGGAGCAAAGCGAAGAGACGAATAGGCGCTGATCTATGAATATTTATTTTCAAGGAACAACACCTCCTTCCTACCAATATTAATTAAATTTTGTCACCGACAGCCCAAGTAATACTCCTTGGTATAAAGGATTCATAAGTTGTCAGGGGGTATGGAGCACGTAAATTACTTAACACTGAATGCTGTCCCTCGTCAAAAAACCCTTGTCACGGTTTGAAAGCCCAAATCGGGCCCCTCAGCGGTTATAAATATGATAGTCGCTCGCGTTTATGATTACCTGGTAGCCTGGTAGCGTTTTCGGGCGATTTGGAGGTGAAAATGTTGTATGACGAGGCCAGTACGGGAATGTGAGATCTAGTGCATAACCTCATGCCATACCAATGCACTATAACAATTTCGGATACGGTTACACGGCTGATATTACTCGGCCCGATTTTCTCTGATACCATCGTTCACAAATCTCACCATGTATGTTGGGCAAAAATCGGGACTGAAAAAGAATCGGATAATTACGAGACACATACATTATGTAAGGTTGCTGTAGGTAATTTGTACCTAATGCACGTTTTAGTCAAAAACATCCAAGGATCCGAACAAATATCACCACAAACATAATAATAAGTAATTCGATTCCCGAGGAACAAAATTCCGATTTCGTTTATGAAGAACTAAGTTTTCCGTTTTTTCTTCTTAAGTAAATGTATAATAATTTACGGAGACAAAAAGTAAATGGCTCGATTTGAACCCTATGCATGGACTGTATTCGTCACAGAAAAACATCTAAAGATCCTCTGAAATTTTAATATTTTTGAAATTAGTGGTATTTATAACTTTTAAACCAGCTGAAAACACCCGAGAGTCTGTGTTACTCCACTCTCAAAGCACGCCTACACGTCTACCCAAGCACCCACTGTGAGCTTAACTTTTCAAAGTCTAAATTAACCCTTTTTCAGGCCGCACCAACCCAACCTATTGAGGATTAATTTCAGAGCAAAAGTAATAGTTCTCGTAAATTCAATTACATTTGAACCATAAATCAAGGTTCTAAGCTTCAAATTGTAACTAAACCTATGTGGTTAGTAAAAAGCCTATAAAAGATAAAAAGTATAAATATGTAAATAAATGTGTTTCAAATTATTTTAATATATCACAAACACCCCTCATTGAACACCATATAAAAAAGAACAAAGAAAAACAAAAACAAGTATTTTTTGCGAAACAAAAACAAGAAGACAATTGGGTCGGTTCTCTTTTTTGAGAAAGAATGTTTGCACCACAAATTATTCTCTAAATTATAATCAAGATCCATCCCATATGGGATAAGTTCGCCTATCTACATTATCTACATTAATGCAAACATGTCTTGTATAAGCTAAGAAACTTAAAAAATATCATATTTTAATTTCAATCGTGTAACTCAACTCAATTACTTCAAAACTCAAGTCCATAACACAAACATTAAAAAACTATTTTAAGCCTCTACAGAACAATCCGGTACAACACCGTTTATGTAAATCTCTGCGCAAACTAACGCACCGCCAGCACCGGCGTCGCTCCTCGCCGCAAATTTAGATGCACTCGAAATCGTCGCAAGCAGCTAAAGTGACACCACAGAGACCGAAATGCTTACGTTAAAGCAACGAAGCCAGCGATGACATGCTTACAACGTTACGATACTACTGTGAGCGAGGAATGACTTAATTAAGCCACTAAGTTTATTAATGATGTGAGGAAAACAACGGGAGAGAGGGCAACACTAGCGTATCTCAAATATGGATCTTTAATTAGTATAGAGCATATTCATTGGTATTACTGGTTTTATAAAAAATAGAGGACGCCCGCGACTTTGTACGCGTAGAATTAGTTTCCCGCTACTCCTCCCATTTCTTCCCGTTGGGGGTCGATTTTCGGAAAACTTTCTTAGTGCTCTCTTACATCATGAAAGGAACCCCTTTACCAAATTTCAAGTTTCTAGGTACAGTAGTTTCGGCTGGGCGTTGATATATAAGTCAGTCAGGTTTGCCTTTTATATGTATAGATATAATGCCTTATTTTCTGATTGAATACAGTCAGTAAATAAGTCTAGAATCCAGACTCGAGTGAGCGGAAAGATTAACATAAGTGACAGGAACGAAACCCTATTGCCGACGTTAAACCAAAGAAGCGAGCGACAAGGCATGCTTGCCATGACTGTGAGCGAACAATGACATAACGACGTTACTGTCTTTATAAATGACGTGAGATAAAAACAGGAGAAAGTGGAAGACAGCATATCGAGCTTTAACATTTGTAAACGGCATATAATACTCATATTAAAACTGAATTAGAAGTAAATACTGTATTTAAATCAGGTTTTATGTACTATCACGAACGTTAATTTGGGACCCATTTCAAGAAAAATATGCTTGAATTCGTCAATGTCATTAGAGATGTCAAGTCATTTGTAACTTTTAGGAAACTCAACCTTATTGTTGTAGAATGTTAGATTGACTTTGGACCTAAGGTGGGTACCAAATTCAAGTTCGCGACTGTACATAGTTTTTACATCGAATGTAGTCCACGAATAAATCTAGACCCCTGACTGCCACTTGGCCGTGATGACTCAACAATGGATTCGTTCTTTCATGGTTACCCAGTACTCACTAATGACCGCAATATTCAGTAAACAGCACTACTGGGTTGCCCGGTTAACGTATGCGTAAATAGTAAACTAACCAAGCTTAATGAAGAACATATTTTCCTTCAACCAAATAAATATCAATACAATTACAATTTACTCGTAGCGACGATCAAGAAGTTTTCAGAACGAAAAAATAACTTCGAAAGCCGCAAACAAATAAATGACTGCATGATTTCAATGATAAAAGTTACAGCGTTTTATATGAATAGCCATTTTGCGAAATCTGCCAACTTTTCAAAACATTTCAGCAGCTCATTCAGAACTTTGTCAGTGAACGCGAACTTGGCGAATTCTTTCTCATTTTGGAAACATCGGGGCTTTTTTAGAGACGCAGATGCGGAAAGACATGTATCGTTGCGTCGCGGCGCGTAGGAGATTACTTCCGCGAAGTTTATGGAGAGACGGGTGGCGTGACGCTATGATAGATGCGTGTCCCTAATGCAAGACCTGACAGTCGCCAACGCGCCGGCTCCCCAATCCATCACGCAACAGCTCCCACAAGTCCTCAATTTATTGGTTTTCAGGGACAATTTGCTAGTGCGCAAACAGAATACATTAAACGGGATCAAACGAACGGGACGAAAGGTCCATTGTTGACAGTAAAGCACAATTTCACATTCAATTCCCGGGTCAAAAAGCTATGATTTCGTTTCTTTTTGCGTGCACAGGACATCACTTAGATGTCAGATTTAAATCCTACAAATAAACAGTGGGGGAGAAGCCGGGAGAAACAGCAAACAAACTGGCGTCTGCAAAAACAGTTTTAAGAATAACTGGTGCGGAGTGTCGTCAATCACTCCGCTCCATCACTTATCTATTTGAATACGATAATGTCGTTGTTGTCAACACAGTCGCATTCTACGGCCAATTATTTTGTGAGTGATAGGCTTTGTGCGAATTATATTAACAGTTTAATGCATGGTAATGAAAGGGTGTGTGTTGTGTGTTTTGTTCATCGTTATTGAAAGGGGAATAGATGATTTTGTGCTCATTGAATACAAGGTAACATGGAGTTTATATATCGGTTTGTCCGCCGATCATTAAGGGTGTAAGTAATGGTCGGTCTACCGAAAACTGAAATAATGGTTGTAATCTATTTGGAATTCAATGGATTATTTCCCGGAAACGTACATACGTATGATAGATTAAATGTTGCGTTGTTAAACATTGCTTTGCATTGCAATGCATAATGTATATACGAGTATACCATCGCAGACGGAGCGAGGCTCGCGCCAGCTGCATCGCGCGAATTTCACATAATGTATACTGATTGTTTTTACTAACGCTCTATTTTCATCGTTTTTTTACACTGCGCGCATCTACCGAGATTCGGTCCGTTATGCCGCGCAGCCTGTAAGACCATAGGATGTTATGTTAGTGGGTATTTTACATAAAAACTTCGTACCTAGTCTCGGAACCTAAGTCTGAAACAGCTGTGTCAGTTGTAAAGTAGACCGTACTTTATTTAAGAAGTTATGCTAGTAACCGGTGAGTTTCCAAATGATTTTATCGTCAACCCTTCTTTATATTAAAAGGTATGCTAAAAGGGATGAAGCGTTGCGATATTTAAAAAAACCGGTCAATTACAATATCGCTAAGATCGTGTTGAATAAGTCGAGCAGACGTGTTTGGAATGCAGTTGTAAAGTTTCAGCTGGCCTTGACACTTTTTTTATTGTTTCCACTTACCAGGTAATTAGGGCGTCAGAACTAGCGAGACGTGCGCCGTTAGGCGACTGTTGCCGTCGTGAATGTCAATTAAGGAAAGTTTCGCAATATGGCGCGAACGAGCGCGCCACCGAGTCGATAATGAAAACTTGCAGCCGCCGCGCCTTTATGACTTCCTGGTAGGCACTTATCGATGCCGGAAGAGTTGACTTCAAATTTCATGATACTCGGGTGAATTGATTTTCAACGGTTTCTTTTTAAGGTTCCGTAGAAATGTTTAAACACACGAAACCCTTGTAAGTTCATTGTGCTATCTATTCGTCCAATGACTGTGAAGTTGAAATGATGAAAGGGGGGGGCGCGACACAAAACAAAACAATAGAAGAAAGGAATAAAGTTGAAATAACGATCTTCTCAATCGAAGACTTCATTGAAAATTCATAGGTAATTCATAAAATTATATGTAGGAAGAAAATGAGGCTCTTTCAGTTTTCGTTTTTCATAAGAAAATTTTCTTTCTTTCTGAGCAATGTTTGAGAAACAATATTTTATGGTATGGTGACACGGATGGGATTTCAAACGAATAACCATACAAACGCTGAACTCCAAGCTTAGTAAATAATTAGGTATTTAATCCTTTACCACACATTGTCCTGTGTTGTTTTTGCAAGGGCCGATGCGTGACCGTCCTTTCCACAGCCATACGTCTTCGATACCGATCCTCAATTAAACATGGCCGGGAGACGGATGGCGACCCGGTTTCAGCCGAATCCGGCTACCGGGTATTCGGTTTCAAATTGTTAACAGGACAACAGGAAGTTGCAGGAACCTAATCGGGGGTTGTTCATGGATGTTATTATGATATCGAACAAGTCAAAAATTAGGCCAAGGGTCAAGTTATGACTATGACAAGTTTTCTTACGGCGCATCACCATAACATAACAGTGCTCTTGTCCTGCGGGTCTAGTATGTTTGCGTATATTGCGTGACAAAATGTGGATAAAGCATCCGTCGCTCTCGTACTTATATACGTGTCAGAAAGTGACGGATGTTTTATCCACATTTTGTCACGCGATAAACGCAGCCACATTATACCACCTGGGAAGCGCTGTGGCTTTAATCTACTCGGTAAAAACATATTGAATATTTTGAATTCGGCCGCCATTATTGTCAAGTAAATAAGTGCTATCATACCGTTGACAATACCAATAAGATTTGATATTTTAACCCGCAGTACACATTGCTCATTTAGAGCCAAGAAATAATAAAAGGCTAAAAGCCAAATGTAAATGTTCTGAAACATTTAAATCATACTAAACAATCCCCTATTATATTAGCGACCCAAACTCCATCAAAAGGGAAATTTCCGCTAAAACAGTTACCAAATAAGTTAAAGCCGCACCGGATAAGTGATTAGATAATGAGTGTTGTTAAAACAAAGCTTGTAGACGAACGGTTCGACGACGAAATAATCCAATAACAAGGATCAATCGTTGGATCACAAATTAGCGGAAACTTTCCAAGCGTGATACTTTGTAAGTGATTATTAGGAACTGAAAAGGTTACTCGGTTAGTTGAATGGTCTTTACGATAAAGTTCTCTTCTAAATATAAGCAAGCAAAATGATATACGACTGTAAAATGTAAGATGATAAAACTTATGGTAGCATAAGCCTAAGTCATGTCATGTCAACATTAAGATAGCTCTTATTTAATTGACAGTAATGGCGGCCGAGTTAAAAACAATACGACAAAATGTCAAAATCAATTAGATTTGTCTTTTAAAACAGGTACTGAATAACTCACTTTTAAAAAACCCCCTATCTTTTAGCTTGTTGGGAATATCTATAGTTTCATTCCAAACCACAAAATATTGCTAAATCCTCATCATCATCTTCCTGTCCTTGTCCCAAACTAGGTGCCACAACATGTTTTCTTCTTCCACGCTCCTCTATCCACAGTTAACTCTGCACTCACACCTTTCATACACATGTCATTGCTTCACAAAATCCATCTAAACCTTTTTCGGTCTTCCTCTATAGGTATATCCATCCACAAATAATGCAAAATTCTAACGGTTGGAGAAAAAGGAATGCAATAGTCGCAACGTATTTGAAAACTGCCAATTCAAGAAATACAATATTTTCGGTGTATTGCGGTTGTATCAAACCAATATGGTTTCTGACAGAGAGATATTTAAGACAAAAGAAAATGCTAAGGTAATGTTTCTACCTTCTGGCCCCGGTAGCCATAGAAAGAATAAATATGCGTTTTTTTGGTAAGCATGCATGCTACTATCGACTTCGTAATCACCTACCATCAGGAGAGTGGTGCAATGTTCAGTTTCATTTCAGTAGATAGTGATTTCGCATTGTGATGGAGGGGTCCAGGTAAATGTTGTACAAGAATTTTAGTTTATTTGCGGATTTAATATATAATAATAATGCCTAATAGCATTCTTTACCTGTCAAGCAAATAATCAAGCGGACATTAACCATATTGTTTTTTTTTATTTGTGATTTTGGACTGTTATAGTTATAGCCATAATACATTAAACTACATTCTATTCCTTTACCTTTTCTCTCTAAAGCAATAATGACTTGAAGGTTAGAGAAAACCTTTAGAAAATTCTACTTTTCTTTTAACAGCGATACACCGGGTGCGCCGGCAGGCCGCCAAATAACGAATCGTCCGCGCCAAGATTCAATTTGCTGCGCACTCCTGCCGCCCTGGTGCCGGGCCCGGCTAAAACTTGCCAAATTGGATAATCCCCCTATGAAAACGAACTGGATTTCACTGACTATACCGGTAAAATTTAAAGCTATCCAAGCAAACTGTCGAGAATTGCAGAATTCATATTTTCATGAATGTAGTTTGTTCTGAGCAATCATTTTGAATTTGTTCATAATGCTTACAAACAGCATTGTTATTAATTAAGACGCGAAAAGAATTTCAAATTAGGAAGTAGTAGTAGTTAATTGTACTAAGGACACAAGAACTGAAGTTCAATTCAGAAACTATGTAAAGAAATTTCGTGATTTAAAGTATGAAACTAAATAGACGATCCCTGAACTAAAAAGATATTGACGTTGCAAAATATAACCATTATTGGTTACTGACAACAATAAAGAACGGTGGAATCTTGAAAAAATCTTTGATATTTAATTTTCTAAAAGCTATCAGTATCTCGGCGGTTCGCGCATTATTTCTTATTACCTTCACAATGAGGTTGTAATTCCAGTGTTGTCTCGTCCCAGACATTTAAGTTAGGAACACAATCCGGCCGAGCTACGCGTTGTGATGCGATTTTAATTGGCAAACATCGATACTGCCGCGCCAACTGTTCGCTGTTTTATTTTGATTTAATTAAGCCGTTAACTGCCTTATCTTCAGACCGTTGTTTAATTATCTGAACAATGTATTTTCATTTCGTGAGAACATACTCGTGCCATTGATTATCTTGTATACTTTTTGTTGCTGTACTTTTGAGTTTTGGGTTTTGAAAGGCAAAACATCCAAAAGTATGCCGAAAAACGTATTTATTGGAATGCAGTTAATTTGATGGTAGACATCGTTAAAACATTGCAGGGGCGTTTAGTTTTTGATTATACAATGTCTAAAATGTTTCTATTACTTAGCCAAGAAACACGTGAATGTAGTACTAGACTCTTTTATGATTTATTTTATATTTAGGTCATACCTACCCAGTAAGAGAAACCAAAGATCTTTTGTGTTGCCAAAAGATGAGAGCGCTAAGGCGTATTTTTGGTTTAAAATATACTCGTTATGTGCTGTGAGCCAGGATTAGTTTTAGCATGCATCAAAGTCATATGTATCGGACACTCCCATGACGTTAACAATGTTCATCCTAAATCTGTGTATGAACCATTTACGTCAAATTAAAAAAAAAAGCAAGACCCCCTCCTTCCTCCGTTTTCCTTGGAAAAATAATGTAAAACACGTCATAACCATAACGCTTTGTTAGCTGTCTAATAGCATTTTTTCATCATTCGGTTTGGCCATATTCGACTGCAGCCCATTCCCGGTCACCAACTACTGTAAACTATATAGTAAAGAACGAATCCGGATAAACCGAATGATGCTGAAGCATTCGGTCAGCTAGCTAATATTATTATTTTTGATTCGATTTATTGATTTAATCTTTATTATTAATGGCGGACTTCTACCAGCAACCAAATAGTCATACTTAGAAACTAACAAAAGTGGTGCACATAAAAAGAAAGACAGAAAACAAAGCAAGTCACATATTTACAAAATAATAATACTTTACGCTAAAATCATTAATGAATCAATAAAAATACATGATATACATGTATATAAATAAATGCGTCATAAGCCACACTGACAGTTTCCGTCGTCTGAACCATCTTTCCGGGCGGAGGTGACATCGCCGCGGGTTGAAATTAAGGGTAAACGCAATTAATAAGTTCGCGGTGGTCGATCCGTTGATATCGATACGTCGCGTTGGATCCGGTTTCGATGACGGCCGGAAGCGCTGGTTATCCGCCCGATTATTGACGTCAATAGGCCGGGAATTTTAACTAAATAAAGATGAAGTTAAATTACATATTTTACGATCCACGGTTTGGTGAATTCTGTAGATAAATACAAATTTATGTTTGCGTCTTCTCCGAATAGAACTCGCTTGTCGATAAATAAGTTGACACTATTTCTATGCTACATGCTTAACGAGTACATTTATGTAAAAAAAACTATCAACTCCGTTTTGACATGAATCAAAGGTTGTACTTACTTACCAAGCTATATTGAACTACTTGATTTAACACTGTTACTCCAAGCTACACCACACATGTCAATACCAAATAAACCAATGAAGTTGACCCTCCAGGGTCCTCTGTGGCCAACATAGGAACCCACTGGAGAGTTTCCAGAGGTCACTTAATAAACACTCACTCCACACTCGGAACCTTTTCCAATTTGTTGGACAAATATCCCTCTGCATGTACCAGGCTAACATCCGCGAGTAGGGAGTATTTGGGAGCACGTCGAATCCGAATGCAGCGGATACTACACTCCAGTCAATTGGTATGCACTCGTGCATAGTTTTCAGTTAATTGGCGTACATTGAAAATATGCCAGAACCGAAACAATTGTATCTGTGCTTTATTATTCCTTGGTACTTGAACTTATTGTCTAGTCGTTTTCTGTATACATTTTTATTTTACCGAAACGAACCTGCATGTGGTTTAGTGTTTAGGTACCTTACCTATAAATTGACGCAACCATGCAACGTCTATTTCAGTGAGTTTTGTGTTGTTTTACACTATAGTGCACTGATAAAGACGTCATCCGTGTTAGAACAGAAATTCAGAATAACTTTTACTCACAGCACAGTAGCTAGCATTTTCTGGTTTATTTAAAAAAAAATGACGAAACTGCCTTACACCTGTCATGTGCCATAGTAATTCCGCAACTTACCTGAAACAATATAAATCACACATAAATACCAAGACATCATAAGATCAAACAAACCCGCTCTGGTATAATGGTTAATGGTTGTTAATCAACCAGTGACGAGTGTATTAATGAATCAATTTCAGCTAATTGGGGCACAGGGAGCGTGAAACCTCAGTGTCATGCAGAGAGCTGGAGCAATTGAACCCATCGTTGTCCATATCGAGTATTACGATAAAACAATAGGAGTTTCGAATGTGTCTGTGCTACACGGACGGCAATCAAATTAGGGATAGTACGGTAGACGCGGGTTCGTATAGTTCGGCTCGATGAGAGTGTTTGATTGACATTAGAATATCGCAGATACAGACACTCGAGTATTATTTGATAGGAATCGGACGTTTCCCGCCATGTTTGCGCTTCAAGTGGGCACCGTTATGAAGGTTCACTAATGTTTTACAGAGTCATTGTTTGACAAACTATAATAGTTTACAAACGTTAATTTCACAAAGATATACTTCCCGCCCCATTATTTAACATTTTTTGTGGTCGAAAGTCTCACCTAACCTAACCTAACCTAACTTATTTAACAAGCCCATTTAACCTATGTAATGGTTCGAGCACAAACACGTTTTTGCGAAATGATTTTTTTTTAAATGATATAGTTTGTCAAATAATGATTTGGTAAAAAGTCAGGATACCGATACTTATAGCTAAATTTGTAACACCTATATTTGCAAATAAATCATTTGAATATTGATCTCTCCCACATTGGTAGCTTCATTTTTGTTTCAGATGTCTCATTCTGTCGTAATATTAAGTCCTTCTAAATGACAATATTTTTAATTAAACTTCGAAACGCTAATATCGTATCACGAGTAGAAATCGCTAATGTACTCGCAGATAAATTAGGTAACTTAAGGTTATTGGCATTTGCTACGTAGTGTCAAATTAGAACTAAAAGTATCAAATCTATCCACGGTGTAAATATTAGGAATGGAAATACCCCAACGGAACGCCGACTTTCAGTTTAGATATGCTGTCCTAGTAAGTCTTACTGACCCAATGACTCCGTATTCAGCTGTTCTGCAAATAGGGATGATGCGGCCTTGGGGTGATGAGCAAAATCAATACGCAATCAAACTGTCGCCCGCAGAGCTACCGCAAATATTTTCCCCATTCAAGTTCCGGCGCAGGGACGCGGGACGGGACGCGTAATTTGATTTCAAGTAACGCCACGAATCTGCCGTCCTTCATTTATGTTACCCTAATACCACAGTGTTGATAATGATACCATATGAGAGCATTCGCCTAATGCTCTTTCCAACTCAGAACGCGGATAGACAATAAAATAAATAAATTTGACATTTACCACGGCACCACGTAAAAAGACTACAATTTCAATTCAAAATATTAAAGTTCTTGCATTTTGAACATGTGAACGAGCATAATGTGTTCGTCAGTCCCATTTTATAAGACATTACAGACATCATAGTTAGTCCTAAAAACTTTTACATCGACACGAATCATAAACTCACGAGGCCACTTTAAAGTAGAAGATGACAAAAATATCAATTTCAAAACAAACCTGAGTTCCAAAGTACAATTATTACCAACTATTTCAGAAGTTGTTTTCATATTTTAAGACGCAAAGGGTCACATCTGACATGGATTATTATTTGATACTGACATTATGGATATTTATTATGTAGAAAGGAAAGTGCTTCGGGTGCTTCAATGAAATTTCCTTATTCTTTTCACAAATATGTCATTTTTGCCAGGAGAAAAAAGGGCATGGCCAATAAAAAGTCTAATAGAATTTATTGACTGTTTCGCTATCAAAGTTCGAGTTACGACAAAGATATTGAAGGTACATAAAAAACTGTAATGATTTTTGTTCCGAAAAATATTCAAAGCTTTCATAGAAATCGTCGAATTCAAACTAACGCGTTTCGACGAAATGTCTTTCGAAAACTTCCTCTGAAAGCTTTGTATATTTCTCGAAAGCAAAATTATTTATATTACTTTTATGTACAGTAACGAGATTTAAATAGACTCAAAAAGTAGTAAAGGAGTTTCTTTGTCGACTATACGTGAATAGACACAAAAATAGACACCACATTTTTAAAGCACCTCAAAAACTTTGTTCCAATTATTAATGGACTAAAAAATCTCTCGTTTAAAATATATTTTTACAGTACTGTTATTTTAGCATTTTGTAAGCGTACTTGGAAACACATTTAAAACCACATTCAGAGCTCGTATTTTCCAACAAATTCGCTGAAATAGAGAAACAACTATTTTAATTTATCTTTTGGTTACTACAGAGAACGCTATTCATTTGATTAAAATACAGAATAGTTTAGCACTGGGCCCCTATTTTACCCGGCAACACCATATTGACTTCGACGTGTTATCGTATTGTAAACGTTACGATAGCTCTTTTTTACTTGATAGTAATGGCGGCCGAGTTAACAAAAATACCACAACACGTCAAAAGCAATATGATTTTGCCGAGTAGAATACTTATAGACCCTGACAAACAAGACAGCGACAAATAGAAAAACAGAAGAGACTCAGTTCAGTGACGCATTGCCATGTCAATTCGAGAGATTATAATGATGACGTCACGACACGTTTGACCCGGGACGCCCACAGTCCAACACCCACGGCCAGACTCCTTCAATAGATCGGTCCAGACTCGCAGCAGTGGAAATAGATCAGCTTATGGTCCGCATTATTTAATCTACTCTCAGTTCAAGATATGCTGCCCTAGTCAGTAAACTAACTGGGTAAATGAATACCTACATACGTAAGTTTATTAAGATAGGCATTTAGATATTAATATCTTCATAGGATTAAATAAATATTGAATTTCAGTACCGAGTGCTGACACAAAATTGACGTAATACTTGTAAGATTACCATCTCTATACTCGAAACTCGAATTCAAGACCAAAATCTGACAGTTCCCATCTTGATTATTTAGTTATTTTAACATTATTTCATAAAAACATGAATGAGAACTCGTGTAACCAGTAATATTAGGGTAAGTTTTATTGATAAAAATACCTACACTTAAACCAAAATGCAGTAATCACAGCGAATGTGCGCCCGTTGAGGTTAGGATTTTGGTCTTGAATTCGAGTTTCGAGTATAGGAGAGATTCTTGCGGCGAACCTTTGAAGCAGTGTTCTTTCGACTGATATTATGCTGATGCTGATGATGATAGTGAAGACGATGATGATATGTACGAATTCAAATAACTTTTTCTGTACATTGGCCACAACTGCCCTAGACAAGATGCATTCGGTAACGTTATCGTCATGGAAAGCGTATAGGATTGTCATAAGTAAACTGCCAGACGATCGCGCCGAGCGCTTAAGCCAATTCGATACATTTTATAAATTTTCGAAAATCGTTTACGTTAGCTATAATCATCTTGTCCCAGGGCTCATTTACAAGTCGGTAATATGGAGTGAATCTTCCAGTATTTCAGTAACTCTTTACAATTTTGTGAAATTAACTTGTCTGTACGGCCAACAATCCCAACAATCAACTACACACCAATTTATTTAACTTCGCATTCGCAGTAAAACTTAAATAAGCGTAAGTAAAGACTTTGAAAGGTATAATGGGCATCCCTTTAAGTTAAGTCAAAAAGACAGCAACTTAAATGTTCAAGAATACTTTGATGTAGGTATATGTTAAACAGTTGTGCCGTTGTGCCAATTTAAAGAAAAATAACTTAGTTGGTAAGAAGAGGCCTTAGAATACTTGTCTACAACACTAAATATTGTACACGGGTGGTTCTCAAATAAGTATATCTATTCAAGGACAAAAATTAAAAAACGGTAACTTTAGTCATGTGAGTAACGAAATTTAACTAAACGCTGATATAAGACAAATGGTGATATCTCAGACAAAACTCCTGTAGCAAAGTGCGACCATATTACTAACGGGTGAGGGTTGAATCTGCTTCGTTTATTGAATTTGAGATACCGCCTATTGGCGATTTACTGTCATTAGGTTCAAATGGACAATCGTCCACTTGAAATTATACGTCAGTTCAGAAAAATGACCATTTGAAATACAACAAAAAGGAAAATTGTCCATCTTGAAAAACGTCTAAAATGGAATCATGTCCCATGGTAAAATTGTCCAATATGACATTGGACGAAAAAAATATGTCTATTTGTATTTACGTACACTCAGAAATATGACCAATTGTAAATACGTCCTACCTGAAATTTGTACAATTTATATTATATTATATGGTCTTAATTGATATTACACTACATTCACTTGTGCGTATTTCATTTTGGTCATAATTTATAATGGACAAAATTCCATTGGGACTTAATTCATTTACAACGAAAATAAATTTGGTTGTAAATAATTTTGAGCACAATTACATTTTGACAAAATTCACTTTTGACCCATTTTCAGAATGGTTATTTCACGTGGACGATTTTCCATTTGTACCAAATGATAGTAAATCCTATTGGCGTATGGGAGCACTATATAAATGTAAAACTAATTTTCGTTACTCACATGTGTAAAGTTACCGTTTCTTAATTTTAGTCCTAAACTTTGTTTGAAAACCAACATCACAATGGAGATGAAGTTTTGAGATATTCCAAAAAAAATGTATAAAAATTGAACCATCTCACTAAGCTGCTTTACTCCAATTAGATTATTACGCTCTGGAAAACGCAATTTCACGCATTTCTTTTGCGCTTTGGCCAATATTTTCCATCCTTACTCTTTCAATCCGAGAAGCTACTTGGTGACTTAATTTCAAAGGTTAAATTAATTTCAGCTTCAAGGCTCGACGAGAGTTACCTGGAAGATTAAATCTGTCTGTGTTAATTAATCCTTCTTAATAAATCAGTGTTAGGCTTATGAGGACCTTGACATTTTCCAGAGATACCACCAATGTAAAGCAATACTGACGAACTTTTACAAAAAAAAAACTATTTTGTTTCAGGACTGATGCACGACGTCTATATCGGATAAACCTGAATAGCTTTGAATACCATACCAAACCAGAGACCAAAAAGAAAAAATAAGAAACCCCAGGCAACTGGTTTTTTAATAGAAAGGATTTTTTTCTTGTCTGAACTTCAACAAGCTCTCAGCTGGTTGACTATACGGACAAAATGCAATAAAAACAAAAACAAGTGTTGAAAAGGATTATTCATTGACTAGCAGTTTTAAGTTGATGAGCAGGTTTGGCAACAGAGAAAGAATCGAAGAAATAGTGATCTTCTTTGGCCACTGTTTGGCTAACTCGGTAATGTATGGGGTACAAATATGACTGATGTGAGTAACGCAACATTTTTTTCAGAAAAGTATAACGTACACACGCGCGAGACACAGAATAAGATCGGTTGTGAGTTGCATTTGCCATCAACTCGTACAAGTTTAAACTCATATCCAAATGCTTTCCCAAATACCATTCGTTCGTACAAAATTAATATATCAAGAAATGAAAACAAAAGCATAGTTTGTGACGCCACGGCGACGCAAATATCACTGACGGAGAGGCGTAGTGAATTTTTGGTGAAGTTGGCGTTAGCTTGCGATTTATCTCATAGACGATCCATCACAGTCTCGCGACAATGGGCGAGAGCCTTGTCTTATCTTAATAGTGTTATAAATTACGATTGGTTTAAGAAGGGCTTTTTGTTGAGAATAATAAAAGTAAATCCATTGTAAGTTAAAATAATAAATTGATGGTTTTCTCACTATAATTATCATACTAGCTGATCCACCAGATCCAATTTCATTCCAATTTCGATTCCCAAAACTTTTTTTCTAAACCATTTGAACGTTTTCGACAATATAACGATAGCGCAGACAAGGATTTTTCTAAATAATAACAACAATAAACCTTAGCTTAGTAGACCAAATTTATAACGAAGAAGAGGGGGGGGTTGACTCTATTTGTTTGGATGTCCTTTTAGACCCAACTACCAGGAGCACATAAATAACAAGGGTGTCAATGTAACGATAGCGCCCACCATGCCCTGTGTAGTAAATCTCGAAGATAAGCTCACCTTCCTAAGAAGTTATTGACGTGCTATATAATGATATGATATTCGACAAAGGAATTATTCCACTGTTCATAATATACTAAAAAGAACTTAATATTTATAGACAGTCTAGACTGGTCATTGAAACTTATTTATGTTTTTTCTCTTTTACAAACTCTAATTAAATTACGAGCTCGTAATTCACAATTTCAGAGAACATATATTGAAAGTTACTTAAGTTCTTTAGGCTTTCAATTAACAAGTCATTAACAACAAAAGTACAGAACCAAGTTTGTTTCAAATAAATCATTGTTTCAGGGTTTCTTAAATACTAGAGAATTCATCGAGGAGGGGCGTCGCTGGAGCATGTTTTATTCATATCCTAAGTAAGAACTCCCAAAACACCGATTTGGCTGGAGTCCATTAAAATCTCGCCGGAGTGAATTTAAATGGGAGGAGGCCGTTACAATATCTGCGACACCATTGTTTCTTACTCGGAGATCAGAAATTAAATGGGAATTTCGGGCAAAGAGCTACTAGGGAAACATAGGTTGCTAATGCTCGTTCCCAATCTACAGGTTTAAAATTTACACATTTTGTAGGGCATGTCAACTAAAGAGAGACATCCCTATTCTGTGTTTTATCGAAACAAGTTGCCAAGATAAATGAAATTTTATTAAAACCTAGACACTAGGATTAAAAAACGATCGTCTGGTCTTTCACACTTTAAAGACTTCGGGTATTAACTCAAATACACACAAAAATTACTATTTGTTGCGTCAAAGGTAACAGTAACAACAATATAAAAACTACAATGCAATTCCAATTAACACTGAGTGTCAACAAGTAAAGATTGAAATGTAGAACTATATTTTAAGTTACGCCATTCTTATAACAAAAATAATGAATAAATATAAAAGTGAAAGCTTTAAAAATGTATTTACAGTCCTGTAAAGCTGTAACGGTGCATAGCACTAACAGCAAAAGCCCATAAAAAAAACCTACACTCGGCGTCAAAAATATCGCACCTTCGGGAAAAATATGTTCAACCGACATTATACCCTATTTAATCAAGGGTAAAGGTATGACTGTTAGGTATTATTTGAAAGGTAATAAAATGGACTTTTTAATAAAGCTAAAATAAAAAATCATTATTGTAACCAGGATTAAAAAAAGGAAGTTTAATGCGAAAACAAGACAAATGTTTATTAAATCTTAAATTAACATCAATGAAATGGTTAACAAAATAACAAAAATGACACTTAAAAGTAACCTAAAACCTAGTGTTACCCCCCCCTTGCCCTAATTACTGCTTCCATGCGATCTTTCATTGACCGAACCAACTTCCCTAAGTCCGACTGAGGAATGAGGTCCCATTCTTCGATCACGACGTCCTGGAGGTCTTGGAGAGTGGTAGGGATGACATCACGTGACCGAACACGTCGCTTCAGCTCGTCCCAAAAGTGTTCGATTGGGTTCAAGTCGGGACTTCTCGCTGGCCACTGCATAACAGGGATCCCAACCTCTCCCAGGTAATCACGAACGATCACTGCAGTGTGGCTGCGGGCGTTGTCGTGCATTAAAGTGAATCCAGTGCCGACAAAACCCGCATATGGGACCACATGCTCTTCCAGGATCTCCGTGACGTACCGGTGAGCAGTCAGAGACCCCTGCCCGCGAGTGTCCCCCGTCCGGGAGGCGCACACAAGGTCGGTCTTGCCATCTGTGGACATACCGCCCCAGAACATGCACGAACCACCTCCGTAGGCCACCGTTTCTTCAATGCAGGCTTGAGCAAATCATTCTCCCGACCTTCTGAAGACTCTTCTACGCCTGTCGTTGCAATAGAGACAGACCCTCGTCTCATCGGAGAAGAGAACCTGCCTCCACTGGTCGAATGTCCAATCGACGTGGTCAAGAGCAAACTGCAGGCGGTCCCTGCGATGCTGTGTGGTCAGTTGGGGACCTGTAGCAGCCCTGCGGGCCACAATCTTCTTCTCCCGCAACCTTCTCCTAATGGTGGAGGTGCTAACAGAGGTCGTCCGAGCTTCTCGGAGACGCTGTTGCACCTCAACAGCATTAGAGAAGCGATTGCGTAGAGACGACGACACAATGAAGCGGTCGTCTCTTTCAGATGTGCAGCGTCGGCGGCCAGCTCCATGCCTCCTTATGAAGCCTCCAGTCTCCTGGAATCGCAGGTATACTCGGCGGACAGCAAACCGGCTTAAATTCAGTTGCCGAGCGACATCACACTGCCGAACTCCTGCATGGAGCAGTGCGACCACCTGGGCTGATTCAGCAGCAGTGGTTTCCATTTTTGAGGGTCGTTTTTTTGCTTGAGCTCCTTAGATGTATTCTCTGCAACGTCTGGCTAGCGAATGATTGACATTTGACCTTTACCAGACTTTTTATACGCCTGGAACATGGCACAACTCGCGACCCTTGAAATGCGTAATTTGGCACTTTTTTTTCGAAACTCTCAGATTGCGAAAACACTTTTTTTTCTTTAAATTAAATATTGTTAATTTAAAACACATTAAACGTGCTTTCGATTGATACTAATATTTACGAGGTGGCATAATTTTACTAAGGGAGATTTGCTTGAATCCGATTTTCGTCGAGGTGCGATATTTTTGACGCCGAGTGTATTACGTACTTACATAATTTTTAAAACCGAGTAACTTCCTTGTTAATCTCCGAAATAAATCATAAAACACTTTGAGCACCGGATTTTTAATTAAAAAGCAACCATTTTGTCGTGTAAATGGCTTTTTAGTATCTATTTCGGTTTTATGGTAGATGAGTTTGAATAAAATGCAGAATTTAGATGTAGCGCTCCCTGTAGGCGTTAGGAAAAGAATAGCTAGAGCACGAATATTTCAACCATACGTTACGTTTTCGAATCGCCTTCACTATAGGTGTACGTGTACTTTAGTTTTGCGGAATCTATCCGTAGCACGAACGCACGAAGTCCGTACTACAAAAATTTTGTGCAAAATACGAACGCGGAGGCGCTGTTCCAATCGCCATATTTTTTTTGTCCATATATATGATCTTACATTAGCATGCCCGAGGAACTGCATTTTTTAAATACAAAATGGCGTTTAATCAAGAACATGCGGGAAAACCAAAACAAGAATGCAAGTTTTTGAGGTTTTTATTATTTAAAATCGCACGTAGA
Organism: Acleris cristana; assembly: GCA_948252455.1. Lineage (NCBI taxonomy): Eukaryota > Metazoa > Arthropoda > Insecta > Lepidoptera > Tortricidae > Acleris > Acleris cristana. The sequence goes on along the minus strand of OX411790.1, from coordinate 11,826,056 downwards.
GGTAAATCGTTAAATATGTATGTATACCTACCAGGGAATCATGGAGGGAGTGGAGCTCTAAAATATTCAGCCGAGGGCGAAGCACCCACTCATTTAGAAAAATAAATATAACGCAGACACAGACGCCAGTATTGTATGAGACACAAAGGTTTGCAGTTAACTTTGCAGTTTTTTTCTGGTTTTGTTACGTGTGCTTTGTTGGAGAAAATGTAATAAAATATCAGACAAGAAAAAATGCTGTTTCATTTCTGATTCCAACTGAATACAGGGAGGATGCAAGATTTTAAGTAAGACCGTATTAAAAATAAAAGAGAACTATATTTATCTATATATATAAAAGGCAAACCTGACTGACTTATATATCAACGCACAGCCGAAACTACTGTACCTAGAAACTTGAAATTTGGCACAGGGGTTCCTTTCACGATGTAAGCGAGCGCTAAGAAAGGATTTACCGAAAATCGACCCCCAACAGGAAGAAATGGGGGGAGTAGCGGGAAACTAATTCTACGCGTACGAAGTCGCGGGCGTCCTCTAGTACCATATAAAAGGCTTTATAATTCAGTTCGATACCATTAATTAGTGTACTCATAATCTGTGAAACTTAACTCTTAATTTCGATCTAAAGAAAAGCATTATCTGAGCTAATTGGCTCGAAGTTGAGGAAAAAACTGATTGTTAAAATATGTAAATGGAAAACCGCAGCTATGTAACAACGCTGGGATTAACTTCAGACGGCGGGCGGCCTCCCCAATAGAAAGAATACCTTTATTATGTGAAAAAATAACGTAAATGAAACCTATGAAATCCTAACATGGCTTATGGCAATGTAAGTAAAATGTAATTAATTTTTGACAGATTTTACGAAACCGTTCAACATTTTTTAATCGTTAGCTAAAAAAATACGTCGGCGAGAAACATAGTTCCAATAACCCCCATCATAAAATGCTTGGTTGTTTTTTATTCTTGAAAAATAGCCAAGCTTCTGAAACGTGAAACAATATCCAATTTTTAAAGGGTTACTAAAAAAATATACCTTTCAACTAACAAATTGATAAAACTGATAAAAGGTATCGGGATTTTGCCTACACGCCTCAAGCCCGCGTGGTAAAATCGAAAATGTCGCCGGACATATTTGCCAAAACACGGCTGGTGCTTTAGGAGTAGCCAAACTCACATACATAACAACCACAAAGTTAAACATTTCAGTCGTTTCATTTTAATTAATGCGCTCTACACGTACTTCCTTTCCTGTTTTCTCTCGTATTCCAAACGATATAAAAGCAACTCAATATTTTCGAAGTCGTTCTTTTTACCAACAAACAATTAGAGAAAAAAACGGAAACCATTTCTTACTTTGTGTCACTCTGTGACGTTTTAGAAAACATCGCTCTGGATCATGACCGGAGGGAATTAAGTACTAGAAAGTTCCCAAATCGTTCATAATCACAGAAGTTTCAGCCCGGGGGAAAATATTACATCGCCCGGGCCCGCGCGGAAACTTATCGAATCATTCCCTCGGGTGTATCCGAATTCGGGAGGTCGGGGACATGGGACGAGCCCGTGACGTCATTACGTATTTTTTTCGATATCAGGTAGGTATCCATTACGGGTAAATACGACCTTAATTTGGCTATTGGAACGAAAACCATACTTGTTAATCCAATCCTGCGGCCTTTAGAAATTTTGTGCTTAACATAGTTTTCGAACCGATCACTTGGAACTTTCCCTCGGGGCGAAAAGACGGGGCAAATAGTTTGTGATCTTAAAGCGAGTTCGCTTCAATACAGTATTTTGATAGGACTTTTAACAACAAAAGCTGTAGCCGTCGATCAAAATGTTCTATTTATTAAGCTACCCTGTCTAGGTTATTTAGACGACCTTTTGAAACGTCGTGGAGAGAAACGTAAACGGTCCCACGGTACCAGGCCAGCAGCGCTGTAAAAAGGTTAACTTAATTATAGTGGTCGTTCCGCCCGTGGTTTCGCGCTCGCTTGCTCGAGCACCTCTTTGTACATTTTTAGTAAAACGCGCTGGCGTACTGTGGGCCAATATTGTAAAAAGGTGACCAAAAGTGAGATTTAAAGGCAGTTTTATTTTAAAGATAAAATCTACCTTACCGGCGGCAGATGAGGCTACCTCTTTCTAGTTATCACCTGGGCCTCTATTCTACTGGATAGAACATTATTGCCTTTGAAATGTAATTGTATTGTGAATGTTACGATAGCTCTTATTTACATGACAGTAATGGCGGTCAAGTTAACGTAACGTCTAGTAAAGATAACGTGGCAAAGGTAATAAGATTTTACCGAGTTGAATAGACGCCCTGTGTGCCTAGTATGGCGTATATCGCGTGACAAAATGTGGATAAAGCATCCGTCACTCTCGTACTAATATACGTGTCAGAAAGTGACGGATGTTTTATACATATTTTGTCACGCAATAAACGCCCCGCGTATAGGCCCCATGATAATTTTCCAGACACAGTATGATCCTAGCTCCGATTTTATCAAAGGTATTTTCCAATAAACATATTTTGTTACAAATTGAGATGACTACTTCAAAGAAAATATTGTAGGTATATAGAAAAATAATACTTTCTATTACTTTTTTATAAAAAGACATTAACCGTTGGAAGTCATTATTTTTCTTTCAAGAATATCTGAATATCTTGGTAGAATATGGGTACTTTCCAAATAAAGATTTTTATGACTCTCTTGATTTTTTGAGCTTTAATTTTATAGCTCCTACCCGAGAAAAATACCTTTTTTTCTATCAAAACCATGCGTCATGTGTTTTTTTTGTAAATCAACCCTTAAATTCAGTTTGGTCCTAGGTAAACCTACTTTCATCAGTAACCCAATGAAAGTTTAGAATTCGTTGAAAGCCGTTTACAGTCTGTGTAAATTGAAAATGGAAAAGATATACACCAAATAAGTACTGTTTGACACATAACCTCAAATATTCATTACGAATTTTATTTAAAATAACTAAGGGAATAAAGGCTTGTAGTACTGTTAGGCTTTCAACCTATCACTAATACGCTGGTAAACATCTTAGCCTAATTTCGTAAAATGTGGTTACAGAATTATCAACAAGTTTTTTGAGTTGTATTTATTCTGTAGCTCTGGGAACGAAGGCGAGAGTTTATATATAACTTAATAATTATTTAATGTTAAACTTCATATGAAAGTAATGAACAGGTGTATAAATCATTGCAAAGACCTCACTTGATCGTAAATACGTGATTATCGATTAATAATGGTAAATTGATCCGTTTGGTTTTGTCGTCATCAATCCCCATTTCAAATGAAAGACTTTCCTTATACATAATTGCGTTAATATAAGACGTCCAAACGCAATAATTATTAAAATAATGTAATTTCGCTCGTGATACGACATAACGACTAGCAAACGTAGCGCCATTTGCAATATCTCGTTTCATTAGGAGATGACAAAGCCCCCAGTTTTGCTAAGTCCCTGGCCCTTAGTAGCAAGTTTCCAAGCTCAGGGGCTTAGTGAAATAGAACTTATTACTCACGAAAGATAAGTAATGTTAGTATATATATGCTAGTCTCGATTCTTGTAATGACACTGAAAATAAATATATATTTGAGAACTTTTGTAAAGTCTGTGCCAATTGAAATCGGCAAAGATGTAAACAAAACCAAACGAACCAATTTACCATTATTACTCGATAATCACGTGCTTTTTAAGATCAAGTGAGGTGTATGCAAGGATTTATACACTCGATCATTACTTTCATATTAAGTTTAACATTAAATGACTATGAATTATACGATAATTTAAATAAAAACACGCTTGATGATTATTTGAGGTTATGTGTCAAACAGTACAAATTTGTTTACATCTTTGTCAATTTTAATTGGAACGGACTATAGATATTGTATTTTTTTCGTGTTAAAGGATTATCTACGGGTAACCAAAGGTTTTTATCTTCAGGGTTTTTTATCTACTTCGTTCGAGAGACCATATTGTCTTTGAACGACTTTCTTTCTTGTAAGTGAATATTATAAATAAGAGCGACCACAACTTAGACATTATAATAATGATATGGTTTAAGTGAAATATAGATTTCAACTGGCTTTTATATTTAGTTTCGTTATTGTGTGTCTTATTCTTTTCACATTAAGAGCTATTATAATGACAAGTATATAATTACGATCTTGAAGTAAGATGGGTTAAAGCAAATAGAGAAAGAGCGCCTGAGGCTCTATTCTACTCAGTAAACCCAAATTGCTTTTGCGATTGTATTTTTATTTACTTAACAGTAATGGTGTTAAAGTTAAAAACCAATAAGGTTTTATTTTCTATAAAGTATCAAAATGAAGCTCTCTAACTTCCGGCATATTTTCGTTTATTACTAAATGTAATTTCCTTAATGACTTTCCGTCAGTTGAATAAAGGTGGCTCATCTTCATTGTCACTTGAATAATTGCTCGATAACTTCGGATTCTGAGCAACTTAAACGATCAAGAAACTTGGAGGTTCGTACATATCTCAAGGAAATACAAATACAAGTGGAATATTTAATGTTTGTCATGTCGAAACTTAATTAAAGGTTTGCTTTGCGGATGTATTTCGGGAATTGGTTGAGATGGTTTGCTAGAATCGGGGTCAATAACTGTAGGTACCGCACGAATTATTTCCTTCTGTCTATTAAGTAACGTCAACGTATCGTTCTCTATAGCACTTTCTCTTGAACCATTAGGTACCTGTAATTCTCTCCCCATTCCAGCATCTCGAGACACGTCTCATAGTTTTCGTCAAGGGTACCAATTAGTTCATCGAAACACCTTTCAATGAATGTATCATTACGCAGAATTTTCATTTCATCGAAAGGCATTTCTCGCCGCATGAGTTTTTTTTGGTCTCAAATCTAACAGAACGTTAGCTGCGTAATTAATGTTTAAGATATCCTGTAAATATCATGGTTTTAACAGTAAATGGCGTACGATGAAATTATAGAATCTGTAAAGTGAAATTCGATAAAATAATGTTACCTTTCGTCATGCTTTATGGCACTTCATTTAAGTAGCTAACTGTAAATTTAATGATTTCGTTACATCTATTTCATTATTCATGTTAAATGTAAGAGATGTAATATCAACGTTTCACCGAGATATCCAAGTAAAGTTCCAGCATTATACGATACGTCTTCCCACTTATAGATCTGCCACCAGCTACATTGAGTGTTGTTTCACCAGGAACTTAACGAAACGATTGAATAAGCAAAAAAACTTTAGACTAATTAGTATAGAAGAATTCTAATTCAAACTTTAATTAGTGGCTTTCACTACTGTTAAGGTGTATTTTGCCAATGTTGAGTTGTTAATATACACTCACTCTCATGGACTTATTAAAGAACTAAATTGTAAGTCCATGAATATAACACGCGAGGGCAATTATTCGATATAAGAGTATTTTCTCTTGTGGACTAAACACTCCACGCGCTTCTGTCAAGGCCAGTTTAGTCCAATATACTTAGAAGAAGTCTTTGTTAGATGTAAGTCAACAGCGCCTCTATTCTAGACGGTATAAACGATATCGTAGTTTACCTGAGATATTGTTATGACGTTAGCCGTCATTACTGACAGAAAATAAGAGCTATCAAAACGTTGACAATACGATAACAGGACAAAAACGATATTGTTTTTACCGTGTTGAATAGAGGCGCTGGTCCTCTGTCAAAGTCTGCGCTCTTTTCTAGTTATTTTCAGGTGCTGTCTTCCAATTTGGTATCGCTGGTAAACGTCAACCTATTAAAACAGTGTTACAGCGTAACTCACCGAGAAAGCCTTGAGGAAGACGAGACATTGTATTATCCCTTCCATGGTGTCACCAGTGAGGCAGAAGGTGCCAGTGAGGTGGCGGCCCTTCTTATCTCCTAGTGCCGGCGCGGCGGCCAGGCTGGCGTGCACCAGGGCGCCACGGGGCCGCGCGTCGCGCGTCGCGCCCAGCACGCCAGGCAGTGGCGCGCCCTCCATGAGCCGAGCCAGAGGGTCCATCCCCTACTCCATCACACCACAACACACAAATCCACCAGTCTATCAACCACCAACACTATTTACGGTCGTTGCACTCGTTACTCGATGTCGACGTACGAAGACACAGAGACAACGGGCGGCACGATGCAGTGAGTTGCACTGTGGCACTCTTCGCATTTACAGGACTGCACCCGCTTGTTCCAACAGTCGCTATTCACCACCACCGTCATAAACGTGTAGATTAAAACAGCAACTCCCATTAAAATGAACGCTTCCATACTGCACTTACACTGTCACCTACGAGGATTAGGAGCACATAACCGTTAGTGCGTCCGCCAGCATCAGTGGTGTAATTGAACTGTTACATTAAATTAAACCGTGTCCTATACGCAATATGCAATAAAATCGAATTTCCGTACGTTCATTTGTCATTTTAACGACGTCTGTTGAAAACAATGACGCGCCGCGCAGCCCCCGCCCGCGTTATGGGCCCTTAGTATGATTTACATACGACGCGTGGACGCTTTTAACCGATTTCATCCGAAACATCAACTATTTTGCATATTAAAAACTGTTTGATTGGACGGTCCGTTTTCCGGTAAGTGAATTGCAACGTGGCACACTGAACGAGATAACATAGAACGGGTGAATAAAGCTGAATCGGTAGCAAACGAACCGTAGTGTGTTTATTGTTTAATTGATTAGTGGAGGGTAGAGGGGCTCCGAGACCCAATATAGCATTAGACAATGGCCTTCGGATCGGATTAGGCGGCGGCGGCGCTGCGGTGGAAACGAGCACCTATGATAAGGACGAGCAAACTCATTCCGGGCTGATTGCCCTCATTGTGCGGGTCGCGGCCGCGGCGAGCGCTCTCAATCACGACTTATTCAATCCCTCGGACATACCTACACTTACCAGCCTCTAAATCAATATAAAAGTCATTTTAATACATTAAAAATAACTAAGAGAAGCCAAAATAAAATACACTGGATATAATGTAGACGGTGATACGGAATTCAAACAGAATTACGTTGCTCGTATTGATATAAAATGTCACTTGTCGCGCGAAGTGTCGGCGGCAACATAAATCTCTATTCAGCGCGCGATCCTCGCTCACAATTGAACCCAATCCCGGAACCCGATACGCCATATCTCAAAACAAATCCGAAAAATATGACCACCGAAACGTAACCTTAATTCCTACTATATTATTCTGACGCCGTATTTCTTTCAGTTTAATACGTAACACGAAATTCGTTTGAAAGAGGACTTTACACAACGATAAATCCGCCACGAGATATCTATCTGCGGTACACAGAAAAATCTCTGTAATCATATTTGCTGAAAGGAATCCTGATTAGGATCACCTCATAAATATTAATTTTTATTTCCCTCGAATAGGCGGGCAACATTTGTTTTTGTTGGATCGCGCAACCAAGCGATCATAAACTAAAAACAATAGGGGATCCTTGCGCTCGACTAAGCTGCGGGATACGATTGAAGGAAAACAATAATTGATCGTCTCGTGAGGATCCGCCCGCGTCTTGCGGATTACCTCGGCAGCCCGCTGTATCCTTACTAGGATCGCAGCACCGATAAACAGTCCTCCTTGTTGTCATATTTATAAAATAGAGAGTCACGGATTTATTGGTAAATCAAAAATCGGTACTTGATTCGAGCTCCATAGTAAGCATTATTTACATGAAAGTAATTCAACAGTAATGTTGGGCTAGATCAGATTGTATAGTAATACTAACAGTTTGGTAAGCCGGGGTAGATTAAGGAGCATTATTGTGTCCGTGGAGCATTGTCAGAGCTCCGCTGTCTCATGATTTACAGAGGTTTGCGGCCTGGCTCATGCAGTACAACCATTTTGGTTTAGTTACGATTTCATGATTTTAGTTAAACGCCAACTCGTATATACTTATGTCGGATTTCATCTACCGAGTTACCGGGCTGTTAAACGCCCGTCTAATTGGTAATAACAGCATAAAAGCCGATTAAGATTTTTAGTTCTGTGAAATTGATCGGGGAAATCCGATGAATTGAGTAATATAGAGATTTTATAAAAGCAATATAAATTATACAGTTACCAAGATATCATGAGCAGCCAGGAGATTAATGACAAATGAACAATCCAACGACCCGTCGCGGTACTACTAAGTAATAAGTTGTTCCCTCACATCTATGATCCGATTATCTCCATCAAGTTTGCATTAAGCAAGATTTAGGGTCTGCCATTGCCTTAGTTTCATGTCACTCTAGTCTTATCCCGATGGCATAAAGTTGAAATCTGGCTACGTGGGATTTAGTAAGTGCTGAGCGAGCTCCCATCACAGTGGAGCAGATTAGTCAGAACTAATGCGTGCGAAGGCGATGTGGCGCCGTTGATAGTCGAATATAAATGTACCCACCAAGTCCAATAACCACAATAAACCTTACGACGTCGTAATAAGGTGTATTGTAACAGCGAAGCGGTGATAAATGAACCTCACTGCCGATCCGTCATCGTCCCGAGTCCTGAATACTGTGATATATTCCTAATTAACAACATACTAAAAGAGATATCATTACCGCCACGTTCGCGTTCGTGCATTATAGCGTCAGAAAGTTAGAGAGTTGTTTTAATTGGAATAGTATGGAGGAGGAATAATATAAAAGCAAATCTAATCTGAACTCGATGCGAATCGAACTGCAACCGGCGTGGAACTAGCGTCAACGCAAAAATGCAATTTTAAATTACATTCCTACGGTAGGTAACTTTTATTTACGGACGCGTTCGTTGCTACTAGGTAGAACAGAATTCCGGATGCTAGAGACACAGTACGGATACAGTACGTTAAGTAAGAACTTACTTTACTCTACAATAGGAAATATGATTTGCCAGCGTGTCATGACAAGCATGTTTTAACACCCAAAAGAAATTGGAGGTGTTATTTGAAAACAGCCAAAGTTCAACATTATCATAGATTGTCAAGACTTGCGACTCAGACCCTAGGACATCTGGCCCCTATTTTAAAAAGTTGACAATGGTTAGAAACTATTCGGTGTACATTGCGTAGTTTATATTAAACCCAGTGACAAGGAGTCTGGAGAACTTTGCAATTTACCCTGTCACCTGGCCTACCCGTGGGGGAATTACATGGCGAGTAAATTGCGCATTACCCACGCTGATATCGCTATATGTAATTGCACAGGGACCGATCTGCACTGACCCGTGAAAGTCAATTTGCCTGCGAGATTTCAGTCTAGACAGTTACAATATAATCCAGATTAAACACGTTTCTAACGTTTCATCCCTATATTTAATATGACAAATTGCTGAAAGAATTACGACGCCCAGACAAGGCTTATATTTCACTTTGTCTTAAACTATATCGTTAACAAATTGTTTGAAAGTTAAGGCAATCGTATCCTAAAAGAATATGGTTTCGAAAACAATATAAGTTAATACAAAGTGGAATACAGGACTAGGACGACATAAGCTTGCGACGTGAACGAACAAAGGAGCAACGTCTGCAAACCTCAGGCGAGACGTATACATGGATTAATAAGTTTTTTTCTGAGCGACGACATGAATAAGATAAAAATATGAGACAGAAATATTATTCAGAAGAAACATTGTCCTAAATAAACGGACGGCGAGTTGCGGGGAGAGTGCGCCGAATATTTATGTCGGTGTCGGGGTAAACAGCGACGCAGACTGTGAATTATATCCTGTTATTCGTTGAGGCCCTGGTGTTTATTAATTTGCAAACATATCATTACCAAAACAAATCGCATAAACTAATTGATTCATATTGTAATTAATGTCATGCTGATTTAGTTGTTTACCCATATTGCACAGCTATTTTAGCAGTAGTATTAACCAATTTAATTAATGTTATTGACTAGGAACGCATAAGTGACCTATCAAAAAGGCGTGGTTTGATTTACAATTCCGTCAGCGAGGTTGCCAATCCGCGTCCCCCGGGCGCCGACCCAGATCCAACGAAACGCATAATTAAAGGCAGGAAGTCTAAAAATCCCACACAAAGAACTGAATGCGAGCTTGTGCAGTTTAAAAACTGACAAATGGCGAACGGTAGTGCGACGTTTCAGGCATAGGTGGACATACATATATGTATGCCTTACAGGGGATTCCGAATTGGTTAACGAATTAGTTATTTGATTCAGGCGATTTTGCAGCAAAATCTTTGATCTGATTTAACTCTTATTGTTCCATATATTATGGTATAACAAGACAAACAATAGAGTTATCTATGTGGTAGGTGCTCCTTAGTAACAGAAACCGTCTCAAGAAAATATTCTAAGTTAAATTATTACAGATAGCACCATTAATTAGCAAAGTAAGACAAAGTTATGAGACAGAACTTAATTCATCGCACTAGGAGTCCATACATAAGTAATGGTTTCGTGATAAAAGATTCCTTGTCCATTAGAAGCGCCCGACTTGCCCTGAATAAGTTAACACATACTCATTAGTTTCGCATTCAAGTACCTACATATATAATCGTAACTAGTATTCATAACATAACCCAACACACAATGGACGAATTCAACTAACTTAATATTTTGAGATCCAGCGCCGCATCTTGAGGCGTCGCAAAACGCAACCGACGACTAAAAGGAATTGGAAAGTTTCATTGTTTAACGTTAAAGCTTGCTTGAGCTTCAAGTTGTACCGCTTTCACATTTCCACGAGCCGTAAGCCCCCATAACTCCTGCTAAATTAAATGTGGAATCTATTTCTTAAGTCTTGTTACTTTTGGCCGCACGGAATTTTCCGACATAAACGTGATATTAATATGTTGACAAAGCAATATTTTAGATTGATATTGCTACATTTTGAAGAATATTTTTTGGGGATACGCTTTTTACAAGCGATATCAGTTATGGCCGGTTGCCAAATGCTACAAATGGCAGTAGGGAGGCCTGTGTAAACTTTACAGCCACGATTGGCGAACCCAAACGAATTTGGTAAGCCAGCACATATCTAAATTATCGCAGTTGTAAATTGTTGGGATCCAGTTAAGCTATAGGTAACCCATATTATGTGGATGAAGCATTTGTATAGCTTAAGCGTGAGTTTGTATGAGAGAGCACAATCAATAAATCCTGGGACTACGATAACGGAATCGTTGCTGAAACTTGGCGACACGCTCGGTCTGGTTTAATCTCTTACCCAAGTATGTTACCCTGGTACATACTTATTATGACACTGTAAAGAAACTTTGTAGTATTTCATTAAATTAATTGCTAAAACATATAGGAGAATTAAGTTAGAAAATACATAAATAACTAATTTTTTATTTTTATTTCATTAAATTAAATTCAAAGTAACGACTGGATGTTTGTTTTCGTAATGTGTACTAAATATCGGTATCACATAAGGTACGCAAAGCACGTTATTGAACGCAAGCAAACATATATGAAAGGCAGCAAGGTCAATATCAATACGCCTGGAGCCAATGATATTATTGCTTTACCGCTCTATGAAAACTAGCAGCAATGCCAACTCGAAATATTGTAAAGTCTCACTAATTAATACCAAATGTGCTTAAAAATACCGATGCAAAATATATCGATATCGTGTTTCATGAAATTCCATCGCATTAAATGAAATATCTGGTCTTTAAACAATAATCCTTTTGCGTCTATTATTCATTCACATCGTGAAATACGTAGAGACGGATTAAAAAAAGTTGTTTTTTTTTAATTCCCTTTTTTATATAGAATAACAAATATATTAAATATAGTTAAGCTTAATCCGTGGATTGATCTGATGCGACAAAATGACTAATAGTTTGCAATACGTAACTCAGATTAATTTTAATTACAGTTGTCGGTCATTGACCGTGGAAAGTCAATTACGTCAGTTAATGTCATTATCTAGTTAGCGCTAATGCCTATGCCATCCTGTAAGCCTGGTGCAGTATTGTGCTACGGTAACGGGCGGTAATGCGCTACATTTATTTGCGTCCGTCCAAATTAAAAGGGACTTTATGGCGACTGGCATTTACGCTATTTTCATCATTGTTGCTTTGTATTCGTGTGATTGTAAGGGCAAGAACAGCATAACCGGCAGTCGCCGTAAGGTCCATTTAGTTTTGGGCAACGTTTTGGCCGTTCCAGCCGGTGGTAAGCCGACGAGGATGAACGCTGCATGTGTGGAACACGGATTAACTCCGCGGCTAACGCTACGTATTTATGAAATCCTAGTCACGGTAGGTATGACCAGGGACTCAGCGAGCGCGCGGAGCTCTCGGGTCAGCTTGCGCTGTTTACTGTAAATACCCGGCTTCGCTTAGCCGCCACTTGTCTCGAGAGTTTGTGAGATCGGGTGTCGATTTTCCGAGGTCTAAGTTCTACGAAAACTACGTAGTGTGCACAACATTACTTTAACCGTATGCGTGTAAACATTTATAAAACAGTAGTAGCTATTTCTGCCTGTGAGCTAAGTGGTTTGAAGTAAATACATGATTTAACTTAACATTGTAGATTGTTTGGAACCAGTTCAAATCTTGCAAGTCAAATTAAAATTTTGGACAGAAAGTTGTTTTAACACTTTTTTATTTTATTTCATTTAATTAGCATCTGTTCGACCGTAAGGCCAGCCAGTTTGGAGCAGACCCTTAGAGGTTCTGAACTCCTGGTAATAGGATGACTAACACCATCATCTGATTGTCGAATTGGAACAGCTGCTCGACAAACTGGATTCCTTCAAGGGGACTTGACCTCTGTATTCATATTTTTGTGTTCAGTTATGATCAGTGAGTAACTCTAAATCGTCATATTGACTGAAAAAATTGCAATACATTTATGATGTACATAATTATCAAACAAAACTTATTGGCAATCAGCCGCTCCGCTCTCTCTTTTGCCCGAAACCAATCATACACTGGATGTTTAATAAGTGCGGCGCAAACAGACTCTTTGATGTCGCCTAACGTTGTCATTTGGTGATTAGTAGACCCTTATCGGAGTCCCTTAGATGTTCGCGGGTGGAAGGGCCTTAGGCAGGATCCCTGATCGCTACCACCACCGTTCCCGATAACCTGCCGCCTTTAAGGGCCCTTTCCAACGGCAACATCCCGTTTTTTGGCAGGTGCAGTTTTTTGCAGGATCCCGTTTAGTAGTGTACGTGTTTTAATACTAGCAGTCACACGCGCATCCTATTTACCGGATACTGTAACCAGGATGCTCAGTAAGTAAATGAAAAATGCTGCAGTTTAAATTGAAACTACTGAAGACGATGTTAGTACTAGGAGCACAGAACTATCGAGTTGTTAGTTGTAGTTATCTCGGGAACAGAGTTAGTGGCTCCAGAAGGTAATCAGCGACGAACTACGCCGCAACTAGCTGTTTTCTTACCAAATAAGTAATAGTTAGTTCCGAAACTAATAAATTAACATATTCATGGCGCTAAAGCAATGTTATGAATGTAATTTGGTTTCTAAGACGAAACTCGCTTAAAAATACTTTGCGAAAATAGAGTACGTCGTATGATTAGGACCACATAAACCAGAAGATATTTATCTGTGCTGCGCGCTACTGATTTTCTAATGAGAATATATTTCGTTCTAAAACAAGGATATTAATAAAAAAGAAATACATATTAGTAGAGCTTCAACATAATAAGGAAAAAGTAGACGACAATGGACTTCCTCGCTTCACGACACGGCTAATAGGAAATAATACTTCCAAAGGGACCAATTTTCCCCAGCACAAATGCAAATTGCGAATATTTGCTAAACGTCACCAAAATGTTGATTTATAAAACTCGTAGTATGACAAACGCGACCAAATATTTGGTGGGGAAAAAACCGCCTTCCCTAATATTCATATATCATTCGAAACGGCTTTATTTTAAGCCAAGTATAATTACATTTCTGTGAATACCTAAAACGCATTATTTAACAGTACACCTACCTACATATGCAGAATATACAACATGACCTGCGACGGATTAGTGATTCAAAGGACGGACAGACAGATGTTAATCAACTTGGTAACTAGGAGTGCAGCAAAGAGAAGAGCTGTTACTTCTCGGAATACATCGTTCTGAATACAATGTTCGTGGTCTTAGAATTTACTGCCGGCGATATACCTTGCAGTACCTTGAACACGTATAAGCATTTGTACAGCATGTGTATGTTTAAAACGAAACATGCAGCACTTTTAGTGTGAAAGCTTTAGTCAACATTACAGAAAGCTTTAGACAACATTACACGATGTAACAATTTTTTTATAGCAAAGTCGGCCGCATCGTTGAATAAGTTACTTTTAAAAAATCGTTTTAGGGAAAAAAAATTGTTGCCGTCTGTAGGTACTTTTTTTGCATTGTTTATCTGAATAAAACTAACGAGTCCCAGCACGGTGAGTCTACATTAAGTATAGCGGAGATCCTGTCACCACCTTCCTACTCCATTATTACATCCTCTTAGATACCATAACGTTGCATTGTCATGCAGTTTACATATTAATTGAACATGAAAATTTCAGCCCAATCCATTAACAAGAACAGTGCCTCTATTCTCGGCGGTAAAATCCAAATCGTATTTAACCTGTTATGGTTTTGTTTTTAACTCGGCCGCCATTATCGTCAAGTAAATAAGAGCTATCAAAACGTTGACAATACGATAACAGGTCAAATTGACTTGCAACATCCGACTCAAACACGAAAATGCAAAAAAAAAATTGCTAATAAATAATAATTATCGAAGAGATGAGAAAAACGATATACGCCTTTACTGTCAAGTGAAGCTACGTTAACAATATGATAGCAATATTGTTACTTGACAGTTAGAAGCTCGTGGAGCTAACTCCACAAAAGTAAATATTTTTTATTTATTTATTATTTATTGCACAAAAGAATATACTAAACACACAAAAGGCGAACTTAATTCCGTACAGCATTCTCTACCAAGCGATGCAACATTCGTCCGATATCCATGGACTTGCTTCTCTAATAAGTTCATAATGATTGTCTAGAACTCGACACTGGTGAAATACAATTAATTTAAAAAAAAAACACCGTTGAACAGAGGCCTAGGGCGTTTGCTATCAATCGGCTGCCGGTCCCATGGTCAGGAGATAAATCGTTTTTCCGGGAGCACCGGCACCGCAGCACTGCCACCGCAGGGGTTTTTGAAACCCCTTTGTATTCAATCACGATTATTGTTTCGTTACTTTGGCAGGTCTTAGCTACTTAAGCCGAGTACTCACTAGCGAGCCGTAACAGTAACTGTTGAGCGTAACATAGGTTAGAGTCGGTCAGGAACTAGTAAATTCTCGTCACGGACCGAAAGGAACTAGTTCTTCGTAAACGATCTTTCCTCGGTCCTCTAGGTCAGTAGCAATTGTTGAACGTATGAGCGAAACAGAGTGAACGAGTAAAGAGCACATGGCACGGCACTCGATGTGAACGAGACAAATAGTACCTGTTTCAAAGCGTGTCCTGCTCAGATCTCAAAATTTTCTCCGGAGCTAAAGGACCTAAAGGAACTAGTTCCTTTGACCGATCGAATGAGATCGGAGCGCTCCCTTTAAAGACCGAGCGGGCGCAACTCTAGCCTATCATCGTGATGTTTACGCAGCTCGCGAGCCTGTTCTCCACTAGGAGCTCGTTACTGTAACTGCTACGGTTACAGTTACAGCTTACTAGTGAGTGCCCAGGTTTAAACACAGCAAGGTTTTGATTAAAGTTAATTACTGCTACGTCGATACCTGCACTTGTGATATATACTGTCTCTACTTCGCCTCTAATGATATCGTATTGCGTTTAAGCCAGACTTGCATTTGACACTATCTGACAGAGAAATTTTTGCACTGTCCTTTTCTTTCCTAAGACATAATTTTATCTGTGGGCTAAGTAAGCTTTGTGTCAAAAATTCAATTTTTTTGTGTCTAATTAAATAAATATGTAAATTAATTTAGGTATTTAAAAAAAATACAATTTTAACACGAGGGCGCAAAACGGAGATAGACGAATAATTTAGCACATCATTTGGAATGTTAAATAGAGTTGTTATTGTAGAAAGGTTAGTAGTTTTCAGTCCCGTTAATGGATTCTGTTTATTACCGGCCCCTAAGGTTGCCCGGGGGGTGATTTTCCGCCGTTATTGCTTTTCTCAAGTAAGCATTTACATCTGATCAGATTAATCTTTAAAACACTCTTTTTCGAGAGAATTTTGAATCAAATCAAGGTACACAGAGAAATTTGTGCTGGCTTGGTACTTATAGTGACAATATTTAAATTTGCTTAAATAAGTAATTCGTTTCTTACGTTGATTGACAACACTTTAATACTGCGAAGTAATTGAAATTTGAGTTTGGTCAGAGCCCTTAATTCATCAAGAGTTTCTCGTATAATACGGCTATAGAATGGACATAGCCATTTTTAAATCCATTCCTGATAAAATTAAGAAACCAAACAAAAAAATAGTAGATGGCAAAAACTGCCAGTCGTTACCACGACTTCACCTGAGCGAAAATGTGATAATTTCAGATTTAACTGAAACCTCGACTAATAGAGTTCGCAGTTTGCTTTAAGTTTCGAGACGTACCTTAGCAAATAACAACAACATGTTAGCTGAAACTCAAACAGCGCTGGTGCGGAACTGTAGATTAACCCAAATTTGTGTTTCTGACTAATAACAGAGCTTAGGCACTAACAACACAACGTTGTTTGCGGAGGAGCCTGCACTACCTAAGCATATCTGTTTTCCTAGTATTACGAAGTATTCAATCGGAAAGCCAATACTGACTATGTGCGTTCCCAATAATCTGCAAATAATTAGATTACTTCGGGCTAAAATGTGCTATTTTCCAAATACAAAATGTGTATTTCTTTAACCCGAAGTATCAAATCTATCCACAGTTTAAACACAGGCAACGGACATAAACAAACAAAACTATGTTAATTGACAAACCCACAGAGATTGACCAACCGTGTCTCATTAGCGAATACAACGCCTCTGATACATGGCTCCCTGGTATCACGTTTGCAATAAATTACGCAACGATACAATTCCACGCAAAACATACAAAGCGATCCTCAGCTATACCTACAAATAACGATATTACGTTACAGATATATCGAAATTAACGTATGCGACGAACGAGTTTCTGCCCGAATTTGTTCAATTAACTGGAGGAGGGAGACAATAGGAGGAGGGGTGTCGCACGACAATGTTTCATACTCTCACAGATCAATCCATCTGGTGCAGAGCAACGCGATCCGTCGCAGCGACAATGTCGGCTTGATGACATCATTCAATCGAATCCAAAATAAATTAAAACCTATTAAATAAATTCCCATGCTTTTTTCGATAAACCCAAATGAAAATCTATACGAGGAGAATCAATTACGCAACACAAACTAGCATAAAATTCGAAGTGTCGAATGAAATAAATTTGATTTGTACGAATTTAATATGATTTTTATCGAAAAACGGGTGATAAAAACGGTAGAAAGTATACTGGAGTAACATCAACAACTAGACATCTTTAGCAAATATCTCGCGTGATAAATGCTGAAGGGAAAGAATCCATTAGCGGAGTACAAACGTAGTCGAAACAAAGATAAAGATTTGTTGATTGCGTCTGCAGAGAAGTGCCTCGGCTCAGTTTGGGCCCTGGAACGTGGCAGAAATTTACAAACAGTATGATACCATGTAAACCTAACTGCGTCGGCTTAGTGCACCTCGGTGACGTCATCAGCGATCCGCACAAACATGCCGACTACACGATCTCAAACCCCGCTCTCGCTCAATACAAACAAATTGGAAAATCAGTGTAGAGGAAATTAGCGAACGGTTTATTACTCGTTCATGTAATCTTGCATATTTTGTAACAATTTCAATTTAAATTACATTGTTTTTTTTTTAATCTCACCATGAATTTAGACCGTTTTATAATCATCGTTCAAAAACTTCTCAATCCAAATGACAAGGACATCATAACATCTATAGAGATGATCACCGGGTCTACAATAACACACGTGAAAACAGAAGATCACCACTGATGCGACCGGCACGTGGGTTCTGTCGTCCTGGTATCGCGGAGACCGCGGCGAACGAGCGCGCGCCGGGGCAGGCCGCCGATCACTGAAGCGCCCGGGCGCCCCGCCCGCGCCGCCCTCCCTCGCAACCCAAACTCTCAATTATTTTATTGGGAAAGCTAATGAGACGTGAACCATCCACCGGATCGTTGTCTGCCATCCCCATGGTTACCTCAGTAAAACAGTGCAGATCGGTGTCCCACGCTGATTCGATATTCATGTGAATTTGACACGGCCGGGTAGGCGACGTCTGTTCGTTAGTGGCTGTTTACCGGCGGTTACATTACAATAAACAACGGGTGGCTGCGTCGATCGACGGCTTGTACAAATGGTTGCCGTTTAGACGAGAGCGTTATCGCCGCGTGCAGTCGAGTTTTCTCGTAGCTTGTAGAGTTCGAATGATGCGTAGCACCGCTACGGCGCAGCGTCTACGTTCGTAGCAAAAGTCAGAAAATCTATAACTACTATTTCTTTAACTCTGATATGACATCATGTTAAGATCTTTGAATGTTTATGTCAATACATTCCGTATGCTTGAAATACAGCAGTGACAATTTTGCATCCATGACCATACCTTATATGAATCTTAATTGATTTAATTGCATTCCATATTTTGTCTAGCTTGAGAATTGACAGATCTAAGTAAAAATACACCCGGTTATAAAACCCATTCTATCTCCGGGTTTAATATCCTGATGAATAAGTGTCTGCGATAAAATGGTTTATTTTATGTCCTAGTTGTATAAGCAATGCAATGCGCAGGGTTCACGTTGTAACGATGCATATTGTATAAAATATTAAATCACTACGTGAGTGCAATAATAGTTATTTATGTAACTGGTACATAATGAGGCCTCTTAAGGTACGAGAGCCGAGGTTAGAGCGCGAGCTTGCGAGCGCTCTAATTATAGGCACGAGTACCTTAAGAGCTAATTATGAACCGTTGCATACATAACTTTTTCTACAAGCTTAAAATGATAATGATAAAAATAAACAATCGCTAACTTTTCTCGTATACTTTACTCGATTTTTCTGCTAACAAATTACTTGTCATCAAAGACATTTTCACTATTCCGATGCGCGATAATAGTTTGTGAATTTTATTGATAAATGTAAACAAATTTCATGCGAATTTTAATAGATACTAAAAACAGTTCTATCAAATTATCATAAACAAGTTGGAATGCCAAACGAAACGCCATTTTGTTGATATCCATATTGAACGTAACCATGGTAACCAAATAACAAATCGATGGATATTAACCATCTATTTTTAGTAATTGAATAAAAATGTTATTTTAAACACATATTTAGTCTCATAATTAATTTTATTTTTAATATACGTAATTTTAATTGGTGTTAAAATGTTTTTAACGGTTTATATACAAATTATTAGGATGTCAAGTGTTAACTAAACGCCAAGACTGATATCCGGAATGACCGTTACCATGGTAATAACAATGCTATAATAAATTATAGCACTGTTAATACCATGGCAACGCTAATTATAGAATTGTTTTTACTCTTCGGTTACGCTAGGTGGTATTCTGACACCATTAACGATATCAATATTAGCGGTTTATAGTACGCGAGTAGAAAAAAACATTTAGAATTTGAATTGGAATAGGAAATAGTAGCCACTCATTTTGACTTCAGGTACTAGGAGGCTATAAGCCCACAGAGCAACAAGCTATCCCCTCGGAGGCTAATCAACGAGCTCATTAATACTTAAGGCGAGCTTGACGCATGCGCTGTTCTGCGCTACACCATTACCCTCGAGACGCGAGACTGTAGGGATTAGCAAATCGTTTGACCACATCCTAGACTACTTTGTATCTTAGGTCTTTATTTGATTAAAGGCGGAAAACTATTGAATAAAAAAAAAGAAATAAAGAAATCTACCCGTTACTTTATTAAGTGAGGAAAATTATCGCTGTTTGAGCAGTAAGACATTCTTAACACAATAAAATATCATAATGATAACCTAGGTCCGAAGCTCTGGGCTTGTACTATCGGTACTAGACAACGATATACATGGTAGGTATCCTGACTTTTTACCAAATCATCATTTGACAAATAATGTCATTTACAAACTTTCATTTCGCAAAAATGTAATTGTGCTTAAACTTACATACATACATACATACATACTATATGTACATATTATATAGGCTACATGGGCTTGTTAAATAAGTTAGGTTAAGTTAGACTTTTGACCATAAAAAATATAAAATTATGTGGTGGGAAATAAATGTCAAATGATGATTTGGTAAAACAATACTGAACCGACATACATACTTGGATAGAGTAATACATACTAACATACAAAGAAAACATCCAAGACTCAGAAACAAAAGGTATTGGCAAATACTCGCGCTCATCACACAAGTATTAGCACATACCGGAATCAAACCCAGGACCGCTAGCTTAGTAGGGAGGGTCACTCACTACCCTTTATCCCTTGTTCCTTGGAGGTAACCGTGGACAGATAACTGTTTATCTGTGAGTATCTTTAACTATGCACAGTATTAGTGATCGTAATTAATAAAAACCCCTTAGCAAACAACAAGGGCATATATGATTACTTTGAACGCCAAGAACAACTAAAGGTGTCGTGTACTGTCGTGCCTACCCCGACATCGACGCTTATAGTTGTCACAGATACAGTGCCAAATAGACAAAAGCATTTGTCACGTAAGATTAAAAGTAGCTGTGGTTTCAGCTGCCATTGGCATGTGAGGACGACTTTTTTATCACGTCAATGGCGGCGAAAAGGTTAAATTAGTAGAACATGAGATTATATGCTATACTAGCTTCTGCCCCCGACTGCGTCCGCGTACGAGTATATGTTATTCGGCCACCCCATGTCGCGAGGAATCTCGTTTATCGTTATTCCTTCGAGAACTCTTAAATTTTCCGGTATGGAAAGAAGCCTATACGTTAATCCAATCCATAAGCTATCTCCATTCCAAATTTTATCTGAATGCGTCCAGCTATTGCAGCGTAAAGAAGTAACCAAATAACACACACACAAACACAAACTTTTGCATTTATAACATATATAAATATGTATGTTTGTATGTATATCTTGCGATCATACTTACTAATATTAAGTATACATTCTAGAATGATTTTGTAAATGTCTGTCTACCTGTTTGTATCTTAATAGATTTCGAAGCAATTCGATATAAAGATAGTTTGATCCCCGAAAAGGGACCAAGAATACTTTTCTTTTACACATTTTAATATTTCTCCATTCTCCACATCATTTAACAAACTTTTCCATTGAATACACCCTTACTAATCCACTTGTGTTTGGGCGCGTGGTTTTTAATGGTGGAATTCACATCGGAGAGCAGTGGGTTCACTTCCAGTTCAGATAATCGGGTCCCGGAAGTTTCAAGCGTCTTATCTAAGGGTCCAGGTTTGAGTTGAGTGGAAATGCCAAATTTAAAAAGGAATAAATAAATATTAAGGGACAATCTCAGACATATTGACGTAGTCTCAAATAAGTCCTATATAACACATATAGGTTATATTTGAAGGAATAACGAAAGGTCAAGTTGGCGATTGTGGTAGCAGCGTTTGCATCTTGCTTGCCTAGCCCTACCCATATTCTGCCCTTGTAAATAAAAAGGACGAATGCGCAATTTGATAGTCAAAGCAAATTTAACCCCCCATGTTAAGAAATAAGGTCACTAATAAATACGCGAGTCTATGAGACATAAGCTTTTTTTCCTAAGAAGTATTAACAACGTTAGATAGCTCTTATTTACGTGATAGTAATGGAGGCCGAGTCGCAATCAATACAAAAGCAACAGGAGAAAAGTCAATATAGAATAAGGCCCCTGGTCTACTTTTCTTATACATTTATTAAGAAATGAACAACTTAAAAACTATCAAAAAAACCTTAGTATATAAATAGCTCGTAGTTCACATAGGTAAATAAACATCAAGGCAATATAAATACAAAAATCATGACGAAGTTCCCGTAATTAGTAGAATCAGAATCAGAATCTTTATTTGTTAAACATACAGTGATGGTGATTTGTTTTACAGGTTGCGTTCGCTATGTCTTAGTTACCCGCAACCTAAGGACAGGTGTATTACCTAACTCAATTAAAGGGTGTCATGCCTATTATCAGTCACCAGGCAGCCGCCGTGCACCGTCGCATCTATGCAATCCTAGTATAGTTGCCATCAAATATATTGGATTAGCTTTTATTAAAGCGTGATCTGCAGAGCCCTGGGGCTCGTTTCGTCGACAAATCAACCAAAAAAAACAGTATTTTTATTATTATTTGTAATTTAGAGGCAGGTTTTGCTAATTATGGTGCTCTGTGAATCATTTAGTATTTAAAAGGATTCCAACGCTAAAAAACTTTGAAAACCTTTTGTATTAAAGCATAGGAGGAGCAAAGCAGTCTAAGGACGCTCTAGCGCCTTAATAGAGTTAATTTTGATATTGTTTAACATGCATGGCGAATGTAAAATACTAAAATCAGCGTTTAAAGCATTAATACGTCGGACAGTTCTCAAAGTAATAGCAATAAACAACTTCTAATGCGCACGGATTCAAAATCAAATCATTTACTTTAATGACGTTAAATAAGGCATACGTAACGTTAATCGCGACATAAATCGAAAACAATTTAAAACCCAATGTTACCCAAACAAACGAAAGCCGACATGACAACTCAATAAATGCGTCAGTATTCACGCAACGTTTGTTTTAGAGCATAACAGCGTGGGATCAAAAGGGGAACAAAAAGGGAACAGAAAGGGAAAAAGAATAAATCCGCGGTCAAACGGGAAATTTGGACACGGCGGCCGCGGAGGACAATTTCATGCCGCCCGGTCAAAGAGACTCGAGTGTATGCCGGCGCTTGGATTCAGCTCTGAATCCTGCTTAGTGTTTAATTAATGCGTTGCTAAGTTTAATTGACGTACCTACTATTTATTGTTAACCGAAAAAAAAGGATGAGGTTCGGTTGTATTTTATTGGATGTAAGTGGAACTCCGTCATTTATAAACCGATTTATTTTTGGGTAAGCTTCCAGATGGGTCAATTGTTTATCGAAATGTAGTTCTGATGATAAATTCTATGGGGAATTGAGGGAACTACTCAAACATTATATCTAATACGCATACACATAGTGATTTTTGTATTTTTAGTAACAGGTCAAGCATTTGTATTCAAAAAGTATCATTTGGTAAAGTGAAACTGATGAAGAAGACCACAGATGGCCACTGGAAATCCTCAATAATACGTATTTCAAATTTAGATAGCTACGAAAAACAAAAAAAAATAACATAAAAGAACAGTCTTCAAAACCTTCTTGTGAAGCTTATTTAACATTTAAAAATACTTAATTTCCATACAAGTGTGTAATCTATATATATAAAAGGCTAAACTGACTGACTGACATATCAACGCACAGCCGAAACTACTGTACCTAGAAACTTGAAATTTGGTACATGGGTTCCTTTCATGATGTAAGTGAGCACTAAGAAAGGATTTTCCGAAAATCGACCCCCAACGGGAAGAAATGGGGGGAGTAGCGGGAAACTAATTCTACGCGTACGAAGTCGCGGGCGTCCTCTAGTCTATACATATATACAAAAGGCTAAACTGACTGACTGATGTATCAACGCACAGCCGAAACTACTGTACCTAGAAACTTGAAATTTGGTACAGGGGTTCCTTTCATGATGTAAGTGAGCACTAAGAAAGGATTTTCCGAAAATCGACCCCCAACGGGAAAAAATGGGGGGAGTAGCGGGAAACTAATTCTACGCGTACGAAGTCAAACTTGACCAGTTATTGATCATTTGTTTCGTCTTCAAGGTCAATCCATAACCGATCGCCGTTTTTGGTACAAAGACAGTTTATGCTTTAGAGACGGAGTTAAGGTGCTTAGAATCGAACAGTTACCGATGAAATAGCGATAAACTTCTGCGCGGAAGCATGTATATAAATAAAGCCGCAACTGACATTCAATTTCACACTAGCAAGCTTACAAACACTTCGTTTTAGGAATGCTCTCCAACTGCGCGATAGAACTGCCATAGGTAATAGATATCTTCCCTAAACGATGGCTCATGCATAAATTTACATTATAGCGCTTGAAAGGCGATAAAAATTAGCTACAAAATGACATAAATGTTGTCTATTTGTTTGTAAGCAGGCTACAATTAGGATTTTCTCGTAAATGTGTGTCTTGATCGTAGGATCGCTTTCACAAAAGGGCTACTGAAGCATCTACGGCATGCTTTGGCATCAAATTCTTCCGTAATAGTTTCTTAAAGCTAGGTTTTATAAAGATCCGTTAGATCAAATTTCGGTCAGGAATGTCAAAACTTGTATGAAGTTACTAAAATTTGATCTGACATATTTACTAACGGACCTTTAAAAAACCGGGACTTACTGCCGCACTCAGAGACGTAAATTAAATTTAATGCTTGTTAAGTAAAGTGTTGTCTTGTTCTATTGCTGCAGTAAAGAAAGTGATAGCAGCAACTTTAATCAAGCATTAGATTAAATTGACGTCTCTGAGTGCGGCAGTAAGCTAGTACAAATTGCCAAGTTGATTTAATGAAGAATATAACCGATGCCGTTAGATTTAGCTAAATCTGTAAATTCAACAAAAACCCTCACCCAAGGCAAACGATATGTTGGGTTCTGCAAAATCTCATATCGGCGAAAAGATTCAAGTAAACTTACAAGCATTTTAGCAATACGATAACAATTCTGGTAGTCGTGTACCAGGGAGCCAGGACTAAGGGAGGGTCGTTCCGATTTCGTGCGGAATTTATATTCGGCCCACGTAGAGCTAGTGATTGCCGATACCTGCGTTTGGGAGTACTACCGTACAGCCTATGCTGTCCTAATAACGTCGATTTATAAAGTACTTTGTTTACTTACAAGAATTTAGTTACAGCAGGGTTTTAAAAACGTTCCTTATTATTTCGAGGAGATTCTGTTGCCTCTTCCGACTTTGCAATCAAATGAGCTCTTGCATTGTCACTAAGTGATTCATTGTCACTAGGTATTCCAAATTGTAGTCCATTCTAATAAGGGAACTGACTCAACATTTACTTGCAAGGTTTAAAATGGGCCTCTATTCTAGGCGGTAAAAACCATATTGTCTTTGACATGTTATCGTATTTTCAACGTTTTGTTAGCTCTTAATTACTTCACAGTAATGTGAGTCGAGTTAAAAACAATACCATACCATGTCAAAGACGATATGGTTTTTACCATCTTGAATAGCGGCCCTGGCCAACATAGACTTTCACAGGTAAAATTTCAAGGTAAAAATAAGGTATTTTGTGTGCCCACCCCTCGCGCAGGCGCAAAGAAAATCAAGATAATTTGGCTTTTGCTGGATTAATCCTCGGAGAATGGCACGCGGCGGAAATAACTAAACATCTCTGCCGGATTAGCAGCCTCCCGTTTGAGTTTATCACGAAAAACAACTATACATACATACGTGAATATAATTCACTAGAGGACGCCCGCGACTTCATACGCGTAGAATTAGTTTCCCGCTACTCCCCCATTTCTTCCCGTTGGGGGTCGATTTTCGGAAAATCCTTTCTTAGTTCTCACTTACATCATAAAAGGAACCCCTGTATCAAATTTCAAGTTTCTAGGTACAGTAGTCTCGGCTGTGCGTCAGTCAGTCAGGTTTGCCTTCTATATATATATATATAGATTAGGTCCTGCCCGCGACTTCGTCCTCCTAGATTTAGATTACTGTTATTTCCTCGGGAACTTTAAAATTTTCTGGGTTAAAATCTATCCTATGTCCTATTCCAGGATCTAACTTATAAGTGTGCTGAGTTTCATACCGATTCGTTCAGTGGTTGAAGCGTGATTGACTAACAAACATCCAATCCAAACATCCAAACTTTCTCATCTTTACTAATATTAAAAATGCGAAAGTTTGTATCTATGTTTGTTTGTTACTCTTTCAAGCTGCAACGGCTGGACGGATTTGGATGAAATTTGAAATGGAGATCGCTTATACCTTGGATTATTTACATGGGCTACATTTCATCCCGGCAAATTTAAAAGTTCCCGAGGGAATAACGATATTCGAAATCTACGTGGACGAAGTTGCGGGCAGAAACTAGTTTATTAGTAAGAAGTAAGATACGCCTGGTTTACCATGACATACTAAAGCAGTTTAGGTCAGGTTAAGAGTTTGACGATTGATTGATGGTTATATTGACTCACAATACTGATCATTACAAAGTTATTAGTTTATTTTATGAACGTCTACGTAAGTCGATAATAATGAGGATCATTAAGGATCTGATTGGGTAAAATGAGAGGGCTCTTTAACTAAGTCGAAAGTACGGTTTTTAGGGGTCCGTAGCCAACGGGCAAGCAACGGGACCCTGTTACTAGGCCTACGCTGTCCGTCCGTCCGTCCCCATCTCTCTGTCTATAATACGGGTTTTTTTTCGGATTTACTAACGATTAAAAAAAAAGTTGCGACAAAAGTGGTCTCCATAGGTACCAAGAAACGTTATTTTTCAACGTATTTTTATCGTAAAGCAAAACACACAAACGTCAAATTTGGTGTGATTACAGTACAATCCTTACAGAACAACATTAAACACTAAAAATCAGTCAAATGTAAGTTGGACTCGCGCTAAATTTTTTTGGTAAAGACAACATTCAAATTGAAATATATCTAATCATTTATATTTGGTCAACAGTCAATACATAAAATTTTAATCTATCTACTGTGCAGTGCGGAACCCTCGCTGCGCCAGTCCGACTCGCAATTGACCAGATTTTTCAAGTTATTCATCTAACTGCAGACCAATAGCAAATATAGCTTTTACAATACAATACAATACAAAACACTTTATTGTACACCAAACAAAAACAGTACAGAGAAACAGTACAATTAAAAATAACACAGGTAAACAACAGGCGGTCTTATCGCTAATTAGCGATCTCTTCCAGACAACCTTAGCAGGGACATGGTGACAAATTAAAACATTTTACACAGTAGGTGGTGCAGGCTACACGAGAGCAATAATAGGAAACTATTAAAGCATAAAACACGAGTACTAAAAAACAAGAAAAAGTGATAAATACATACACGCTAACCAAAGAAATAAATAGATAAATACAAATACAAAAAACACAAGATACAAATGACATGCATAAATAAACAGATAATTATATATAAGTAAATACATAAATAAATATCAATACAACCACATCAGGAAAAACATTAAAAAGACAGCCACACGATAGAAAAACAATACAATTATGACTGCGCCAAAAAATGCTCATGAAGAAGTTTTTTAAAGATAGCCAACGATTTAGCCCGCCGCAGCTCCACAGGGAGGGAGTTCCACAGTCTGACAGCCTGAAATGTAAAAGAATTGTTGTAGAATTTAGATGAAGAGGAGGGTACAGTTAAAATACAATTTTGGGAGCAACGAACCGACGTAAAAAAGTTAAAACGCTCCTTGAGGTAACGGGGGGTTGCAGGGATGAACAGAACACAGTAGAGAAGATTAAGAATATGAAAGTGCCGGCGAAAACGGATAGGGAGCCACTTGAGTTGCGAACGAAAACTAGAGACGTGGTCATACTTACGTAAACCAAATATGAACCGAATGCATAAATTTTGAATACGTTCAAGCTTGTTAAGCTGCTCCTCGGTAAGATCCAAAAAACACACATCAGCATAGTCCAAAATTGGGAGAAGTAATGACTGAGCAAGCGCAATTCTAGTCGCGAGAGGGAGAAAGTTACGAAGCCGCCGAAGAGACCACACTGACGCAAACATCTTCCTGCTAACCTCGTTAACTTGGGGAACCCACGACAAGGTACTGTCCATAATGACACCCAGGTTTTTAACTTGATGCGAAAAAGGAATAACGACCCCATCAAACAAAACAGGCGAAAGACCTGCAAAGTCAACTCTGGGTAATAGCTTAGGACTGCCAATAATAATAGTTTGAGTTTTAGCAGGATTTACTCTCAAACCAAAACTATTACTCCATTGCAAGATACGAGCTAAATCATTGTTTGTGGTATTGATTATTGAATCAAGTTCGCCGAGCACGCCTTGAGAGTAAATTTGCAGATCATCGGCATAAAGGTGATAGGAAGAGAGAAGGCAATTTGTGATAGAGTTGATGAAGACAGAAAAAAGAAGTGGAGACAGCACGCCACCCTGCGGAACGCCGGCCAGCGTACTGCACCACGAAGATCGGGAAGCTTCCACCTTTAATCGCTGCCGACGACCTACTAGATAACTACGAAACCATTCAATAACCGCAGGAGATATGTTGAGAGAGCGCAAAATTCCAAGCAAGACGTCAAAATCAACAGTATTAAATGCATTGCTGAAATCCAGTAATGTTAATACGGTTAACCTTCTGTTGTCAAATCCCAAACGAATGTCGTCTGTAATTTTAACGAGAGCGGTAGCCGTGCTATGACCGGGACGGAAACCAGATTGAAATGGATTAAGGAGGTCATTCCTAGTCAAGTAAGAGGACAACTGCTGATGCACAAGACGTTCCAGAACTTTGGATAGGAAAGGAAGAATGGAAATAGGGCGGTAATCAGAAAAAGAAGAGGGATTAGATTTTTTAGGTAAGGGGATGACATCAGCATCCTTCCACAATAAAGGAAATACGCTGGACGAGATTGAACTGTTAAGGATGTTGGTAATAAAAGGGATAAGTAGGTCAAGTAGAGGGAGGATCATATTACGGCTAACGCAATCCGCCCCAACAGCATTTGACGTTATGGATTGCACACTCTTCTTAACATCACTAACGGAAAATTGTGAGAAAGAGAAAGGAGAAATGTCAGGAGTTGGGATAGTAGAAAGATACTTTAAGGTCTTGTCCTTAATAGGGCCATTAAAACAGGCAGAAGATGAGAAGTGCTTATTGAGCTGATCGAAGTTAAAATCAAAGGTAGAGGAATTATGCTGAGTTCTCCCAACTCCTAGTGACTTTAAAAATTTCCAAACTTTGGCCGGGTCGCCATTTTCTACAGATTTATGAATGTGGCGACTTTGCGCGTCGCGACAAACCGTGCCACAACGATTTCGTAGCTTATGGTACACACCCTTGTTTTTATCCGATGGGTCAGCCTTATACCTCGATTTGGCTAAATTCTTCCTCCTAATCAGAGTTCGTATATCCTCAGAGAGCCAAGGAGCAGGGAGATGTTTAACCTTAATGGGTCTTACTGGAGCATGAATATCATAGAGCTGAGTCAGAAGAGAATTGAATAAGGAAATTTGATCATCCACCGAATCAGCCCCACTAATCACACTCCAGTCAATATTATTCGCATCCTCAAGAAGCTTATCCACATCAATCCGACTAAAATTGCGCTGAAAGAGAATTTTAGGTTTAGCTTTAGGAGGCCGGATTTTATAGGAGAGAAAAATTAAATCATGATAGGAGAAAGCGTCCGCAGAGTATTGACCATGCTTAATAACATGAGCGGGAGAGGAAGTCATAATAAGATCGAGAAGCGAAGGAGAACAGTTTGGAAAATGATGGGTAGCATTGGAGGGAAGGATGCTTAAGTTGCAGGCATTGACTAAGGATCTAAGAGATTTAGAGCGGAAATCGTCTTTAAATAGGCAAGTATTAAAATCACCCATTATGATATGGTGATTAAAGGAGGGCATGAGATCTTCAAGAAGTCTTTCGTAAGCATCAAAAAAATTTACTTTAAGGGAGGGAGAATAAAAAACTCCTAGAAGCAATTTAGAGTGGGATAAAGTCAAGTCAAGGAACAAATACTCTGCGGCGTCCGAAGAAGAAGATTGTGCTGACATGCTAATAATAGAAAATGGAATATGAGAGCGGAGATAAATCGCAACCCCACCGCCACCTCTTCCAGTGCGGTCATTGCGAATTAAAGTGAATCCAGGCAAAGAGTAGGAAGAAGAAGGTAAACAAGGTTTTAGCCAGGACTCCGAAACAAGCACTGCATGCACATAATTTATATCAAAACTAAGAAGCAGATCGTTGAAGTGGGCGGGGATACTTTGAGCGTTTATGTGAACTATGTTCAAATTTTTAGGTTCATTGGAGAACTGAGCATCGAGCAAGTCGCGTAAAGAAGGAGGTAGGCTATGAAAACTGTCTTCTGACTCATTACTCACACAGTCAGAGAGAGACAAATAATTATTAGAGCCACTATCTTCGCTGTCTACAGACATAAATAACTATAATATAAATATAAGATATATATAGTATATATATATATGAAAATAAATTCTAAAAATAATAATAAAAAAAAAACGAGTAAATTTGGGCGTGTAGGTTACACCACCTACCAGCAGATATAAAACAGTAAAACAACTTCTTACAATAATAAGTCCAAACTATCGACAAAATTGCAAAAAACGATAACATGCTTAAAACGGAACGCAAAAAGTGAAAAAAGAACACAAATCAACTGTCACTGTCAACCTAACAAACAAAGAAAGAACCGTCAATGTCAATCGGCTGGGCCGGCCGGTACCGGCAGTGACAAAATATAATAAATTAACGAAGGGTACAAAACATAAGTTACAAAACAAGTAGAGTACTTATTATACAGCTAAATAAAGATGCAATGTTACTACGAAACATATTACACTACAAAGTTAAAGTGACACAAAACTTCGAAGCTAAGCAGTGAGCAAAACAACACCGGTTAATACACAATTACAAGAACTTAAAAGGCAACGGGCTTGTTGATCACTCTTTTAGGCTTCTTCCCCGGTAGCTGCGCAGGTAGATCACTGCCATCGGCTCCAGCACGAGGAGTCGAAACGCTAGCCACAGCCGACACGACTCGTATCGCCTTCACCTCAGCAACCGAGATAACACGGTGATGCGTGCCGTCTGACCCGAGGATGTGCACGACTCCGTCCCGCGTCCAGCAGCTCCGGATACCAAAACGGTCACGAGCAGCCATGAACGCGTCGTGACGCGGCTTTGTAAGGAACTCGGACACCGTGACACCCGAGCCCTTAAACGCCGTCTTGCCAAACCACACTTTGTCACGATTGGCAGTATCACGGAACTTAATAATGATAGGCCTCGACTTACCACTATGAGGTCGGCCTGAACGATGACAGCGACTTAACTCGTTGGAACCAATCACAACCTTCAAGGGTCTCAGCGTATCCGCAACAACTTTTAAAGTGTCCTCTGAATCAGCCTCGGGAATGCCATGAATAAGGAGCATCTTACGGCGAGAACGCATCTCCAGAAGGTCGGTATGGCGAGTCAAGGACTCCATTTGTTGTTGCAGAATGCCAAGTGTCTTCATAATAAAGGTCTTGAAGTTTGCGAAGTCAGCTGCTATAGATGCCACTGTAGGGTTAGATGACCCGGCTCTGTCCAGACTGCTCTGGAACTCCTCCATTTTAGCAGTAAACATGTTGGCTAACTCGCAAATAGAACCCTTCATGCCCTCGGACTGTGACATGATATGTGAAGTAGGTTAAGTAGTGAGTGAAAAAGAATGTGAATATTAATGAAGTTTCAAGTGATGGAAAAGTGAAAATAACTGCTGGTAGGTGAATTCAGTCAGTAATGCATAGGTACTAACTAGTTTTATTGCAAAATATGTATTATTTTTATTTTTAAGTAATAAAAATTTACAATCAATGCTTTCGCGTTTTGTCCACCTACCCGAAAAAAAAGCTTTTACTGTTCCCAGCTGATAAAATATAAAACTAACCAACATGCCTTACTTCACATCCGCATCGCAGGTCACAGCAATGCACTCGCTCCGCTCGCGCAGACCGCTCATGCGATATATTTACAACATTTCACTGCTCAAAGCAATTGGAAATTCCTGGACGCAACGGCCTCTGTAGCGAACTTGAAATAGCGGCTGCTACAATGGATCAGTAATGCTCGAGGCGGTATGTACAGTCGCCATTTAAACACATAAGAGCATACACACAAGGTGCTTAATAATTATTATAGAACTGTTATTACCATAGCAACGTTCATTATAGAATTGTTTTACCGCTTCGGATACGCTATAGGTGGTATTCTGATACCGTTTTAACGATTTACAGTACGCGAGTAGAAAAAAATATGAAGCGCATTCACTATCGTTCCAGAAAATTCATGTCAATGCATAACAAAGATTTGACTCACTTGGGTTAATTAATTATACATGTAAATTAGTTATTATACATGTAAACAAGTTTTTAGAGTTGTTGGTAATTCTTTCGCTAGTGGGAATGAAGCCGTGAAGGCTTAATGATTATTATGATGGGACAACATAACTCCACTCGAAAACTATCCCTCCTATTATGTTATAATTATAAGTAATTCCGACGAAGCAGGAATCTGACGAAACAGGATGACGACGAATCGGGAACAAATCAAAACTACGAGCACACACCGAGTATAATACATTCAGACATAAAATAATGTCTAAAATAAACGAACAAAACCGCCTCCTACGTAACAAACCCGTGCGTCCGTCCAAATCATGCCTCGACTCGGGAATCACACGAGACAGTTTCCCGGCAATGTGTCTATGGGAGAAAGGGGAAACAAAAACAAACATGAATATTGTTTTATGTGATATCCACTCCCAAATTACCCCTGACTTTTCCCTACGTTTTTTTAGGGTTGTCTTTTAAACTGAAGAGGCAACAATTTTTGGATATATTTTATTTTGGTCTTTCGTTTTCTAGCTTGATGGTTCTGTAGTAGTGTGAACGTATGGAACTAAGTTAGGAATGCTTTTTGTTTGTATATTGTTAACACTATAAATAGTAGTCTTAAAATAAATAATTATCATTTGATTATTTTTTAGCAGAAAGTGGGCTCTGTAGTAAAACGGCTATAACATACGATTGCGGTGCCATCTGTGGCTTTATGGTAATAACTTTATCGGGGTGCCATACCCCCATAACGAAACACAACAGTATGAACCCTGCTGCTTAACCGTGAGTTAGCTACTAAAATGGTGATAGCTGGTAGCCAGCCAGACGGACCCGGCACCTACCACTCGCAAAACCTTGCTTTCTAATTGAAAATTCTGCAAACTAAATTCAAGCTTAGGATGGCGGGCGACATATTTAGCCGCTTACACCAAAATATCAAAGCATGACCTAAAATACAGCAAACAAGCTGTACTATACGCTCGTCAATGGCATGCGTCACAGTAACAATCATTCGGTATATTTACGTGCACGTGAATGTTTCTATAGGTTTCTATAGACTAAAAATAAATCCGGCAACCTTCCGCGCGCGTGGGTTTGACGAGATTTGGAGACGCAAGTGGATTTAGGCATCACATTTGGCGGCTAGTATTGATAAAATTCATTATTATACAATTGCGAAATGAAGAACTGAAGAATGTTGGATGGTTACTAAGTCTTTGTTATCAATTGGACATCTTATTGTACAACTTAAGTTGACAGCTTTCTTACGAAATCGAATAAAAATGGAGAAACAACCACACCACCACTAAAAAAATTGACCTATGAATTGCTATGTGTAAGGCAATGGGGTGGGCAATTTGATCATAGAACGCCATTCGTTGCAGCTAAAGGCTTTGTCCAGCATTAAACGTCTTTCTGCTTACATAATGATGACCGTGTGACATACTCGTGGCAGCATTCAGCCTCAAACATCCGTGTAAAATTTAACCCTTGTACCTAACTATAGCCACATGTCGCGTCAAAAGCCTACTGAACAGCAACACAAAACCGGAAGGTATAGAATAATTACAGAACGGTTTATTCAGTTTTGGCAACCGTGAAACAACACTACCTTGCCGGAAATTGTACAAGTTTAATTGGCACGCCTGGACACCGCTGCATTCACATGACGAAACAAAATGAGATATTTATTAATAAAAAATATACAGCTTGAGTTTGTATTCAAATTCACCAACTTCTCTTTGAAACTTTACTGCGAACCAATCCGGACCTGTTTTAATCCAGACCAATACAATGGGAGCAAATAAAAACAACGACACGGCATGCCGAATTAATATGAGCACCAGGAGCTAATAAATTTCAGGATGTTAGTGGTAACGTTGCTGACAAGGTAATAGCACGCTTACCTAGAGACAGTACCTATTCATACTAGAATTTAAAAAAACCTTTTGAAAATCTAAAATGGCCAGCAGAGAGCTCCATTTCTTCCATTACTCGGCTAGTTTTCCTCCTGCTAGGTTGGTCGTTTATTTTGTCGTATTTGCCGAGTTAACGAACTGTGGAACTTTCAACTAACGACAGCTTCTGGGCTCCTAATTACGCTCGGACGACGGGATTAATTAAAAATGCCAATTTTACTACAACATTCGAATTGCGGTGCAAGCGCAGCACACAGGCATGGTGAGTGGTGCAAATACTTCAAAAGTACGAGTAATAATAATTTTCACAAGAAATGTTTTAGGTAGCGGTTTTAACCGTCTTTCACCAATTTAAATATTGTAAATATTGTTTAACGCTACTATCTATTAGTCAACGTTGAAAAACGTTTACACGTTAAACGTTTATACGGTAAACGTTTAAACGTTGTTAGCGTCTCTTTACTAAAATTAAACTTTTTTATTGTAGATACGGTTCGTCATCGTTAACCGCATTAGCCGATGCCAAATCAACATTTAACGAGATATTGGAGTCAGCAAAAAGTGTTAACGTCACATTAAATATCTTAATCTCGCTCTACCAACTCTACAACGAAAGATGCGCACCGACTGAGCGACCAGCAAGGAAATTTAAGTTGTACTAGCCGTAACATCAAGACAATTTTTAAGTTTTTAACATTTTCTTCATTCGTACTGTTCAAAACGCGAGCTCCGTCATCTGTTTGCGAGTGAAGTTCTCCACTAAACGGCTACCGGCAACTTTCCAACCGCGTCTGTTCGTAATTACGCCACGAAGAACCGCCACATTGACACACTTCGGGTGGCTAAAACTTAGCAAACACATCGAAGCATTTGTCACTTTTTGATAAAGCAGATAGAACTACAGGGCCTCTATTCAACACGGTAAAAACAATATCGTTTTTGATCTGTTATCGTATTGTCACCGTTTTGATAGCTCTTATTTTCTTGACAGTAATGGCGTCTGACGTGATAACAATGGCATAACAGGTCAACTACGATATCGTTTTTACCGTCGGGAATAGAGCCGCAGGTGTGTGATCAAACTATACTAACCAATAAAGAGTACAATATAATTACCATTACTACCAGGAGTTAATAAATCAGTGGGCATAGTATGGTTGCGTCTACATATATCGAGTGTCAAATGTGGATTAAGCATCCGTCACTGTCATACTTATTTACGTGTCAAAAAGTAATGGATGCCTTATCTAAACTTTGTCATGCGATAAACGCAGCCATGTTATAGCCGAAGATGTTAGTGTAGCTGTAGATAAACTTTATCAACTACTTACAACGAGCGGCCGTCTCACTTTACTCGTAAGTATACACTTTGGATGGTCTATTAGACTTTTTCAGCAAATATTATTATTACTTATACACATGCTGGTAAGATAGATATGAGTAGTTGCCTAAAATCTAGTTGTAGCCGAATCAAAGCGTAGTTATAGTTTAATATCCATGCCGAATTTAGCACCAGGAGCTAATGAATCAGGGGGCGTTTGTGTTGATGTTGCTGGCTCCATGTACATATCGTACATACTAATGAAGGGCGTTAGCAGGTAGTAATTCGCGAAAGCAACACTCTAACATCAAAGCCATCATGCTTTAATTATCGTTTTGACATTCTAAGTAAATTCCATCTAATAATGATTGCTAATTAAACAGCGTAAGATGTGGTTATTTTAAATTAATCGACTTCGATCATTGCAAATGAGATATCCTCACAGTAAAAAAAAACATAACGCCGAATAAGAATTCTGGTAAACTCTCAACACGTTGCCGCGACTTGCATTTCATCGCGACTGCCGCGGAGCGTGACTCCTACTGGTTTCAAATCAATCCTGATAATTAGCTCACTAAAGGTTCCGGCAAACCAAACGCGTGGCAGCAGCAGCGCGTAGCGTCGCGTGGCGTCAGGGAGTTGTAAAACAAGAAAACAAATGACACCCCGGCACACCGAGACGCGTGTCTCGCGCGCTGCAGACGCGCCGCACACGCGCGTCTCGGTGTGCCGGGGTTCCATTTGTTTTGTTGTTTTACTACTCCCTGACGCCACGCGACGCTACGCGCTGCTGCTGCCACGCGTTTGGTGTGCCGAAGCCTTAAGTGCCTCGACCTTTCTGACTTCCTGGTATATAGAAGTTACAAATTGAATGTTATTTCCATTAGGATTGATTGCGTTTAAATTCTGGAACTAATTCAGCATTGTAATAAATTTTCATTCAGTTTCTGAACAATGAGGCAAATTTGTCCAAATTAGGTAAAGGGTCTAAGTAAGCTGGTTGAGTAAACAATAAGCAGCCATACAGTGTGATATTATGACGATCACGTGCTAAATAATCGGCAGCGTATACTGCAGCACTTATGGCGAACAGCCAAAATCATTCTGACAACACGACAGGTTCCCGCCCATCTCGGAGATAAATTAAATTCAAATAGAACCGTGCGCCAAGTTCAATATTCCCCCAACACAGCGTGTACATTATCGGAATTAAAATCAAGCCGCTCATTACCAAGACAATATTATAAAGTTTGCATTCAGGATTACCCATAGCGGACTAATATTTCAATAAATATTAATGCCGAGAGAACTTTGCGCGGAGTCTTGAGAGTAAAATTCAAATCACATTGTTTGTACCAGACTTATTAATAAGAGATTATCTAGTACGTAAAGGCGATTGCCCTCGTAGAAACCTCTCTGATGAAACTTGCAGTATAATAAAAGTGAACAGAGATGTTGTTGAAAGGGATCGCTAGAGTAAATAGCAGACAAAGGGTCCACTAGAGCTGGCACTGACTGGAAATCAAATTACGCCTAGATAAAAAGAGCCTTTGTTAGTTTTGTAATCAATTTCTCGATAGGCAATCAGGAGCGCAGTGCTGCGAGGAGATTGGAGCACGTACCCGGCAGGCCGCTGGTCGAGAGCCTTTCATAGCGCAACAACTAAACAAACGGGCCCGCGGCCATCGAGGGCCCTCTCCCGAGGGCTCTTAATCCACTTAGCTCCTAACTCGCGACTTGCACGCTTAATTGTGCGAGTAATTTATTTATCCGATAACCTTCGCATCCATTATTTTAATTTGCGTAACGTTCAGTTAAAACAGAACCCGTGTTAAATTTAAATATTTAAAGTAATCAGAATACCAAATCAAGTCAATCTTTGAAGCCATAAGACCCGATACACATTGGGTGTTTTCAAACGCGCGCTTTTGCCAACGAGCGGTCGTAGAACCAGGAGTTCTGTTGATGTGTACACACCACAAGCGCGCGCTTGCATGTGTACACATCAAAAAGTCTAAGGAGGCAAGTTAGCAACCCAATTTTAACTGCTGCTCCTTTTAAGCCCCTAAAATTGGTATTCGTTATGTTATATACCAGGCAAGAATAAACCGCCCGAAGCTTTTCATTAAGATTTCAATTTAATCTAGCCACATGTCACAATATTCGAGGCAAATTTTAAAGCTGGCAAACAGTCTCGTCGGTATACAAACATTGGGCGCAAACAGTGTTGAGAACAAGGTCGCCATAAACAAAACCAGCACCAGACACCGCAAACGCTCAAGCTTCATCTCTACTTTACATCACGGTAATATGGTAGAATATTGTTCAGTTTTTACGCAACAGGAATTCCTTAATATTAAAATTGTTTCGAGTTACCGGGAGATGATAAAATTGAAAGCTGGTATAAACAACAACAACGCGAGATGATGAAATAACACACATGCGCAGAGTAGAGGTTTATGAAATTTTCTATCAATCACATTATCTTCATGTTCCGCGCGTTGTGTATATTTTTAAGGACGAGAAAATAACCTTTACGTACATTTTTGCGATTCAGGTTTCTATATTTTTTAGAATTAAATGATAACATGTTTCAATATAAATAAAGGTCGAATCTACTGCGAAGCTGATCAAAGTACCTACTTCCTAAGATTATCAATCGGCGATCGAATCAAGGAGGACCTTTCAGCAGTTAATCTCCTAATTTATTTTTCTTTGAATTCTATGAACGAGGTCTTTGGCCCTTGAGCCCTCTTGATATTTTATCCCAATTTTTCCGTCGTAAGATCGACAGCTTGTAATTAGGGAATCAGGGGTTGTATAGAGGCTAGCCATTAGAGGCGGTCCAATCTCGCGCACAATGCGGCGCGCTCGAAAACGATCGCAGTTTTTCGACTATTACCCGATGACAGCCCGAGATATAAGCGCGGCGCGAGTCGCTGCGATAATTTCTCGTCGAGTTTTGTATACACAGCGTAAAGGTAAATAAATTAAAATTAATTAATACATTAGTTTGCAATGATACTTTTTTAATATATAAATGTCATATAACTTCTTTATTTGTAGGCATCGCACCCTAAAAGCTGATATAGGTAGTAACACAAAAAATCCATGTTTATGTTCTCTATATACTCCAAAACAACTGGAGCGATTTTAATGAAGTTTTCAGCCAATCTTTTGATTAGCCCAGCGGGTGATTGCGTGAAGCTTGGTAGCGATCGGATCAACAGTTTTTTTTTTGGTTTTTCTGTACTACCCGTCATCATCATCATCATCACTACCCGTGCAAAGCCAGGGCGGTTGCTAGTTATTTACAGAAAGCCGCCACATTCTGAATATGAGAAAAACATATTTTCAATTTCTCACTTGATATATCCTCCTTTAGTTTTGTGAAGGTTAAACCCAGCATGTCAAGGTCGATTTGTTTCCGCTTCAGTGCATCACTCGCGGCGCGGGGTACGAAACTCGCGCAAACTTAAATTGGATCCCCGCGCGCTCGCGCGTGCCCGCTGCGACACCACACCGTTTACACCAGCGACATGCGACTGAGGTGTAGGCTCGGTCATGACAGCCTGGTAGCCCAGGTAGGAAATTAGTTTTCATCGAAGACCACCGTTTACACCAGCGACATGCGACTGAGGTGTAGGCTCGGTCATGACAGCCTGGTAGCCCAGGTAGGAAATTAATAGTTTTCATCGAAGACCACCGTTTACACCAGCGACATGCGACTGAGGTGTAGGCTCGGGTCATGACAGCCTGGTAGCCCAGGTAGGTAATTCATAGTTTTCATCGATCGATTATTAGGAAAATATGGATGTTTCATTGAGGTTAGGCGCGGGGTGCATATTAGAACCACATAGCGTAGTTAGCAATCAGGATAAGTATTTGAGGACTTTCTCTTTTATATATGCATTAGAGATGAGAACAAGAGCAGCAACTAAAAGCTTGTCATGGTATACGAGAGACTATAGAGACTGAAGGACAAAATGAGTAGGTAAAGAAGTTAATCTATCAAAAATATGCATCAGTATTACGCCAATTAGCAAAAAAGAAGATTCTGTTGGTGGGTCACGTACACATAATAAACCCTATAAAACCTCCCCGTCAATTAACGATAGGCGAGATAGCAAAAGCAAAAAGACTTATGGGACGGTACGGTGAATTCTACGATTTAAAGCGAAAGCGTGGCATGGAATGCTTTGGCATTACGGTTAGAAGCGGCGCGCCGAAAACTGAATTCGAAACGTCGGATGCCATATCCCTATCACTCGTCATTCGAGAGTAAATAGGGAAATGGGATAGAAATAACTGGCGTTAGAGACCTAAGTGCTGGACAATTCACACGACGAAATCTGAATGATGATGACAGAAAAAACTTTGTTCAACTAATAATAGTGTTGTTTTCAGTGATCGGATATCTATTATTATTTTTCTTATTTCTTATGCCAATCTAGATATATGTCCCGGGATCCCAGGACTTGTGTTGTTGAAGGAGGATACATTTCTAATTTGATCACACGGAATCAATTTGAATAATCTTTTTTTTCTTACTTACTAACAGCCGTTTTGCACCATGAAATCCGATCACTGCTTATAATACATTACTTCAGAGCGCGTTATTGACCTTAATTTAATATAGTTCCACGCCAAAATGCCTAGTGATAAAATCAAACTACACTACAAAGCGTTAATATTAAGCGCGTGCCAATCACTGTCCCTTTATGCTGCCCTGGTGCCCGTTAGCGAGACGCGCTCATAATTAGCGTTAAAACTAATTAATTATAAGACTCAGCGGATCCAGACAGAAATGAGGATTAAATCCGGAAGCTCTGGACTTTTAATGACAAGTACCTGGGAGCCGGAGCGTCCGGGTTGAAAACGAGAATTGCTCACTTATAGTGATAATTTTAATTCCGGAACTAGGAAGGGTTATACTTTTAGAAAAATAACGAGAGCAGAAAATTGCATTTAGTTAACTAAAATGTACACTAAGGCTGCGGCTCCACTGAGGCGGAGATAAGCGGAGTGGAGCGGAGCTGTGCCGATATTAACCAATAGCATCTAAACTGAGAGGATCCCTTTTCAACGCCATGTTAAATGTTTTTTTCTTTAAGTTCCTGTTTTTTTTTTTCAAATGTCTGTATGCGTTAATTAAAATAAATTATTTCTATTCTATTCTATTCTATTCTAAACTAACGTGCGGGAGGGCCGCTCGGCGTGACCGCATGCACCTTCTATTAGTTAATATTGGCACAGCTCCGCTACGCTCTTCTCCGCCTCAGTGGAGCCGCACCCTAAAGACTGTGAAGCTGAGAATTTCCAAACAAATTGCGATAACATTTCTCTCCCTAAACCTAGTCCATTTTTACGATTTTTAAATATGTTGTAGATATCATGAAAAACTAGCATCGTATGTTTTCCTTTCCAATAAAATCTTTCATGGATAGAATAGAAACAAATAAAAAAAATAGGAACGTACAACATGGCACTGGAACATATTTAAAAATCGTGGAAATGGGACTAAGGTTTATGCATATCGCATTTTGTATGGGGCTGAGAAACTTTATCGCCCGGAGCTAATTTTGTATGGAAAAAAATTGAACTACGCGATTCAAACATCGCTTCACCATTCTCCTAATGACATACCTATCACGTTTAAACAATTGTTTACGGTTGTCAAATGTACAGGTAAAAGATGGATTGAAAATAAAATGTACACCTATACAACTTTCGACTAATAAATCGAACGCGTCTAAAGTTTCTACCAGTTTTTCCTTGTATACCTAAAGGCGTTCATGTCACCCTAATGAACGACGACATTTTCACCGCGGCACTAACAAGCATTTGTATTCTGCTGAGATGCCGCAAGACACTATAGTAACCGATATTACCCCATTATGCGGGCTACGCTGCCGTCAACGTGTTCCCGTCTTCCTCACTCTCGCTCCCAGTGGAAGAGACGGGATAGGCCCGCCCCTAGCGAGTAACGTTACATCGCGGTAATTAGGCAGTTTACCTGAAACGTAAACCGATTTAACGTTAAGCTCCTTGTTGCTCATGATATTCTGGTATGTTAGATTTTTATTGTTTGGTTAGTTAGAGAAAGTATTATAAAAATCTTGTGGAAAGATTTTAGATATAACTAATGAAAAACAGTATGTCATGTAGAGGTACTTTGTATATGACTTATGTACTTACGTAACTAGTACTATGACTTTTTCTTCTTCCTTCTGTGCCTCTCTAACTATCGGGTGTACCAGAAAGTATAAGCACGAGTTCTATATTAAATAAAATGTTGCAATTTAAATTTTTACACATTTTTTTTTTAATTATTATACATTCAACTTATTATCTAATGATATGATGTACAATTTTTTTAACACCATTAATGGTATGCCAAAGACCGGACCTTGGACCTGACACTAGACATACATTTCAGCACAGAACTGTTCCCCACGACTTTGGAGGCTTTCAACCAATTTCTTTTAAAGGTCTCAATGGAATCCACTGTCTTAGTATTTTTCCAAAGATATGCTTTGGTAAGTGCCCAAAAAGTTTCAATAGGCCTGGCTTCTGAGCAGTTCGGAGGATTCATATCCTTAGGCACGTATTCGACTCTGTTGTTTTTATACCAAGCTAACGTGGTCTTCGACTAGTGCACGGATGCCAAATCCGGCCAACATAGAACAGGTCCATCAGGCTTGCGGATCATAGGCAGTAGGCGACGATTTAAGCACTCGGTGATGTAAGTATCGACCTTCATTGTTTGCGTAGTGACAAATGGCTTAGATAACTTGCCGAACTCACAAATAGCTTGCCACACCATTATTTTTTTACTAAACTTTGTAGTGTAAATGTATTTTTTGGCATCACTGATATCCTGGCTCTCTTGTACGGTATAAAATGAATCACCCGATAGCATTTTGTAATCAAAATTTATGCATGTCTCATCGTCCATAATAATACATGCTGATTTTCGGCACAAGAGATTGTCGTAAAACTTTCGAGCTCTTGGTTTCACGCATGCGGTCTGCTTATCACTTCGTTTTGGTTTCTTCTATTTTTTGTATGTTTTAAGACCAATTTGTGCTTTGGCTCGGTGGACATTACTTGCCGATGTTCGTAGTTTTTTGGCCACATCCCCGACAGACAGGTCTGGTTTTCTTCTAAACGCATGAGCGATTTTCCGATCCAAGTTTCGGTTACAGTTCCAGTTTAACGGCCTCTTTTCAGTGCATCATAAAAGGGAAATTCCTCACCTTACTTCCGAGTAGCTGTACGTACGGCTCCGATGCTGACACCTACCGTTTTTGCCAACTCTTTAAGAGTTATGTTAGGAATCGTACACCATTTGTGCACGATCTCTTTACGTTTTTCTGGATAAATGCCTCGTATTTTGCGTATTTTGCAGAAATAAACACCAAATAATAACAAAATTTGTTGGTAACCATTGAAACAGAAAAACTACATTCAAACTTTTTTTTAATCATTATTATGAAAAAAATAGTAGCACTGCAAATCTGTGCTTATACTTTCTGGTACACCCGATAGTAGAGGTTGGCAGTCAGCCATCCTTTTCTTCTTTCTTTTATATACTAATAGCGATTTAGCAGAGGCTTAATTCTTGTTTTTTTTTACATAATATAAATGTTAACACCTAACACTACAACACCGGAGAGATTTTTTCGAGCGCTCGTGAAAACATCTACATCATTTTCCCGCCTTTCTTACGTAAACTTGTTAACATAAAAATACCTTTCACCGCATTTCTATTCGTGAAAATCCAATAATTGAAACACCTTCCGAACAGACGCTTCATGCTCAAACAGAAAATGCAAAAAAGCGCCAAAAGGATATTTGAATGGGAACTCCCCAACAGCTCAGCACCGATTCATCTCTAAGCGTCGACTGCGTTAATAGACGATAATTACCAGAACAATAATCCGTCGTAAAAACAAAGAAGGCAGCTGCATAATGGTACTATAAATAACCGTTTAAATTTTGTGGTTACTAATCTATATATATAAAAGGCTAAACTGACTGACTGACATATCAACGCACAGCCGAAACTACTGTACCTAGAAACTTGAAATTTGGTACATGGTTTCCTTTCATGATGTAAGTGAGCACTAAGAAAGGATTTTCCGAAAGTCGACCCCCAACGGGAAGAAATGGGGGGGAGTAGCGGGAAACTAATTCTACGCGTACGAAGTCGCGGGCGTCCTCTAGTAGAGTATATAACGATTCGACTACTACATTGCAATTAGCAGCCCTCTTTGGTTAACGGCAGTAATTTGCGCCAGATCTTAAGGAGTACCATTTAATTCGTATAAGTACCCACTCTGAAAGTAGCACAGTTTTAAAAGGCGCAATATTGACAGCTGTCAACTTAGTACAAAATACGAGCAAGGCGATAATTTTCCCATTGTTAATTTTTCCATTTTAATTTTGGATTTCTCCCAGTCGCCGATTTCCTCATTGTAATTAGGCCAAAATAAGTAGGTAGGTTTAAGTTAGTTTTGCAGCAGGCCCGAAGGGCCAAGCTACCTAGAAGTAGGAGTTCCGCACTATAGCGGATTTTTCATTTGGTTTTAAGAATGGGAAAAAATGTGATTCGGTATAATCATGAATGGGAAAAATCGCGACTGGGAAAATTGCTACGCGGAATAATAGAATTTGGGAAACAGATTTATACACCCCGAAATATGATATGCATTCCGAGAATGGGTGGTCAACGTGACAAAATGTTCAAAGGTTGGCATGTGCAGGGGTCAAAATGTCTATGAGGACCGGCTGTCTATGTGGCAAAAAGTACTAAAATTAAAATGTGCTATGGTTAAAATGGACAGAAGTTAAAATGTGTTCGGGTCCAATAGAACACGCGTTTAAATGTATCAAGGTAAAAACGTGCATGTGTCAAAATCTATATATATAAAAGGCAATGTCCCGGGTGACATATCAACGCCCAGCCCAAACCGATAAAGATAAAAAGTTGTAATTTTGAGGGGAAGTTGGTTTTGTAATGAAGGCGTCGTTTAAGAAGGGATTTTTCGAAATTCAACCCCTAAAGGTATGAAAGGGGGTTGCAAAGTTTGTATGGGAAAAAATACTTTTATGGTCAAATTTACTTGAAACTTGGTAGAAATGCTCTTCAATGCAAATAATGACACACGTATTTCAGCGATTACTAAAATTCAACCCCTAGAGGGATAAAAGGGGGTTGCAAAGTGTGTGTAGATAAAATATTTTTATGATCAAATTTACTTG
This sequence comes from Acleris cristana, assembly GCA_948252455.1. Classification (NCBI taxonomy): domain Eukaryota; kingdom Metazoa; phylum Arthropoda; class Insecta; order Lepidoptera; family Tortricidae; genus Acleris; species Acleris cristana. Next base: position 11,781,284 of record OX411790.1, on the reverse strand, counting down.
AAACTGGGTAAGAATACTCTTCAATGCAAATAATGAGATACGTATTTCAGCGATTACTAAAATTCAACCCCTAGAGGGATGAAAGGGGGTTGCAAAGTTTGTATGGGAAAAAATACTTTTATGGTCAAATTTACTTGAAACTTGGTAGGAATAGCCTTAAACGCAAATAATGAGACACGTATTTCGGCTATTACTTAAATTCAACCCCTAGGGGGATGAAAGGAGGTTGCAAAGTGTTTAAAGATAAAATATTTTTATGATCAAATTTACTTGAATGTTGGTAGGAATGCTCTTCAATGCAAATAATGAGACACGTATTTCAGCGATTACTAAAATTCAACCCCTAGAGGGATGAAAAGGGGTTGCAAAGTGTGTATAGATAAAATATTTTTATGATCAAATTTACTTGGAACTTGGTAGGAATGCTCTTCAATGCAAATAATGAGACACGTATTTCAGCGATTACTAAAATTCAACCCCTAGAGGGATGAAAAGGGGTTGCAAAGTGTGTATAGATAAAATATTTTTATGATCAAATTTACTTGGAACTTGGTAGGAATGCTCTTCAATGCAAATAATGAGACACGTATTTCAGCGATTACTAAAATTCAACCCCTAGAGGGATGAAAAGGGGTTGCAAAGTGTGTATAGATAAAATATTTTTATGATCAAATTTACTTGAAACTTGGTAGGAATGCTCTTAAATGCAAATAATGAGACACGTATTTCAGCGATTACTAAAATTCAACCCCTAGAGGGATGAAAGGGGGTTGCAAAGTTTGTTTAGGAAAAAATAATTTGGTATGCTTAAATTTACTTTAAACTTGATAGAAATGCTTCTTCTGCAATGAAAACAATGAGTCACGTGATAACTAAAATTCAAACCCTTGGGGGATGAAAGGGGGTTGCAAAGTTTCTATAGGAACGAATACTTTTATGTTCTGATTAACTTGAAACTTGGTAGAAATGCTCAATTCAGGAAAAATTACCTCTGAGGAGGTAAAACTGGGGTAGAAAATTGTATGGTATATTTTTGAAGTGAGAAACGTGGAAAATGTTGTAACGGCTACTGTAGTTATAAATTAAAAATATTGCTTTCGGCGATTTTGGAAAAACTTACGGGTAAATTGGCGGTAGAACTTTGTAAGGGATTATGATAATATTTGAAGGAAAAAATGTGGAAATGTATATTTACGCTACTGTTTTTATAAACAAAAAAAGTTATTTTCGGCGATTCAGAAAAAACTATCCCAAAGGTGGTTAAATAGGGGGTAGAAGTAGGAAAAAATGTGGAAATGTATATTTACGCTACTGTTTTTATAAACAAAAAAAGTTATTTTCGGCGATTCAGAAAAAACTATCCCAAAGGTGGTTAAATGGGGGGTAGAAGTTTGGTAGAAATTTGGTCGGGTTTTAAGTGAGAAAGGTGGGGTATTAAGATAACCTAATGTTTACCTAGCTATAAAAAACCTACTTACCTACCTACAAATTAAAATTATGACTGAAGTTAGATACATGAAACTCGGTATCAACACCAATATAAATTAAATAATAACCATTTTTAAAACAATCCCTTAACAGTGTGAAAAGCGGGTGAAAGTTTGAATAGGAGTTTTTTTTTTTTATCCAGGTACATGAATTATACTTAGCATCTAAAACATTGCAATCTTCAGTGTTTATAGTTAGTTAAGAGCAAATCCATTATCAATAAACAATAACTAAAGGGAAAAACTTGGGATCTAAGACTACTGACTGTAAAGTTTGTATCGATATTATGTATTATTCAAAGTTACATACCTGCAAAATATGAAAATGGGTATTAAGACTACTATTACATACAGAAAATATTCAGCTACGGTGTTTTTCGAAAATCTTCTGCTAAGTAAATATGGATCTAGAAGCATATATAAAAACGTAATGGTGAAAGAGATGCAGTGAATTTATTTTGTATGTCAATTTTGTTGTTTTAAAAGTTAGAGCCATGAAATTAAAGTTGTTTATGTGGACCGCTTACTTAAAATTCACGTTCTAGACTTTTTTTTAAAAGCAATTGAAGGTGATGTAAACTATAACTGTACTTTGAACAGAAGTTCTGACTCTCCGCAGACGAAGTCGCGGGCGGAAAGCTAGTGTCCATATAAGTAGAAACATTCGCTTGTAATGTAACATTTCAGATTCGATTTTGAGCATTACGTCATTACATTACAATACTGCCTCACTGTTTTGACGAGTTCTCTTCCCTTTCTGATGTAGTGCTCGACTCTGTAACGTTACATTACAGGAAAATGCTCCAGGTGAGGGAGCACCTTAACACAACAAGAAAGTTGAACTTCTTGACAATTAGGTATTCATTTATTCTTAAGCACTTTATATCAATCGAGCATTTTGTCTATCACACCCTATCACACCTTTTGTCATACCTATTAACATTTTGAGATGTGTACCATTTGTCACTTAAACATTGTGACAATTATGATATGTACATTTTGACACTCGGGCATTTTAACGTTCTTACTTTATGACACATAGACAGCCGGTCCTTATAGACATTTTGACACGTTGACTACCCATTCCCGGAATGGTATTTTGTCCGGGTAGCAAAATGCCTTGGTCTGTAAAACGCCCTCATTGCTATAAGGCATAGCATAGACGGAATGACTTGGCTGTAAAACGACTTAATGTCATAATGTTCTAATAGGCAAATGGTCTCGATAATCTTCACATATCAAGATAATACAATCAAGTCCTAACACAATTGAGTCATTCTGCTGACTGGGGCATTTCACGACCTAGATGTTTTGCTAAGTAAGTCTTCTTGAAATTAAGACAATTTCGTAACCATGGAATTATATAACCAAGTCATTTTGCATACTTGGTCAGTGTACTACTGAGCCGTTTTGCTCGCTAAGGCTAAATGCAAGTAAGGCCAACGGGACCCGACCCGTTTGAGGTTATATTTTGTACTAGGTTATCAGCCGTCTAAACGGGTATTTTAGATCGGTACGACTATAACGCATGTTAAAAGCAGGATGGTTATATTAAAGGTGTGGTTTTCTATAAAGTACGGCCTACTTAGGTTTATGTATTTATTACGAAACAGAAAAAAGAAACCATGAAGATAGAACTACAGGCCCAGTCGTGGCTTCACCAGAAAAAAAATCACAAAGCAAGCAAAAATCCGTGTGGTTGCCTGGTTAGAATAGTGACACTCGATGTCTTCCCGTGGATGTCGTAAGAGGCGACTAAGGGAATAAAGGCTTGTAGTACTGTTAGGCGATAGGCTTGCAACTGACACTAAAACACTGGTACCTAAACATCTTAGCCTATTTGTGCAAAATGTGGTTACAGAATTCAACAAATTTTTAGAGTTGTTGATTATTCTGTAGCTCTGCCTACCCCACTCTGGGAATGAAGGCGTAAGTTTATGTATGTAAGAATGTGCAAGCAAAAAAAAAAAACAAGCCAGCAAGGTAAATTATTACACCGTATGCAGTCTGCAACAACACAATTTATTGGCAGCGATTTTGATGTGTTGAATGTGTGAAACAACATTTAATTATGTCCAACTTGAAACTCCGATGATACCGTTTATAACCCTAGCTACTCGTTCATTGCATTTCCAACTTCCGCATAGAACTCATCGCGCTCACGGCACTAATCCGGGATACCGTGCGTGCCGCATTCCAAATAACCCTAGCTACTCGTTCATTGCATTTCCAACTTCCGCATAGAACTCATCGCGCTCACGGCACTAATCCGGGATACCGTGCGTGCCGCATTCCAAATAAAGCAAAACCATCCCAAGTATGTGCCAACCGCCCGCACACCCGTGCACTCCTGGTACATACATACTCTTAGATATAGCTCTGTGTACGATCTGCCCTGCATACGCAAAACGGGGCTCCTTGGTGCCGAATGCATTTTTGCAATTCTAATTCTATGATCACACCACACCAGGACCGCATAAATATGTAAATATCGACCTTAATCATTTTGTTCCTCGAGTTTGTGATGCCCTGGTGTTGTTCAAGAAGAATTAGCAAGTTTATTCGGAATATGAACAAACACGGAGTTTCCCAACATATAAACGGTACATGCGATAAGTTAAGTAGGTCACGTTATTGCTTCCCTGTTATTCTACAATCTGCATAACTCGTGTAGCTCAGGAGAAATATCGCGCAGGCAGGTCGGATGCGGAATTTATAGTTGAATATTGATGGAAAACTTCTTGTTGATAAAAGAGAAGAAAATACGGGTATAACTGGTATAAGTGAGAATAAAACAGAGAAAGAAGGTGGTTAAGAACAATTCAATAATGAGTTCGAATCCCGTTAAGGGCAGATATTTGTGTGACGAGCGCTAGTATTTGTCTTGGATGTTTTCTATGTACTTATTTAAGCATGCATTTCTCTAAATAAGTATTCATATCGTTGTCTAGTACCCATCATAGTACAAGCCTAGAGCTTATTTTGGGACTAGGTCAATTTATGTAACGTTGTTCCCAGTTTTCTTTTTGGTATAATGTAAATTTAAATTGATAGTCACATATTAAATACCTACCAGAACAACGGAGCCACAAAGAAATCGCTGAAAGGTATTTTAGGGCCAAAGCGGAGTGAAGTTGGTCCGCAAGCAATTACGGGACCGCGCCGCAGGCGCCGGGCGCCGCTGCCGGCCGGGCCTCCTGGCCGACCTTCGTAATGATTCCTCCATGCGCAATACTGGGCAGTATTTCTAAGGCCGATAGGCCGTATCTTAGATAAAACTCCTGTAGCAATATGAACCTAATTACTGATATAAGAGAAGTAAAACTCCTTTGGTTATTAAATTTGGGATATTACTTATCGGCTTAGGAGAGCAGTATGGTGAATAATATAGATATATATACGAGCCAGATCCAATGGCTTGTACAAATTTGAATATTTTTTTCACATCGTGGCTGCTTCCAATCTTCAACAGCTTCGAACAAGCCTATCATTGCTGTTACAAGTAAGAATATTTCTTAATTTGTTATAGGGAGAGTTGCATGAAACTAATTCTACGCGTACGAAGTCGCGAGCGTTCTCTATTTATAAGTATGTTTCTTTGACGTTTGGTTGTAAGGTTAGACACTCAGCTGTCGGAAGGTGCAGGTTTCCTCACTACATTTTTACCGTAAGAGCATCGTAAACGTCGTTATGTACTTTAAATAAGAAAAACTCATAGGTACATGGCAGCCACATGGTGACATGGCCTCTATTCTAGTCTTTGACCTGTTATGGTATTGTTGTTAACTCGGCCGCCATTACTGTAAAGTAAATAACAGCTGTCAAAACGTTGACAATTCTAGTAAGGTAACAGAGGGCCCTGCCAAGATGCACTACGCTAACTAGCGTTTCTATTCGTTTCGTTTTTAAGCCAATCGCGTCACTGGTAGGTCACGTGACTTTTCGTATCACGTCATCTACCAATGACACGATTGGTTTAAACACGAAACGAATAGAAACGCTAGTTAGCGTAGTGCACCTTGGCAGGGCCCTCAGGGCCTATATTCAACACGTTTTTGATCTGTTATCGTATTGTCACCGTTTTGATTGCTCTTATTTAATTGACAGTAATGGCGTCTGACGTCATAACAATACCATAACAGGTTAACTACGATATCGTTATTACCGTCGGGAATAGAAGCGCTGGTCAATGACGATATTGTTTTTACTGACTAAAATCTCGGTCCTGGAGCTTGAACTCGGTACCAAACGATCACGTAACAGCAATTACACACGAACATTGCCGGTTCGTTGCGTCGTCCACTCCACGCCCGTGTGGCACCTCTCTAAATCAAATTATATCCAGTGACACGTGTCATGAGTATACTCGTATTTTATTAACTAAATCCCGAGGCCACTCAAAACGACCCATGCCACGCCATCCCGCCAAACATTCAAAATTTCCACGTCAAACGTCACATAAAATAAATACCCTCGTTTCTCAGTGCTCTATCTCCAATTCTACGATTACTTGAATTTGAACTGTACCGTTTTAATTAGAAGGTCGCGTTCGCCAGCTCGCGGCGGCGAGCAAGTAAACACTCGTAATGATCGTATTAGGGGATAAATAATTAGGCAGATACGCGGGCGTCTGCAGCCAGGTGCTCAATTAGGATTACGTTGTCAAAACTGTAGCGGGAGCGGGGAGCGGGTAACGCGACCGCGCGCCCTGCCCCAGAGTAAATGATTAAAAAAAAAGTTATACAAATTGTGAACTGATATATATTTTTTAAATCGGTTAAAAATCAAGTCCAACTTAAAAAATCTTGCGGGTAGTCGGAAAAACGGGAAAACAATGGAGCGCAGCTTACTAGGAGTTCATAGAACTGAGAAGATCAGAAACACCAGGATGTGGGTGCCAAGACTGCTAAGCTAAAGTGGGACTAGGCTGGACACGTCTGCCGTATGCATACGGAACGGTGGGCCAACGTTGTCAACGAATGGGCCTCTCTTGATAAAATTCAAATTCAAATTCAAAATTCAAATAATTTATTCAGTAAGTAGGCCCTGCAGGCACTTTTACATGTCTGAGTCTACCAGCGCTTCCAAAGAGACCACTGTTGAGAAGAAGCGCCGCAAGAAACTCAACAGTAAGCCGTATGTGATAGGTACCGGAGCAGAGGCAGACCAAAGAGGAGAAGGCGGGAGGACTTGGATGCCTTTCCAACGAATGGCGTGAGCATGCATAGGGACGAAAGGCGCAAAAGTAGAGAGGCCTTTGCCCAGCAGTGGGACACCAATAAGGGCTAAGGAAAGGAGAGCGTATGAGAGTGAGTGAAAAAATAGTACGAACGCGAAAGTCTTTTTAAGAGCAATTTTATTGTACCCCGATGCAGCATCGAAGGCTAGGGGACTAATCGATTTTTTATTATAATGAATAATAAAAAATGACAAAATCGTTAAGAAGAATATTTCACACACGTATGTATAAGCAAGGGTCAAGTGATTTAGTTAACGCATGAAACACCAGCGGCCGGTTAGCGCGGGGTGAAAGGCGCATTAGCATAGTCGCACGCGCACTCACCTTGAGTCGGCGTAATGGTATCGCGTAATTCGACCGACGTCTCACCGGGGGCGTAGCTCAGATGGTAGAGCGCTCGCTTAGCATGTGAGAGGTACCGGGATCGATACCCGGCGCCTCCAAACGGTACTTTTGATTTTCAACTTTCTAGTATTTTTTGATCGAAATCAATCGAACATTATCTACAATAAATAAAATTATTTAAAAAAACAAGCCTATTTTTGTTATTTTCTCTCTTTGTTGCTGTTTACGAGTATGTGCTCATATTGAATATCTAGTGAATAATTTCTGAAGCAAACGGACAGGGCCTCTAATTCAACACGGTAAAAAACATATCGTTTTTGATCTGTTATCGTATCGTCACCGTTTTGGTAGCTCTTATTTACTTGACAGTAATGGCATCTGACGTCATAACAATACCATAACAGGTCAACTACGATATTGTCTTTATCGTCGGGAATAGAGGCGCAGGCTGCTGGAGCGAAGGTAATCGCCCACCTTCACTTATTTCAATGTAAGAAAGAACCTTGATTTCTATATGTATTAAGATATTGAACAGTACTATCACCGGGGGCGTAGCTCAGATGGTAGAGCGCTCGCTTAGCATGTGAGAGGTACCGGGATCGATACCCGGCGCCTCCAAACGGTACTTTTTTTTAAAGAAAATTTTACGTTTTGTTTTTATGACACCAAGAATTTAGTCGCAATTATACCACCAGTACCAAAATATGGTTTTAAAAAAAAAACAACATCCCATGAACGCACGGACAGTAAGTTTTTTGTTGGATCATAACCATAACATTATAGAACCCTGTCGCAGAAAAAATTTTTTTATATGGAAAAGGAGGCAGACGCGTAATCGAGCCACCTGATGGCAAGTGATTAATAATAATTTTGACGTAATTTCATTCTCGTGACGTCACGCTATCATTATAACAGCGCCTCTATTCCCGACGGTAAACACGATATCGTAGTTAACCTGTTATGGTATTGTTATGACGTCAGACGCCATTACTGTCAAGTAAATAAGAGCTATCAAAACGGTGACAATACGATAACAGATCAAAAACGATATTGTTTTTACCGTGTTGAATAGAGGCCCAGGGCTGTAAGGCGGCTCAAAAATTGCAATTATTGACCTGGACTCAACAAATTGTCTGATAACGCATGTATTACTTATATATTTATTTGACATGCCAATAGCATCATAAACATCACAAACTGAGATACAATGCTTGTGTATTTGTGTACAATTTAATTTAAACCAATAGGAACAGTACTTTAATAATAAACATTATGAAACACATGTCAGCAACTCTCTGCTACGCTGCTACGAGCTACGAGCACGTGCTACGTCCACGTTCCCGGCCCGTAGCAACTGCAAGCCACGTGATATAATTGTATATGAGTACGAGTTCATATATCCTACTAATATTATAAATGCGAAAGTTTGTGTGTGTGTGTGTGTGTGTGTGTTTGTTACCTCTTCACGCTGCAACGGCTGGACGGATTTGGATGAAATTTGGAATGGAGATGGCTTATACCCTGGATTAACACATAGGCTACTTTTCATCCCGAAAAATTCTAAAGTTCCCGAGGGAATAACTATAATCGAAATCTAAGCGGACGACGACGCATTAAGAAGCTATTATCCACTAATCCTACTAATCCTACTCATATTATAAACCCTAAGGGGTAAAAGGAGGGTAGAGAATTTTGTATGAGTTTCGTCATTTTTAACCGACTTCAAAAAGGAGGAGGTTATACTTTCCACTGTATGTATTTCATTTTTTTTATGTATTTTTACCGATTTCTCCATCAATTGAGGACCGATTTTAAAAAATCTTTTTTGGGTTGATAGAGTGTAATTTTGAGGTGGTCCCATTGTCACCAACTCTGAATCTAATCAGGGAATCAGTACGGAATTGAGGGAACTCTTCAAATATTGTAGGCAAACATATAGCGATTTTAGTAACAAGTCTAGCATTTTCATTCAGAAAGTATCATTTGATGAAATGGAACTGATGATGAAGACCACCGAATGGCCACCGGAACTCCTCAACGACACCTTTTTCAAGGGTGGCGATAAGATATCTCGATTAAGATAGTTGAGCGACTACAACGAAGGACATTTAATTGTTTAAATATGACTATGACTTTCTCGTGGCGTTGCTGGCGGTGATCGTGAAATGTCTTAAAGTTTCATATCAACTAAGAAGTGGGACTAGGTAGGTACAAAAGCTTATAAGCATCTCTAAAAAGTACAAAATAAACTTAATGTTTTAAAAAACAAAAAAACCGCCTTCAAAAACGCATTTATTTTGTGAAGTTAGAGACATATATATATATACCTACGAATACAAATATAATTTATAGCTTACAGCGACTAAGGGATAAAAGTGGGATGTAGAATTTTATTATGAGAGTTCGTCATGTTTGTACTTAGAAACGTTAAAATGGGTGTTACTAAAAATCTCACTTTTGGCGATTTTGAAAACAATATTCCTAAGGAGTTGAAATGGGGGATAGAGGTACATACCATCGAAGTTAAATAAACTAATAGCTATGAGCTATGATAATAGCTATAACTATTTATACTATGCTATAATGTACTGGGAGTTTTTTTGACCATCCAGAATCCGAATAGGGTTAGTTAGGTTAAGTTTTTTTTTGACCACCAAGTACCGAAAATTAAACATGTAAAAAATTTAATAAGTACACTAACTTTTCTTTATTACCTATTCAACTTTAGAAGTAAAAACTAATTGGGCACTTACATCTACTATAATATACATTACGCATTAACATCTAAATCGTAAAATTCGTTCATTGTGAAAGTGTGCGATTTTAGTTTATACATGAAAGTATACAGCGACAAAGTTCTTCGCAGCATGTCGCGGACGCCAGGGGTGTAAATAGGAGCGGCAAAGCCAGCTCGCGCTCATTGATCGAAGAACTTCGACCTACTTGCTTTGTTTGGGATATTGTCAGTTTGTATTATTCTATACAAAAGTAAGATTCAAAAAACTGCGAACCATTTTTTTTGTTGTATCGTTATAACGGAAAAATACACAAGCGTCAAATACTGAAAACCGGTCAAGTGCGAGTCGGACTCACGCACCGAGGGTATTTTTATCGACTATGATTTCGGCCGGAGCAATTGTGTGCGCTGGATGTACCTATTTACATACTATCCTACATATAATATCATTGCGAATGGTTATGCGTGCGTGAGTTTGTTACTTCTTCGCTAAAACGGACGGACCAATTTGGTTGGATATAATTTGGAATAGAATTTGCTTATACACTGGATTAACACATAGGCTACCTTGAATCTCGAAATAAATCAACGTTTCCGTGGGATGGCAAAATTACTAATTCTACGCGGACGAAGTCGCGGGCAGAAGCTAGTTAAATAACATAAAATTATTCCCGACGCTGCAGGAATTGTGGCCCAGTTTTCATACAAAATTCAATGGAAATTTAGCAAATGTTATGAAATCACCAGATTTTCAGAGCACCTTTTAAACAGAATTCTGAGGAATCATTGAAAATTATTCGAATTAAATTTCAGATTTAAATAACATTCACCAACAATAGTTTATTTAAGTACCTATTGCAATTTTACTGAAAACACCTATGACTGACTTTCTTGCGGCGAAGCGCTATTAGACTCAGAACAGGGTAGTGATTCTTTCAAAAGCAAAGGTGAGCGAACGCAGGAGTGAATGTCCAAGCGGCGAGTTTAATTAGTCCCGTCAAAGCGAACAAAACACATTTCAGCGCGTGTATTCAATTTGGCAGCATGGCTTCTCGAACATATAAGGCTGCCTAATTGAGAATGCACGCGCTAAAATGTGTTTTGCTCGCTCTGACGGGACTACTAAAACTCGCCGCTTGGACATCATTCCTGCATTCGCTCACCTTTGCTTTTGAGAGAATCACTACCCAGGGCCTCTATTCAAAACGGTAGAATCATACTGCCTTTGACGTGTTATCGTATTGTCAACGTTACGATAGTTCTTATTTACTTTACAGTAATGGCAGGCGAGTTAAAAACAATACCATAACACAAGGCAATATAGCTTCACCCAGTAGAACCGAAGCCCTGCGCCTCTATTCTAGGCGGTAAAATCCAAATCGTATTTGACCTGTTATGATATTGTTTTTAACTCGGCCGCCATTACTGTCAAGTAAATAAGAGCTATCAACACGTTGAATAGAAGCCCATGCACTATCAAAAACATGTAGCGTAAGAAAAGGTATCTTTATGTAGTTAAATCTACTGACCGTACTTAAACTAGCAGCATTACAATTTAAACTCTAGAGCAACATCTTAAAAGTAAGCGGAGAACATCAATTTGCGCGGGTCTCGCTACACGCTAATTCGGCGCTGGAGCGACGAGCTAACCAAGTGTCCGCACTCAAAGGAAGTGCTTGCGGCGTTCTGCCGGCCTGGTAGCTGGAGGTCCTTCGTTTTATTTAGTAAGTTAAATTACTTGTTCCAATGATCGCCAAGGCTTTGAAAACTTAGTTCTATGCGCGTTTTCAACGAGTTTTACCTTTTTAGGATACGCCCAAAAGGTGGCAATGGGCCGGAACCTGTTACTGCCTCCAGAGTCCATCTGTCTGTCAGTCAGCCGTTTTGTATCTCATGAACCTTGACAGCTACAGTTTAAGTTTTCACTGAGTGTGTATTGTTACTACAATAGCCGCTATAACAAATACAAGAATAATGGAACGGAACCTCCCGTGTGCAAGTCTGACTAACTTAGCCAGTTTTTTTTTATTTATGTCAATTCAGATTCAGATTCAGATATTTATTCATAAAATTTAGTATTTTACATGTCATTTCAATTTGTTAACATCCTTAAAATAGGTCAGTACCTAAGTTAATTAACGATAATAATTTACGTAAATTTATAATGTCAATTTAAAGGTTATATAATAATAGACAGTAAGTATATCGAAGAACATCATCTGATACAATATTAACATAAATGTTTTTTTACTGAGTTTGGGTCAATGATCCCCATCGAAAAATTCGTCAACACTATAGTACGCCAGGTCAGTCAAGTACAATTTAAGTTTGGTTACAAACAGTCTGTCGTTATGCACCTCTAAAATCTCCAATGGAAGTGAGTTGTATAACTTTGGGCCAATGACACCGAGTGACTTTCGCGATTTAGCGAGTCTACGCCGAGGAACGACCAGGAGGTTCCTCCTGCGCGCACCCCTGCCAGGGACCTGCGCGGCGGTAAAGCTATCTAGGTGAGTACGCACGTACTTACATGCGGTTAAGATGTAAACGCCGGGCAGCGTAATTATTTTTAACTGTCTGAATAGTTCCTTGGCAGGGTGGTCATAGGTCTTACGTGCTATTATCCTTACTGCGCGTTTTTGCATCTTGAATGCTCCGTCGCGATCAGCCGCCTGTCCCCACAAATCTACACCTTGAGTAAGTATGGAGTGGAAGTATCCATAGTAGGCTTTTAACATATTCTCTTGTGACAAGCTGGGCGCAAGTCTGGAAAGTGCGTAGCATGCTGATGCCAGCTTGTCACACATGGACTCGATGTGAGGGGACCACGTGAGACCAGCGTCTAAAGTGCAGCCCAAATACTGCACGTGTTCTACTTGGGGGACTTGGATGTTATCAAGCATCACGTTTAACCTTTTATCCTTGTTTGTTCTTAGCTGGAAATGCATAACATTAGTCTTTTCAACATTCAATACCATTCCGTTTGCGGAGAACCACTGGGATATTTGGTACATCGCAGTCTTTACCCTTGATTCCAAGATAACAAAGTTCTCAGCGTCTACCAGCACGCACGTATCATCGGCAAACGTTATAAATTCAAAATCAGGACCGGCCGCCGGGATATCGTTTATGAGAATCAAAAATAAATTATTTCCCATTGCTGACCCCTGGGGCACGGCGCAACTACCCACAGGTTCCAATTCTGATCTTGAATTGAGAACGCACGTACTCTGCTTCCTGTTACTTAAAAAAGACCTAATTGTTCCCAAAAAACCTCCTTCCAGACCATATCGGGATAGTTTTTTAATAAGCAACGCGTGGTCAACCATTTCGAAGGCGCGCGACAAGTCGCAGAATATTGCGGCGACCTGTCGCCCGCCCTCGAGGTGCGTTAACACGCGCACAACAACGTCGCGCGTCGCGTCTGCTGTCGACCGCCCTGGCTGGTATGCATACTGTTGTTTATTTAAAAGGTTGTTACTTGTTAAGTAATTTATAAGTGTGGAACTTATTAGAGACTCGAATACCTTTGAAATAATGGGTATCAGAGATATAGGACGATAGTATTTTTCTAAGTTAATATCTCCTTTGCCCTTATAAATGGGTTGCACCCTAACTAACTTTAACGTGTCGGGATATGTACCGTTTGAGATGCATTCATTAAACAGGAGATGAAGCAAGGATATAACTACTGGTGGTAAATAGTCGAGTATGCGAGTCGACATGTCGTTGATGTCCTTTGATTCCTTTCGCTTAGTTTTTTTAAATGCTTTTATAGTGTCACTGAGAGAAAAGGGCTCAAATCGGAGCGTCGGCGTTGGCGGTGATAGGTACCTATCGAGGTAATCAAGTGCAGATCGAGCGCATGGCTGTTTATTTTTTGAATTGGCATGAATATAATACCGGTTTAGTCGAGATGCGGCGGAAGCAGCGCGCGCGGTAGCGCAGTCGCCAGCTGACTTCATAACAAACATGTTTAATGCAGTGTTTTCTTTACGATGATTTTTGCATAATCGATGACTATGATAGTAAACACGAATACACACATTCAAAAGTTAGAATTACTGTCCTGTTCCAAGCCCACTATAGCATATTATTATTTTTTAATGTCAAGGCAACAAAATAACATTCCTTGAAATATTCACCTTATTATCACAAAGTTAACAACCCATGTATCACTAAATCTATTTCCACGATACGACAGTAAAATAAAATGGCGAAAGATTTGGTGTGTAAGCGCCAAGGATATGGATCCGGGCGGAATTGGATTCCGGCGCGAAAACTAATTTTAATGGTCGCATACTTCTGAGTCCCTAGTCAGCCCGCCAGTGATAATTACAATTGGGCAGTTTTCGGTCACGACCGGGATAATAAGCCGGACGGTGCCCTTTGGGAGCCAATTATGTTTTGTTATCGGATTTTTTCCTACTGAATAAAAGCGGTCAGATTAAACTTTCATTAAAAAAAAAGAGAAATAATTTATATGGCACATAAAAAAAAACAGTTTACAAGCATAAAATTGTCTTAACCTAAGTACACTTTTTTTATTACGGCCAAAATGGTCTCCGCTCAGCTTTAGGCTTAGTCCTGTAACCCTGGGGAACACCTGTCACTTTCTAATTCGCCAAGATACAAAGTAACAGCACGCACTTTAAGACCCGATACCCATTGGGCGCTTTCAAACGTACGCTTTGCCAACGCGCGTTCTGAGAACCAGGAGTTCTGTTGATGTGTACACACCACAAGCGCGCGCTTGCATGAAAGCGCCCAATGTGTATCGGGTCTAACACTTTACGCCATGCATACCACTATAACACTTTACGCCATACATACCATTTTAAAATTATAACCTTTTTTACCGATGCGGTACAAAAATATAACGGGGTGTAACTGGACAAATAAGTTTAGCCCAATATATTTTTACTGTTCTAATAAATACGTGGCACATTGATTGCAATTTACATGTTGACAAATTGAGCTTCCTAAATTTTCCGTCGCCCCAAAATACCAACTTTTATTCAGGATTTATAAGATATTTAAATACCGATATGAAATTGACTTGTGCTGCATCACGGTGATAGGGCAATGTTTGTTATATCGATGACTTGGTAGGGAGCCACAAAATATCGATATCATGGTTATAATTAATAAATAAATCATAAGTAAGATATTACAAACATATTTCATTGTTCATATTAATGGCAGTAAGTAACTCTTCTTACATTTTTAACCGCTTTTCGACTAAATAGTTAGTGACTGTTTTTCTTAGTTATGCAAATTTCAACATTCACTCAAAAAATGTGAGCTAACCAAGAGAGGTTTTCTCTTAGTTGACATAAAATGAATACACTATTCATGATATTAGTTATATCAAACAAAACTTATAGTAAAAACAGCAAGTTCTTTAGCGATTCAACTAACATCTTAGTTGATGCGTCTAACGTCTTGTTAGGCTCGTATGGATTCAAGACGCCTATGCACAACAATCACAATCTTCTTAGAAGCAACCAATTTTTTTTTTCAGTGTTTGGTCATCAAAATTGTCACTATCTTCCACGTCTTCAAACTCTAATTCTATTGTTTTATTTTATTCGAGCAGCATTAATCGTCTCATCGAGAGACATGCCAAGAAACGATCGTAAATCAGCGCACATCAGCATTGATCGCCGCATATGGGCAAAGGCGATCCTCACATTTCTACCCTCATCTCTAGATATAGCCAATCCATTCCAGTCTGGACACTCTGGACTGAACATTTTTCTTAACCGAAACTAATTTGACCTTACTTTTAAATCTGTCTAAATTTCAGACTGACAGGTTCATACATTTTGACAAAAGTAAACTGAACATAACATTATATTTAAGCGTCAAGTTAAAAGTTAATTATTTCACTGTGATAATTAAAGGTAATCTTATGTCTAAGCGTGCGTTTGTGCTCAAAGGGATTCCGTGCAAAGCTGGGTTTGGACTCGAGCACCAAGCTCGCATAAAGCCGAGCAGCTTAGGTATTTAAAAGAGCGGGGCCCCATTCACCATTCCCATTCTCCTGACCTTATCCCAACTTATTTGGGGTCGGCGCAACATGTATTTTTCTAATTATATTAAAACGAAAAAAATTCGTCGGTCTTAGGCAGGATTCGAACCTACATCTCCTCTGGCAATCCGGGCCAATGCAGGCGCATTACCGATTATGCCACCAAGACCCTACTTAAGATCCACGAAATTAGCGATCGCTTACTTTATCATACTCGGAGTGTAAGCTGACGCCGTCTACCGTTGTTTTTAATATAATTTGAATTACGTACAGATGTTTCTGTTAAAATTAAAAAATGTATTTTTCTTCCATACTTCTCTAGTCGTCAGCTCGGTAGTCAGTCACTCACTCACTTTCTAGCCATAATGAAAATAAAACCTGCGAATGGAACTGCTTGCAACTTGACAAGTTTTGATGGTAGAGATAGGTATACCACCTGCCTACCAAGTAACGTCCAAGCCGTCCTTACACGTTCAGATTGATACTGCCGCACTCAGAGACGTCAATTAAATTTAACGCTTGCTTAGAGACGTGTTGTCTTATTCTATTGCTATAGCAGAGAAAGTGACAGCAGCAACATTAAACAAGCATTATATTAAATTGACGTCTCTGAGTGCGGCAGATAGAGATACACAATATAAAACACTCTTTATTGCACACCACAGAGAGTTACAAATGTATGCAAATAATAACAATTTTATTCAGCAGACACGATTAGGTAGGTATATATTGGATTTTCGATAGCTAAAATCTAATAAAATGTTGAACCGTAAAAAAAAATACGGCGCGTTTTCATTCGTGAAGACGT
Source organism: Acleris cristana (assembly GCA_948252455.1). NCBI lineage: Eukaryota > Metazoa > Arthropoda > Insecta > Lepidoptera > Tortricidae > Acleris > Acleris cristana. The sequence goes on along the minus strand of OX411790.1, from coordinate 11,764,634 downwards.
CGCCCGCAGGCAAACAAGGAAACAAAGTAAGAACCAACCGAGTACGACTCGAGTACCAGGGCAGCAGACATGACAAAGAGCAAAGTACGCTCGCCCCTCGAGTGTCCTTTCATACGGCTCTGTTTGCGCGTCTGCTACGAGACAACCTTCACTTTACATTTTTTGCGAGAGTTTTATTTGAAGAAAGATTGTACTTATAATTACCAGCCGGTTTGTGAGCTTCTATTTGTTTGTTTAAGGGAATAATTTATATGTTTACTATTTAAAATACTATAGCAACGAGGTATGTATAATGTCTACGTTTCGTTGGTCGGTATAATACGTATCACTAGCTCTCCGTGTTAAAAATAGTTTATGAAATGTCATAATTTTAATTATCAAGGTGTCCAAGTAAAAAAACAGCCAGGTCTGTAAAGGTTCCTTTTATGCCACCGAAAGGGGACGCTAAAGAATAATATTCGACAGGCTGCCTTTACCAAAGCGTGGAATATTTGCAGGTCAAACCCGTCAAACCTACTTATATATAGGTACTAATAAAACTATTTAAGTACTAACTGACAGACGCACAACCTAAATAAACAATGGACGCGATATGTCATCAGCTTACGTCCTATACATTTAGTTGATTTTCGAAAATCGCTAACTTAGTATTTATTCCGTTGTGGAATTTATAACAAATTAACTGCAATGGCATCTATTGACAAGATCTGGTACTTTCAAGATTGGCAACTTGAATACCGAACCACAAATGCACCTAAGTTCACCAAAAGTGACATCTATCCACAAAGTTAAGAACCTTAAACTTTATTACGAACAGCGCCATCTCTGAGTTAACATCAAAATGAATAAACTACCGCTGCGAGCTGAACACGGCGCAACTGCAAAACGTTTCGCTTCTACTAAGCTAGAGAAGGCAAGTAATACAGAGACTTTCTAAAAGATGGCGCTGACAACGTAATTTTTTGACAGAACTTCTCCAAGAGGAAAAATCTGTCATAAATTAGTTCCTACTATTAAAAGAGATGGCGTTAAAAGACAATATCTGAAAGTCTCTGAATGTCAACATACCTTTTGTTGTTCTACTTCCTGGACTGACTTTTTTAAATTAAATTACCTATGTTTCGCTATACATGAATAGTGAAATGATGATTTTCCTTAACTTAAACTTCAATTCCAAATTATTTCGTTCTAATTACTCTTCTTTTATTTCATAATTCAATGTATAACCAGTCAACATATAAATGCTTTATTTAAGTACGAAATGCACAAACTTATGTACTTAACCATTTTCATTACAAAGGAGGGTGGGCTAATTAGCCTATATGACCTATGACGACAAACGATATGTCACCGGATAGGTAATTCTAAGTAAGCTGTAAAACTATTTCTGCAGAACTATAACATCAGGTAGTTCTAAATCTTTTTGTGAAAAAAGTTATCGCCATGCGAAGACAGCAGTGTTTCAAAGTAATTATGCTAACGTCGTCTATGTAGGCGTCCCGATGTTACAGATTTTTTAAATATTTCTCACAGTTATTTGAGGTTTCCCGCTACACAAAATCGTTGTAGAATTAAAAAGGATATCCGATGACATAGTGCTTATTGTTATTGGTTTCCAGGCCAGTGTTCATACATTTCTGCCCATTCTCCTTTCCAGGTATTTAGTATTGGAGAAATCAATACTTGCATGAATATCTCGCGGCCAAATACAGCGCTGTGGGTCAGCTACTTACCTGAAAACAAACAGATCAATTTAAACACTAAGCAGACGTCTATCCATATGACGATATCGGGGTGCTATTTTTTTTTAAATTAGTACTTTAAATTATATCCAGCCCAGTTTTATTAATTACGGAAGAAAATCTTAAATTAAATCTTAAGACTTAAACGAGATCAATATTTTTGGTATAGGTAAGTAGGCCATAATGATAGTAAGATAGATACATAAGTAATTTCCAACTAGTACTTCGCCCCTAAAGACCGAGACCTTACTGCCCCCCCCCCCCCAAGCTCCTTCCCCTGACCGATCATGCTCATGTTCGAACTCAAAAATTGCATGGATTTCAACTACTGTTATTTTATATGTATAGATTAGATCCGGCGGTAACACCTCAATTTGTTCAACTGACAGCATACTTATCTGCCTAATAGCACAAACAGATAGACAGAAATAGTTCTAAACTATTAGTAGAGACCAAAATAATAATTAAATAATAAATAACCCCCCCCATAAAGAAAAACAAAATGTACTAGGGTCGCATCAAGTACGAAGCGATTCATACTCGTACGTAATTCCGAGTCTGAACGATAAAAACGTATCATCCAACCTTCAACCGAACTTCGAACAGCTTAATGTAAACTCAACCTAATATTAGCAGAGCAGACGACTTCAATATTAGCTGAAATTACCATCGAAGGAACCTACACCATACTGCAAACACACCAAACTGCATATTTGTACATAGTATTAGACAGAACACCAGGTGCTTTGAAACAGACTTAAACTTTAAATAGGTCCCGGAAAACCACCGTTGCATTTTCAGCTTAACCTTAAACTATTTAAGTTGAGTTTCCAACCTTACATAATGAGACTGTCGGATTATCCGGTGCATTTAAATTTGGACTTAGTAGGAAGTATTCTCAGTGTTAATTCTCGTTTGCGCGGGATTTTCGAGGTAAGTTCGCATAATGGCGCCCTAAAGCGGGTCAAGACAATACAAGTCGCACTTGCAACTGAATAGAATACATAATGGGAAAATTATTCGGTTTAATGCAAGCAATAAACTTGTTTACGTTTGTGTCGCGTAATTCTGTTGGCCAGCAGAGAGTAATATTTGTTTAGTGGGGCTAAGGCTAGGGGGAATTAAGGCTTTCAGCGCCTCTATTCAACGTGGTAAAAACAATATCGTTTTTGTCCTGTTATCGTATTGTCAACGTTTTGATAGCTCTTATTTTCTTGACAGTAATGACGGCTGACGTCATAACAATACCTAACAGGTAAACTACGATATCGTTTATACCGCCTAGAATAGAGGCGCTGTAATCGAGTCAAGCTATTTGTGTTTTGAAGGTGAGTTTCAATTAAAACAAACGAATATCAGGCAGGGAAAGAGGGCAGCGCCTCTATGCTAGGCGGTATAAACGATGTCACAGTTTACCTGTTAAGGTATTGTTATCACGTCAGCCGTCATTACTGTCAAGAAAATAAGAGCTATCAAAACGTTGACAACGATAACAGGACAAAAACGATATTGATTTTACCGCGTTGAATAGAGGCGCTGGTCGCCAGATTTTGATATATCAATGTTAAAGTTGATTCTAGTTTGTCGATAACTACCCCAAAAGATCTTACAAACAGTACTGGTACAGAAATTGAAGAACATTGTTGGTTTTCCGTAGAGCAACTAAATAACGTTAATTTGACACAATCATATGTAGATGTTCTACACTTTAAGACAAGGTTAAACTAATATGATGAATTGTTTCATGAATAAAGTTTCCGCATTATGCGGTAACCTTCTTAGGTATACATACATCGTATAAACCGTTTTCGCAATAAAAATTATAATCATATTCGTAGTGCTCTATATCTTTGGTTCTTTTACACGAAACTTTATTAACACGAAGCCAAAATTATTCATGAAAACTTGAAACCAACATTTCTTACTAATGGGTTAACCTTATTTCCCACGGAAATGTGTATGCAAAATCCAGCCAATTTACGTAAAAATAAGCTTTCAATAAAGCCATGGTTTGTTGCTGTCTAGGTTCATTAAGGGAGTGCCCTTTGGGCGTGTTAATTTAGGCTGTTTGTTGTGACGTGTACCAAGGCCACATAGCCGCTCTGGGGGTCAGCGACATAAAAGCATTGTGTTCGCGGAGAGAAGACATTAGACTTTACGATTATTAATTTAGTTGTGAGACGCGTCGGTGAATTACGAAGCTTAGTTGCTGGGCTGTTTTTATGGCAAATGTTTTGGGCTAGTCGCTATTCGGTTGCGGGCTAAATCTTATGATAAAGCCTTATATCCTGGGCCTTTATTCCGCTTTGTCTTAAACCATGTCGTTCTTATTTATTTATTTTTATGTAAAAAAGGAGGGGGATGAAAAAGGAAAAAGGAGCTGGCGGGATGACCTAGAGTCATTTGCGAGGGATTGGCAAAGTGCGCTCTAGTTAGGGACGAGTGGCGAAAAAGAGGGGGAGGCCTTTGCCCAGCAGTGCGAGACAAAAACAGGTCGGCAAAAAAAAAGTGAAATAGGAGGCAGACGAGCAAGCGAGCCATCTGGTGGTAAGTGATCATCGCGACCCATTAACACCCGCAAAACCAGAAGAACCGCATAAGCAAAGGTGAGCAAATGCAAGAGTGAAGTCCAAGCGGCGAGTTTAAGTAGTCCCGTCAGAGCGAGCAAAACACATATTAGCGCGTGCATTCTCAATTAGGCAGCCTTATACGTTCGAGAATCCATGCTGCCATATTGAATACACGCGCTGAAATGTGTTTTGTTCGCTTTGACGGGACAACTTAAACTCGCCGCTTGCACATCACTCCTGCGTTCGCTCACCTTTGCTTTTGAGAGAATCAATACCCAGGTGCGCTGCCGGCCTTTAAGATGGTACACTGAAAAAAAAATTGGTCGTTTCTAACAAGATAATGGTTATTGTGCATAGGCGTCTTCATTCCATACGAGCCTAACAAGACGTTCGACACATCAACTAAGATGTTAGTTAAATCACTAAAGAACTTGCTGCTATTACTATAAGCTTTGATGTAACTAATATCATAACTATTGTATTCAATTTATGTCAACTAAGAGAAAATATTCCTTGGTTGGCTCACATTTTTTTGAGTGTGGGCTCGTTTTTTGAAGGTCCCCAAGTGTCGTATTGGTTCGGAAATATACACGCCGAGAGCTGATTCCACATCGCTTATGTTATGGTAGCGTAGATCACGATATGATTTCGTCAGAATAAGATGGGATAAAACGAAGCATAGTATAAAAGGGCCTCTTTTCTACTCTATAAAACCAGATTGCCTCTGACATACCTATTATCATATTGTCAACGTTACGATAGCTTTTATTTGACAGTAATGGCGGCCGAGTTAAAAAAATACAACAGTAGAAAAGAAGCCCAGTTTCTTGATAGTTACAACAATGGTACGAATCCCTCCGTGAACGAAACCAGACTCGCACTTGGCCGGTTTTTATGACTTAACTTAAACTTTGACGTGTGTTAACACGTGCATCTCAGCCAATATTATTTTATTAATACGACCCTTAGATAAGTGGTTTTGAACCCCCTATGCAAACAGAAGGTAAGAAAATCTAGACAATTAACGATAAGTATTTCTATGGTAATCTACTAGGACATCATACATTAAACAGAGCTTTAACCTTTTCAAACGAGAAAACTCTTTTACCTATGCAGTTATAATCACCGCGATGCGTACAACGGGGTGACGGGTGCGCCGAATACATTATTTATAAGCTGGAACTGCAGAAAATGCACCAAATTTTAACTAAATCTACCAGGCGAGCATGAGGTGAGCAGCGTTCGGAACAATGAAACGGTTGCATTTCATTACTTTTGTCAGTAACAGACGTGATTGTCCCCGAGTGTTTTGTTTCGTTTCAATACGTGTTTAATTGACGTTCAAATTATTAGCTCAACGAAATTATACATTTCACCTTGTAATAGGTCGCTTATTTGTTATTTTTGGATAATATTGTGTTACATACTATTAATAGTTTGAAAAGGATAAATAATCCAGTTTTTCGACTTCGCGGCCTCTGCCATATCCGTAAAACCTCGAGTTTTAATTAAATTACTCCTAAAATTTGAATTATGAGGTAAGTTGTTTTTCAAAGGAATTAAAAATTCAAATTGCGCCACAATTTAGTTTTTAAATTATTCCTACAAAGGTACGTTTTAGTTGTCAAGATACTAATACTATTTAATTGAACAAAATTTCCAACGAATATTTATTAATAGAGGTGATCTTAAAACTTTATAGTCGCGTGCCCAATTATTTGCAAAGCAAATAAAAAAAAAATTATAACTTTGCCAGATTGCCACCAACTTAATATCCGAAGAATACGCGCCAATTAACCTGATCAATTTTTTCAGACTGAAGCAGACTTTGCGTTTAATTAAAATCTTATTGAGGCGGAATTATTTGATTTATTATAATTAATTTAAAAATGGTCCAATCACCAAGTTTCAGAACAATTCATGGCAAATTACTCGTATTTTGTTAACTTTTATAACAGTACTCACTGGGCGAACATAACTCAGAGGATGCCCTCGCAGCCTTCGGTTCCTCAAAAAACGCAATCGTCACCTTCTTACACAACATAAGTCAGGACAAGAGAAACACAACCATACCTACAAAATAATACAGCCGAGCAAATCACGACCTTATGGCGGATGTCGTTACTGCTGCCCTGATAATTATTGCCATGTTATTCGTCAAATAGACACGACAGAAACATCGTAAGCGCCAGAAGCCACAAAGTCCCTTTTCAATTAAACGGTCCTAAGTAAGCTAGTATCGCATTTCAGATAATTTCTCTCATCCGGTATCAAGGCTCCCCTCCCCTCGGTTAATGGCTGTTAATTAGGACCATTAGGGCTATTTGAAAAATCACTCGCCATCAACAAGCCCCGAGGAATGGCGAGGTCACTCCGGAGACTTCGGCAATTTATGGCTAATTCTTTATCCTTTATAACGTCCTGGTACTTAAAACGCCATTGCCACGCATTCATAGTAGATTGGATAACTGAAGCAAAAATGTATTTTAGGGGAATTTTTTTGAGGCACTAAAAATACAAAATTACTAGTCTGTAGTTGCTTGTAATATGACAGTTAGCGTGACACGTAGTTAAAATGAAAAACAAAATGGCTTGTGAACAAAAAACCCCGTAGGTTTAGAGCCGTAGGGCTGACTTTTCCTGGACCCGTATTATGGTTGCCTTTATCGCGGTGGATAAAGCATCCGTCACTCTCTCTCTCCTACGTAGGTACTGGTAAGAAAGTGACAGTTGTTTTATGTTATGTGGATAAAACATCCGTCACTTATTGACACGTATATATTACGAGAGTGACGGATGCTTTTTCCAAATTTTGTCACGCGATAAACGCAACCGTACTAGGCCCGCAGCATATGTAGTAATTGTAAAAGTTCCGCGTGTAAGCCATTCGGCGCAACGAAAACTGTAACATCGTCAAACGTCTCGCTACTAGCTCCGCTCCGTAAGCAGAAATAAGTACCGTAATTAAGTGGAACAAAGTTTCCCCGAACCGAAACTGTCCCAGAAATGCCCCGAAAATCGTCTACTCTGAAATTCAAAACAAAGTCTTTGTTCAGCTAAGTTGGACAATAAGCCGACCTTAAGCGGTCGTCGATGAAACTCGACTACCAGGAGTACATAAAGTGTTAAGGTTATTCAAACTTCAAACCGATTGGTCTGTAGTGGTTGTTTTTGTTGTAGTTTTGAGGCAAACAGCTGGGTAGTGATTCTTTCAAAAGCAAAGGTGAGCGAACGCAGGAGTGAATGTCCAAGCGGCGAGTTTAAGTAGTCCCGTCAAAGCGACCAAAACACATTTCAGCGCATATATTCAATTTGGCAGCATGGCTTCTCGACCGTATAAGGCTGCCTAATTGAGAATGCACGCGCTAAAATGTGTTTTGCTCGCTCTGACGGGACTACTTAAACTCGCCGCTTGGACATTCACTCCTGCATTCGCTCACCTTTGCTTTTGAGAGAATCACTACCCTGGGCCTCTATTCTTTGTTACCTCTATTGCAATTATATAGTTTATGACTGGGCCGCGTTTACTGTCAAGTTAACAACACGTTAACAATACGATAGCGATAGGTACAGACAATGTAAAATAGAGGCCCAGAGCCGAGATTCTAGGCGGTAAAAACCGTATCGTCTTTGACCCGAGGGCTTATTGTATAACGCACTCGCAATCACGATTCAATCAAGTGGTTTTAATGCTTACCAGAGCCTCTTGAAAAACAACTTCTGGAATACAAAAAACCTTATTAAAACATGAACTTTGCTCGTATTTATATGTAGGTAAACAAACACTTAAATGATCTCTTCAGCTAACGTTTGTGTGATTGAGGAATATATGAAAAAAGTGGGAAAGGTACAAAAAAAAATGTAACTACGTAAAATTTACACCTAAAATAATTAACATATACTTACTTAAAGAGACACATATAAAAGTATAAAAAGAAAGCTAGATCTCGATATTTCATATTTCATCGAAATCGGTTCAGTGGTTTAGCCACGAAAACGTGACAGACGGACAGATAGGCTATATTAATTCTGGATATAATACGTATTTCGTATTTATGCGTATAAATAGTTTCCCTTCCTTTTCCATTAGTTCAGTTAGCCATTGAACGGTCGCGAGACGTCTGCGAATGCACTTGCACACGTACAGGGCTTCACGAGCGCACTAGATGGACCAGGAGCTCAGAGCGTTAAAGAGCTGTGATGTGACCATGGAAAATTATCTTGCTTTTCTTGGGCTCCGCACCCGTGGTAGTAAAAGACCCTATTAATATGCCTGCGCTATCCGTTCGTCCGTCCTAATTTTAATGAGCTGTATCTTTTGAACCGTAATAGATAGCTGGTTTTTTCCGAATATATCACGGCGGATTTACTAACAATATTTTTTTTCAAAGTGTATTTTTTTTTTGGATCCTAGATACAGTAATACACACAAGCTTATAATTTAGTATGATTATCAGAGATCGGAATAGGCAGAGCTAATGGGCCTAAACTTGACGCATATTCATTCATGCGTGAGTGAGAAGGGAATACATTATTGAATGAACATGCATCAAGTTTAGGCAAATTAGCTCTGCCTATTCCGATCTCTGATGATTATTGTACAAACCCTGAAGAAAAACAAAAAAATGCTAAAAATCTTTGTTAGTCTTCGTTAAAACCACCAGGTGCTTACCATCAGGTGGCCTGCCTTCTCGTTAGGCTTTTATGGCTATAAAAAAACCTCATTAGAAGACAAATGGCACCTACTTTAGAAAAAAAATCTTTATTTTTATGAGATAAATCTCTTTCTCTAGGTTCATTGCCTAGCTAGCCTACCCTTTCTTAATATCTAGAATGGTGCTTTTTCCAAAAGTTATTTATTACTTATCGAATAGGTCCCCTGATCCTTAAAATCGCAGCCTGATAGCTATTATAATAAGATCATATCGTTATCATACTTCAAAACTCTTGCTTTTTTATGCGGAAAAAAAGTCAAAACGGGTTCTCACGATTATTCTTATGAAGGCACTTCATTTGTCGTACTTTAGCGTTAAAAATGGAGCTAATAATAGCGATCATTTCGTATACAAATACAAACGTGTCACCTTTACATAATGTCGCCGCTATCGTGCTCATTCTTTTTTTTGTATAATATCCTTAGGCTAATGTGTCACTGTCACGCAAAGAGGGGTGTCATTATCTCCTTACCGTACCGTACCCATCTGTTATATTGTAGGTTCCAAACAAGCGCTTATATTAATTCTTAACTAGCTTTCACCTGCGACTGCTTCTGCTTAGAAGTCGTTTATCGTTAATTCTACTGGAACTGTCTAATTTTCCAGGGAAAAAAACACCTTTAAGCATATCCGTTTCTGGGCTATAAATATCTCTGTATTAAATTTTACAACGATTTCGGTTGAAGCGTTGAACTGTGAAAAGCGAACAAAAAAAAACAGTTTTGAATTTGTAATATACCTAATAAGCATAGAATTTTTATTTGTAACCTGAAGTACTTAAATCAAATAAATATTTTACTCAGAAATCATTAAGCATTCATTTTATATTTCTCGCAACCATGATGCGAGTTAGAAGGCATCACGCCATTTACCAATGAGATTTAGGAAATCTGTACTTAAGTACATTACCCGATGCTCTTACGGTAAAGGAAAAACATCGTGAGGAAACCTGCACATTCGAACAGCGCAGTGTCCTACTAAGAGGGTAATTGCGCAGAAGATCCGAAAAGGCCCATTTATAAGATAAGATGATATAAGGCATCACGCTTAGTACCTAAGACCCTTAAGAGGCTTCATAGAAAAACGATTAAGGTCGAGGTTAGAACGAGAAATGCCTTTATACGCACTGACACGGGTCAAGAAAGACCATTCTACTATGTTACCTTAGTACAAAAGTTGATATTCACAACACGGAATTTCTTCAACATACATTATTACAGAGTACCATTACAAACATTTTGTGTAACGCATGTCTGTAATCATACGACCCTTGCCCGACGCAAACCCATTAAAACACAAAAGATTTCTTGACCTTTTCGTTTGCAAACAAGCGCCCGCGCGTTGTGCGCGACACAATGCCCCGGACCTTTAAGTGACAAGCGAGTATGCAAGCAAATAAGGATCGAGAAGACTCAGAGAATATGGAAACGTGTCACTATATGCAGATGATTTAGTCTCTTCCAGAATGTCCGGGAACAAAAGAAATGAGACAGTTTTATGGTATAAAAATGTCGCAAAGTTTCCCGTATGCTAGCGAGCCTAGGCAAGTGGCATTCTACCTGTAATAATGTATGGAATTAATACAAGCGCCTGAGGCAAGCATCCAATTATTTTAGGTGGTAAAAACCATATCGTCTTTGACCTGTTATAGTATTGTTTTTAACTCGGCCGCCATTACTGTCAAGTAAATAAGAGCCATCAAAATGTTGACAATACGATAAGATCAAAGACGATATGGTTTTTACCGCCCAGCAATGCTACTGTCATACAGCAATTCTGAACGTTTTCTTAGTGATTTATTTATTAAAAACAAACAATATGGTACAATAATAACAAACGCCCTGCAAAACTATTAAAACATATTTCGGAGGTAAGTTTACGTTCGCAGAAAGCATCTTGTTTAAGCCCGCTGACGTATTACTCTATTAAGCTCTAATTGCAAGGCTGTATTTACCTCATTTATTTAATTGATTAATTGCTTACTTATTCTTTATCAATTAGACGCAAAATGACGGGTGAATGTCATCCATTTTCTTACCGCATTACAATAATTTTACTAAATTATTCTAACGCCAGCTCCCGCGCCACCGCGGCTAGAAGACTAACCGTTCCGCCACCAAGAGCAATCACGCTCGAGACCGCTTGAAAAACCAACTCAATGCCGATCCAAAACGTTCTTTATTCTCCACAAATAGGATATAAATTCCCTCGCCGTTAAGGAATAATTTCAATAAAATTGAATAAATTTGAAAAATCGAGGGAAATGGTTAATGTAGTCTTCGCATTGAAATAGTATTGAAAAACATAACTGTGGCTATTCAAATCAAAAAACCGGTCAAGTGCGAGTCGGACTCGCGCACCGAGGGTTCCGTATTGAAGATAATATGCTTGGTAACCGCAAAATAAAATACTCATTTTGTTATAAGCTTTATTTCCCAAGCAATAAGGTCGATTTTGACTAGCCTAAATTTTAATACAGATTTTCTTAGTTTTTTTGTTATTTCTCAAAAACTGTAAATAATTAACATTTTATTTTATTTTTCCCAGAAAATATAAGTAATTATCTATACGTCAGGATTTTTTCACAATTTTTGATTAATAAACTTCGCAGATAAAGGGGGGGAACGGTCATTTTTTGTACATTTTTAGCTATAAATCAAAAAGTACATCACAGAAAATTTTCAAAAAAATAGTTTTGAAATGTGCAAATTTAGACCTTTCATATGACACCCCATTTGCTATAATCGAACCACTTTCATTTTTGAACCCCCCATTCTAGACCCCTTTTCAATTATTAATAAAATTAATTTCATATTTTTTTTACTACAAATAGATGCGGGCAAGCAAGTTGTACAACTATGCCAAATTTCAAGTTGATAGCATTTGTAGTTGCTGAGAAAACCTGCTGTGACATACAGACAGACAGACAGACAACGAAGTCTCACCATAAGGGTTCCTTTTGTACCATTTTGGTACGGAACCCTAAAAAAAAGAACTAACGAGCCTTACAACGACTGGTATTTACCCTGTTATATTAATGAATGCCATGTTGATTATATTAATTTGATTTGATTTGTTAACTCTTCGTATAATAGCGGCTCCACTGGACTGATATTTGCATTTCTATCTTACAGCCGGTACGTCAAATGAAATTTCAGCTTTTGGTTACTTTAGGCACGTAGCTCTAATGCAAATAGTACCACATAAGAAATTATATAATTTAAGAACATTTTGTAATACAGTCAAGGACTTTAATTGCAATGCCACTATGGAACCCTGTCATTATGACAGCGTCAAACCACATGAAAGAAATTACGCCAAAATTAATAATTAACGTTATGCGACAGGGTTTCATAGTGGCATAACAATTAAAGTCCTTCACTGTACACTACAGAACATGTAAACATTATGGGAAGTTAATATTCCTATTTCTACGTACAACATTAATTATTATTACAGCAACAAAACTGGTGTCCCCTTATTTCACCGACAATCATTTCATAGAAAGTATCACTTCGCAGAATTTTCTGCTGAACCCGTGTTGATGTCAGTCAGGTTATCTATCTATCTATATATATATAAGGCTAAACTGACTGACTGACATATCAACGCACAGCCGAAACTACCGTACCTAGAAACTTGAAATTTGGTACATGGCTTCCTTTCATGATGTAAGTGAGCACTAAGAAAGGATTTTCCGAAAATCGACCCCCAACGGGAAGAAATGGGGGGGGAGTAGCGGGAAACTACATCTACGCGTACGAAGTCGCGGGCGTCCTCTAGTATTAAATATGACGTAAGGTTAGGTTACACTAATAACCATCACAAGATAACCTGAAATCGACACGGGTTCAGCAGAAAATAGCTTTATATGAAACAAAATTTCTGTGAAGTGATAGGTACGTTCTATGAAATAAGTGTCTACAAAACAAGGGTAAACCAAAAAAACTATGTGTGCTTTTTACGGAAAAGAACATCTTTAAACGTAGTTATTTTTCCGCAATACAAAGGGTTCCTAAAAACAGATTACCTACACTTAACTAATATAGTTTCCCATTTTCCTTACCGACAACACTGACATTAACAAGTATATAAATTAAACAATCGGCAAACCGCAAAAAGAGCACATGTATAAAAACTCACGAAGTAAAAGTACCAAGAGAGAATAACAATGAGGAGGTGCCGACCCAACCCTATCGTTTGTGCGGGCTAAGTGTTTACCAGCCGGCCCCTGCTGACCCATTCATCCTGCCCTGGTACCCTCCAGCCACAATGATCCGGAGGCCATTTGTCAGGCCGCGAGTTTTTTTAAAAGGACGATTGGACGTGTGTCGCATAAAATAAGTCGAAATCAAAGCAGGATATTTACCTAGCGCAATAAATACCTAGCCGAATTCTAATAAACTATTAGTACTATGGAGATAAGACATGAATCTGACATGTGACTCATTGCACAACTATTATATTTCTGAACATTGATTGATAATGTCGACAGCAGCAAAAAAATGCTGTTATTAATATTCCTTCAGATCCAACAAATAAGTTTAGCATTGTTTCACTCTTGTCAACATTATCTATCAATATTCAGTAACTTTATGGTTACACAATGTATCAAAATTGACTTCTTATCGGCCTGGTACTATAGCGTACATATTTAGATACCACACTATCTCTCAAATAACCTGAATCCACCGCCGCGTCGATCGGTGCACTGGACGTTTGCCAGAAAATCAACATTTCATTGCAGCCGAAAACCCCGAAACACTCTGCAGCAGGAAATTTGAAAATATTCCTTGAAGCATGCTAAACGACATAGCACAGCAACCAGGCATACATACATACGAGGAGAGCTCCGAGGTTATCGAGCAAGATGAAATATTGATGTAGTTAGGTCTAAAATACAATCTTTACCGCGCGGGGAAAATTGCCTACTTATCGGATCTTCAAACTGTATTAAACAAAGGCTTATTTTGCAGTGAACTTTTACTGTAATTGCAACCTTATTCTAAAAAAGGAGGATTGAGCTCGCTTTGGTTTATAGATAGGTAATGCGCCGTTTTTCTGACAAGGGTAGCATACGCTCGCTGTTGAATATTAAAGAGAATCTTGGGAGTGCTTCTAGGCTGTTTGCTGCCCTAGTAATGTTGTCGTTGTTACTTTACACAATGACGGGCCTTTCAGGGCTCTATTGTTGATGAAACCGTATTGCCTTTGACGTGTTTGTTATTGTATTGTTTTAACTCGGCCACCTTTACCCTCAAGCAATAAGCTTTGTAATACCGTGTAAAATCTCAGGCTATAAGTTTTTGTAAGCGCTTGCGCGTAACTAGAGAAGACATTAAAAGTAAATACAAAAGTAATCCCCAGCAATATTGTTTATAACTTTACGAACTTCAGCCGCCGATGAAGTAGAATAACTATAAAAAGACTTCATCAGCCGTCTGTCCCTCCGTCTATTAAGTAGTTATTGGGGCCAATCGAATAGTTCTCTAATTATAAATTTCTGTGAACCCAAATTTATAAACGTCGACCTCGATTCTAGCCTAACAAGAATAAAGCTTGACGTTTATAAATTTAGTTTAACAAATAAATGGAGAACGCTTAACCGCGTTGCCCCCAATATTTACATTCACACCATAATCATTACTGGACCGAGATTATATTCGGTAAAAACCATGTCGTGTTTGCCCTGTTATCGTATTGTAAACGTTTTGGAAGCTCTTATTTACTTGACAGTAATGGCGGCAATATGTTATTTACCGGCTAGAATAGAGTCCAATGCCATGGTCATGGAAATCAGCCAGCTAACATCTACTATTGATAATTTGTTGATACATTTACAAAATTGAAACTCCTTCAAGAAAAAAAACGTTATGATTATCCTCCCCTAACCGTTACAATCATTCTATATCACTGTCACAGCAAGACGCCAAAGAATAGCCGAAATAGAAATAGAATAAACAATCGGGAGATGAACGCGGAATGAATGAATGGAAAAACATTACCACCCACGCTTCGAAGGCGTTGTACCTACTTATTATATCGCGTATCCAAGGCGAACTTGTCTAACTTGAGCTGTGTATGCGTATCTACTACTCTACGAAATAGTCCACTAAGTGCGCGTGGTCCCAGTGTATTGATTCTCTCAAAAGCAAAGGTGAGCGAATGCAGGAGTGAAGTCCAAGCGGCGAGTTTAAGTAGTCCCGTCAGAGCGAGCAAAACACATATTAGCGCGTGCATTCTCAATTAGGCAGCCTTATACGTTCGCGAAGCCATGCTGCCAAATTGAATACACGCGCTGAAATGTGTTTTGTTCGCTTTGACGGGACTACTTAAACTCGCTGCTTGGACATCACTCCTGCGTTCGCTCACCTTTGCTTATGAAAGAATCACTACCCAGCATCTTTAAATCAAAAACAAAAACTCCGTGCATACAACAGCGATTTTCATTTCCGTTCTTATATGACAAACACCTGAAAATGACAAATAAGAGTTATTTATTTGTCATTTGGGTGATTATACAGGCGTTTCAACCGCCGTCAGTCCGCTGTCGTAAATATTGAAAGAATGAGCTACACCAAGCAGCTAACATTCACACAGAGCCATACTGTTATCGTAATACTTGCCACAATTGATCGAATTTTAAATATATTATCGCCTATTTCTTAAATATTTAGGACAGCGGACTGACGGCGGTTGAAACGCCTGTATAATCACCCATTTTCAGGTGTTTGTCATATAAGATAAGACCAATATAGTGTGTGATATCCATAAGAACATAAATTTTAAGTAACGATAGCTTTAAGTGCTGTGAACCGTTTAAAGAAGGAATTAAGTTAATAGCTCCAATAAATTTAGTGTAATTCATTTTTAAAGTGTCCATCGAGCGGTAATGTATAACATTAAGTCTAAGTTAATCGCAAGTTAATTGAGGAATAACTGAGCTATTTTTGATTTACATTGCGTGGCGCATTGGTAAGTAAGAAAAAAAAGTATAACTTATGTTAACAATACACATGTTTTTATATTAATTAGGATGCATATTAACTGTTGTCAAAATATATGTTCGTATGGATTTCACACACTGTACTTATACAGACACCAAAAATGTTGAAGGACCAAAAATATCCCTACATGTTTTAAATTTAATCTATAAACATTTTTGATCCTTAAACATTTCCATGTGTGTATTTTTTGTTCTTAGTAACTCCAAAAGGTTTTTCTTCCATCTCCCCCCTTTCCGTTTTGGGCTGGGAATTTTATAAATTGTAGTTTTTTTTTTCTTAAAAGTTTATTGTTTGCGACAATTATGGCACTAAAATATTCAACGTTGTCTTTGAAGTTCCGTACAAAAACAATGAATTACAAAGTTAAAGTTTAACGCGTTGTAATATTCAATCAAAAGCGCAACAAAAGAAAACGTAGTGGAAAATGCTAACAAAAGAAACATTAAATATAAACTTCAGAACTCTCGCACGGCTTTGTAGCCGACGTTGAACGGTGGCGGGTCGGGGAGCTGATAAAAAACTTAAAGGCTTCCAATAAATTTGATGCCTAAAGAAACTTCTATATTATGCAGAAGGTTAGGTAAAAAATCACTGCCAATACTACGTGGAAAAATCTTTCTATTTCGTTTTTTTTGTTACTTTTACTATAGCGTTTTACGCGTACTCGCTTTGAGACAGCAATACATACAACCCGACCAAGTCACATATCACCTTTACCAGACAACGCTTCTTATTGAGTGCCTACCTTATTAAGGCGGTTTATTATGATAAAATTATTACCGGTGAAAGGTTATATTTTCATCTTTTCCAGCACTGTGACTTTTCTAGCCACCTACGAAACACACTTAAACATAAATGACACACAATAAAATAGTTAAAAGCAATAATTCATTCTAATGTTTGGCACCAGTCTGATGACAATTATTATAATCGGCCTTGAAAAAAACGTATATGCGGAGTGAGATAGAGAGTAAGGATTTTGTCTTCTTCTATACTAATATTATAATCTATATCTATACTATAATATTATAAAGAGGTAAAGTTTGTGAGCTTGTGGGGGGTAATCTCTGGATCTACTGAACCGATTTTGAAAATTATTTTACCAATAGAAAGCCACGTTATTTGTGAGTGTCATTTTTTTTTATAGAACAGCTAGTTATTAATATGACTTTCCGTATAAATGCTTCTCTTTTACTTGCTGTAAAAAAAATCGTGTTCCGCCTAGGTAAAACTCTAAGCGTTTTGTCGAGATGTTTTCTCTTGCTATTAGAGTCAATGTTAAGGGTTAATGAGTTTGCTTAATATAAGGGGTGTTTGCTAGCACTGGGCTGATAATAGGGTGAGCGAGTACTAATGAGCTATTTAGAATGTTTGTTAGAGGTTAGTAAAATAAGATTTCAAAAAGTTGGAAAAAAGGACTAGGTGGCTGTTTCCCGCGACTCCGTCCGCGTAGATGTAATTTAACGCGCGTAAAAAGTACCCTATGAGTCCTAATACCTTTTTAGGGGTTCAAGCTATCTCCATAACAAATTTCATCAAAATAGCTTCAGTAGCTCGGCAGCCATTACTGTCAAATAAATAAGAGCTATCAAAACGATGAAAATACGATAACAACGCCAGCGGCGGTAAAATCCAATCGTATTTGACCTGTTATGGTATTGGTATTAACTCGGCCGCCATTACTGTCAAGTAAATAAGAGCTACCAAAACGTTGACAATACGATAGCAATACAACAATACGGTAACAGATTTTTACCGTGTTTAATAGAAGCCCCGAGGGCTTATTGTCTAACGCACTCGCAATCACGATTGTTCTCATTTTGAAAATCGAAGGCTTGTCTGCATACAAAATGAAAACAATTGCTCCACTTTGAAGCCGGTTGCGATTGCGAGTGCGTTAGACAATAAGCCCTCAGGTCAAAGACGATATGGTTTTTATCGACTAGAATCTCGACCCTGTTACAATTACTATAACTTTATTCACATTACATCTCAAATACTTAGTTTATGAATCTACGTCACGAAATGTCAAAGTGCTAGTAGTATGGAACAGTTGGAACAATAAGCAACAATTTCAAACAGTTAATTAACGCTAAGTTATAAGTAGTGCACATCCTCAAAGTAGCATTGCATTACCTTGAAACTCATATGCAAGTCTGGAGACAATGCAACATGCAATATTGAGTAAGTACTCTCGTCTTGTTACCAGGGGCGCATGGATGCAGCACAGGTGCAACTATTTCTAAATTAATCCAACGCTTGATTTCGAAGTTTCATTAATTAAGTATGATTAGTATGATTAACTGCTGCACTCAGAAACGTCAATTAAATTTAATGCTTGTTTAGTGACGTGTTGTCTTATTCTATTAAGAAAGTGACAGCAGCAACTTTAATCAAGCATTAAATTAAATTCACGTCTCTGAGTGTGGCAGTAAGAGTTATTTTACTGTTTAAATTATAAAAGTAAATGATTATTTCAAGATGATAATCAATCAAATAAACATAAACGGCTGAATGGTATTTGATAAAATGGTTCACTCAGATCGATTATATTCTGAATGTAATCTTAAAATACTTTTTATGTGATAAAAATTGGTAGTCGGTGAATTACCGGGCAAGGCAATTAAGTTGCTAGGTACTTCTTAAAGGTAGTCAAAACTAACCTGGGCCGGTATTCTAGGCGCTAAAAATCATATCGTCTCGTCTTTGATGTGTTTTGATAGCAGAGCCATAGAATTACCCACAACTTTGAAAACTATTTTATTGGATACTCGCAATTTTCAGAATTATTGTGTCACGTGCGACTGTAACAGTAATTTTGGTCCGATTGAGAGTCAAAGTAAACAAATAATTTTAACTGTCATAAATATTGTGAACTCGAACTAATGAAATTTAAATTCACCTTACACCGCTGCCCAACTCGTTGAAAAAGCTACATGTGTTTCTCTGTCGACTGTTTATAAAATTATGACTGAGAAAGAGTGACTAATTCAAAGCAACGAAAAAATTCCTCTCTCCGAGTAAGAAAAAGTTACGTACGGTCCGTCGTCAGTAGATGATTTTAATCAAGAAGTCATCAGGAGAACTTAATATAATTTTCATCTGTCCCAGAAGCAATTTCCAACCTTAAACATGAAAATTTAAATAAATGATAGCGACTAAAAGGGACATACTTATTCCACTTGTTTAGGGTAATCTCATAAAATTAAGAAGAAAACTTAAACGGTTTTCCTTTTCACGCGAACGGTACCACCACTACATATGCAATTCCACGCTCTCGGTAATTCATCTATAGTAAAAACCATACTGTCTTTGACCTGTTATCGTATTGTCAACGTTTTGGAAGCTCTTATTTACTTGACAGTAATGGTGGTCAAGTTAATAACATTACCATAACACGTCAAAGAAAATATAGTTTTTAGCGTCAAGAATAGAGGCTCTGGTCAAAGTAACTATTGTTACTAACGCCTAGATTAAAGGCCCTGGAATAGCTGTAGCGCTCGCTCCCCCTCGTTAAAAAATTGTATAAGCTCATCGACAGTCGTCCCCTTGTCACCTCCATAACGAGAGCCAAGCTTCAAACAAGTGGCTTAACAACTGTAGGAGTCGAAGCACAAATACAATACAAAAGAAATAAAAACGTTGTTTTCCCAATTAAAAACTCCGACAAACTAGCGTAATAAAGAAACCTCTCGCGCAGCGGGCGCGGATAAAACCGGATTACGCCGGGTTAAGGCCAGTTTGCGCTACTTTGTACCAGGCGAGCATAACCGCCGTGAATATTTCACTAAGCGCTTAACGTCGCTCATATGTGGGGTAACTCAGCTTGTCATTAACACTTTGGAAATCTTAATTAAGACCGCAATTGTCGGTGTACAACACACATATTGCTTTAATACAAACGTTATACACGTGTTACGTAACTGTGATAACATCGCAAGAGTTGTAAGTCTTCAATTTCAAACGGAATTCTATATTTCACAAGGAAAAGTTCTGAACCGATGTCCGCTGGCAAATATTTTAAACTAGATATGAATAAATTTGAAGCTGCTTCACGAAGCGAGCACGTATTGGCCGAACTTTTAACTCGCCTCGCCTCTATCTAGGAAACATTTAAACGTAGTTACAACTTTTTACAATAGTTCAAAACTGAACTCTCTAGAAACGGCCACCTGTGAATTTCTTTTTACGTCCAATCTGTCCATTTCATGAGCATTTACCGTTCTATTCAAAGATATTCCAATGGGGCTTACGTGATACGCTCGTAGCATCCGCTACGGCGTAGCGTCGTAGATAAATCCGTAGCACATCGACGGGAACGCCCAGCCAGCGGAAAATGCAATCTGGGTACTAGGACTACATAATGCAGAGGATATTGTGTGTAATAGGATTAGCTTCACCTGGGAAATTAGAAAGCGCTGTGAGCACAAAGCTGTAGATAAATGCTATCTTTCGTTCAATAGTGAGCACTGTAATACCTCCTTGCTTTTATGAAGTCCGAGTCATATTTAAGTTTACAAAGAGTCAGTCGTGCCGTTCGCAACACGACCGCAATGAAAATGTAAGCGAGCGAGGGGCGATTAACTTTTTTCTTGAAGCCGACGCTGTCCAAAGCCTTTTGTTTCAATAAAAAACGAATAACTTCATCGCGGAGTTTGTATTTCATTTCCAAATTCCCCCGGCGCGTAGTTTTGAATGCTAAGCAGCCGGGCATTCCCGGCATTGCGAAATTATGACTGCTATCTTGAATTAAATACTTTATGTTTAAGGGACAAAGTATGAAGAAACTAATTTAAATTTGGCGTGCGGCGAGGCTGCGAGATATTTTGACGGGTGGCTGAACAAAATTCAACCAAGTTGGATCAAAAGTAAACTTATCCAAGATGTAGTACTCATTGCAAAGGTTAGAGATAGACCCAGAGGGGACAGTCGGTAACCCTACCTGATCGAGTAGGTACCAGCAGATCAGTCACATTTATCCGTCTCGTTGGAACCATGCAGGTTGTGTACACTCAACAGTAAAAATACAATACAGTAAACAGTATAAATAGTAAACGTTTGGATGGATTGATGTTTGTTTCTCGAATAGCACCTAGGCTTTACTAACTATCCCGAAAAATTTGACACTTTCCGAGGGCATAGCGATAAACGACTTCTACACAGACCGAGTCGCGAGCAACAGCTAGTGAAATATAAAAAATCCAAGTCGTCATAAGGTACAGTCAAGTGTAATAAGAACTTCGTAACATATTTATGAGAGAATTCTTTCGATACATTTTTTTTGCACTTGACTAAATCAGCATTGCACTTTGTTCATTCGATTAATCTCGATAAATATGGTCAATCTAGGTCTGGGACCCAATTCTCATGACTTCGAGATGATTTTTCATGCGAGATGAACTGTCAACTGCATACATTTTTTAACGATATCTCGCTTGAAAAATCATCTCGAAGTCACGAGAATTGAGTCCCTGCGCACTTCGGCTTAGCAGTCTAGTCCGTCCGATTAATTTTAAGGTCCCGTTTCAAGTCGTAATACTTCATAGAGTACCAGCGATACCTGCATGCAATCTACGTGTTAGTATGCCCTTGGCCTGCTTGTAGGCTTGCTTGTTAATATCCACAGGTCGGCCGTTCCATGGCCTGCTAGTTTTTGATTCGATTCTAATTTTGTATACATTGACGACGTCATTTCACAAAACATAAGGTCAAAGAAAAAAACTGCGAGGATAAAGTCGAGCAGACCAATGAATTACGTAATAGCTTGGTCAATAATGGTCAATTCCTTACTTGACGACACAATGACTTCCACTTCGAATAGAATAAGCTACTGAGTCGGAGCGCCGCAGACCATAATCATTTAACCATTCTTGCCGAATGTCACTTTTCGTCCTATTTCCAACAGGAACTTTGATTTTCTGTAACTCGATTAGAGACTTTTTTGTACTGGGTAAAACCATATTGATTTCATGGTTTAACGCCTCATCCGATCAATGTAAAATTTGATACAGAGAACCTAGTTAAGTTAGTTATTATCGAAAATCAACAAAATGTATAGGATTGTCATAAGACATGACAGATTGCGTCAACCGCTTATGTCAAGTCCATACATTTCGAGTTAATAGAAAACAGAAACGATAGTAGCGTTTGCATCTTGGATAGACCTACAGGAGTTTATATCCCGAAGACGGTCATAGGTGACTTACTATCCCATGAAATAGCACAGTTACATAAAATAACGATGAACAACTTCCGCGTGTAAAAAGCTAGATCATATTTATTTGCACCCTGTGAAAAAAAAAGTGACCATAATGGAACTACGACATCAAACAAAAGCAAGGTCTTTTATAGGAAACTCGACCGTATCGTTAAAAAAAAACTAGGTGAAAACTAGAGCCAGGTAGAAATAACAACACAATGGAAAAAACGAAGTCATGTAAATCTCCCCGTCAATACGTGATACTGAGCGGGCACGTATCGATTCGGAT
Organism: Acleris cristana; assembly: GCA_948252455.1. Taxonomy (NCBI): domain Eukaryota; kingdom Metazoa; phylum Arthropoda; class Insecta; order Lepidoptera; family Tortricidae; genus Acleris; species Acleris cristana. Next base: position 11,742,112 of record OX411790.1, on the reverse strand, counting down.
CACCAGAGCAGCAGCGCCGGCAGGAGGCGAATCAAACATTCAAATAAGAGCCAAACCGTGTCTTAGCAAACCGTCACGCTTTCCTATTCTCCTGGTACACGAGATACGCATTTTCGCCGAGTGAAATAATTCATTTCGCTTCGAATTTCCTATTAAGGCGAAGGCCTAAGTTTGTTAAGTAATTTAAACAGTAACCCGGCGTGTTTTAATCACGTTACCCTAAACTCATCATAGAGGCATCAATTCCGAAGTTTATAAAAAGCCGCAAAGTTTGCCCGCCGGCTGCCCGCGAGGGGGGGAGAGGGGTCAATCAAAATGCTTTACAATTTTGTGGCGAGAAACATAAGTCGAACCTTTTGAGAGCGCTAAAAGCCGGACCACGTTCGATGACATTGTTTTGAAAGCAATTTTGAAATGATTTTTTTTCAGCTGTTTTGCGTTGGATAAAATAAATTAAATACCGCACGGCATGTCAAAGTTTGCACGTTTTGGTGTATTGTCGCTTGCTTTGGCCTTTTCTTCCGCAAAGCAACAGTGAGACAAAATGTTGCGAATATTGCGACATAGAAACCAATTCACCGTTGAATATAAGCACTCTCCGTTCATTGCGAATCATAATAAAAACACTGTGACGTCATCACGACAAAAGTGACGTCAACTAACAATGCTCCTAATTTTAGAGCTAAGCTAATTTTACACGTAAAATTTCGTAAAGGTCGCAGGTTCACGAATTTTTTAAAACACTACGGCAAAGAATAAATCCCAGCACTCGTTACGCTACGCCTGTTAAAACAAGCCATCCATCCCGGGACAAGGCTACAGCTATTAAGCCCACGCCTATCCATCAAACGCCAACGACGTCATGCCGCCCTGGTGTGCCGTGATCCGGCGGCCACGCAAACCGCAACGAATTTACAACTGCGGACTTCACTTAAAATAATTTAATGTGGTCTCCGTTCAGTGTGAGAAGCAAATGTTATTTAAACTAGTTTTGAAAAACATAGTGATGCTTCCTTTTAGTGTTTTCAACCCACGACGGCAGTCCCCGGTCCCCGCCACTAGAAATGACCTTACACGGTTGCATTGATGTACGCCGTACGGTAGATTAAGTAGCGGATTAAAAACTCTCTTCTAAATTCAACATCTTCGCCCTAAATCAACTTATGCTGCCTCTTTCATCGCGCTGTAAAAATAAGGTTACTTGATGATTACTTATTTTATAACGCGTTTAAAATGTGCCAACATGGCAACTCATTTATGGCCGGACTCGTAAAATTCCGAAATGAGTCCTTAAGCTCCTAATTCCCTTTTATAACACCGATAAGCGATAGCGGCCGAGACGCCATAACTTGCGACCGGGTGGTGATAAATTTGCATTTTAACTCCGCTTTGGTCTTGCGATCCTGGTAACGACGGTGAATCAATAATAGCTTATAGATTGCCTAAACTGATTCGTATCGTTGTTGTCTTCCTTTGGCCTACTCTCGTTTTTCCAAAAAAGGTAATGGAAGAAAGAGGTGAAACATTGTTTCATAGAAAATTACTATGAAAAATATGGCTATTCCCTTTACACCCGACACTAATAAATCCAATCCTTAGCTTATCTCAAGAGTAATGGCATCGTGTTAATATGACCAGGGCAGCAAAGAGCAGAGAGTCTAGCTTGAGTTTTAAGAGGAAATAATAACTTGGAAAATCCTATCCAAGATATTTCATAAATTTATTTGTTCTCGTATGCTTTGCTTTCACTCGTGCGAAATATTTTTAATCATAGATAATGCTCCTAACGCTTGGATTGCTATATTAATATGAGAGTTTTAAAGATAAATAAAAAAAAATAGCCTTAAGAGTTTATTAAAGTTGTCGCCGTTAAAACACTGTGTTTGACAATGTGACAGGTGGAATTTCAATATATATAAGCGAAAACCACCATATTAAGCAATTTGGATAATCTTATCTGTTTTTTTCCAACAATATTAAAAACACATTTTATTATTTCAAACACTAAAACTGTATTTCAGTAATACTAGAATAATAATAACCACAGTTTACTCAACTTTATAGATCAGTAACTTAATTCAATAACCAAGACCCAGTTAAAAATACACAATTTTTTTAAAATGAATCTATTTATTTAGAAACTATTCCTAAAAAACGTCAAAATTCAAAACAACCAATTTCGCTGTAGCTTCGCTAGTTTCAACGGCTTCTCGCTGTAAAAACAGTAAAAACACCGACGTAAAACAAAAAACAGTTATGAAAGTTAAAGTAAAGCTCGAGCTATAATAAGCTGCCGTCCAGAAAGCTTAAAGTGTAAAAAGAACAACATTATGAATGGGGGCGTAAAGCTCTTACTTTTTATTGCTCGAGTTTATCTTCCTCGTTTGATAAAGTTACCCATTTTAATTAGTTGTAACTAGTTTACGCGCGCGACTTCGTCCGCGTGGAACTTGTTTGACGTAATCCCAAGGGAATTATATTTTTCCGGAATAAAAAAGTATAAATTATGCTCTGTTCTAATCCAGAACGTGGTCTCATGGTGCATCAAATTTTATTTGACGATAACTTCTAATTGGATAAATGGATTTTATCAAACTTACTGCCGCACTCAGAGACGTCAATTAAATTTAATGCTTGATTAAAGTAGCTGCTGTCACTTTCTTTGCTACAGCAATAGAATGAGAAAACACGTCACTAAACAAGCATTACATTTATTTGATGTCTCTGAGTGTGGCAGTTAGTTTCGGTCGATCACCCCCAGAAATGTAATATCTTTATCTTCTCTATATTTATCGTTACGTAGTATAAAATAAAGTTGCTTTCCATATCTATCTATCTTTCTGTCTGTATATCCGCTAAGAACAACTCTGAGGTGTCATTCTCTTGTAAACGACTTTTGTATTCAAGCAAAGTCATATAAGCTAGTATAAGTCACCTAATGGAAAACGCACGCCTTAATATTGTAGCGTTTTTTTTTCTTCAAAAAACCCTCGTGGTTTAGTGAGGCATGTATGTACTTATATAGGTATGTGATAAGTAATGTATTGATGTAAGCTCTAGACGTAAGTTAGTATCATCACTGGGGTTCTAGTGAAAAAGGGAACAAATCGACTTAACTCGTAATAAAAAGGGTATATGACCTGAATATACTAAACTTAGTACCAATTTTACCATACGATGTTTTAACCAATGTTAATCGACGGTTAGTTCTTACATTTTGACAGCTGTTAACGCTCTAATCGTCTGTTAAGTGGTTAACATCGCTTCGTGAAATTGGTACTTAAACTCTTTTTCATTTGATCTTCACTAGGACACCTTTACTTTCACCCTACACTTTAATATGTTGTTTGTTCGCTTCTAATGGAACAATTTGAACTCACCGTTTAGTTATTCGTCCGCCGAGTTACTAAGCGAGCTAGATAAGAGAATCAGGTGATGACCAGAGGGCTTATTGTCTAACGCACTCGCAATCGCAACCGGCTTCAAATTGGAGCAATTGTTTTCATTTTGTACGCAGACAAGCCTTCGATTTTCAAAATGAAAACGATCGTGATTACGAGTGCGTTAGACAATAAGCCCTCTGGTCAAAACAGAAACCGCTTCTTTAAACGGTAAGAAAACGCAGCACAAGAAACAAAACAAAAACTAACTAGCCTTTAAATCGTATCTCATTACCTATAGTCAACATTAGACAAAACACAAGCAAAAAGTATGTTTCGTTTCCAAGGAAAACCGCAAATGAGCTACCGCGACCTGTCGAATGGATAAGGAAAATTTCACCACAGACTTAACGAACAAAGATGAAAAGCTGTTCAGATATTTCATCCGAGAATACTCCTAAGATCGAAATAATTAAGTCCACTTTGAGAAAGCTCAAAGGTACTGATGTGCCAAACGAAACTTTCCAAAATTGCGGAACATTTCATGTAGGAAAATTTCGGGAACTTCTCACAATTGTGCGTGGGGGTTGAAACTTTCCGTTTCCTATATTTAAATTTCCTATATTTCTAGTGAAAGTTTCCGGAAATTTCTTAGAATTTTTCCAACTTTTTGGAAACTTTCCGCAACTTGCACATCAGTACTCAAAGGACAGAACAAAGCAACTCCGCTCGTGTAAAGCATCATTCTCTAATTGTTCAAAATGGAAATTACCTGCTCCACGATTGGCTGAATTCAAAATGTGATTGCACAGCGGTATTCATTATTGGTTCATTGGTGAAATAGTTTGCTGCATTGGCTAGAATATGTTTGTAGTTCATTGAATTTTCAAGCAACTGCTGATTTAGAAGTGAAGTTATTAAACGCGCTTTGGGAATTTCTGCAATTTAGGTTTGTTTACAATTATATCTGTTTCTAATACAAATACGTACCACTGATTACAGATAGAAATCATAAATGGAAAAATAGGCATTTTAGTTTTAGTTTACTTGCTTTTAAACATGGTATTCATTAATTGTTACATTAATTAATTAAATAATTCCACAATGATTAGCCCAATTTTATTTACTAAAAATTGAGTGTTTGTTATCTAAAACGAATGTAACTTAATTTATTAATATTAAAAAACAACTTTGCTTCCAGATGTTCTGTTTAATAATAAGTAACAAAGCATTTATTTTTCGAAAAACTATATTTTTTTTATTTTTGTCGTCATAACTAGTATAAGTACAGTCAAGTGCAAAACATGTATCGAAAGTATCCTTTCATAAATTTAATTTGTTACGAAAAATACACTGGAATCAAGGTGCAATTGGGAAATATTTTTAAGATGTTGATGATGTTGTACTAGGAAAGCATGACGAACTAGGTGATGCAACGCGCTCTATTGAGGAAACATCTAGCAATCGCATTAGAACGATCGCGTGGACCTGTTGGAAGAAGCCACACAAGTCCGGTTAAACGTACTCTTTGCAGTGAATCAACTCGAAAAGGCGAGGTTTGCGAAAAATTACGAGGGCCACCTAAAGAAAACAGTTTAAATACAGTATACATTGAATAACTGGAAATATACTTAGATGACAGCAAATACAAACAAATGAAAATCATTTTTATTTAAAAGCATCCGGCCTGTCTATACACGTCGACTTTACTGGATTATCGCTAAGCTCTAAAAGAAAATGTCTTATCCAAAGCACCTTTCAATTATGCTCGCCGAGTACACATATAGCCGATAGCTTCCCCGGGGATCGGCGGCCAAATATTAGCTTTCATACTCCGCTTACACACTTAGTGCTACTAGGGTCGCAGAGTGTTTGAAGAAGATTATTGTTAACGATACTTTGCCTGTTACGAGTGATCTTAAGAGTTGTTATTATAGGAAACGACTAGACAATCCAAAAAAGGAAATGAATATAACTTTCAGTCACTACTGAAAATATTACGTTTTTTTTAAGATTACTCTTGAATAACTCTTGACCTTGGAGGACGAATTTTTAATACAATAATAGCTGATGGTAAGTGACAAATATGTAGGTAGTCAATGATATAGAACTATTACTACTATTATAATAATGCTCAAATAATGCAAATAATCACACTTATTCAGCTAATAGCTCTTTAATTTGTGTCCAAATAAAAGTTATATCAGCTGAAACAGCGCTGCTAACGCTCTTATGCAGCTGGCTTTTACAGCTAATAATTCTATTGTGGATAATGTTCAGCTAATATACAGCGCTGCTGTGTTACCTTAATAGTACCTATTTACTTAAAAAAGATCCAGAATAAAATGAACATAAAATAAATTTGCAAAAGGGACTGCTATTCTTTAAACAAGTACTCAAGATGAATTTAGGGACAAATCGTCTTTGCAAGTCCGTGATGATGATGTATCGTCAACATAATACAGACCCAGTCTACATGTAATGTAACCATTTTCTTAATAACGATCGGGAATCTTCGTTTTTCTATTAGAGGTGAGACGTACTAGGCAAATCACGTACTGAGTCTTCCGAGTACGTGTCCACAAAAAGACTAGGTCCAAAGACTAATTCCACGAGTATTTAGAAGTACGCGGCTTATGAGTAAAATATTTGATTCAGAGTCTTTCTGTATTAAAATTTAAGCTAGTCAAAATGGACCTTATTGCCTGGATAATAAAGCTTATAACAAAATGAGTATTTTCTTATGCGGTTACCAAGCATATTATCTTCAATACGGAACCCTCGGTGCGCGAGTCCGACTCGCACTTGACCGGTTTTTTTATATAATCTTTCTTCGTCAGGTGAAACGAGTCTTTATCTACTCCAAATACCCCGCGCTGTTTTCGCGTCCTGATCCCGATACGTGTAAAGACTCGGTACGCGTTGGCGCCCTCTGATGGGATCGCGTATTTTGACGTCCAAGCAAAAACCTATTCCAAAAACCTATTCTAGTATATACGTCTCACCTCTATTTTCTATGACACACGAGTGACAAATATACTGTCAGTAGCGAGTGCAAGGGTGATAGCGATAGCCAGCCGAAACCTATTAAGAAGCTGGGAATACTGTAGTCCGAAGTTGTAATGAGCTCTTAAATTGGGTATTCTGTACTTTTAAGTAGCGCTGCTTTACATTTAACGTACATATTTCCCTTCAAATATAATTTAATTACGTTATTAAATTCCCGAGTCAAAAAAGAGAGAGCTCGTGCGTGATCCTGGCTCTGTTAATGAATTCGAATTTCCTTATCGAAATGAGCCGTTGCTACTCCAATAATTCCGCGTTTTAGCGATTAACGCCTAGCTCCGCTGCTACCCTGGTCCCTGCCAATCGCATTAACCAGCCAACAGGGGTAATGAGGCGTGTCGTCCCTTCCTCGTTGCCGCCTTCATAACCTGATAATACTTACAAATGTCTAAATATGTATGTGTTACATATAATTCCCGAGACTTCGTTTATTTTTAGTTATCATTGGAATTAATATGACAGTTTATTTTGCTAAACATCATGTATATTAAAATTAAAATCAATTATCTATCAAGTATCTTTATGCAAGCCCATTACACATTTTACCATCAAAATTTCATTATTAATTAATGTCAGTCATTTACATTTACGACATTAACTTCTGCAGGCCTATCGATTGCATAAGTACTCATACATTGAAAAATTGGTTTGTGTTGTTATACCGTGTAAGAGAATAAAACCTAAACAAGCGACTCACATGTAAAATATTTTGAATAAATCATTGAAACACCGACCAATTTATAATGAAAAAGTAAAGACATGTCTAACGCAAGAATAAGTCTAATCTAGAAATTATTCGAGGAATGAAGAAGGCTTAGGTTTTTACACACCGCAGCAAAGGTGTAAAAACCAACGAAAAAACAAGTGATGATTGAGGTAATTAATTAACACAATTTTCTGTTGATTTTAATTGTAATTTAATGTATCCTATGTAACGGGAGTTAATAAACCAAACATTCATATTATGAAAAATATATGTGTATACACCGTACACAGTGTAGTGCAATTCTAGCTAATAGAATTTATTAAAAGTCTGGTACGCTGCAAAGCGAACTGTTGGCAAGCGGAGCCAATTTCTCTGAAGCAATAAGTACTCCTAGTGCTCATATTACTTTGTCATACCTAATAAAACTATTTAAAACTTGTTTATACAGTCATTTATAGCATAATACAGTACAATGTAGTAAGTACATGAACTTATAAAATGTCTTAAAGAAAGTAAATATTCTATTAGTATTTGCTTACTAAAGAGATTTAAGGCGTAATTAAATTATTTTATAATCAAAAGAATTTATGAAAATTTAAGTGTTCACAATTTCCATTTTTTCCGAGAACTAAGTAATAACGTAGCATTAGTCTTGAACAGATTTCATGATTTTGCTCAAAGATTCTGAAGCAAAACGAAATATGTCGAACGTTTCGCTTAATTAAGTTATTCTCTTTGTAGAAAGTTGTTGATAGTACAGACAGGTGTGGGCCTGCGTATTAACTAGCCTGGAATCTAATTAGGCCCTTCCTGCCCGATTCTGTAACATTCAACCGGTAAAACTTTCAAGTTACGTAACCCATTTCACTAGGTACTATGAGGAGGGAGAAGGAGAGCGAATCGGGTATTGTATCGAGTGTTTCTGAATGGGGATGATCTGAAACGCTCGAAACTCCTCGCCACTCCTGGGAGCCGGCTCGCGTGAACTCTGCTTTTATTAAATTCGACCTCTTGCTTGCAATTACAAATTAAAGTTTCCACATTATTTAGCGTTACGAGGGTTGACTTAGCCGCTGTTTGTACGGGACTGTTTAAAATTGGTCTGGATAAAGGTAATAAAGCTTTTGTATGGATAGGTTATGCGCTCGCAAAATATACTAACGATTACCGCAATTATAACGACGAAACGACGAGCGACCTAGTTGGGTACTTGTAATTTATGTCTTTAGAAATTGACGATAAATACGTATGTTAATTTTAATAATAAAACAACAAAGAAGAAATGTACTGTTAAGATGCTTTTCCACCGGCGACGCGAGACGAGACGATGGGGCGCGAGAATTTTTATTTGTATTAAAGCACCCATTTCCACAGCGCGCGCGAGGAGGTTGCGCGATTTTTCAATACAAATTTCAATTCTCGTCCCGCCTCGTCTCGCCTCGTGTCGCCAGTGGAAAAGCACCTTTACACACACGTGATTATTTAAAAAGCCTCCGTCAATTTTTTTAAACCAGTGAATTTACATTCTCCTAACATGCAAAACGTCCACTATACTTAATCATGTCTCACGTAAGGTTGTTAATAAATTGACCTCGTTGATTACCTGAAAAGAAAAAACATTTTATTAAAACGCATATTCGGTCAAATGCAATAGTACATTACTTAACAAGGGCTGTAAAAGAAAGAAAGCCCGAAATCGCAGGTATTTGAGACCCGAGCCGTAGGCGAGGGTGGTAAATATGCGATAGAGGGCTTTCTTTTTTACTGCCCGTGATGAGTACACAATTTTACGTCTTCACCTGGCCACAATGCGAGTTTTACCGTGCGCGCAGCGTGCGATAAAACTCACATTATGGCCAGGTGTGACGTAAAATAAGTTAAAGCGGATGCACCAGGACAACAGCAATTAAAGGGAGTCAACAGGAGATTTGCTCAGCGACCGGTAAACGCGATGCTCTCCTGCAATGTTTACGGGCCTTGTTTGCCCTGCAAAGAAATAGTGCCGCAAAAGGATTTAAAATCACACAGTTGGCTTCCACAAGCGATTTTGTCGTGAAATAAATTAACAAAACTAAACTGCACAAGGAAAACTTTTATTACACTGTGCTACGAAAAACATTTTATCGTTGTTTACGACTTCTTAGTTTGTAAAATGTGGTAGATACTTTAGATATCGAAATGGGTTCTTTCATTGCTCTGCGTTACACGTTAATTTTGTACCTTTCGGCGCCCCATAATTATTAATTGTGTGGCAATTAATCACCATCTCGTAATAATAAAAATATACAGTGAAATCCATCGATTTTTCAAGGGAAGTCACTCTGTCGTTCTGTTTCTATCATGAAATCTTTAATGACTTGTCATTTATAGTTGTAAAATTTATATCCAAGTCCAAAATGTAATAACTTAAATTTAACTGCCGATTTTTTTGTCGGGGTCTGAAATATCAGCCATAAAATACTTTGAAACTAAATTATTGACATTCATAATTCGATTAATTCGTAAAATAGTGTATTCTCCCGAACACAACCGATCGGCACTAATCGGCAACGAAGCCTGAAGCGCGATAACCGACCGGAGCGCGGTTCATTGGCTGCTCAAATACCTCCTCCCATTCATGCGGCCCTGGTCCCCGCGGACGTAAACATTTTCGTTTTGTTGGAAATTATCGTTCAGCTAAGTTAAAAACAACTATTGTTAGACATGTAATACAATGGAGAAACATTCCTAGTAGCTACATTTTCTGATATATCGACCATTCTTCGACCGTTCCACTTTAATAGGTGACTGACCAAATACGAGTTCGTCGACGACCTCAAATGTCCGTTCACAATTTTCAAACAGCGGCTAGATGAAGTACAAAACCCATTTTGTAAGGGGCAAATTTCAGATTGTAACTGGAAGTAACCTTGTTTATTCGCGGTTTGAATATTTGGAAACGAACATAGTCGTACTAGCCTAATGAGACCCGTGACGCGCTAGTTACGTGCAGTGCCTCGTGCAGAGCTAGTACTATGTAAAGTTCATCAACGTCTCTGCGGTTGCAGTCTTAAGGATCGACGCTGACGCACCGTAAACGTAACATGACTTATGTTTAACGCATTCCTTCTACCCCAGTATTCAAAATAGGCTGACGTAAACGCACCTTAAACTCACTGCGAATTTCACATCTCTCAATTAAAGAAAGCATTTTTATCTATAAACTAAAAGATTAAGCAGATGCTAAAAGACAATTTATTTGTCACGTAAATAACTAAGAATTTTCTGGAAACCTCCGAGCTAAGTAATAGCCACGCTCTCCGCCAGTCTTTAGCAACAGCCAGTGCAGTGCAGTCTGCTCCCACAATTTCAGTCCATTTGCTAAGTGGCTACTTTGTACGCTCGGCTTGAATATCTTATGATATTATCTTTTTCATGGAGTCCAGTGTGTTTTCTTATAGAATAAATTAAAAAAACAATTTGATAACGGTGAATTCTTTGCTGACTATACTTGCAATTTACAAGATTTTGCGAATTTTGGAGTAAAAACAAAGAAATAGGTTAATTCGTACTTCAACACGAATTTGATGTTTTCATGGCAACACACAAAGGTGAAACATCTTATCTGTACCTGCATTTATGTACTAAAATCATAACTATTCCATCACGATTCGCCGTAGTCAGGTAAAAAATCATTCTTTACGTCATTTCTAGTGTCATAAATTAAATTAAATTGTGTATAAAGAATTTTAAATTCCATAAAAAGATTTTCCACATTAAAAACTGATTAAAGTTGCGATAAATTGAATCTGTCATCTGTCGGCGATATTTCATTAAGCAGAACAGAACAAACGAGTCAATCACATTCCCCAACAGTGAAAATATTTCCAAATTAAATTCACTGGAAAACGAAACTCAATAGCCAAATTTTGTTGCTTTAAATGTAGTCGTAAAAAGTAGTGGCGTGACAGGTCGTTTGTCTGTCCACTCCCGTATCTACTTCGCTGTAAATCCGAATAACGAATGGCCGCCAGCAAACGAGAACAATAAATGCATGCCAGCCTGTATAATGAGATTTTGTGCTTCATTTTCATCTGCCATAAATAAAATGTGTTCATGCTAAAGTTAATAATACAATTCAGATTGCGAATGACAGTCGCGATACCAGGAACGCAGGGAGATTAAGAATGCCAGTCAAAGAAGGCAATACGATTAATTACGTGACGTCTTGCTCTGTTGCAAGGGCAAATTGTTTGCATCATTTTAGAATTCGAAAAGTAAGAAAAGGCACAAAATGAATGAGTGGTGAAAAGGGACGAGAAAACTCGAAGTTTTCGCGACGACACGTCGATCTCCAGGGAATTACCAGGGGAGCATGAACAATCAGAGCTTATCCGAGCGATCTAAAATAATCCAGGGTACATTTACTTCCATTCAGGGGAAGTCGATCGACGTTAAACATTTGATTTTAGGGTCACCTTTTATCCAATAACGTTTCAATAATTAAAAACTTTCGATATAATTTGCCCACCAGTGGCCTGTTTTATAAAGCTACAAGTTACAATTTTACAGGTCTAAACTGGCAACACTGCTCAAATAAATGGTTGTCATTGGTCGAGCTTGTGTCAAATGGAAACTTGTAATAATCGCTAACAGCGATCTTCTTCCAACTGCTTAACTTTCTGGTACGTCACCTTACCCACCATTCAAAGAAAAAAAAGTCGCCTTAGTCTTCCCCTACCTTTCCTTCCTTATATGATGTTACAACACCCGTAAACTTATTGGTGGGTGGTGAATTAGAATCAGATAGCTACTATTACCAGACACTAAATGAACAAGTTAATTTCTAGATTTTTTTTACGAATTAAAAGCAAAACCTTGGCAGCCATTATGCATACTTCCACATGAATGCTTAGAAATCCTCTGATTTCCCACTAACCTTGATCGACAGGTAAGACAGACATTCCTGCCTATTTATAGACCCAGCCGAAACCCGCCCTCGGCCGCTCCGATCTATTCAGCCTTCGATGCCGCCACGCTCGCAAACAACAAGAGCCAAAGGCATTTCACCAATCAACTTAATCGGCTTCTGTTTGCGGCGAACCAATTAAAAATAAACGAAACAGCTTAACTGGATACAGTACAAGTATTAAAAGAAAATGATAAGGATCTACGAAGTACATAACCTAACCAAGATGTGATAAATAAAATGAAGTCAAGGTAAAAAAAAAAACGGTTATGCGCGAGTCGGACTCGCGCACCGAGAGTTCCGTATTTAAGATATTTTGCTTAGTAACTGCGAAAGAAAATACTAATTTTTTTATGAACTTTATTTTCTTTGCAATAAGGTCCATTATGACTAGCCTAAATTTTAATACACCTACTGCTATCTTCTAGTTTTTAACTCAGCTAGCATTACTGTCAAGTTAATGAAAGCTAGGATAAAGTTAACAATACTATAACAAAATAGAATAAGCCCTCTAATCGTTTCTTTTTATACCATCCAAATCTTTATTTGCCAAGGGAAGGGACAGAAAGAAAGACATACGGTATTTAAAAACCCACCGCCCATTATCAAGGCCCAGTAACAAAGTCACATTACCAGGAGACCAGAACGAAAAGGCAACAATCCGTAAGATTCGCACAAGATGTACTGCTCAATCAGGATGAGAAATACGACCGTCTTTAATTACGACTTGTGCGCGTGACTACCTGTTACGCCCGTACTGTAAACTTAACTTAGCTAGCTTGTTTACTTCGCTAATAATGCGTCATTATAGTTTACGGTTCCCTTAGGGCTAATAAGCCAGTTGTTAATGAGATCCTAGTAAAATAGAATGACATTGTAATTAGATTTAGCCAATTCCCTAGAGCCACGAAGCGAGCGTACGTCAGAAAGCGAGGATTAAAGAGTAAATTCTAATTTGAAACGAAAGGAAAAAGTTAGACGTTCGTATCTTGCCGAACCTTAGGCTGAGAAAGTAAATCACGAGGAGAATTCTCGCAGCTGATAAAGTCAGAATTCCGCAACTTGAGCATTAACGCTTTTCTCTTTTCCATTCGCTACTGGCTCCGCTTAACATTCGAGTGTACTTTGGTGATTGTTTCGCGACCTGGCTGCCGCGACTCGCTGGCTATTTATGACACCCTGGTATAAAGGTGCGCCATTATTTCTTTTTTTACCCAACGTTTATTTACAGTACTGCTTCAAAATGCTTACAGCGAAAGGTTTAAAAAGGTTTCCCAATATCGTCCCCCTCGAGGGATTTTTATAATTATTTTTTTCTACTCGCGTACTATAAACCGCTAATATTGATATCGTTAATGGTGTCAGAATACCACCTATAGCGTAACCGAAGCGTAAAAACAATTCTATAATGAGCGTTGCCATGGTAATAACAGTTCTATAATTTATTATAGCATTGTTATTACCATGGTAACGGTCATTCCGGATATCAGTCTTGGCGTTTAGTTAACACTTGACATCCTAATAATTTGTATAATAAACCGTAAAAAACATTTAACACCAATAACAATTACGTATATTAAAAACAAAATTAATTTTATTAGTAATTATGTGTTTAAAATAACATTTTTATTCAATTACTAAAAATAGATGGTTAATATACATCGATTTGTTATTTGGTTACCATGGTTATGTTCAATATGGATAACAACAAAATGGCGTTTCGTTTGGCATTCCAACTTGTTTATGATAATTTGATAGAACTGTTTTTAGTATCTATTAAAATTCGCATGAAATTTGTTTACATTTATCAATAAAATTCACAAACTATTATCGCGCATCGGAATAGTGAAAATGTCTTTGATGACAAGTAAAATGTTAGCAAAAAAATCGAGTAAAGTATACGAGAAAAGTTAGCGATTGTTTATTTTTATCATTCTCATTTTTAAGCTTGTAGAAAAAGTTATGTATGCAACGGTTCATAATTAGCTCTTAAGGTACTCGTGCCTGTAATTAGAGCGCTCGCAAGCTCGCGCTCTAACCTCGGCTCTCGTACCTTAAGAGGCTTCATTATGTACCAGTTACATAAATAACTATTAACCCCTGACGCATTAAAAAGGGTGGATATAAGATATAAAACAACGTCCGTCGGTTTGTTTGGGCTTCCCAGCAGGAACCAGTGGACCGGTAAACATTTCTGTATTACAAATACTTCAACAAAATTATAATTAAAATGGGTAAAATTATATTAAATTTTTAAATTAAATTTGACTCAGAATAACAGAACAAAACATGTTATAAAAATATTGTTTTAAACATCGGGAGAAGGCAAACACAGGCATGATAATAAGTGGGCTCTAAAGTTACACATTTGCAGGAATATAACAAAAAAAAGTAATAGCCCAGAGTGTATTACTTTTCCTCGAGACCTATTTTGAGGTATTTTGTGTGTTGACAACGTCGATAACCATCCTCGCTTGTCGAAGCCATGATCCATGAGACAACCTTGATAGAACTCATTCCTCACTTTAGTAAGTTACTAGTGATTTTATTGCTGTGAAGTTAGCCCAGGGCCTCTATTCTAGGCGATAACAGCCATATCGTCTTAGACCGGTTATAGTATTGTCAATGTTTTGATAGCTCTCATTTACTTGGCAGTAATGGCGGCCGAGTTAACAACAATACCATAACAGGGCTGCGTTTATCGCGTGACAAAGTTAAGATAAGGCGTCCGTCACCTTTTGACACGTAAGTAAGTACGTGACGGATGCTTTATCCACATTTGACACGCGATATAGACGCAACCATACTAGGCCCACAGATCAAATACGATTCGGATTTTATCCCTTAGAATAGAGGCGCTGGTGACCCTTTATCTGTCAAAGTTTGTCTCCCGAATGGTTTTAACTTTAGTGACATATTCGATAAGTGGCGGCGTGTAAAGCGCAGTGATACAGCGAGGCACAATTTCCGCTTACCGCGACGAAGTGGCGCTTTCGATTACTGGATCACGGTGGGCGATGGGGGAAATCGGATCATTGGCGTGATTGGAACGGTTAATAGTTTTTGATTGGTTGTATTGGCTTTATAATCAGTAGAAAAAATAATATGTGTCTGTTTTATTACACTATAATTTTGACAGTAAACTATTTAGCCAACATCAAGATTTATTTTGTTGCTACAAGTGGCTCTTGGCTGTGGGTGATTATTAAAACCTTGGTCCTTGTCCAACCATTCAAAAGTTGCCATCTAAAATAAATATATCCCGCCGTTTTTTGTTCATATAATGATAAAAACCGTGTAATGGTTTTTTTTTTAGCCTATTTGGGTATCCCACTGCTGGGCAAAGGCCTCCCCTCTTGATCTTGGTGCCAAGACCGCTAAGCTTAAGTGGGACTGGGCCAGGACACGTCTGCCGAATGCATCCGGAAAGGTGGGCCAAGGTTGCCACCGAATGGACCCCGCAAGATGGCCACCGGAGCAGAGGCAGACCAAAAAGGAGATGGCGGGATGACTTAGAGGCGTTTCAAAGCGTATAGCGGGAGCATGCACTCAACCACTGCACGTGTAATGTTATCTTTGTAAAATTTCATCACTGAAAAGATATTGTATTATTCCCCATCCTACGAGTATAAACTTTGTGGCTACATCAACGTAATTGATCCATTAAACGGCAACAACATTTGACCTATTTTAAACTACACCAGGTATTCAGGAACAAGGAACTAGGTAGACCAACACAGCGCGAAATTACGCCATACCCAACTTTACCTGCTCAACTCTATGCAGCCCTAGTCCAAACTTTGCCGCTGTATTGGAACGATAACCCCCTAGTTTCCCCCTAAAATGGCCGATAGCGATGTAACGCGTTTTTCCTTATTACAGCCGTAAAGTCGGAATGGCCTCACCAGCATTCGCGTTTATCGGTATTTGCTTAGCCTAATTGCTTGTAAAAGTATACTTGCGTTGACAAAACTGCTGTAGATGAAGCTTTCATACTAATGTTAATAATTATTATACTTATTGTTGTTTTTTTGTTTCGAAACTTTGCTGCTAAGTTAAACAGCTGCTTAAAATATTTCGCGATATTGACAAGGTTTATAATCCATGGACACATTTTGTATATGGTGTGCCTTGAAACACTAACTGATGAAGAGATGAACACCAAGGTTGAAATATTCCCATTTCCAAATAAAAAAACTAAAAAGCGTGTAAAAGATAACAGATTCATTTTTAAATAAAATGTGGGAAACCTAATAGTGAACCGGGTTAACAAGGCTCACGGGGCATACGATATGCATGAGCCTACGGAAGTGCCGGAATTTAATGAACGAAACGAACAACTTCCCTTCGCAACTTCTCTAATTGGTATAATGGATGCGATGTCACTTTTTCCAAAATAACGCCTCCCGGACACAGGTGCGTTATTATAAATCGATAATATCGCGTGTTTTATTGCAGTAATAACTCGCGTCCTAGCTACACAACTGCACTATTTTATTTGACGATATTTCCAAGTAGCGTCACGCGTCCTATTACTTAATGTACGTTTCTGTCAAAAAAATCATTTATTCAACAAGCTTTAATCTTTTTTATTGAGACCAAAGTAACGAATTCGAATTCGTTGTGTCTACGTTAATAGGGATGGGCCAAGGGTAAAAAAAAAACAAAATCTTATTATTCCGTCAGTAAGATTATAAAAAATATTGAATACGTATTTTTTTCTTTATCAAATCAATCAAAATTTACGAATATAAAGCGCATCAAAGTTCGGGAGTGGGGGCTCGTGACGTCACAACTTGGTATAAAGTGTGCCACGGCGTGACATGCACTTTATCTTCTTCAATTTGTGTTTAATTGAAAAAATATACGTTCGATATTTTTTGATAATGTAAATGACGGACTAATTAGAATTTTCTAGGACGCTGGCCTATTACAGCGGATGAGCGGAGATCCTGTTGTTACCTTCCGACTCCATCAGATCAGCTCCCAAAGATACCATAATATTGTACCTACCTATTGCCCTCGGGTTTACTTATTTATTTCAAACAACCCATTACGATAACGGGAAGAGGTTTCTAAATTGAATTGCAACTTTTGTAAGACATGAACCGGAATGACAAAGAACGCACCAAGAACAAAAAATAAAAGCCTGAGATCTGACGTCCCTGTTGCATCAGTGTAAAAGATATCTTTTAACCTAATACAAAATTTACACAGTGGTAGAGACTTTACGAGTATACTAGGAATTCATGAGTTACCGAAATATCCTTTTGTGCATTTCGGGCATCGAGCAAATAGGAGTTGGCAAGCGATCACCGCTGCCTATAAAACCCGTTTTACGTTTCACCAGAGAGGTATCACGGGTGCTTTACTATAAGAAATGAATAGGAAAATCAAATATTAAGAGGATGACATGAATAAGGAACGAAATAGAAAGAAAGAAGTATTATACTATAGGTCGATTCACAAGAGCTGGCACGAATGGATTGAATGTCACCTATCACTGTGTGAGTGCCGTCCTTTGAACCGATGTTTGAATTTCAAACCGAAAACCTGTTATTATTTTACACACTTGTATACTTTCGTTCACTCATTCAATCCATTCGTGCCAGCTCATGTGAATCAACCTGACACTATTCCTTACAAAAGTTCTGTAAGAACTTAGTATCATACCCCAATCAACTCTTTGCAGTTTTAGAGTCGAGAATACACTTTTCTCAATAGCCGGCAACGTACTACTTAAAACAAAAATAGTACTAGGAGAGTAGAACTTCGAAATTCAATTAAGGGTGATTCTCACGATGGATATCGAACTCAACGTTCCAATTGATAAATGAAGGAAAAAGTAGCCCAGATTATTAGGTAGGGCGGTGAGGGAAAGAGCCAACAAATCACTGTAACTAGGTAATTGCCAGGGCATCAGAGTGGTCGGCTTGACGGATGACCGCGCGCGCCCACCGTGTAATGGAACTGTCAGATTGCCTGGGAAATGCCAGAGCCATACCAGGCTCACATAAAACAGCGGGCGTTTGTGAGTGCTTTCTGAAAATAAATTTATCAAAAATATTGGAGATACAATGCTGTATTCTCTGTAGACAGCAAGAATGGATGATAGTGCACTTAACTACCTAGGGATCAACCCGGGTAAAGTAAAGAATATACTTCAAGTATTCCGAGAAATATCTAAACATCATGTGGCTTTAAACAGCAAAGTAGAGGAGAAATATTGTGTCTGTCGACTTGCCACTAACGTTAACGGAAAGTAGCGTAGAAAATAAATAACACGCTGTCAGCGCCTTCTTTATACCAAAACTTTAATTGAAAGCTTTCACTAGATGGATCGAGTGTATGATACTTGTGTAGAAGATTGTTCATCGATCAGTGTGTATTTCATAAAGGAAATTGGATTACCTTTCCCCTTGGACCAGCGAGCGATCAACAAATAAAATATTACTGCCTTCTAACACGCTTTCATCGCGTGCAACAAACGCTGCCCAAATGGATATTATTAACAAGTAGGTACATAGTCTTTCTTCAGCGTGCGATATCTTCGATACCACTCGATATCAAATTCTCCCGTCGTCACCAAGGCTACATAAAGCTAAGAGATGAGCGGCTCAATATTTTAAATATATTGGGGCTGATAATACTACTCAAAGTCTGTTATTTAGAAAATGGAAGAAAATTTACTACAATGATTTATCATTAAATATAGCTCTCGATCATTCTCTTCTTCATCTCGCATGTCTTCGATTTCAAATCAAATTCTCAGCCGCGTAAAAGCTAAGAGATGAACTGCTCAATATTTAACGTGTCGCTAGGTTGAACTGAACGCAGTCGCGACCGGACTGCCCCGTGAAATGTTAATATGGCGGCGCGGCACGGCCCGAATCCAAAATAGAGCGATGGAATACCATTAACTAACACATAAAGTACTAGCGAGACATGATGTTGACTGGTGTTTTATGGCCGAACCCTATATTCAAACCGCGGATAGATAGGCTTACTTCTGGTTAAAATTTGACACATTTTGTATGGGCAAATGTCAAATTTTAACCCGAGGTAAGCCTTATCTATCCGCGGATTGAATATAGGGTTTGGCCGTTAGACACCAGCACGCGGTAAATTGATATAAAACATTCTTATTAGCATTTTTATGACAAATTATTTAAATCTACATAAATAGCACGCTTTCCTCAAGTGTCGATCGACAATTTTTTGACCTCATGTAATAGCCATGTACAATGGCAATGATGAAAATGCCTGATTTTATATCAACTGGCAATTTCGTTCCAGTTTCCATTTCCTCGGTGAGACGTGCGCGATATTTCTCCAAGCCGCTCGTAAGTCTATCCTACTAGGGGTGCATAAAGGGAAAACGTAAAGGGCAGCGGAATCAAGTAGTACCCAGCCGTAAAGCGTGCGGGATTATTCCGGCCGGTGATGGAAAGAGATTGTCTCGATATAGACGTAGGTAGAAGGGACTTGATTGCGTCGATCTTACTCGCACTTACAAGATGCAATGGTTTTTAGAGCGTGCTGGTGGATTAGTTGTACCAGGCAAACATAAAATAGAGGCGATCATGAAACTTCAGCCTCCATGGACAATTCTGAACATTCAGTAATAACGGTAGGTAACTAAAGATATGTATAAAGTGTTCACCCTGTCAATCCATGCGATACCAGCTGTCAATCTAACAATGCTAACGTCAACGCTGTAAATATATACAAGAGGGCGAGGGTGATTTTTAAAAATAGTGCTCTAATACGCCAATAGGCGGTATCTCAAATTCAATAAACGAAGCAGATTCAATCCTCACCCGTTAGTAATATGGTCGCACTTGCCACAGGAGTTTTGTTTGAGATACCACCATTTGTCTCATGGCAGTATAGTTAATTTTCGTTACTAACGTGACTAAACTTACTATTTCTTAATTTAAATCCTTCACTAGGTACTTTTTTTTAAAACCACCCATATCTGACAATAACTTACGTATAGCATTTTTAATTCCATTACAACATATGTGGTTCGGGAAATTATCCATTTCCTACTACATCGCGTATTGACTGTGTGGATATTACTAATCACATTAGAGCCGATACATTAGTGATTCGATTACCCGTTAGAGATTAGAACAGCAGCTGGCAACATCAAGAGCAATTAGGCTAAGTATATACCTACTAGTAACTAGTATGCTATGTAGCTCCTTTGCCCCTACTCTAGTGGGTAAAATGTAAAACCATGTCTTTGAAGTGTTCATATCAGATCAGTCGGACTGACAGGCCGAGAGGGACGCAGTTATTTGTTAGAATGAGAGAAGTATATATATTTCTCATTCTATCAAATAGCCGCGTCCCTCTCGGCCTGTCAGTTTGACTGATAGTCTGTGGCGGCACTTACGATAGCTCTAATTTACTTGACAGTAATGGCGGCCGAGTTAAAAACAATACAATACATGCTAGCCTATACCTATCTGTCTAGTGTTACCTAATTAGTAAAAAAGGTTTGATCTTAGTTTTAGTTATCTTGCATTACCCTAAATGTATAAGACCGTTTGTTTTTAATTAACAATACATACATACATAAACTCACGCCTTCATTCCCAGAGTGGGCTAGGCAGAGCCACAAACTCACCAACAACTCCAAAAACTTGTTGATAATTCTGTGACGACATTTTTCACAACTTTTAATAAACAATAAATGTAAACAAATAAATAAATAAACAATACGGTAAGGCCCAGGTTACTTCAATCATAAATTTCATAAAGCAGAAATTACTCGAAGAAATAAAAATCTGGCCAAACAGAACTCGTCATCTAAAGTTTTAATAGCCATTTTGTAAGCTAAAGCCCCATCCCCCATTTAAGAATATTTGGGAAATGATTAATGAAAGTATAAATTAGTTTCTTCGACATTTTAACTCGGGATTTCAGAATCCTTTGAAATAAAATGTCTTTAAGTCTTGACTGATAAATTATTGACACCATTTTAAATTTTGTGATGTCAAATATTAGGTCCTTACCTATGAAATTGGCGTTTTATATGGAGAATTTTATGAAAACGGTGGTTTCATACATTAAATTTTGCGGATTATTTAGTAACGTCAAATGCAAACCAAACAAAATTCTGTCAGGAATATTGGACACTTCTAAGGTATATTATACATATCTTAATTACTTAAAAATACTTAGCTTCATAAAACTCTGCGTAATTGAAACACTTGAACTCACAGCACATGAAAAGAGTTGAGTTCACACTTTTATTTTAAAGTCTAAGTAAGAAATTGAACCAAATTATTTGTTTCTAAAACCTTTGTAACATATTGTATTAATGAAATTTAAAAATAATTTGGAAGTTAAAATTGAAATGAATAAATTCCGTACGAAATAAAACACGTAAAAATAACGCCTATTTCATAGGTAAGGACCCAATATATTCTGACAAAAACATATTTTGTTTCGTCTTCTACAGTATGCGTGCCTATTCGTCATCGCCAATGGCTCAGTGACGTCGCGAACAGTGGTCAACAAACTCGTGACCTTTAATGACTTAGCCGTTTGTACACATTTTTGCCGCTACACTTACATTGCTTAGCTCTTTGTAATTAAATACAACAAAATTAATTATGAAAGTGAGCGTTAACTAGATTTAACATTATCATTATTTTGTACAAAAGCTACTCCAAGCGAAACTAGCATATTTTTCTTTAAGAAATCAAAGAGAACCAAAATAACTTCGACAATGTACCAAGGATACATAGACAAAAAGTATCCGTTTTTAACTGTTCCGTGAAAAGTCGAGATCGTCCAAAGAACGGAAGGACAAAGCAAAATGGCGATTTATTTATCCTGTAAATTCGCTGGAAAATCCTCGAGAACTTCAGACGAGCTCATTTACATTATTAGGAAAGCATAAACCACCAAGGTTTGCATCTGCGGAGATATCAAGTATTAAACAAAAGCGTGCCCCGCTACGCTGCTACGCCCGTTGTAGCTCGTAGCGCTCTACGACTTCACGTAGACACTTCACAAAATTATGCGGGAATGCTTTCATTTAACTTAGACGTCGAATTGCTATGAACTAAGCTAGCAGTATTTTTGTGTTTAAAAAAATACGTCGACAAAATGGAAAAGCAAACCTTAAAAATACAGTCTCAAACTAAAATATTTAAAAAAAGTCTAATGGAATTCTAGTGAATAAAATAGAAACTAAAAGTACAATGTTTATTAGGTTCGTTTGCTTCTTTAAGTTTTAATTCTATTTATTTTGGTTTAATAAGTCTGAGAACATTTTGATCAAAGATATTAAAGTTATTAATTCGCCGTTGAATATCTTCTTTAGTTTTCAGGCAACAATTTTCAGTTTTGAAATGTACTTTGCATCGCTGGTTGTATATGTATCTAGTACAAAAATGACTTTTTCACACTACATGTTCGAAATTGCCCAATTATATATCATGCAAACCTCGACTAAAGTAAGTCATTATAACCCGCTGGTTAATGATGAGATTTGAATTCGTATGAAAAACTACAATTTGTACGTTTTTTTTTAAATAACCTACTTTAAGTTGTAATAAAACGTTGTTTCTAGTAAGTAGCCTTGTTTTTATTGTCTCGCAAAAGGTGAGAAAAGTAGAGTATTCTCCTTTGGGATAAAGCTGTTTTCGTCTTGGGCGAGCTTGAATCCCTCGCTGCACTCAGGACTCCGTTTTAACTCGTAACACCCTCGCTACGCTCGGGAGTTAAATCTTGACTGGAGTCCTTCATTTGCTCAGGATTCAATATCGCGCCCGTGACATAAAACAGTGCTTTATCCCCTCGGTGTATAATCTACTATTAAATTACCTTCTATGACAGTATATCAAACTTAAATAAAGGCTAAGTCCTTATCCATTAGCATGATATTTCACTCACCTAGACCAAAAAAATAAACAACCCGGTGTATATGCAGATAACAAAACAAACCACTTCTACGAACATATCCATTATTATGATGAACTCGCGCCACACTAACTTTTTCAGCTCGCCACTTAGTTATTCATGGAAACCTGGTATATTTATTCTAGAAACAGCAAAATAATTCGAGCGTGTGTTCCATTTACATTTTTGGTCATTATTTGAATTTTGATTTTAGAAGCATTGTTCATATTTTTATAGATAAATTATTTTCTATTATACATATAAAAGGCAAAACTGACTGACTTATATTATCAACGCACAGCCGAAACTACTGTACCTAGAAACTTGAAATTTGGTACAGCGGTTCCTTTCATGATGTAAGTGAGCACTAAGAAAGGATTTTCCGAAAATCGACCCCCATCGGGAAGAAATGGGGGGAGTAGCGGGAAACTAATTCTACGCGTACGAAGTCGCGGGCGTCCTCTAGTTATTAAATAAGAGCTATCATTAGGTTAACGATACGATAACACGTCAAAAACAATAAGGTTTCATCGAGTAGAATCTCGACCCAGCGTTCTCTAATTTTAAATATCTGTCAACCTAAATTAATAAACGTCGAAGTCTATTCTTGTTAGAGTACAATCAAGGTTGATCTATTTTAGGTTAACGGATATATTTAAATTAGAGACCACTGCTCCGAATGAAGCCGAATATTTCGGTGAATTTTCTCCTAAAGTAGCTCTAGTTTGTCTACTTTTAGAATGATGAAAAACAGCGAGAATTATTTTAAAGAAGGCTTACTTGAGCAGTGTTTACGGCCTCGTGAAGTCAACCTAGGGGATTGCACTCACAAACTGAATGCAGCTCCACTAGGGAAGAGAATAAATGCCGGTTTAACCGAGAACCACATAAACCTTGTATAACCGAACATGGCCGATATCTAGGTGGTCAAAACCATACATATCGTCTTAGACCAGTTATCGCATTGTCAATGTTTTCATAGCTCTTATTAACTAGACAGTAATGGTGGTCTAGTTAGAAACAATTTGACATTTCATGGTATTTTCAATGTTTCGAAAGCTCTTATTTACTACACAGTAATGGCGGCCGAGTTAAAAACAATGCGATAGCATGTCAACTCAAGACAATACGGTTTTACCCAGTAGAGTAGAAGGCCTCTACTCTAGGTGGTAAAAACCCGTAAAAACCAGTGGTTGGTTTTACCTCGGCCGCGATTACTAATGAATGACTAACTAGAATCTCGGCCCAGGTATTAAAGTTTTCAGTTTCAGCCTAGTTCAAACCAGGTTTCTAGTTATTTCAAATCAATGTAGTGTGTGCCTAAAGAGAAAGATTTTTGGGGGTAAGTACATGACGTATGTTTGTATTTATGTTTTAACAATATAGACGAACATGTTTTTGATACCAGTATTATATAGCAATAGCTTTATTATTTCCTTAGTAACCTCGTTAACAATGAAACTTTGGTTGACCCGTCAACGCGTACAATTGGGTCGCTTGGGTGTATTTCGACGCAGCTGGGAGAAAAAGGGCAATAGGAAACCTCCCTCAATTAAAAAAAACCTTGAAAGAACCGAGTTGAAACAGTTTATCATCAACCGACAAAACCGGTTTTGTAGACACGCTTCGCACATCCCTAGTGGACCTTGCATGCCGCGCAGCCACGGACAGAGTTATCTACAGTGACTGTCCAGTGTTTGTTTATCTACACTACTGTGTGCTTTTATTTCAATGTTTTAATATCTTAAAGTTTTATCGTCGTACTTATGATGTCCGTGAGCACGCGATGAATAATTTAACGATGTGATTGACGTAATTACGCTAGCGAATAGATCGATATTTTACTGCGGACATATTTTATAGTTCAGTAAAATAGTTTTAATACTTTTTTTATTATTAATGGTTCGTTCCATCACCACATACCACATACCACAACCACATGACTTACTGAGATAAACGCGAATATTATACACATGGTTAGACATGGCGGGGGATTTCACATAAAATATAGTATGGACACACCAATGAATATCGTATACATTACACACTAGACTTCCAATAGATAAGTTCGTTTAATGGGTACCAGACCATCGACGCGACAACTTTCCTTAACAAAATGTACATCTTTATAAAGAGTTTGTGAGCGCGTTAATCAAATCTTAGAACTACCATTCACAAGCAAGAACGAGGCAATAAAGCACATCTAGAGATGAATAAAAGTCGACCGCCGGCAGGGGCTAACCGCTGAATCTACGTAGGAAATGAAATTTCCGACTTCCGAGCGCAGAGGAAGCACAAAAAGCAAAAACTTGCCGATGTATAATACAAAAATGAGGTCGGCGCGCTCCTGGCGGCTTCTGCGCTCCTAGTACAATTTAACCTTTAATTTCGCACACTGCAATGCAATGTTCAACCAGTTTATCATCTCTAACACTTTTCTTATAAAACGCTCTAAATACCAGATATTTCAAAGTTGTGGAATTCCAGTCTATTTATAATCATTAATCAGGTATTTCAAAATGGTGGTATTTCGGGAACGCGCGATTGTATTATATACGGGGTTTATTTGCTTGGGGCCCTGTTGGGATGTAGTGCTCTTACTGCCTGCTGGCGGCTTCTGCGCTCCTAGTGGCATTTAACCTTTAATTTCGCATAATTTCAACCAGTTATTATTGCCTCAAATACTTTTCTAACCAATTTCAAAAGGTTGCTTGTTTGTTTGCTTGGTTATTTATTTATCATTCTTTCACAAAAATAATGCGATAGCTAGATGAGTCATCATTGTCATCATCATCGCATTCCTATTACCCCCTGGAGGAACGAAGGGCTCTTAATCGAGTAATAGTTAAAAAAAAAAAAACACTTTTGCCACATTTACCTCAAGTCAAGTAACCACGTGCAGCTCAGAACCCACCGCGCCTAACACAAACATCCGAGGACTGTGATTGATGACACCGTCCCCCCGCAAAGATCACCCGACCAGCTGTTTATAGAATCTTTGCACAAAGGCACGTTTATTCTAACGATGGCACTTATAGCGCTCGTCACGCGATCACCAGTGTTAACAAAAACTTGACAATTTATTGAAACGAGGTCGGTGCGCTCTTGGTGGTTTCTGCTCTCCTGGTACAATGTGACCTTTAATTCCTGGGTCACGGGTCACCTCCTTGCTCGTATAAGGTAGCCCGGGTTATCCTTTTTCTTGTCCCACGCAAAAAAAAACGTAAGGATAAAATTACTTTGAAAAAAAAACCTGTTAACATAGGTCCCAGGAAAATTACCTAATCAGTCATACAAAAAACAACTTGTTTGCAACATTTCAAAGTCAGTTTTAATAATAAAAGCTGTAAACCTTATCGTAGTAAATCGCGAGCGGCGCTAATAATATACATTCACCCTCCGCTCCGCCTAAGCACTTTCTGAGAGCCGTTACTTTATACGCAGGGCGGCCCCTAAGTCAGATGGAGCCATGCCCTTCTAAATCGACACCTCGCTTGAACTCTCGTACACTTCTGCTGTCTTGGTCAAAACGCTTGAATTTTTCACACAATGTGAACGTTACAATGGTATGGTTAATTTTGGCGGTTTACATACGAGTATATGGATTCATTAAAGCCTAACCGGCCTCTGACCGGCATAAAAACACGTGATTACTAAAGCCCATTTCGACGGCACGTTTTTATAAAGAGCCGGGTCGCGTCACGGCATACCATTAGTCCGAGAACAGGAAAAAGATTTATGTGTACATATAGAATGTTTTTATTACGAACGAAATACTTTTATTTTATGTAAAATTCACTTGAACGGCTAGGAGCGCTAGATTTTACATTTGAATCCACTCTCAATTCACTTTGAGCATCATTAATCTCGAAGGAAAGAAAATTCAACATCAAGCCATTTTCACGCTCTCAAATATCCATCAGACTTTAAGTGTGGATTGGATTAAAAATGGCCGAGGGCGATCGAAATAATCTTATCGGCGACATTGCAGGCGATCGGTTGCGACCCGAAGGTCGGCGGGCAGACGGGTACGCTGTGTACTGAGATTTTGCTTCAAACAAGCTTAAGTGGAAAATATCTCACACATTCACTTACGTCTCCGTACGTAGCTTATATTCCTGGCGAGGGGAAGCTGCCATAAATTACGTTTTCGCGTCAAATTCGCGCAGTTTATCCAATATTTCACATTTTACGAGTTGATCCGTGGCTTATGCAGTCGAATCTAACGCGTCCAGAGAGAATTTTTCGATGCCCTCGGCGTTTATAGATATTTTATGAACGACTCGGCTTCAATTCAGTCCATAAAATTCTCACCGTTCCGATTTATTAAGTACCTCTTAAACTTACCTAAGTTATATGCTGTGCAATCTTCTGGTGCTTTAAATCCAACTGATGAATACCTTTATTAACTGAATTCTTTGTCTTTTCTTTTAACTTGAAACTGTGCTCTCGCGAAAACTACCACCATGCATACAAAGTCCATATTAAGTATTTCAAATCCATACCTATGTAAGTCAATACTTAATATTTCTATAATCTTAGAAGTTGTGATGCGCAATAAAACCCCAGTGAGAGAACCTTTACAGCGCTCAGCTATCTTAGAGCACATTAAGGTAGGTGTTCCTATAAATCTGTGTTTATGATGTGCTTATATTGCGACTTAAAACCATAGTGCTTGTTTTGTAATCATAGCTTCAGCAGAAAATATTCGATGAAATCATGGGACCTACTAGGATAGCATAATCACCGTAGACATGACACGAGCACCACTAGCATTGGCAGTCGTAGCGTGGCTCGGACGTGTAGTGCCCAGCTAATTGAACCGAGTCGCGCAGTCTTGCCAATGATGACCTATCACAATTCAATAACTCTCAACCGATAAAAAGAATTTAATTTGGATTGGTTTTCAATTAATCTTTTAATTCATGTTATCTTAGTCGATGAAAAAAAAACCATACATCCAAAAGATTGCTTAAAAAAACAATACCATCATTGAAACGGATCAATGAACGCAAAATATTTGTTACGACGTGCCTTGTTTTCTTTATCTAGATTTAAAAAGTTTTAATGAAAAATAAATTTATTAATTTCAACATTATTTTACCATTTATTTTAAACTGACCGTTCCTTTGTTCAAAATGCCTGTCCGTTCAAACGCAACCACGTCCAGAAAAACTCAAAGGCCGGATAAATACAAGCTACCGCATTTTCATAAAAAGCAACCCCAACATAATTTAAAAGCGTAAATCCGAAAGGAAATTTTTGGACGCGTCGTCTGGGCATGCTTAATACTCATTAGAACATTGGGTGCCAACAACGAGACATTGGCTCCAATTTCAATAGAAATCCGAGTGTCCTGGCACGACATGAGTTAAGCCCTGAGATAAACACGAATTATTATGAACCGAGCGTAAATTGGACACACTGTTATAAAAAGGACTCATACAACGATCGATTTGTACAACATATGCGCCTTTTACACTATGCTTTTACCCACGAAAATAGGAGGTAGCTCGATAGACGAGTACAAAAACCAGCGTTTCAGTATCACGGAAAGCATAGGAATAGGACTATCCCTAGACCTACTGTCGCGAGGCGTCGCGGTAATTAAACCAGTGATCGGATCTAACATGCAATTTCCCGGGGTTTCACGTGTTTCCGTTATTTTAACGTAGATATGAATATGACTTACAATTCCGTGAGTTTTTTGTTACCTACCTTTATATAAAGGTAAATAACCTTTAATTTTAAGTAGTTTACTATAAAATTAACAAAATATTTAATGAAAACAACAAAAAATACAGTACTGTATAGAAGAACTGATCGTAAGTTACGCACGTCTTATATTTTATAGTACTTTTATAATTTTCATGACTATTTTGTTAACCTTATCACCAGGGCTCGACCTTTAAGTCACATCCATGTTAAGCATAACGTTTGAGGTCGTTCACCCCAAATTGCATCCTAGATCCGATCACTGCTAATTACTGTAGGTATGTTTTTTTTGAAGTAAATAAAATATACTTCAGATATACATGCCATGTGCCATTATTTCGAATCGATTAAAAAAAACCCTTCTTTTGGAAGAGATGCAATACTTGCAATAACTTAGTGTGTTGCATTTGGATGCTTATTAATATTTGATCGTCGATTTCTTTTATTTTAAGAGACATGAAAATTAACGTATACTTAGATTAGAATAAACTAGTAATTAAAATTACAAAACACCGACAAAAAGAGACAAAATCAACGCAAACTCGGGGAAAAATCTGTATCTAACTTAGCTAATAAAATAACCTCTATATAAGTAAGCGAGTGTAGCGCGCAGATCCCTAAGGACGCGTTAGCACGGTTCCGTACATCCCGCGTCGCTCCATCAATCAGATACTGTGATTAGGATCCTTTGTTCTTCTCCTTTGATATCTTAGCCAGTATTATTTAATATAATGAGACAAGAAAAGCTTAAAAAAATCACGTTATGTTTAAACATGGCATTTTTTAAACATACAAGTAGGTCAAAGTTTGAAGTTGATAGAAAACACGAGTAGAATCGCTTGGGTCTTATGTTTGCAAACGCGTGTACAAGTAGAAGTCAATTGCAACTTCACACATACAAATTCACACAACATTGTGAAATAGAGACGCGTCGCTAGCGAATGCGTCGATATCATTCTGTTTTGAACAAAATATCAACAGAAAAAGAAACTAATCCAATAGTAAATTACCAGGAATACACGGTCTAAAGCAAATAACTTCAAGGAGTAAGGAGTACGAATGATATGTATAAATCTATACATACATAGGTATAGTTGGTTCCAGTTTAAATGACGAAAATGCATTTAAAACCAACCATTACCAAAATCTATTGTTCAATTGTTATCTTCAAGTAGGGTTGTAAAACAATTACGCAGACTGTGTCTGTACGGCCAAAGTATACTGTAAACAAACAATCTTGATAGTTTTTTATTGCATGTTAGCCATAAGAATATGCCATATGTATTAGTGTTGTGTTGATTTATTATGTATCAATAATGACAATTTAAAATTATATTGAATGTTACATAATATAGGAATATTTATTAAGTATATTTTTGCATTACAATATAGACGGCTTAAAAAACTTTTATTTCAATGATCAAGAAGGGCTGAGCTACTCCAAGGCACGTGCCACACTTCGGTCGTCCCTTTGTTATCTTTTCCTTTCATATTTAGCAACAAAAGAAGTTGTAAAATCCCGCGTTAAGTGCATTTTCGTCATTTAAACTGGAACCAACTATACCAGAGCTTTGAACGTAATAAATATTTGCAATATCAATCCCGCTCGGGTATTCGAAATTTCTCTTCAATTTTCTTCCAACTTACATAGAAATCTGAACCCAACGACATTTACATCGAACGGTAAAGACACGGCGCGGCTAATGTAACAATACCAGGCTAACACGAGTCTTATAGCGGTTTATTGCGTCGTATGCATTGCCATTAGCAATAAACGCAGCAACCACTTCTGTCTATACAATATTCATGCCGCCCGGATCGCTCGCGCCGAGAAATTAGCTGAAACCACAATGAATTTCACGCTTCATGGGGCTACGTGATAAATATTTTGCGCTAATAATAAATTAACCGTGCTATGGAGCACCTGGGGAAAACTTAAGGTATTTAATGCAAGAATGCCAAATACACGTGATATTTTCAGGGTGAATGCTACCCACGTTAACGGTGTCTCGCCTTGACATGCTTTTTAGAAATAGGAAAATTATTCAGTCTGCTAGGCACAGACTACGTCAGTAAATTCACTGCGCTATTATTGTGTTTATCGATGTGGATAAACGTGAATAAAAAACCTGTCACTTTCTGATCAGTATGTAAGTGCGAGTGACGGATGCTTTATCTACCGCGATTAAGAGGACCGTAATACGGGCCCTAATTATATTGTCTTGTCGAATCTAAATAATAAGTAGAGTTACCTATAACAAGTCAGTTTTCGTTCGGGACTGTTTCATTTATCCGAATTTTCATCGATTGGTTTTTATCTGAAACAGTTGTATTTTCGGGATTGTTATAAAACAAACCTAACCTAGGTATATACGTACGTACGTATATACGTACTATACGTTACATAAGTATATCTCTTTAAAAAAAAACGGAAAATAAGCATTTCTTGGTATGAATTTTCGGATGGATGAAACAGGAAAAAGAACTTTGGATTAACGATAGGTTACTATTACCGTCATACGTAGACAATATTTGTGTTGATGCGCCTACTTTAAAAAAAACATCATTATAATTTATATTTTTAGCAAATTAGTATCAGCTACTAAAATTATTACTTATGCTATGAAAATTCAAAAGTATTTGATATTAAATTTACTGCAAATACTAAGGCAACATAAATACATCACAGTCAAACTATTAAGTTCTCGACATCGAATTCATCCTTACAGACCGCCATCGTAAATTATATCACCGCAAAGGAAAACAAACCGAATACCTTACTCAGTTGAACAAACACAAATATACTCGAAGTAGGTACGGTTTGCGTAATGCCTCGTTTATCACAAAGTAGGTTACAACCATTTTGGACAATGTTTATTTATTTTGGCAAATTAAACCTGATTAATTTAATTAAAATTGATATTTTACAAATGAGACACGAACAAATTTGACAAACAGCTTTTCATGACCGAAGTATGCTTACTTATTTGCTCTTCACGTTCTATATTCTTAAAGCGTTTGGAATTGTACAATTCTAGGGGAGAATTGTTGAGTTGTTAACCAAGGGATGAAAATGATCAATTGCATCCTGAGGAGGCCGTAACGCTATTTTATGTACACACGCTCTTATACCTGTAGTAATAAAGACGTGTCAGATATTTTTGCGACCAATGTTGGATAACATATTATTGCTGGTGACTGTACAGTTGCACGCTACATCGAGCGAGACAGATATCGGACTCTATAAAAAACCCTCTTTTCTCGGGTACAGATTTTTTTGCTTTGTCAAATCTAAAACAAGATTAACAAAGGTAGGTGCGTATCATTTCCTGCTACTTCCCTCATGATTGTCAAACAATACATACGTAAATATTTTGTTACTTGAATACATTGAAGTTTAAAATTATTAGTTAAAGGTAAAGAAGGGCAAAACATTCGAATAATGACATCCAAAATTTCAGTTTTTGACACGTAGTGACTATTCAATTGTTATATTGTTTATGTAACACCTGGCCATAATGTGAGTTTTACCGCACGCTGCGCGCACGGTAAAACTCGCATTGTGGCCAGGTGAACACGTAAAATTGTGTACTCATCACGGGCAGTAAAAAAGAAAGCCCTCTATCGCATATTTACAACCCTCGCCTACGGCTCGGGCCTCAAATACCTGCGATTTCGGGCTTTCTTTCTTTTACAGCCCTTGTTAAGTAATGTACTATACCTCTATTGACCTGAAATAAAGTTGACGATGCTTATAATCGGTCGATTTACCCTACACCTGATTTTACGGTGTCCGCAAAAAATAACAATAGTTCTCCGCTCACTTTCAATTTATTAAGGTTATCATACATTATTCTTACCTGGGTCACCACACCAGTGAGTGACCCTATTATCCAATTTGGCCGCCGTGGACGCCGCTTTACCGCATTATTCTTAGTAACAGCCGTACTTGTACCCATTTTTAACCCCCGACGCAAAAAAGAGGGGTGTTATAAGTTTAACGTGTAAGTGTGTGTGTGTGTGTGTGTGTCTGTCTGTGGCACCGTAGCTCTTAAACGGATGAATCGATTTGGATGCGGTTTTTTTTATTTGAAAGCAGATTTTCTAGCGGTGGTTCATAGACATTTTATATTGAAATCGGTTCAGCCGTTTTTGAAGTATTGAACTTTGAAATGTCAATGTCGGGGGTTTTCCAACATTTTGTTGATTAGGTTATAGAGACAATTGCCTTGATCCTTTTTCAAATTGTGTATGAAATATAGTTAGTAAGGAACGATTTCATCGTCATTAATTAACTGTACGGCTAGCATATCTTGTATTTTCTCAGTCAGCCAGTGCGTCTGTATCGTAACATACTAGTTAGAAAGGTAACGACACGAACGACAATCATGTCGGTGGCAAGTTGTGCTCCGTCCGTCCTGAGTGCAGTCGTAGTACATTAAGACCCGCCATACACAGACTGCTTTAAGCAGTCGGGAACCGACTGCACTACGTTGCTATTGGTCGATTTGCAGTTTCAATGCTCTAGAAAGTGCAAACCGACCAATAGCAACGAGGTGCAGTCGGTTGCAGACTGCTTAAAGCAGTCCGTGTATGGCGGGTCTAAGTTTTATGAAGCATGTAAGTATTTAAAACATTTAATGGCATTAAGTCGTTCATTAACGACGATGCTTCATACAAAAGCTTAAAAAAGGAAACGAATTAATTGACTCTAAAATGTCTCTTTGTATAGCGGTAATACAAATTTTAAACAAAAGCCTAATAATGTAGTACGCGGAGCACATAAAAACCGAGGTGTAGAGCGCTCGCCTGCAGGCGAAGTGGCTTCAGCCGCCGCGCTGCACGATTTCCGACCAAAAAAAACCTTTTGCCGATAAACCTTTTTTTATCTAGTTGATTCTGGAGCGGACTTTTCATGTACAAATCGAGTCAGTGAGGTCAGAATTGTATTGCGATTTCATTTTACCAACGTTCAACCACGTTCAACATTTAATTATTATTTTTCAGTAAATAGGCCACATCAGGGGCTCAGGGCTCTTTTACACGTTGGTAATGTGAAATAAATTCACTATTTCGATTAGAATATTTGAAAAACCTGTCAGAACAACTAAACTGACTTTGACTAACATAGAAACTCAAAACGCTCACTTGATGTAAAAGCTCTCGAAGGAACTTCGAACATGCATCTTAATTTAGATCAAGTTACGCTCGAGCAAAGCTTGTTAGACGCTCATGCCGCCGTGAGAAAACTAACCTCCTCATTGTTATGCTAGCCTCAGCCTAGTATACTTATACATACGTACGCAATAGCTTACAATCGATCTACAAACAAGACTGTCCCAACAGTACACGAGTAGAAAGGTGTGGTGGGCAAACGCCTACTTAAGTATGAATACCTGGTATTGATCGACACCGCGAGGACAGAGGACATGCAAACTAAAAGCATTTCTTGATATTACCTCGGTCGGCATAATCTATTAACTAATCTATCCAAAGTTAAATTAAATAATCTTTGTAATAGATGCAATAATAGTAGCCTTTTTAAAAGTTTTACATTAAAAAACGTGTTCTTTCCATAACTAATCGATGAGATTTTTCAATAGTTTAACTGAAGCGCCGTATGTCGCAGTCACGCAAGTTAGACAGCCTATTTCTGTTTCCGAAGTAACCAATCACCCAGTGACGTGTGACGTCGATTTTTACTGCGACCCACGTTAACCCGGTCGAAGAGAAAAATTCGCACATTCATATATCCGCGAAGAAATACGGAGGTTTCCTCTCCGGGCGACACTTCGGCGGAACTTCCGAGTTTCAATTTATTTCGTACGTGCCCCAAGTTAGCTAGCAACGACTTTCTTGGTTTCAATTAGTTCATTACGTTATACATGTAGGATTTTAGCTGGAAATACGAGAAGAAAATACTTTTATGAAATCAAATTACATCTTCCTTTGTGAAGGATATCAGACGGTACATCAGCTTAGCAAGATAACAAAGGTGCTTTCAAGGGTGAGGTAAAAATAATTTATAAAGCAGACAATGCACAGCCGCCATTGTGGTTGACAACAGACGTCTAGGCATAATGTAATGACGTCAAGCATGAATAATTCTGGCAGCCGCTCCCCAAATAGTATGTCAATTACTTAGACTAACTTATACCTATTTGGGAACTAAATGGATTCTCGACTAAGTTTGTCGTCAACTTCTAAACAGAGCTGAGATTCTACTCGCTAAAACTTTGTTGGCTCTCGGCCGCCATTACTGTCAAGTAAATAAGAGCTATCAAAACGTTGACAATACAATAACATGTAAAAAGCAATATGTTTTTACCGAGAAGAATAGAGGCAGGGTGCTCTTCTGATATAACAAGCATACATACATACATTTAATCACGCCTGTTTCTCAGAGGGGTAGGCAAAACTTCTATAACAAGCAAACTAAATTAAACATACGTAGTATAACTACGTTTTCATAACCACAAAGCGTCAACTCTTCACACAGTTAGGTACTAGGATTTCATCATCACGAATAGTCGACTGCACATTGTGAGCCACGCCCAACGCGCATGCACGACACATCTACGAGCAAAGTGGGTGTAATGAAAATAATTAATTTCCCCGCCGTACTAATGAGGCGTCGCGATGTCATATCGATCCGCGCCATGCAGGTATGGCCGCACAATGCTATTACGTGCTCATGTTAACCTAGTACCTAGTGACCGCTGGGAGCTTTTAGCGCAAACAGGGCTACATTGAGTTTTAGTGCTACTATAAGAATAGCCAGTGTGGATGAAAAAAATTCAAAAACATTTTATTATCTGGCTTGGGCCTCTATTCTACTGGGCAAAACAAATGCTTTTAAAATATTACCGTATTGTCAACGTTACTATAGCACTTATTGACTTGACACAATAGATGCCTTAAGCATAACCATTAACAATAGTAAATTATGTTTCACGCATCCAAATGAGTGTGTGATTAAACTAAAATATCGACGCGCAAATAATCAGCAATATTTTCCAAAACAACTACAAATGAATAAAAAGCTACTATTACTGGCTTGAAATTTAGAATGAAAACCTGAAACTGAGATTTCCATTCAAATGTGCATAATTACATTTGAGTTCATGACTGGGTAGGTACTAGTAGAATACTTAATTAGGCAATTCATTATGCTATGCTTACAACGAAGTTCTAACAATGTGAATGTTGCTTATTTTCAGTAGATACCCAATTCCTATTGTTTAATTGTGAAGTACTTTTCTGTTAGACTTGTTTTGTATCACGCGCACGCTTTGCTTTATTTAAGGAACAATACAATTTACTTTGTTTGATACAACATTGTCTCAATTTTCCGAATAGGGGCGTCTCCAGAGGTCCATTATACTTGTGATGAGTAGGGCGATATCCATTAACAACAAGAGAAAAGATCTCTATTATATTTTGTCTATCCAAATATCATAAACCCTCCATGATGCGTTCAAGAACCGCACATTATGACCACCATAAAATAGACTGTTTTGTTAAAACAAATTTCTTATCTACAAAAATGTTATTATTGCTAAATAATATCGATTTCGATAATATTATTTCATTCAAATTTCGAACATCTCTGAAAAACAAAGAAATTTGATTTAACCTCTATATTAATATCAGTCGAGATGACGTTTAGTTCGAAATGAATTGTCAATTACAAACAAACACAAACACAGCATACAAATTTGACAAATGTCGCACGTAAGTAAGATATCGAACGATATGATAGGTAGTTGGAGCCGACTCTAGTTTGTCTCTGAATAAAAAAAAACTATGACAGCTACCAGAAAACTTTTCAATCTTTTCATTATCATGCCGGTCATAATATGCGGCTCCTGAATGCACCATGGAGGCTTATGATATGTGGGTAGATAAAGTAGTGTATGTAACTGTACATAATAGGCATTAAAACACTTGTGTGATGCTATTATGAAACTCGCCTTCGGCTCGTTTCATAAACCCGCACTAGTGTTTAATGCCCTTCATTATGTGCAGTCACATAAACTACTATTAAAATCCTTCACTTGCATCTCTTAAGCGCACGTAGATCCTGGTTTGGCAAACAAAATAAAATGGTGCAATCGGATCATATTTATACGAAGAAACTTACTCCTAAGTACAGTCAGCGTCAAATATAAGGTAACCACCATTACCTTATATTTGACGCTGACTGTACAACCCTGTTACAATGTATAATTGAGGCATTATTACATTTTCCCTTAGTACTTTTCTATAGGTT
Organism: Acleris cristana; assembly: GCA_948252455.1. Taxonomy (NCBI): domain Eukaryota; kingdom Metazoa; phylum Arthropoda; class Insecta; order Lepidoptera; family Tortricidae; genus Acleris; species Acleris cristana. The sequence continues at coordinate 11,705,105 of OX411790.1, read as the reverse complement.
AATCAAATTAATTGACGGTTGCGGTCTCTGAATGTAACGAACAATAAAACCAATATAAAAATGTTGACGCATACACGTTACGTTGCTAATGAAATGAATGTCAGTTTGATCCGTCATTTATTTGCTCGTATATTCATACACACCTTTAACACATATAATGTAACTATAGATACTATTTAATGGTTACCTATGGTCGGTTCCATTCCAATTGAAATGGACAAAGATGTAAACAAAACCAAACAATCCAATTTACCATTATTACTGCATTATGAAGTACTTTTGAAGATCAAGTGTAGTTTTATTAATGATTTATGACACTTAATTATCACTTTCATATTCATTTTAAAATACCTATATATTTTTTAAATAAAAAATTGAGGTTATGTGTCAAACGGTATACTAACTTGTTTACATCTTTGGCGATTTCAACTTTGCGCGCTGTTTCGTTTCTCTGAATTCTCATAAGTTAGAAAAATATTTTGTCCTAAAACTAAACGATCCCGAATTGTTTTAAAACATATTACTCGTAATATCTCTTTAATCATTTTGAAAAGTAATTGCGGTCAAACATATTTTTTTTACTAACGAAACATTAATAGTAGATAGAACCCCCCATACAATGGTCATCCTTCCTTGAGACCTGATATCTCTTAAACGGCCAGTCCGATTTTCATGAAACCTAGCTCAGAACCATCCTGATTATACTAGCTTTCTTTGTAAATAAACCACGTCCAAATCGATCTTTCCGTTTGGGAGCTACAAAGCCACACAGACATACAGATACACATGTTAGACATAACACCTCGTTTTTCATATGGAGTTAAAAACCTTTAAAACATTACAAAAAACAGTAACCTATATAATTTCATAGAAAAATCTCTTTCATTATTTTATACAGGACAGACAGCGCTCTCCATTGCGAGATTTATTGCGAAAAGATACGTCCGTCCGTCATTTTCGTCGGCGCCGTCAAACGTCCGGAACATTAAACGTCGGTCCCACTTCACGTTAACTGGACATGGATTTAATACAAATGGATCTTTCACGATCACTTTGGATTTGATCCGGCGAGATATCAGTCCGACTTTTTTATTATAGGTCTATTTTACGTGGTTGGGTTGGCACTTGGCAATATTATTAATGTCTGGCTGATAATTATAACGTGCTGTCGACAAATTTTGATACTGATCATCAATTAAGTGTAATTATTTTTAAAAAAATTTTTTTTTATAAAATTCTGACTCAAAATTTAATACAGAATCGGAAAATGTGGTTGGTTTTGTCCATATTCAACGAAATAATCGGCTAAATTACCTAAACCGAAAGTTGACATCTTTTTGACCACCACAAAAATAGTTAAGTATCAAGTGACATGTGTATCTGTGTGTCTATAGGCTCCCTCTACACGTCGGCGGATCATGGGCGTGGGCACAGAACAGAAAAAACAGTAGAAGTGTCATGTGGGCGTGTAACGTGTGGCATAGTTATGCGGAGTTCCGCATAACCTACCATACATTTGCCGCGATCGCTTATTTCAATATTTCGATATTTCGATATTTCTAAAATAGGTAATAAATCCAGAAGCATGCGTTATTGTGCTATTTTGGAGTGTAAAAACGATAGCCGCACAAAAACATTTTCCATGATGGCGTGTTGTTTTTATGATAGTTTGAGTATTGGCGACAACGGTCTGATACTAAGCGAAGCTCATGCCACTTCCACTGTTTTTTCTATTCCGTGGGCGTGGGTAAGGGACGCATTTACACCTTAGAGTGAGCAACATATTCTTGCATATAACTTTTACATATTGCTCCGTCCCTTACGCATTCCGCCGACGTGTAAAGGGAGCCTTATGGATCTGTGTATTTGTATGTGGCATTGTAGCAAACCGATGCATCGACCATGTTTTTTTTTAAAGATAGCTCGTTTTATCCTGTATCTAATTTTCCGAACCTTACAACAAATCTCAAAGGGCTACCTTTCCCCATATCGTTCTTCAGAATAATAATATATATAAAAGGCAAAACTGTCTGACTGACATATCAACGCACAGCCGAAACTCTGTACCTAGAAACTTGAAATTTGGTACATGGGTTCCTTTCATGATGTAAGTGAGCACTAAGAAAGGATTTTCCGAAAATTGACCCCCAACGGGAAGAAATGGGGGGGAGTAGCGGGAAACTAATTCTACGCGTACGAAGTCGCGGGCGTCCTCTAGTTTGCTATAAGTTTTTTAAACTTTCCCAGACAATCAAAAGCTTATCTGAATCTATACAGATATGCCAATGCCAATGCCAATTGGTTGCTAAGTAACAGGAAGGTAGAATTGGGCGAACTGATGCTCTAGCATATCAAGTAAGAGTGAATCTCATCAAGTAAGAAGTTAGGTACTCTTTTATTAAGCAATTGCGAGCGGTAGAACTAGGAGAGCAGCCACAGCCTAGCCTGTACAAAAACGTGGTTTATAAAAATGCCCTAATAAAAATCTAATTCACGTTGCGGATTAAACAATCATACCATTAAGCGGCCACTCACCGCACGCATTACGCTCGCCGCACGCGCCGCAACCGCGGATTAATATCGCCCAATCATAACGAGGCACGCTTCATCATCGCAAAACGGCCGAATCACTTTAGGTACTATATATGTGTATGTGTAAACTTACGTGTGTGTGTAATCTTGTAGCCACACCATGGAATCTGTCATTTAATTTAATTTTTCTCACGTTATAATTTGTTATCATGTTGAAATAATTATAACCTAAAAAAATTACGTGACTACTCGGAAATACCACTTTTTGTGCATTGCAAGTAAAAACCATACTATTTGGAAGTTCCTGCAATAAAATAAAATTTCCAAAAAAAATGTAAGTAGTTACGATGTGTCCCACAATACAATTACGCTTTGTTGAACACGACAAAAAGAAAAATAAACAAGGACAGACAAAAACATGAAATTCTTATAGGTACGGTAGACAACAGGAGGTCTTATCGCCCCTACCCTACCCCGTTGAGGGCCGATTTCCAAAAAAAAACCTTTATTAAGATTTCATCTGTGTATTAAAATTTCATAGAGAATACTGCAACGTCACTCTTTTCATCGTTGTATAGTCTATGTTACTTCTGAAACAACCGAAATAACTTTTTTGTACTCGTCGATTGAAATCTGTGTATTAAGATTTCATAGAGAATACTGCAACGTCACTCTTTTCATCGTTGTATAGTCTATGTTACTTCCGAAACAACCGAAATAACCATTTCGATACGCTCTAGATAACCGAAAAAAAATTGAAAATAGAACTTCGCATTTCAATAATATGTGTCCTTGTTTAAGGAGACTCGATCCGATACAAAATTGCCAATCTATGGCGTTTCGGAACGTAGTACGAGGGCTGCTACTTATGTATCCGGAATCTGGGATTCCAACATTTATAAACGTTATATCTGACCTCCATGGTAAAATTTGAACTTTTTTTTAATACTGGCCGATATAAATTTTTTTCTTATGTACGCTAGTCTTTTGTTTTTGGCGGGATCAAAATGTCATCTCGCTGCAAGAATGGAACTCACTCGTGAAAATATTCGTGCTATGATTTATTATGATTTTCGGCGTGGTTTAACGCAACAACAGTGCATAGATCAATTAACTTCGACTTTTGGTGATGAAACTCCATCAAAAAGCACTGTGTACCACTGGTTTAGTGAGTTCAATCGTGGACGTAGTATGCTCACGGACGAAGTTAAGGAAGGTCGCCCGAAATCGGTCGTTGTACCACAAAATATTGAAGCTGTGCGAAAACTTATAATGCATGACCGTCATGTTACATATCGCGAGATAGAGGCGACTCTGGGCATATGTATGACGAGCATTAATAACATATTAAACGATCATTTAGCTGTAAAAAAAAATGTTCCCGTTGGATTCCTCACAATTTAACTAAGGATCAAAAAGAGGCTCGCGTCGAATGGTGCAAGAAAATGTTAAAAAAATATATCCGTGGTGACTCAAAAGCTGTTTATAATATCTACACAGGTGACGAATCCTGGATCTATGCGTATGATCCGGAAACTAAACAACAATCAACAGTGTGGGTGTTTCAAAATGAGCCGAACCCTACGAAAGTAACTCGTGCAAAAACCACCTTGAAGCAAATGGTCGCCTGCTTTTTCGGTATTAATGGCCATGTGGCGACAGCGCCACTAGAGAATCGTAAAACGGTTAATTCGGAATGGTACACGACCATTTGTTTGCCGGAGGTATTTGAAGAAATACGTAAAAACAACCAGCGACGCAGAATCGTTCTTCACCATGACAATGCCAGCTGTCATACATCACGCGAAACGACTCGATTTTTGGAAGGTCAAAATATAGAATTAACGGGTCATCCGCCGTACAGCCCTGATTTGGCACCCAATGATTTCTATTTATTCCCAAATGTAAAGAATAAATTACGTGGTCAACGATTTTCGACCCGTGAAGTTGCAGTCGACGCGTTCAAACAGCACGTTTTGGAGATACCTCAGTCAGAGTCGAAAAAATGTTTTAAAAATTGGTTTCAACGTATGCAAAAGTGCATCGATCATAAGGGAGAATATTTTGAAAAACAATAAAACCATATTTAGTCATATACGTTTGTTATTTTTTTCTATTCCGGATACATAAGTAGCAGCCCTCGTAGTTCGTTTTCTTATATACTCGTATTTACACTTAAATTATTAATTTTAATGAACTCGTACAAAAAGTATTGTTCACAATAGTGTCATAATCAAGCTTTTTAATCTCGTACCTTACTTAGGCCACTCAGCCAGCTTCGTGACCTAAACACGGTACTCGACTAAAAAGGTCTCTATTATAACACGATTGTGAAAAATACTATTTTGGGTAATTTGTTGGTAGGTCAAAAACAACATTAAGTTATTTACTAGTTTTGTTTTTAATTTGAATGTTGATCGCCTGCTACTGAGCAGTATCCCGGTGCATTTTAGTCACTCACCGTAAGCAGCCTATCAGCATGGGTAGCACAAGTTGTATTTTCTCGCTTGTCGCTCAGTACGTCTATATCGTTACAGACTAGATAGAAAGGGAGATCCGAGCGACAAACAAGTCGAGGACAACATGTGCTAGCCGTGCAGTGCCTGGCCAAAGTTAAAACCTACTCTATTTGAATGTTTGCGATTTAAATCACCAACCAACAACGAGTCGAGGTGAATTTTCCACAATAATATCCGCACCCGGAAAACCGCGAATGATACCGATATGTAGGTATAGGTATATCTAGATAGATGTCCATTATAATACGACATTGTATTCTTTCAGATAATACTTTCGTAGATATTCATCTTGTTGTCTCTATCACCTTATCGATAGGTACAGTCAGACTTTAATTGTTATGCCACTATGGAACCCTGTCATAATGAGAGCGTCAAACCACATGAAATAAATTACGCCAAAATTCATGATTAACGTTATGCGACAGGGTTCCATAGTGGCATAACAATTAAAGTCCTTGAAAGCACCGCTAGCTGACAGAGAGATTTTTTTTTTAGATAAATAACAACTTTTCCAACCAAATACGAATGAATAGAAAATTAGCGTCTCCGGTCGTTAAGCAATTTCTGTTACCTATTGCTGTTTGGGCGCTAGGGTTAGGTACGTCGATGCGCCCGCAACTAAACGCGGTGCCGGCAGTGCTCCGACTAAACCGGCTTGTTGCGTCCTTTTAAGTTTGCTTGTAGGGGCTCGCAGGCCGTACGGTCGAGGCACGCACACATGCAAGCCGCGCGATATAGGTACAGTACACGACCAATTTCTTAATAGCGATCGGCATTTTTCGTTTTTCTATGAAACACAAGTGACAAATATACTGTCAGATGCGAGTGCAAGTGTGATAGCGATAAACAGTCGAGAGCTATTAGCTGGGAGTACTGTACCTTTGTTTGAAGACGGACTACTGTTTATACAGTGCAAATACTATGTCGCATAATTATCTGCTAGGTACATCTGTAAATTGTTTTCACGATTATCGGACATTGGCATAACACTAGAGAATCATTAGTCATTTGTGCGTATTTTACAACGCGGTTATAATATTCAATGCTATTACAAAGATTCTATAATATAATAAACGTTAAATTAACGAAATTCTACGAAATGTTATTTTTCAGTGTAATGAGTAATGACATTAGTATGATGGGGTAAAAAGCGGCCAAGTGCGAGTCGGACTCGCGCACGAAGGGTTCCGTACCATCCATAAAAATTCACGTTTGTTGTGTGGGATCCCCCCATAAATATTTATTTTATTCTTTTAATATTTGTTGTTATAGCGGCAACAGAAATACATCTGTGAAAATTTCAACTGTCTAGCTATCACGGTTCATGAGATACAGCCTGGCGACATACAGACGGACAGACAGACGGACAACGGAATCTTAAAATAAGGTCCCATTTTATCCTTTGGGTAATGGGTACGGAACCCTGAACAGAGCTCCAATTGAAATCACTCTAAAATGTAAAATGTTCTTGAAATTCCTTAAATAAAAAAACGTTCCGCAATTCATCAGTTCCATGATTCCATCCCTCAAGTTATTAATACATTGTAGTCTTATCTTAACGATTTCTCTCTTTAGCATTATCTACAACATTCAAAGGTATTTCTCGATAAGTAACAGCACGGGTAGCACAAGTTGTATTTTCTCGCTTGTCGCTCAGTGCGTCTCTATCGTTACTGACTAGATTGAAAGGGAGATCCGAGCGACAACCAAGTCGCGGGCAACTTGTACTAGCCGTGCGGGTGGTCATAATTATAATATTCTACCGCGATTTGTCACACCTAGTATTAAAAGATCCAAACTTATTTGTTTGTCAAACGAAACCTATTTTTTTAAATCAACTGAACAACTTACTTTACGGGTGGTAGGAGCTTGTGCAAGAATCGCTACCACAATCATTATCCTATACCTACCGCTAGGCAGAAGTGGTCGCATTGTTGTGTTCCGGTGTGGGCCTAAGACAACCGATGAAATTACTAGCATAGAGGTTTCCGTCTTAGTTGTCAGGGTTGGCAACGCATTTGCGGTCATAGAATTGCAGTCTTAATATTGTTATCTTGATAATGCAAATGTCTGCTTACCTTCAGGTGGACTTGCTTATAACCAGAACACTATTTTAAACTTTAAAAACGTAGAAATAAATAATTATTACTGCCGTGGCGGCGCTGACGCTAGATACCTTTCCTCGGATTGCGGCCCGATAGTAGCGGCCTTTACACGTAAAGTTCGGACCGCGGGAAACGCCATGCGCCGTGCCAATCTTCGTTCCGAACCGTACATATTTTACTATTACAGTTGCATTTACACGTACGGTTCGGAACGAAGATTGAAACGGCGCGTGGCGTTTCCCGCGGTCCGAACTTTACGTGTACAGGCCGCTAATATTTCTGTCCCTTCCACTGCCTGGCCTCTAAACAAAAGCTACTAGCTCTAAAGACAATTTAATTCTGGCAAAGGGATGATAATTTTATTTATACGTATAAATTAGTGAAAGGTAAAAAGCATTCTACTTTGCTGACAATAACTCTGCAATAATTTGTTAAAAATCTTTTATAAACCTGCTAATCCAATTAATTGTTTAATTAAGAAGATTTAGGTCGTAATGAATGTAATGATTTGCTTGTTTATGCTTCAGTCCACTCTAAGTTTAATAAAAACAGTCAAAACCTGGTTACAAAAAGGTGTTAAAAACCAATAAAAAATATCCTATCAAACCACTTTCCTTCAGGCAAATAACAATATCGAAAATTACTTTATCGCATTTCAAATTTCAATAACATCAACGAAGAGGAAACGCAATCTGGGGCGAAACTAAATTACGCGACACGCTGGGGCGAAAACAATCAGCTGTGTTAATCGAGGCTTCGCCAACTCTTCGGAACGATTCCCGTTCCAAAGGTTAACGAACATCAATTTGTAGCACAATCGGAATCAGAATCCCTTCCTTACTTTCCGAATGTTGGTGTAACAACATAAATACCTAGGATCATACGGGGCAAAATTAAATGATTATTATATCAATTTTTTTTTTTGAAAGTATGCAAATTAAACAAAATAGCAATATAATTCTGGTTACTCATTATTTTAAAAGGATTTTTTTACCTTCACTCATCATCATCATAATATTTTTACTCCTAACAAATTCTGATCGTTAATTTTAACAAAAGTAATTATGGGACTGAAGAGGAGATTATAATTAACGGAAATGTTATAGAGTATGTAAACGAATATGTATATCTTGGGCAAATAATATCACCTCTAGACCAGACAAATAAGGAAGTAGAAAAAAGGATATCAAATGCTTGGAGGAAGTTTTGGTCTTTAAAAGAGGTTATGAAGGCAAAAGAAATTCCAACAAGTCAGAAGTTCAAAGTAGTAAATATGTGCATAATACCTATAATAACGTATGGATGCCAAACCTGGGCACTAACAAAAAAGCAACACGAAAAACTAGCCGTTTGTCAAAATAATATAGAGCGAAAAGTGCTGAATATAAAACTCAAAGATAAAGTTAAATTATCAATAATTAAAGGTAAATCAAAATGTAAAACAATAAATGCAATAATTAAACAGCAGAAATGGCGTTGGACTGGTCACATGGTCAGACAAAATATAGAGAAATGGACTAAAGACATTGTGGAATGGTACCCAAGAGGATGCAAAAGGAAAAGAGGAAGACCTACTCTTAGATGGTATGATGACCTGAAAAAGGTAGGTGGAGGAGACTGGCTCAGAAAGGCAAGGGACAGGACACAATGGAAAATTTTGGAAGAGGCCTATGTCGGAAGACAAACTGAAGTTGTCGATGGATAATAATAATTATTAGATAGGTACATAGTAATATTAGATACTAGATTGTTATAATAGATATATAGTGGATAAGCAAAACTTCAGTAATAAAGGCTATTTTTATTTATTTATTTTATTTAATTATGGGACAGTAATTCTGAAATAAACAAAAACGAAAAAAAAAAAATGATGATGAGTGAAGGTTAAAATAATCTTTTATAATAAAGAATAACCAGAATTATGTTGCTATTCGTTTCATTTGGATATTTTCAATAAAATTTATCGATATAATCATCATTTAATTTTGCCCCGTCTATTCCTAGGTCTGGCAATAATAAGGTTCAAGAGTGGACACATCTCTTTGCAGTGACTCTGCATAAATTTACCATCCTGTATATGATACAAATTGCTATGTATTTATTGTATAATACTCTATTGTACAAACAGGAAAATAAACAATAAAAGCATTTATTGAGCTTTCTGGAAATGGTACTCCAAAAAGAAATTCTAAAGCCGCCACTGAGTTGAAGATGAAAATAACACTTTATTCGTTTACGAAACCACTTTATTTTCGATAACCTAGACGTAAGGTGTACTTCTCCAGCCTTCGTAGGTTTAAGACTATCTGCCTTCTAAATTCTTCGTCTACACCTCGGGGCCCTTCATTCTATTCTCCTCTTGCCTATTCTTCTACCTAGTTCAACTTCTACGCCTTGTGACCTAAGTACAGAAAAATAAGCGTTTAAAAACAATGAAGCGGCTTCAAGATATTTAAATTAGTATGGAGATTTTTTAAAACGCCTTTAATTCAGTTTAAATAATCCCTGACACCAAAGGAAAGGAGGTAATAATCTTCAGATTGGCTGAGCTGATCTTATGGCCGTATTAATAAACTCGTCTTGACTGAGATGCCCATCTCGAGAGACGTCAAAGTGAACGTCAACCCATAGAAAGCTGTAATTTTTGACGTGTCTTGTGACTGACATCTCAACCAAGATGAGTTTATTAATACAGCCCTTAGAGTCATTTCATCTTAGTCCTCAGTGTTGGCAACGCATTAGCGGTTTTAAGATTACAATATTTAGATGGTAGTCTTGGTAATGCATGTCTAGGGGTCACAGACGTGGCCCGCGTGCTGTGTGTTAAATAATTCTTCATGACATAAAAAAACATAGAGGGTAAGGTCCAAAAAGTTGGGCATGCTAACTCACGCAATAAAATTTTCTACAAAACTTTTCCGTTTTGCGACGAAAATTAGCCATACAATTGTAAGGATACTTTAAGTCGCACCACGGATTTTTTTTCGCCTTCGTTGTTTGTATGGTTGACTACCTACGCTTAACTATGGTCCAAAGACAAACTCATCAAAATTGATTCACAATGAGTAAATATACCTATGGCGTAGCAAGGTAAACACAAGGAAAAACAGTATATTAAGAATTGCCTTCTTTTTGAAATCAGGATAAAAGTAAACTACCTGAATACAGATAAGAAATATCATGAATAGCTGTAAAAGGGTGACTAACAGGTGTTCATTAACATTTATTACTAACTAGAGGACGCCCGCGACTTCGTACGGGTAGAATTAGTTTCCCGCTACTCCCCCCATTTCGTCCCGTTGGGGGTCGATTTTTGGAAAATCCTTTCTTAGTGCTTACTTACATCATGAAAGGAACCCCTGTACCAAATTTCAAGTTTCTAGGTACTGTAGTTTCGGCTGTGCATTGATATATAAGTGAGTCAGGTTTGCCTTTTATATATATAGATTAGACACGTCCAGACATGTTAAAACGATAGACTGCCTTAAAAACGTCATTTAATAGTTTTGTAGTGGTCGTGACAGACACAAAACATTTTATGTTAAGGACTATATCATGTTATGATGTCATGCAAACGATAAATACAAAGGATTCTTTAAATGCAAATATACATGCGTCAACATTCAAACGTCATAGGAATAGTAAGACAAGTGAAACAGTTTTCCCTAGATTGTTGACATCTCGCCATGATATCAAGACTTCAACGTTTTATAATCCTACTACAATCAACTCAAGGATAAACAGCCTAATTAACTCTCCGTTAAGGTTTACTCTAAGACAACCTTGAGTAGTTTCACAAGTTGCGCAGACGCATCGTTCCGCTCCGACGACCGCTCGTCGGCGTCCGATTGATCGATATATCGACGTTATTCTCACCATCTAATCAATACGCGCTGTCATAGTATAAATAAACAGAAAAGTAGGTCATCTACGGCCGTTTAGGAGTTTCTGTTAGCTATTACCGCTCAGGCGCTACCGTTGACCATACACGAGATTTTCGTGATGTCGTTTTTGCGTCGATGCGCTAACTAAACTAACCAAACGCGACGGCGGCGGCCCTGACGGCACTTGTCTCTCGCCGACGCTGAGCGAGAAACGAGTAGAGCCAGCGATCAACTATTAACATATGTGTTTCTTTTATTAACACGGGATCTATATCTTTTGATCGACAAACCAGTGGAGAGAGAGTTCTCGCCGGCAGTGACAAAACCCAGCGCTCAACTATTAATATACGTGTCTCTTTTATTGACACGGGATTTATATCTTTTGCTTGTTTCTTGAGCGAGAAAATAGTCGATAGCTAATTGCTTCTTCGCCGGCGGGACGAGTGTAGCACAAGTTGAATTTTCTCGCTTGTCGCGCAGTGAGTCTCTGTCGTAACTGACTAAGTAGATAGAAAGGGAGATTCGAGCGACAACCAAGTCGCGGGCAACTTGTGCTATCTAGGGTTGCCAACTTTTTCTTGGAAAAATATAGTATTTTCTAGCCTAAGGTATAAAAAATATAGTACACAGATAGAAAATATAGTACTTTGAAGAAAAACTTTTAAAAAGTGTGTAAATTTATTCATTAAATCTAATGCAAAACATTTACTACTTACTAACATTCTGCCTGCTATTGGGGCAACTACCTGAGCTGAAAAAAGCCTATTTCGCCAACCCAAACCGCATATGTTTAAGGACTGACCAAAATATAGTATTTTTGCGTACTATATATTTCTTCAACAGTATATAGTACACAGAGTCAAAATATAGTACAATACTATATATTATAGTACGGTTGGCAACCCTAGTGCTATCCCGCATAGTACAGCTCGGTCACTCCTGTTGAATTTGCTTGAGGTCGCTCGCAGCGCGTAAGATCGAGGCACGCACACATGCAACCCGCGCGATATACCTAATACCTACTGTTTATACTGTGGTCGGTAGTTGACTAGCTCGGATAATAGCCCCATTACGATCGATAACGACCGAACTATCGTTTTTTAATTAAATTAACTCTTGATTATAAGTTGATGGCTTCTTATCGATACTTCCCGCAAATTGCTGAGGCGTAATTGGATCGTTTCTTGCCATAACTGACATTCTATAGCGCTTAGTTATTCATGTTATGTGTTATTAACGTGCCTTGGGACTTAGGATATTAAATTACTTTATTACGTTCTACGTGACCTATTTAATTATTTTAAAAATCTTTTAATTATACCTAAAGGACTGTCGTAAGACTTACCAATATCTTAATTGATGGTTGATGATGGTAAATAAGGAGGAAGTTAAATGGTTAAGTAAGACTTTTTAGTTTCATAGACCGACATGTAACGTGTCAATAACTCTATTTTTTTATGAATAGATCATACTTTTAGGGAGACTATTTAATAACCGGTTTTAAGTATAGGTTTAATCCCAGTATTAGCACGTATTACCCAGGAGTTCAAGGGCCCTAGGTCGTACTTCACATGAAATATTCAGAATATGAAACGTCGATACGGAATATATTCCGCAGGTCTCGAAACAGACGTTTAGTGATTCAGCTCACAATGTCGCGTCGTCTTGTTCGCATGTCAGACGTGTTCAGACGTAAGTCAATGTTCGCGCCGCACATAAGACGTGGACTCTTATGGCTGCTCAGACTGTGAGAAGCTTTGGCAGTGGACAGCTACTGCCTGTTGACTCGCGTGAATCGAGATGTCCAATCTGTCGCGCCTAGGTCACTTACACTAGGGGGTTTATTATGGTCGTGTTTATCGATGTGGATAAGATCTGCCACTTTCTAACCAATACGTAAGTGCGAGAGTGACGGATGCTTTATCCAGCGCGATAAAGGTTACCATAGTACAGGTCTAGGGTAGCGGTTCGCACCGCGGGGTTATTCCCATGTGTTACCACCCGCGCACTTTTGCTGGCTTATTACAGTGGAATAAAGTTCAAAATGGCAACAAAAAACGTCGGGTGGTAACAAAACCCGCACCGCGACAAAGACAGGAAACCGAGATGCAAGAGAGATAAACATAAAATATCAATCTGCCGTCTCGTGACGCTTACTAGCAACGATGCAATTGACTCTAAACTTTCTTTAACTCGAAATCGAGAAATAAACTATAGAAAGAGTCTTAGATTTTTAAGTACTATCTCTCAAAAACTGAATGTTAAGTGACGGGTGGTCTTTGTCTTATATGCAAACCGCTACCTTTACGAGTAGCTACCACGACTGGCATCTAGTGATAGGCGGTAGCCCAGGATTCGCCTGAGACAGCTAATACCCCTTCTACACGGTCGGAATAACCACCCAACTAAACCAAGGTCAAGTGGTCCTTGATCGAGTTGAACAAAAAATGTATCGCGTAGACGTCAGTTGGAAAACCAAATTGAATGAATTGAAGTTGAGACAACTTGACCTGGGTGGAGTAGGGTAGTTGTTCCGACTGTGTAAAAGAGGTTTAAGTTTCAAATTGTGTTAACTGCAGTGCAAGTAATATGCAAGGTCGTTGTAGGAACAGGAATGACGTACTTGGATGCGAGCAACTAGTCGGTCGTATGTGTAACACGCATGCGGTGTAATGTAACGTTGCGAGCAGCTGTCTGCACAGTGCAGTAGCTGTCCTTTAAGGCACTTGTCCCACCGCATTAATATATGTGTCTCTTTTATTGATACGGGATCTATATCTCTTGTTTCGAAGAACTAGTGGAGAGAGTTCTCGCCGGCAGTGTAAACAGCAAGCGATCAACTATATTAATGTGTCTCTTTCATTGACACGGGATCTATATCGTTTGTTCGTTTCTTGAGCGAGAAAACAGTCGAGAGCTAATCGCTTTCTCGCCGGCAGTGGAACAAGTACCTAACTCGCACACGTGTGACATAGGTCTAAATATAGCAACAATTACACATTGTGGTTGAGGAGGCTTTTTAACCCCTTAATATAAAAGGAGTGTTATATTTAAATGTATATTTGTCGGGATCCCTTGAAATATCGATAAACATTTCATCGAATGTGTCATTTCACCGAATTTCATTTCATGGAAACCTAATTTCTGCTTAAAGCTTATAGTTTTTAGGTTATGTTAAGCATTCGTTACGTAGGTTAGGATAGCCTTGTGACCAAAAAAAAATGAAGCTTCTGCACGTGGAAATGCATGTCGATGAAATGAAAATTCGTTCGACGAAACGTTCTGTGAAATGAGTTTCGATATTTCAAGGGTAAACCATATTTTGTCCGTATGTCTTCGTGTCTTCCTTGCCTTGGACCAGAATAGGCGAACCGATTTTCAGGCGGTTTTATTGTTTGAAAGCTTTTATTTATAAGCTGATGAAAATCGTTTAGAACAAACAAGAGATATCAAGAAATATTTTTTTTGTTTTACTGGCTGTCCAATGCGGAGTCAAAAACCCATACGAATCGCTACCACGGGCACTTAAACCAGCTTGTCAACACTTCAGTGTCCATGTTTAATACTTTCATTAACTCCGTGGATTCTGTAGAGAAAATATCATCACGGGAATCGAGTTGAAAAAGTTCGCTGTTACTAAATAAGGAGTTAAAAGCATTTTAGCTTGTTAGGGCTAACAAGCACTTGGAGTTTGCAACGAGCTATGGTGGGACGAACTTAGCTCTCGGGGCGCAACTGCACGGGTAATAAACACTTTAATATTCTTGAAGGTAGGGATTCTTTTAATGCCTATAAAGCAACTGAATCTAAGACGGTATGAACGTAGTCAAAAGTTACAGTATCTGATAAGCAAACATTGGTTACGTTTGAACGTTGAGTTTTGTGTAACCTACGGGTAATGTTAAACCAATCGATAAAATATGTCGACAGTGATTATTTGTCGATGAACTCGTGATATGAATGGTTTGTACATACATACATACATTAAATCACGCCTGTTTCCCAGAGGGGTAGGCAGAGACCACTTCTTTCCACCTGCTACGATCTTGGCAAATCTCTTTCGCTTCTTCCACATTCATACATCGAGTCATGCACGCACGTCGGTTTCGGTTTGAATAGTTTGTCACGACAATAAAAGAAATAATAATAGGTTATAGTGCGCCTTCTCAATTTATTATGAAATAACGAATATGATAAATGTTACAATAAATAATTTGAATTCTAAAAGTAATAACAGTATTCTGAAATTACGAGTAAATATTAGCCGTATTAGCAAAATCAAATAAAACGACATGCTCAATTCTTGACTAGCACCAGTGAAACGTAACGTTGTACTTAAAAAGCACAAAAGAAAACAACATGTTGTAATTCTGTAATTCTAAACCAATGATATCGGTTTTCTTTGATACCATTTTGAAGTATGCTTTGGTAAAGTTATATTTTATTATTAGAATGATATATTTCAGCAAGCATTTTACCATCTGACAGATGCATATTATAAAACGACATATTTTTGGATTTAGGATGATTTAGGAGCAAAATTTAGGATGACGGTAAAACTTCTGTCATTTGGTAACCCCAAAATGCAACCAACACCCATCTTACACAAGCATAGTTAGTTCACTACTACTAGCTTGCCTGCACCGTTATATAAACATTAATATTAATTTAGTTTTGATTCTCAATGAGTCTTAATTTATCAATCATCAAGTAACAGTATCATCAATATTATCATATAGCGAACCTAGGAGCAGGAGTGCGGATTCTAGTTTTCCCGAAGACAGCCCAATAGAAGAATTGCCTACTTAAAGTAAAGTATAAGAAAGTTCAAATACAATCACGAGAAATGGCATCGCGGAAGAAAACATAGCCGACAAGTTGTAGAAAACTATTAAAAATCTCTCTGGCTTCATATGGAAGGCCACGGAGCTGAGACAGGCAACTGACTGACTAGACATCTAGTATAGAATAAAGAAAAATACCTACTGTATACAAGGTGACTTGATTATGGCTCAGTTAATGACGAATAGTGTATTACACTAATTATTTATAGTAGCCTTCTTTAATTATCGTAATTTTTCTAATAAAACTAATAATCAAAATTATATAATGTGGTTACCCTACATTAAATACCTAACTGTCATCCCTGTCACTCGTTGTTATCAACCTAATTGAAACATAGTGACAGGGTAACCATCAAGGCAAAAAAATAGGACAAATTAAAACTTGGAAAAATATACTTTTACACAAAAAATATAAAATTATGTGGTGGGAAATACATCTTTGCGAAATGAAAGGTTGTAAAATGACATTGTTTGTCAAATGATGATTGATTTGGTAAAACATTAGTGAACCCAGCAATAAAGTGTGCTTGTTTGTTACCTATTAAAAAAAGTATACTTATTTATCGTAGATAACTAGCTTGTAAGCGTAAGCCAGGCAGGTGATCGATCAAACGCCAATCAGGCATATATCGCCGGTGATTACGTCATCGACGTCCGGGTAATCGGTGCACCGGTCCGGGATTATTTCCGGACGAGGCTTGATTCGACAATTCATTAGGAAACGCGAATTACGGTGAATTTCAGTGCCGCATATCATGGGGTCAATTTTGGTTTATTTATAGAGCATCGTATAATGTTGGTGATGTCATTTATGATTACGAATTCCGCTATTTTAACCCTCTATGCACAATTTAAGCGTGATAAGAGTTTAATTTGTATACAGTGTATCAGTTAGGCTTGTGTGGGTCAGGAACTAAGACCTAAATTACCTAAAAGGAATGAATTCCCGTCACGGACCGAAAGGAACTAGTTCCTCGTAAACGATCTTAATCGGTCTTCGGTCCTTTAGGTCAGTATACAATTTTTGAACGTATAAGCGAAACGAGTGAACGAGTAAAAAGCGCACGGCACGGCGGCGCTCGATGGGAACAAGACAAATAGTACCTATATTTTTTATACTCATTCCCAGACCTCAAAATTTGCTCCGGAGCGATTGACCGATATCAGAGCGCTCCCTTCAAAGACCGAGCGGGCACAACTCTAGTATCAGTGTGTCTGCATATCTGTACTAAGGAAACAAATATCATATCTTTCTTAAAAATATGCGATTGCGAATGTTCTGAATGCGAAAGTGCGAATGGGAATGTGCGATTAAGGTACTTAAAAAAGAAAGCTAGTTAAATCTGGATGGTCCTAAGCTAGGTTTCTTTGAAAGTCGGTAGGGCCGTTTAAGAAAATTCGGCTCTGAATGTAGGGACCGCCACTACATCGGTGTTTTCATGTATTTAATAATATACTATTGTTTATTTATTATGTTATCTCGATTAACACATCGCAAAAAAGGTCATTATTTTAATAGTAGTTAAAGCAAATTAGTACGTTATACCAGGACAACATAAGTTGATCAGATATTACGACCTAGGTTATCACGAGCGCGATCGAACTCTAAACCGGTTTAAAAAAGTAGGCAAGTTCTCGGCCAAGAGCAGTCGTGTTATTACACCTACTTACTACCTATGTGAAAGATCTTTGTAACAAACTACATACCTACACAAACTACACATATATACACACTCCCGCCTTCATTCCCAGACTGGGGGCAGGCAGAGCTACATACCAACAACTCTAAAAATTTGTTCATAATTCTGTAACCACATTTTGCAAAATTAGGCTATGGTGTTTACCAGTGTATTAGTGACAGGTTGCAAGCCCATCGCCTAACAGTACTACAAGCTTTTATTCCCTTAGTCGCCTCTTACGACATCCACGGGAAGAAATGAAGTGGCTCTATTCTAACCCGGCAACCAAACGGGACCGGCAACCACACGGGACACAAACACAACACACAAACTATTTGACGAAGATACACTGGTTGACCCACAGAACAGAAAAAACAGTAGAAGAGTCAGTCAAGTGGGCGTGTAATGTGTGGCACGGTTATGCGGAGTTCCGCATAACCTACCATACTTTTGCCGCAATCGCTTATTTCGATATTTCGATATTTCTAAAATAGGAAATAAATCCAGAAGCATGCCTTATTGTGCTATTTTGGAGTGTAAAAACGATAGCCGCACCAAATAGGTACATTTTCCATGGTGGCGTGTTGTTTTTATGATAGTGTGAGTATTGGCGACAACAGGTCTGATACTAAGCGAAGCTCATGCCACTTCCACTGTTTTTTTCTAGTCCGTGGGTTGACCCATCATCGTGTATACAAATGACATGTTAAGTGATTCTCTAAAATTCTCATTCCAATTCAATGAAGAATTATTAATAAGATCATCATTAGCATTTTACTGCTTGTATTTACGTTAATTACGTCGACGAAGAAGATCGAATTAGTCAATTAATAATTTATCCGTAGTAGGTACAGTCGAACTCACAAGTAGCTGTACATTTTAATACCTTGTCGCAATAAAGTTTTAAAGCGAGAGTGGTTTTAATTTAGTATATCAATAGCTGTGACAAGATCCTAAAATGTACTGATACTTCCGAGTTCGTATCTGTCGTGTCGAAAGCGAAACCCTGGCTTTAAAATTCATTAACAATTTAAATTTCCAGCTTGCAATGTAATTAAAATACTTGTTTGAAAAAGAACTCTAAAGACATCGTATAATGTTTCATTTAATTCCAGGTAAATCATCGAAAAACCCATTGAAATAGAAGCTATATTTAAGTGTATTAAGGCACGGAATAAAAAAAACAGTGGAAGTGGCATGAGCTTCGCTTTGTATCAGACCTGTTGTCGCCAATACTCAAAATATCATAAAAACAACACGCCACCATGGAAAATGTTTATAGTGCGGCCATAGTTTTTACACTCCAAAATAGCACAATAAGGCATGCTCCTGGATTTATGTCCTATTTTAGAAATATCGAAATAAGCGAAATAAGCGATCGCGGCCAAAGTATGGTAGGTCATGCGGAACTCCGCATAACTATGCCACACGTTACACGCCCACATGACACTTCTACTGTTTTTTCTGTTCTGTGGTAGGTATAAGGGAAAAACAGACTTTATCTGAACATGCTCCAGTCGCAAAAAGTCCAAAGTGATCAGCTATATTTAGCGAAAAGTGCTGTCAAAGGCAAAAAGATTTGATAACTCCGCGACCCGCTCATAATTCGATTTGATTACATTCAGCTCGAGTGCTCGGGATGATGGGAATAATTTGGAGCTTAAAATACTTTTTAGCGCAGAGCTGCCGTCACAATGCACTAAAGCTAAAGATAAGACGTGAGAGGACTTAATAAGAAAGAAGTGGATTAATCATTGGCTATTGCCCGCGACTTTCAATAAAATTGAACACGTTAATCGGTTATCTCATAAAAAAAATTCAGGGACGAAAAGTATTTATCCCTCCTCGGGCACAGTAAAAACAATAGTTCATCTTTCAACAAGGATATATCGTGCGGTATGAATGTGTGGGTGCCTCAAGCGTATGCGCTGTGAGCCACCACAAGCAAATTCAACAGGGTGCACCAAGCCGGTTTATTCGGGGCCAGGTATTAAGTGTCGACGCAACCCTAGCGCCCGAGCGGCAATAGGGAACAGAAGCTCCGAAAGGGCCCGAGACGAACTACTTGTTTGATCAAAATTTGCATGATGTCAATAATTTCGTTCCTAAGCGAGGGTTGGCAACTTAATAATAAATTGATTAGTAAGGCAATTTGACATTACCTACAGATATTAATACGTACGTACGCTACGTCCAATATTTCGACACTCAACTGTTATTTTGTATCCCCGGGGATACACTGGCCGGTAGGTAATTGTAACGGTAGTGGTAGGTGGCGACGAGTGATGTATCTGCTACGAAGTAAAAAAGTAAGTATATAATTTTTGCTGACGGGTTAGCCGTGAAGGCGTTACTTATACAGGGTGTTCGGCAGAAGGTTCGACAAACTTCAGGGACTAAATCTGTAGGTCGGTTGACGAGGTCTCATCAACTTTTATTATGGGACCAACATCAAAACCACGAAAAAAAAAACAGCTGTTCCATACAAACTTTGAAAGCTAAACAGCCGAAATGTATGGCGTTCTGCCGAACACCCTGTATATTTTAGAGACTATAAGAAGTCCTTCATTAGGGAATGTAATCCCGGGCGCGGCCTAGTTCACACAACACTCCCTGACGAAGGACTCAGAGTCCGTAACATGTCGGACCTTTCCTGACATAAATACGTTAGTAAGCCGTAGCAGTGATTATTTCCGTTCGTAGGTAGGTATAACTCACGTTAATTTAAATTGTGTAGATTTTGGTCGTTACATTATGATGATTAATGTTATTTTCAGGCCATTTACCTACCTACGGAGTAAAAAATTTAATATCGTCATTATTACTGGAACGTTGACAGGATTGTGTTAGATTAGATTGACGCGATCTCCAAATAGAGTCATACCTTCTACATTTAGGTACATAAATTAAGTATCCAACTGAACAATGTAATAACAATAACTAACCTAACCTAACCTAACCTAGCCAAATTCCTACTTCCACCAAAATTATCACTTATCAGTCCTAAAGACAGGACTGGCATTCAAATCTCCTTGCTACCCAAGACCAAGCTTCAAGATTAACTTTCAATTGCGTATGTTTTTTTGACATCTGGCAAGTCATTTCATCTCGGGTGGCACAAGAATCTGGGGTCCTGGAAGCTTATATAACTGTCGATTGATCACTCGATATTGTCGCCAGGAACTTGCCTCTGATATCGACTGTCACTTCAAATTATCGAACGATTCCAGTGACGTTAGAGAAGTAGCTTAACGCTGACGTATACGGTTTTCGATAACTGACCAAACGTAATTGACGTAGGCACTCCACGCGACCGTCTGACGGCTTACGTCAATCCTATTTTTACCCTACTGCCGAAGGAGGAGGATAATGTGTTTAACAGTCTATATATTATGTGTGTCCGTTTCTTTGTGGCGCTCTGGAAGCTAAATGCGTGGACCGATTTTGATGATTATTTCTTATGTCAATCGATTTGTCTTACACCCGTATTCACAAACAATACTTAAGGGATCCTTCACTGAGTAAACGTACCCACTGCATTCAATACAGCTTTGTGATTGGTCCTTTTTGACCGACCTTTTGTTTATGGGACGATTTGAACCACTCTGTGCGTTCGTGAGCACTGTGAGACCTCATAGTGACGTTTGTGAATATGGGTGTTAATCTTGCGAGTGTCACTAAAGATATGACAGTGTAATCAAAATGCAATACGGCGGCAGCTAGATGCAATATTGTAAAAAAAAAGTTAACAAATGGGTTATCATTGAATAGCTATTTAAAAATCATCTTTAGGTTTCTTTAATCATTTTTCAGTTGAACGATCATTTAGGATTTATAACGATTTTAAGTTGGTTATCAACAACAGTCGGGTTTTTTAAAGCTTGCTTTTTGTTTATCTTTATAATGATAACTATATCGATAATGAACGCCGAATGCATCTTGTTGAGGGTCTCAGGAACGTTATTCGCGACTTCGCGAGCGAACGTTACTTGTTTCGTTAAAATTGGCTTTGCTGCGCGTCTTCAAACTTGGCCATAAGTAACTTTAAGTTATGACACCTTTGTCTGTCTGTGGCTTCATAGCACGGATAGACCGCTTACAATGTGGTTTTATTACTTAACCTGGTTGGTAAACTATGGTTTTTATCCAGATTCGTTGGAAATACCCAGGTTGGGTGTTCAAAAGTAATCACCTCTAAAGGTAGAGGTCGCAATTACATCGAGAGTTTTTAATATAGTATAACTAGCGACCCGCCCTCGCTTCGCTTCGGTTTATGTGAGCTTTCTGTAATAGCCGTACAATAAACTAAAATTTATTATACATTCCTCTTCCTTTTGAATCACTCTATCTATTGCTGAAATTGCATTTAAATCCGTTGCGTAGTTTTAAAGATCTAAGCGCACAGATAGCGAAAGCGACTTTGTTTAATACTATGTAAAGAAGATGAATGTACAGTCAAGGATTTTAATGGTTATGCCACTATGGAACCCTGTCATAATGACAGCGTCAAACCACATCAACGAAATTACGCCAAAATTAATGATTAACGTTATGTGACAAGGTTCCATAGGGGCATAACAATTAAAGTCCTTGACTGTAATTTTAACAAAGGCTCAAAACTAAGCGACTTTCGCGTCCTTAACATCGAAACAGGAGAGCAGTATGTTTCTGTGGATGTGTGCAACTCAAAGTCAAACGCGTGGTTGAAGCAAGTTATAATTGTCAGCAGTAATGAGCGAAGAAGTTTTGCAAGCGAATATCATAGCAGCACCATTCCAAGCTATTTTATTTGCAATCTCATAGTACAGGTCTTCAGTGTATAGTCGTTCTTACACTTCCCTTCCTGTTTTCTTGAAAGGTTGTTTTGACAGCTTCTAGCAGAATCTGTCGGTATTGAAACTGTCAAGGAACGCGAAGTCCTTTGTTGACCTGTGCTTGACACGTTGCCAACTCCCCAGTACCGAGTGACGGAACCAAACACTATCGTAATACCAAAGAGGCTAAGTGCAATGTAGTAGTCGAAGCATTCCATACTCTATTGGTAACAATTAAAGTTTACAACGGTTTGTATTCCCATGCAGTTAGCCGCCTTTGGGAATACGGCAGAACATTCTCTGTGGTTATGATTTATACAATTTTGCCGTAGGTAAACTATATGTATTAAAGAGATATCTGAGACAGTGAAGTTTGAGGATGCCTTTGAAGTTTAGGGAAACCATTAAGGTCGGAATTGTATGATCGGGTGGATTTAGGATAAAGAAGGATTTAATCGATAGGGACGATGGGTGCTGCGTAATAAGGAAAGAAGAGATTGCTTTCTACTTTGTTGTTAGAGCTGAAAGGCTAGAATGTCATGCCGATTCAACATGGCACTTCTTGTAAGGCATATGCCATTCGCATCAACAAGTCATTAAATATTTATTTTAATCAAATCAATAGAAAACAGTCTCTGTTGACAGAAACAGTGTAAAAACGAGACCACACCACCGAACCACTAAGATAACCACTATATGGGGTTGATTCGTAATTAAGCTTCTAAAAAAATGCTATTAGGTATTTTTTAAACTAGTCCCTCACCTAAAGGTCCCGCTTTTGTGTTTTTCGCTAAGATCGCTATTTGTATTAATTCCCGACTCCTCAATTTGTCATTACTGCACGAGAAAAATATTTTTTAAACGTAGACGAAATCTAAAAAAAAGCCTAAATATTGGATTATGGAATTTCCTGTATTTGTTCTGCAGTGGAGGGAAATTAGTTGTCCGACTGCGGATTGATTTCCCAAGCGATTTTTTTTAAAATTCCTTTGGTCCTCTAATAAATGGTTATAACTAGATGATATGCGACTGAAAACCAAGATTCGTGGATGAAAACTAGTAACAGCTAACTGGACGAAAACAAGCCACAGACATCACACATGTTCAACTTCACACCCCTCTGCTGGCGTCGGGGCTTAAATCAGGGACGGTCTTGTTTCTTGTAGCTTACGTTTACGTTATAGAGATAGGGTTTAATCTTGTTAGCGCTGGGTCAACTGATTAGGGGACGAATTAAGGTGTCATTCCGCAGCCGACCGGAGACGGCAACGGCAGGCGTCACTACTGGTTTCTATGTATTTCTGTGAGATACCTTCCGTAACTGACCGCCGACGGCAACAAAAAGCAGTGAAGCCGAGACGTCCAACGCCTGCTGCCGACGTCCAGGTCTCGGAAAACTGTTTTTTTTTATCCAGCTCCTCAGAAACGCCATACATTTCAAATAGAGCATTTTCATTTCGATTCCGCTCCAACAGAATTTATATTTTTTCGGTTCTGAACAAAGAGCAAAATAAAACTGTTCCTGATCGAAATAACGCTTAATTCCGCTCGATAATTTGTTCGTATCACGCACCACCGCCATCGTTTTCTCGTCTATCCTACCCTATTAAAAGCTAGGTCTTTAGTTGCATTTTCACTTGCTCAGCTTGAAGTCAAGCCGGCCTAATAATTTCAGTCGCGACGCTATGCAACTGCAGGAAGAATCACAATCCAAAAATTCCAGGTTAATCCCAGCGATCATAACGTTCGCGAATCCATTCTGCTCGCTGCTGAGCGAGTGTTTACTATTACGGCTGATTTACATTGATCCATCAAATGCATGCCAGTAGAAGTACATTGCGTCGTTACTATAGCTCTCGCCTCAAACGCGAAAACCAACTCGTCAATGTACTTCTACTGGCATGCTTTTGCTGGACCTGTGTAAATCAGCCATTAGGCGAACCATAATTAACCGGTATTTTTCAAACTGTTCCCAAGCCATGCTGCCGTCTGCTGGCGGTCCGGTACGGAATCATGACCACAGACGGCAGCAGCAGAGGCCCTACTTTAAAAATCGAAGTTCGAAGTTACGTTAGCTCTATCTCTGTCACTCGTCATTCGAGACTAAAGCGAGAGAAAGAGATGGAGCTAACGTAACTTCGAACTTCGATTTTCAAAGTAGGGCCTCAGGCATCTCACGCCTGCCGTTACCGTCAGCGGTCGGCTGCGGAATGACACCTTTAGATTTTCGGCGTCAAGTTTGAGCTTTGCGGTTTACCTGTTTCGTCTATCGGGTACCTACCTTCCCCTAAATGTGGCAATATCAAACTCGTAAGTGCCTATACCTGATATGCTATACGCTATACCTGATGCCTGATATGCATC
This sequence comes from Acleris cristana, assembly GCA_948252455.1. Classification (NCBI taxonomy): domain Eukaryota; kingdom Metazoa; phylum Arthropoda; class Insecta; order Lepidoptera; family Tortricidae; genus Acleris; species Acleris cristana. The sequence continues at coordinate 11,680,364 of OX411790.1, read as the reverse complement.
GCAATAATTGATACTAGTTGGATACCTGAGGGGCTATTGCCTAAAGCGCTCGCAATCGCAATCGTGTTCATTTTGAAAATCAAAGGCTTGTCTGCTTACAAAATGAAAACAATTGTTCCTATTTTAAGTCGATTGCGATCTGCTCTATATTATGCAGTGTTAACAAAATCAGCTTATACATACTAATATTATGAATGCGAAAGTAACTATGTTTGTTTTCTTGTAAGGCGAAGGCTAGACGTATAACCAATACTGTGATCTACCTGATAATTATTAAAAATCGTAAGTATAAATTTAGTGATCGTGTAATCTAGTGTATGTTAGTCTTTAGGTATCACAGTAATCTAGATAATAGATAAACATCGTGATGATTGTTTTGATTGATGAATGTAGAGGAAGCGAAAGTTGTATGTTTGGACCGGTGCACCTGGCGTTCCATAGTCTCTGCCTACCCCATTGGGAGACAGGCGTGAAGGTATGTTCATGTTGTTCATGTTTGTGATTGTTTTTTTCACATGTATGGAAGTTCAACTAATTATTGTTGTTTGACGAGGTACTTACCTATGAATAATTTAATTTATAATGTATTCCTAGGCAAGCTATAGGTAATTATTTGAAACCTAAATAAAATATAGGTAACTGATATGGAAATAGGTACCTAATACCTACAACCCGTTAAATATTGGTACCTATTTATTCAGCACTAAGTTATGACTACCTAGTACCTAGATTTATTTATTATGTAGCATGATAGAGGCCAGCAAAACGTGCCATATCTATGATGAGTACGGAACCTCAAATACCTACAATCCTCTTTCGTTCCAAACATTGAATAGATAGGTAGGTATAATATCTAACTAGGGATACCTACCTAGTTTCAATACTTTCAATTTAAAAAAACGTGTTCTTGTACTCATTTAATCATTCTACCTACCTAGCTAGGACGGGGAGCGCGAGATCTTCAATTTGGTTACGTAAAAATTAAGAATGATAGGATAGGTACCTAAGTATGAATTTTCTTAGACGAATATAGGTAAATCTTATTAGAAATCAATCAATTTTAAGTTATGGAACAGGACAACTGCAATGTAGTATTACAAGAAATGGAACAAAAGGTTATAAAACAACAGCGTAAAAGGTCGCGTTAAATAACCCAACATACCTACCTACCTACCAACCTAGTAAACAATATAGCATGCGTTACGAATGTCACAGTTTAATAACAGCCAAATGGCATATTCCAAGGTGAAACCTCGTCATTATTTTTCCTCAGTTAGCAATTGCACTTAAAAACATAGGCAACGAGTGTAACTGCCAATCTGCCATTTCATTCACTGCCACCTAATAATAATTGTACGTTATTTTATCACGCGAGATTGTAGCTAGAGACGAAAGTGTTAACTAAGGAAGTGTGGTCTCCGCGGCCGGCGCCGGCGGTGGCAAGTTGGCAACATCAAAACAAACTTCGCCGCGCCGGCCGCTCGCCTGCCCGCACGATCCTACGATCACCACCACAGCGATCGATAAAAACAATGAAAATAGACGCGCCACCTCACCCGACACCTCACTCCTTCTGTTATCCACAACACCATAAACTGATACGTCGAAAATTAATAAAAATACACCTCAAAACACTTACGAAACCGTAACAAACACAATGGAAACGACTCATAATATTGCGACAAATAACCTTTCTTAGACGATTCTAATAAGACGTGCTAAGTAAGTTTAAAAGGAAAACTATTATGTTATAATGACATGTAGGCGTCCTAGGTACTTACCAGATGCAGGACCGTGTTCACCACCTCTCTGTTGGTCACCTGTCCAACCTCAATCAGCCCGATAAGAACTGCAAATTTCAGGCTATCGTTCGTCGTCATCCTGACGACTTCTTCAGGTCTTTTAATATCACTAAACGGCGGCGAGTTTAAGTCCGCCATGGTTTTGTTATGTCACTATACACTGATACACAAATTTATAATCCACTCACGATCAAAATTTCAAGAATACATTATTAAATTGGCTCACATGATAACACACGAAAGTCGCATTCTGCCATTTTGGAATTAGTCGGTGTTGCCACGCCGAGATTTCAGACACCCCATTTTCCCAAATCGATGAGAGCTCAATCATGGGGTAAATGAATAAAACAATTTTTAGTACATAATTACTTATTTTTTTAACTATGTCATATCATAGATGACGGCGTAACACGTATTTGTCGTACATAATTGTATTTTTAACATCTGCGGCCCATTTCACGAAGCTACAAGTTACAAATTACAAGCGGAACTCTCTTTCTCACAAAAGGAGTTAGAAAGAGACTTCCGCTTGTAATTTGTAACTTGTAGCTTCGTGAAACGGGCCCCTGATTAGTAAAAATCCATGTCAGTTTAAAAAAAAGTAGTTTTGTGGTTTGACTGTGCGTTTCGCCGTCATCATGTTTAAAGATTTATGCAACTTGATTTGTTACACCATGTTTAGAGAGAAGAAATAGACTACTATCTAAATTACTTTTTACTGCATATCTACAAGAAAGTTCGCATTTTAAGGTTAAGTTAGCTTTTCTTAACTTAACTGTTATCTTTGATAAATTATTCTTACTTATAAATAAAATATTTACAGTGAAAGAGAGCTAGGCATTTTATGGCTTGACAAAAATAGTGATACGGTGACAGGTGAAACTACACTGTTTTGAGTCCAACAGTCCAAGTTGTAATTGCCTACCAAATCAATCAGTAATTTTAGGTAAAAACTAAGTCATGATTCAGATTCAGATTTAGATTCAATGAAACATTTTTAGCAGTAATTTTTTGCATACGTCCATTATTTATGTTAATTGCCGATTTATATCAAACAGCATCCTCATTTTAAAAAAATGCTAATTTTCCTGCGCTCCGCGTTGATGATTTCTAACAAACGCATCGACAGATTATTGCTTTGACAGCAACAACAAGATGAAACTTGCTTTAGCAAACCCAATGTGCACGCTAGCATTAAAGTTAGGTGAACAATATTCGAAGTCTTAATATGTTTTACAAACATGTGTAATGTCAACAATGATTTTCGTACGTACTACGCCTACTTGTCTGTAGGCAAACTAATCTTGTTCCCAATATTCAGATTGCAGTTAGATTAGATTACTTCTGGATCAAATTTTGACACTATTTGTTAGAATCAAATGTCACGTTCTGAATATTAGGAACGAGCTTGAAATAACTTTTTGTTGTATAAAAATTGTATCGCTTAGTTACCCCAAAGTACTTTGCATTTATAAACTGGCAACATCATCTCAATTTGTCAAGGCAACGAAGGCAATGGCACGAAATAATAAACATCTCCGTTATCATCTTAAATCAAAAATAACATTTAAATGTAAACGAAATTTTTATTGGTTTTAAATTAGTTTCTCATGGAAAATTTTGATTGGTTACATTTTACTTTTAATTTCTGTCTCTACCAACGATTACCGCTATGTTGGTCAAACTGTAACTTGAACAATTGCTGGGATGCGAATCGGCCTGCTTTTCACTTCACTTCGATTCAGTCGTTAACGTAAACATGGCGGCGATAGATGTTGAGCCTCCGAAAGTAAGTAAAAATTCAATATTTCGGTTATTCTTTAGTGGAAAACTGGCACTCCGTATCTCTTATACTTGGATTATACCTTTGGTGGAATTGAACTGCCTGGTTATATTGTGTTACGTCGACTATTCGTAACATACTTGGGCGTTGCTCCATTTCCTTTCCTCAAGAGAAAAGTGTTTTAAGTGTGTCGGTTTATGTTCAACTTCGTGAACTGGAGCAAAATGGTAAACAGTCCACACGTAGATGCGCGGGAATGCAAACAATAAACATAGCGAGTGCGTAATTAATTCAGTTGGGCTCAATTTCAACTTGCTTATCGTCGGCGAAACTTGAGTTTTACAAGCGAGTTTTTTTTAGATGGAGCTGAACCTGAGAACCTTAAAACTGTCGGGGCACGTCGGGTTCGATAGCCTGCCGGATCAGCTGGTAAACAAGAGCGTGCAGAATGGATTTGTGTTCAATATCCTGTGCATTGGTGAGTGGTGATTCATTACCTCTTACTAATCACCCACATAGTGTCAGTACTTTGGGCTTATCTTCACAGTTTCGTCACTGTGACCTCTTGCCGTTTATGGTGCCCTAGTAATGTGGGTGCAACTGCAAGGCATTATCTGCAGTATTTCTAATAGCATATAATTTATATTGTACATATATTTAGAAATTCTGATAAGAATGGTTGATTGCTTCAATTTAGTTTACTTTGACTAATAACTTCATGATTTTAACAAAATTATTTGTTTGATGAACTAATTACACTAATAAAAGTATGGGTTGAATGGTATATCGGTACAGCATATACTACATACACTGGTATATACTGGTATTGCAAACCTTTAAACTAAAACTTTTGGAGATTTATAGCTATTTAAATTAACTATGTTTAGGTACAAGTTTACTATAACATCATTTAAGTTATTATTATTGTGACACTTAGGGTTGCGTATCCCAATGCATTGATAAATGTTTTTGTTACAGGTGAGACCGGGCTTGGCAAGTCGACCCTGATGGATTCCCTGTTCAACACCAACTTTGAGTCTGTGCCGAGCCCGCACAACCTGCCCACGGTCAAACTGAAGGCTCACACCTACGAGCTGCAGGAGAGCAGTGTTCGGCTCAAGGTGAAACAATCTATTCACTGCCGTAACTCATGGAACAATTGAGTCTTTCAATTGATTGACTCTCATGACAATTGATAGTTATTTTAATCTTATTTTGAAACATAATTATAATTGTCTTAGAGATTTGACATCTGTCAAAATGTATGGTCTCAAAGCAGATACGGCTGCACTCAAATTCAGGTAATGACGTTTAAGTCACTATGCCTCTGAATGTGGCAATTAATTTGTTTAGTGACTTCCAACATAAAAATTGCACATCTTACTACCTTGAGTTAAAACAGATAATAATAAAATAACCTTTTTAGTTGTAATTATGTGTTCATGATCTGGTTTATTTTAGCAATTTGCTTATAACTTTGAAATAATGTCCTTAATTTTATTAAAATTACTTATCCCCACTATCATCACATCAGTGATAGTGCAATACTGCATAACTAACAAAATCAGAAAAGTGTCTAATGGTCAGTGTCTAAAATGTAAACCTGTAGAACATATTAATATGGGCCTTACTACAAACTATTTTAGTAAGTCACATTGCATTCCACATAACGCTGGTTATGTGCTGTCCTATGACCGTGACCTAGGAAAGGTCTCAAAATATTAGGACTTGAAACTAAGATATAGTCATAATAAAAAATTGTGTCTTTTAAATACCTAATTTCTGTTTTTAATCAACTTCATTGTTCTGTTCTGTCCTGGGGGCGATTCCCAATATGGGCAAATATATGTGTTATGATATGAAAATCAGTATTTTGTCCAAAGTCTTGGATGTTTTCTATGACATATTTAAGTATACATTTCTCTATTTTACCATGTTTATCATTGCCTATAGTACAAGCCTAAAGCTTAACTTGGGACTAGGTCAATTTGTGTGGCATTCTCCCTTGATATTTATTTATTATTAATGATTATTTTCTTGCAGCTGACAATATGCGACACTGTGGGCTACGGCGACCAGGTGAACAAGGAAGACAGCTTCAAGGCTGTTGTCGACCACCTGGATTCACAGTTCGAGGCTTATCTCCAGGAGGAGCTCAAGATCAAGCGCTCTCTGCCTGCGTACCATGACTCCAGGCTGCATGTGTGTCTCTACTTCATCTGCCCTACCGGTGAGTCTCATGTGATACAATAGTCTATTAACCACACTCAGTCAGTTAAGATTGTCATTCCTTATTGACAATATTACACACACAAATTTAAAAAAAAAACCGGCCAAGTGCGAGTCGGACTCGCGGAAGAAGGGTTCCGTACCATTATCAATACAACATTAGCAAAAACGCAGCAAAAAAAATTACGATTGTTGTATGGGAGCCCCCCTTAAATATTAATTTCATTTTAATTTAATTATATATTATATTTACATTGAATATACAACTAAATATTCTGTAAATATTTCAAGTGTCTACCTGTTGCCGTTAATAAAATCGAGCTAAAAACGGCAAAAAAATTACGTTTGTTGTATGGGAGCCCACTTAAATATTTAATTTATTCTGTTTTTAGTATTTTTTGTTAGTCCCACTGCTGGACAAAAGCCTCCCTCAGGCCTCTCCGCTATTCCCTATCCAGTAACTCCTCATGCCCAGTATTTACTGAACTGTTCCAGTTCATCCTGCCATATACTTGGTCTGTCTTTTCAATAAATATTTAAAAAATAAACTAGTTTGAACAACCCAACTAATAGATTAGATGGAAAGGGTAATTTGTTATTGTTTATTTGTATTGTTGTTCTCAAATTATTACACATTAAATTGAGTAATAAGTCTGCTAAGTAAACAGTGACGTATCATTATTGTCTTCCTGTCTATAAATTAATATAAACTAAATGTATACAATTGATTAACGGCCAAACCCTATATTCAAACCGCGGATAGATAAGGCTTACCTCAGGTTAAAATTTGACATTTGTCCATACAAAATGTGTCAAATTTTAATCCGAAGTAAGCCTATCTATCCGCGGTTTGAATATAGGGTTCGGCCATAAGTCTAACCTAACCTAACCTTAGTTAAGCAAGTATTTAGGCTTGAGATATCAAATCTTCGCGGTTTTAGGATCTCTGACGGTTCGTCTGTATCGCTACAACCATGGGTGTTATACTCTTAAAAACGGCGGTCGGTCGAACGAACGAGCGAAGGCGCAGCGGCGAGTTTAAGTAGTCCCGTCCGAGCGAACAAAACACATTTTAGCGCGTGCATTCTCAATTAGGCAGCCTTATAGGTACGTTTGAGAAGCCATGCTGCCAAATTGAATACACGCGCTGAAATGTGTTTTGCTCGCTCTGACGGGACTACTTAAACTCGCCGCTTGGACATTCACTCGTTCGTCCGTCCGTTCGTCGTTGTTGACAGAATCACCTGCCTTACCTGCTAACCTTCTGCTAGTAGTAGCAATCTTCGGACTGTTGTCGTTGGACATGGTGAATAGAATAGCACTGAGGCATTTGATCTTAGTCCTCAGGTTTGTAATCTTGTAATTTTGAAACTGCTAATGTCCTGGAGCCCGAGGCCCTACTTTGAAAATCGAAGTTCGAAGTTACGTTAGCTCCATCCCTGTCACTCGTCATTCGAGACTAAATCGAGTGAAAGGGATGGAGCTAAGCTAAAGTAACTTCGAACTATTTTCAAAGTAGTAGTAGTAGTTTTCAGTTGGTAGTCTGCTCATTTTCTCTCCGTATCCTGTCAATCTGTTTCAGGTACCTATTATTTTAACGAAAGAACTTTCAACAAACGTATTATAACGCAGAATTTTGATTTCATCGAAAGTCATTTCTCGTCGCATGTTTTTTTTTCTGTACTCAGAAACTCGTAAGTGTAATCTAACCTAACCTACGTAATTAATGTTAGGCGTGAAATACAGTGAAGCGGCGCGGCGCAGGTAAGGACGCGTTAAGGCGTGGATAAGTCGCAGGCGCGATGCTAAATTATACAGAAGAGGCGAGCGAGCGAGAGGAAGCGCGAGGACGGGGCGAAGGCATGCTTTTTCCGCGCCTACAGGAGGCGCCTTTTGTGTGTATTTCACAACTTGACGCTTTCTTACATTATGTATTAAAGAGCTTTGAGGCGCGGCACATGCCTGCGCCACGTCGCTTCTGTGTATTTCACGCCTTAGAGATATTCTGAAAACATCGTGCATGGTTTCAGCAGACAATAGCGTTTGATGAAGTGAAATTCCATAATAAGCCCGTCAGGTTACCTGTTTCACGTGTGTAAGATTTTATACGAGTACGAATGTTATATCCCTGTAAAATAAATCTGCAGATTTTGATTGATTTGAAAGATATCAATACAAACAGCATTCACAGCACAACGTCACAATTAATAATTCCGACAATATCCTTCCAATCTAACATCAACAGTGTTACCATCCATTTGGTCACGTATCGTATAACTTTCCCCCGCATCACTTGCCTAGTATTCCGTATCCACGTGCCCTTGACGCGGCATATTTATTCAGCGTGCGTGCTAATGCGCGGCCCGAAAACAATACAACACTTACCTACCGCCTAACGGTAAACCCGCTTTTACTCCCGCACTAAATCCTTTATGGAAGACTAGCTTCAGCCCGTGACTTCGTCCGCGTAGATTTCGATTTTCGATGTTCACACACTAAGTTTTTCGGGATGAAAAGTAGCCTATTATCCAGGGTATAAGCTATCTCCATTCCAAAATTTGTTCTAGGATAATATTATTATGATATTGGATAATAGTGTACAGTATATTCTACTGTGTAAAACCATATTGCCTTTGACATGTTATCGTAACCAACGTTACGATTGCTCTTATATAATTGATAACAATTGCGGCCGAGTCACAAACAATACTGTAAAATTGAAATGTCAATTAAGCGAGATTAAATTGTTTATTTTCTATTATTTTCCTTGCCTATGCTAATAATAATAATAATATACGAGTGTTGATACTTTCCGATTGATGATAATGTACACAATGTTTAGTAAAATAAACCATTAAGTCTTTCTACGGATCTAAAATCTCCCTTTTTTGCCCGTGGTCCTACTGCGTAGTCCTACTGACTAATGATTTCAATTTGAATATGGAGCTCCTATTTCTGGGCGTTTTGGCCCTCTGGGCCAGCTGCAGTACTTACGTAACCTAAACCTATTTATGATACTAATTTTGGGCAGTAGGACTACGCAGCAGGGCCACGGACAAACCACCAAAATCTCGCCACAGCTAAATAGTTAACCGTGAATTTTATTACCTCTTACTCAGCCTAGCCTGTTATGTCATCATTATTTTCTCCTAGATTCGTTTATTACTTGTTTACTTATAACTATAAGTATAAGTACAACATAAAACGACATGGGAGTAAGCGCCGAATGGTACAGTCAACAGCATAAGTGATCATTTATGTACCTTGTCAGTTTAACGTCGTGTTTGAAATGTTATACAAAATTGTGAAACGATTGAAAGCGACAACGTACATAAATGATCACGTATTTATGCTGTTGACTGTACCGTTTATGACGTTTGGTGTGTTAAATGAATCGATAGTAATAATTGTTTCGTAGATTAACATTGAGTGCGACCGTCGACTTGTGATTATTGTTGGCGTCGGAATCAAAATAAAAACATAACGTAACCTTGTTTATCGATCGCTAATAATAACTTCTGACTCATTCATAGTTATAATCACTAGTTATTTAAATGATTCAAGACTATCTATTGACCGCGGCTTCGTCTGTAAATATATTGGGATAGAAACTTTAGGTCCACATGTCGATAGGACTACAGTCGGAGAGCGAATTCGAGATCAAAATCTGATATTTCCCATCTTGAATTAAAAACCGTTTCAGTAAAAAACACTTTATGACTTGCAATGATTTGCAAGCACTCCCTTTTATAATACAGCCCTCAAAAGGATTTCTTGAAAATCAATTTATTGTTAAACTAGCTTTTGCCCGCGACTCCGTCCGCGTAGAAGCCGTTTATCGCTGCTCCCTCGGGATCTGTCTAATTTTCCGGGATAAAAAGTAGCCTATGTCCTTCCCCGGGACTCAAGCTATCTCCATACCAAATTTCATCTAAATCGGTTCAGCGGTTTAAGCGTGAAGAGGTAACAGACAGACACACTTTCATATTTATAATATTAGTATGGATGTGGTGGTTGTTCCACAGGGCACGGCCTGAAGTCCATCGACCTGGTGTGCATGAAGAAGCTGGACACGAAGGTGAACATCATCCCCATCATCGCCAAGGCCGACACCATCTCCAAGACCGAGCTGCAGAAGTTCAAGGTAAACATCCATTGCTAGAGCGGTAGATCACGTGACTCTTCGAAGTCTTCGTATCACCTTTTATTTCTAAAGCCGCGTATCCACCAAGCGCACGCGCTCGCGCGGCAGCATCGCGAGCCAAATGCTCGGTCCGTGTGGACGTGCCTCAGGACTGTTCGGGCGCGTCCTGAGGCACGTCCACACGGACCGAGCATTTGGCTGTCGAGGCTGCCGCGCGAGCGCGTGCGCTTGGTGGATACGCGGCTCTAGTGGCTGTATTAATAAACTGATCTCGACTGTAACGCTCGTCTCAAGATGTGTCAAAAATGACAGTGTTCTATGGTTTGACGTTCACTTGACATATCTTGTGACGGGCATCTCACCCAAGATGAGTTTATTAATACGGCCCTAGATGTCATGTTTGCTGGGGTCCTTTATTGGACGATTCGCAACAAAATATGAGCTTGTTAGTGAACTAACAGTTGGGAGAGGAACAGGGTTCCAGTTTGGAGATTTACAACCTGGCATAACTAGGTAACAACTGCTGCTCGCCAGTGGCTTCGCTCCCGCTGCTAATTCTCAACTTTCCCGTCGCATTTTTTTTTCTGTTCTACAATCCTTATCCTGATAATGAAGAACACAAAAAATAATAATTGGTGCAGTCGTTGGGAAATCATTTTTATTTATATACATTAATTCTAAATTTTGTTTGTGTACTGATGCGTTGTGATTGTCAAGGTTGGGGAAATAAAACGCATTTGCAGAATCTAAGACCGTAACAAACGAACTGCGAAAGGCGAAAGACCTTCGATCAATACTGATTAACAACTTGAAACAAATTGTTTCCGTAATTAAAAACATTGCAAACTTTACACTAAATGACGAAATAATATGTTACATATTACAGCGCATGACGTTAACTAGTACATAAGCAATGTCTAAGTTATTTACTTACTTGTACGTTTTTTTAAATATTAACTGCATTTCTTATCCCCTATCTAGGCTGTGTATGCTAATGTAGGTTTTGACTGTGTGTTTTCTCCCGTTTATCATCAACTAGTACTAAAGCGGGTGGATCTATTGAAATGTGGTATCCCAAATCTTGCATTCTTCAAAGTCGGTGAGACCTCAACTTTTTTAAAAGTATTTTGCAAACAGTTAATTATATATCAGCTCGTTTTACTTCCAGTCAAAGATAATGCAGGAGCTATCGGCCAACGGCGTGGAGATCTACTCGTTCCCGGTCGACGACGAGTCGGTGGCGGAGGTGAACGGGTCGATGAACTCGCACATCCCGTTCGCGGTCGTCGGGTCCACGGACATGGTCAAGATCGGGAACAAGACGGTGCGCGCGCGCCAGTACCCCTGGGGGACTGTGCAGGGTAAGGAACTTAGATATTATGGTGGCCAGAATTGTAGAACATAATTGGTTTGAGTTCAAATTTAATGACCTTTACGTATAGACTTGCACACCTCGAGCAATTTTTGTGTACGAACGAGTCACAATTCACACATTGACACGATAGGGCTTTGAGAAGTCGGATTTGTTGCTCAACAGATCCGAAAACAGCAATTCGGCATTTTAAGTGTAGGTAACGTTCACTCGCGCGACTGGACTCCGTCTAGTTGACAATCCGAGTGACAACTAGTTTTATTAGATGCGCATACCCGCTTGGACTTGTACTTTGACAGAGGGGAAATGGTGCGAATGCTTTCCATGTTGCTCGATGGTCGGAGGCAACGGCTTTGCTGCACGTTCGATACTAAATGTAAGAAAGTATAAAATCGCCGACGCTCCCAGGGGTTAAGAACAATTAACCTTCGGGTATTACACGAAGATATCAATTGATGTTATTGACCGATGTTGTTTGGAAGAGGTGGAGGCTGCATTGGATTAAGCGCTAAAAGAGGGGTAATTACACAAAAGATCCCATAGGATCGAAGTGTATCCGTAAGGACCCCACCAACAAGGTAAGATAAGATAAGATAAGACCGATGTTGTTATATATCTTAAAAAGTGTGTATTCATTTGTACAACAAATCAACACTTCGATTTCAAGACAATACTTTAGTTTATTAGAATACGTAGAAATAGTAATGAGGCGCCACTGTACATCTGGTTGCTCGGTGTAGTTTTAACAGTAAGGGCTGATTTTTCAATCTCCAGATAACACTATCTGTCAGGTAAATTGTAGATCTGTCCTTTTCTTTGTCATAAGAAAGATAAGGACAGACCTACAATTTACCTGACAGATCGTGTTATCTGGAGATTGAAAAATCAGCCCTAAATGAAATTAAACAGCCTCAAATACAAACAAATATCAAAACTGGCTAGACATAATAAGTTCAGTCTAATAATGGCATCCTTTATATTATAATTTTTAAATCATCATGAACAATAAAGAGTGTTAGTACGGTCACGAGCGTTAATTTGGGACCCATTTCAAGAAAAATATGCTTGAAGTCGTCAATGTCATTACAGATGTCAAGTCATTTGTAACTTTTAGGAAACTCAACCTTATTGTTGTAGAATGTCAAATTGACTTTGGACCTAAGGTGGGTACCAAATTAAATCTCGTGACTGTACCAATATAAATCTCCATACATGCTGTTGTTTGATGTTGAATGTTTACAAAATGCTGTTTACACTTGTTAGTTACTCACGTCCTTTTGTGATGTAGTGTGTATGTAAGTTCGTATGTAATCCTTAGTCATTACTGTATTAACATCATGTTATTGTATATTGTATGTATGTTGTAGGAGCACTACCAGCTAGGCTAACCGTTTGGTTCTGTCGTTTCAGTCGAGAACGAGTCTCACTGCGACTTCGTAAAGCTGCGCGAGATGCTGATCCGGACGAACATGGAGGACATGCGCGAGAAGACTCACGCGCGCCACTACGAGCTGTACCGGCGCCGGCGCCTGCAGCAGATGGGCTTCAGTGATGTCGACGCCGACAACAAGCCGGTGAGTCCTTTAGTCACTTCTACTCTCCTAGTAGCCGCTGGGATTTAGCGTCGTCGACTATACCACCAGCTAGATTACTACATGCTGTACCGGCGCCGGCGCCTGCAGCAGATTGGCTTCAGTAATGTTGACGTCGACAACAAGCCCGTGAGTCGAGCTCTGTGTTTCTTCTGTTCTCCTAGTAGCTAATGCGTTTTAGCACGGCAATATGCTATAGCACCAGCTAGATTTACTACATGCTGTACCGGCGCCGGCGCCTGCAGCAGATGGGCTTCAGTGATGTTCACGCCAACAACAAGCCTGTGAGTTGAGCTCTATGTTTCTTCTGTTTTCCTAGTAGTTAATGTATTTTAGCACGGCAATATGTCGCCTATACCACCAGCTGCTAGATTACTACATGCTGTACCGGCGCCGGCGCCTGCAGCAGATGGCCTAGTGATGTTGACGCCGACAACAAGCCTGTGAGTTGAGCTCTATGTTTCTTCTGTTTTCCTAGTAGCTAATGCGTTTTAGCACCGCAATATGTCCCCTATACTACGACCTGTACCGGCGCCGACGCCTGCAGCAGACGGGCTTCAGTAATGTTGACGCCGACAACAAGCCCGTGAATCGAGCTCTATGTTTCTTCTGTTCTCCTGGGAGCTGCTGAGTAATTCTTCCATGGCATCTGGCCACAACGAACTTATAGAACAATAGTTAATTACCAAATGTTATGATCGTGTGTTGCAGGTGTCATTCCAGCAGACGTTTGAGCAGAAGCGCAGCGCGCACCTCGCCGAGTTGCAACAGAAAGAAGACGAGATGCGGCAGATGTTCGTGCAGCGAGTGAAGGAGAAGGAGGCTGAGCTAAAGGACGCTGAGCGCGAGGTAACTAACTACTTATGCTGCTCTGGTACCTTGAATATACAATCTCGTATATTTTCACCTGGTAGGATCATGTTAGGTCAGTGGACGTCGTGGGAGTTTATCTACCTACATCCATATTATAACTTCCCTACAATATGTAAAAAAAAAAAACATTATGTTCAGAAACGATAAGCAAAAGGGATATCGAATACTATCGCAATCAATATTGTTAAGGGGCTTCTAAACGGGCCATATTTTCCATGCAATATATGGCGGGCAACTATTGGTGTCTTTCTCTAACACGAGTAAGAGAGGGACACCAATAGTTGCCGGCCACATATTGCAGTGAAAATATGACCCCTTTAAGGGGCTTCTAAACGGGCCATATTTTCACTGCAATATGTGGCCGGCAACTATTGGTGTCTTTCTCTAACACGAGTAAGAGAGGGACATCAATAGTTGCCGGCCACATATTGAAGTGAAAATATGGCCCGTTAAGAAGCCCCTTTAAGACAATGTTAAATATGGTCGGAAGCATGCTCACGTTTCCTTTCGGTTTTCTAAAATTTGCACTCATACCCAATCCTTGATTTTTCAGTTGCACTCGAAATTCGACAAGTTGAAGAAAGATCACACGGACGAAAAGAAGCGTCTAGAAGAACTGCGCAAGAAGGTAGAGGACGAGACCATCGAGTTCAACCGGCGCAAGCAGCAGACGGTGCAGTCGCACCACACGCTCACTCTCGGGAAGAGCAAGAAGAAGTAAACGAGCTTACACCTCTCATTTATGAATTCCTAGTACTTTGAGGACAGATTACTGACAACAATGAGAAAAATAAGCAGAGAGTGAACTCGAAACTTCGCTTTTCTTTTATGGATTCCTAGTATTATGAGAAATTGACAACACGATTAAGTAATGATCTTTTCTGACATTTTTTTTATGTAATTTGTTTTGATCGAATTGAGGTTGATATTGCTTCTCATACATACAATACAACATATTACACTTTATCGAACACCATACAAAAAGATATAACAAGGTAAGAAGCAAATACTTTTTTTCATCTTAAATTCTTATGCTTACCTAATAAAGCTGGGTCGATTTCAACATGATTGAGCGAAAAAAAAGGCCGTGGAAACATCCTGCTTAAGCCGTAATACGCTGGTTTTGACACAAAATGTTTATTTGATCAGATCCGACTTGCTGCAATTTTTACTGTCGAGAGATTTTTCCAGAAAGTTCGCAGAACGAATCGCTTTGAGAGTTGCCAGTGTTCACTATTTTTCATAGTTTCATAGCTTTTTTAAACTTATCTGCCAGTTTTGTATGTCTTCAACTCACTGTGAATTAATTTAAAATCTATTTATAAGTTAATTTTAAGAAAATTGGCCAAATAATTGTGTTAACCTATACTATCTGGTTAGAAATATTACTTGACTTACCAAATGTATTAAAATGAGATGAATATTGATTATGTAAGCTACCACACAGACGCGGTAGTGGCGCGGCGCGTAACCTTATTTGCGGCTTATTTGTATATCACAGTGGTCTATGCGAAGGGTCACACTGAGCGGCAGAAGTGCGGAGACTGGTAAGTTGTCATTTGTGTAGATACTTCTGTAAACTCCGAAGTGCAAAGTATAAAACTACGTAAGAGACTGACTGACTAACTGCGTTTTTTAGTTACACATCGCGCCGCTACAACCTTTTGTGTGACCGCAATTGTAGTGTTTTTAATCCACGAAGACGCTCCCCACCAATTTGCATATATACGTAAAGGAAAGAGGGAGCGTGTTTTTGGATTGAAAACTATAAGGAATTGTATTCTTTTTGAATATCCACTGAACGCGTTACCTAGACTCTTGCAGCGCAACACAATTGAATCGCTTAACTTCAAACTCTGATAAGTCCATGCAAAAGGACAACTTAAGTAACTACTAACTTACTTTTTCAAGCAGATTAAGTTTTAAATTCGTATACCAAATTTCAATTAATTATCCTAGTTTGAAGTTAAGGGACTCAATTAATATGCGCCATATTGCCGGTTCATATCAACGAGGGCAGCTAACTGCAATTTAGTAATCGAAGCATTCTATACTCTATTCGTAGTCACATAAAATTTAAAATGCTTATAAAATTACTACGCAGTTAGCTGCCTTTGGCATTACGGCAGCGTATTCATTGCGTCCTGCTTTAAGATTCGTAATATTTAGTAAATGAATGCAATTCAAAATATCATAATTATGATATGACTGATATAAATGGGATATTAAATGATGCCTAGGTGACGTATTCTGTAGCATTAAGGTCCACTTAAATGAAACATGGTTATGTTTAAATAGTTTATTGAGCACAAACCACATCGCTTATAGTAGAACTCTTGCTGTAACGAGTAGAACGTAGCCTTACCACTTTAACATAAGAACCGAGTTCTGTACTTGATTATTATGAGTTTCATTGTAATAAAATGTAGTTTTAAAAAGTATTACGAATAATCAGAATTTTATCAGTAATTTATTTAATGAATTTTATAATCGTTTATAAATATGATGCTCTCTTAGTTAGGTTGTGTATTCTAGCGAGGCCTCGCCCACTAGAGGTCGCCTTATGTAATTTCCACGCATTTATTTGTTCATTCCTTTATATATTTTTTATACTTATATTAATATTTACCTGATCGAGGTATTTAATAAAATCGTGAAATTATTTATAGTTTTACTTAATTTATTCCTAGAATCACCTAATTTGTACTAATTGGACGGATTATTCGACTGATTAACAGTTTATTATAATAATATCCCTATAAATCAAGACAGGGCTGATTTTTCAATCCCCAGATAAAGCTATCCGGAAGGTAAATTTTAGCTGTCCTTTTCTTTCATATGACTTCAGAAAAGGATAGTAATACATTTAACTGACTCATAGTATTATCTGGGGATTGAAAAATCAGCCCACAATGTTCTATTGCCGCAAGGAAATGGTGCATTAGATGTTATTCTTTTAAATATAAATAAATGAGGGTATAATTGGACATTGCTTGTAAAGGTAAGTATTAACGACGACACCGACATGAGTACTCTGTCAAGTGTCGTTTTGAGTACGTACATTCAATAAAATTAATGGGAATTAATTGATGCGTTAAAATGTACGAACTTGCTCTAATTTAATTAACAAACGAGACAGTTCAAGATTTTTAAGCACGTTTGATGGTAACTGTACTTTACGTGTTCCAAAAATACGCAGAACTTTTAAAAAATTCATTATTTCATTAGTTACAGAAGAAAAATTTTATTCTTGAAGGGCGAAATTAAAATTATATTCATCTAACCCTTGTTGTTCGTGGTACACCTACGTTAGTCCACCTGGGAATTTTAGCAGACCTTAGCAAGTCGACGGAGCTCCGCTGACGCGGAGCTCCTACTTAGTTGTTTTGGCCCTTCGGGCCCTCTGAAGAACTAACATAACCTACACCTACCTATTGATTTTGTCCATTCTACTCTCCGTAATCGACATACGTGGACCACCAACAATGCCCTTCATCCATATATATTATATAAAAGGCAAACCTGACTTACTGACTTATATATCAACGCACAGCCGAAACTACTGTACCTAGAAACTTGAAATTTGGTACAGGGGTTCCTTTCATGATGTAAGTGAGCACTAAGAATGGATTTTCCGAAAATCGACCCCCAACGCGCGGGCGTCCTCTAGTATTATAGTATTATATTACCTCAGCAAATCAGAGTCCATAAAATTGCTTTTATAATGCGAAACATTAAACAAAATCGAGAATTATTTTTACCATCATTTAAAAAACATAAAGAAACCCGAACAGAAAAAAATTGACTCCACTATATGTGTGTGAGAGTGATCCTTTGATGTCACACGAGCGAGACGCGCAGCGGCTGCGGCAGCGCGTACGCAACCGGCGGGAACAGCCGCTTGTAGTACGTGTAGCGGCGCCGCGCCGGCGTGCGGGGCGTCGCCGGGGCGCACTGCGGACAAGGGGGGCAGGGTCATAAGTGGCTTCACCCGTGGTACGGTACGGTTGGCTATGTCCGGCTGACCAATAAATATGAGGTAGGTTTAGGTTATGTTATTTCTTCAGCCAGCCCGAAGGGCCAAAACACTCAGAAATAGGAGCTCCGTCGACTCTGCGTTAAATTTGATTTTGAAATGTTAATTTTGGCCAACCGGACATAGCCACACATACCTGTACTACCAGTTTCTCAATAGCGATCGGCAATTTTAGTTTTTTATGGAACACGAGTGACAAACGTACCTACTATCACTAGCGAGTGAAAGTGTGATAGCAATAATCAGCCGAGCGCTATTAAGAAGCTGGGAGTCCTGTACACGATCAGTCTCTATCAGCCAGGGGACTGCTTCGTAGGCAGAGTCACAGTATACCTAAACAGTAGTTCAAACATATCTTTAGCGTCAACTGTACAAAATAGGTACCTACCTACATGGCTGGCAAAGGAAAGTAGGTGCCTAGTAAACACGGAACTCGGTCAGTAGAGTGCATTCGTGAGGTGCCATCTAAACGGCATGATGTCGACATGCACTGCGATGATGTACCCATTTGTTGACGTGCTTAGACTTTTAGTATGAGTTCGAATCCGTTTAACTGATTTCGGAGGCTTCTCGCGTTCTCGTTGCATAAAAAGCATGACCTGTATTTCAACGGCTTCTGGAGCGGCTTTTTTTATAGCCATAAAAGGCAAACAAAAAGACTACTTGATGGTAAGCAGTCACCGTCGCCCATAAACATACAACACACAACGATACTTGAACGATTTGACAAAACACGAACGTAATCTGTTGAGATAGACACCAGTGGCCCGTTTCACGAAGCAACAAGTTACAAATTACAAGCGGAACTCCCTTTCTAGCAAAAGGAGTTAGAAAGAGACTTCCGCTTGTAATTTGTAACTTGTAGCTTCGTGAAACGGGCCTCAGACGCCGGCGGGTTCGGCTAGCAGACCGAATTCAGGAGACAGCTTTATTTTACCTCAGAATGAAACCAAGTTCTTATGATAGGTCACACCAAATCGTTTACCTGGGTGCAATGTAACATAGGTACTTATTTAAGGATCACCAATCGTCCACTTCATCTATAAATTGCTAGGTTAGCCTTAGTGGTCCCTTTTTGTTCCACTGCTATTAGTTTTCGTCAGAAGTGAACCCCGCAAAAATAGGTAGGTTAGGTTCGTTAGGTATCTTTAGATGCCCGAAATGACAACCGCTGAAAAAGTAGTCCGTCGAATAGTAGTGGGACAAAATCATAGGACCACGAGTCCGGAACCAAATTGCTTAGATTAGTCGATAACCCAGTGTACGGGATTGTAGTAAGTAGAATGACTAGGTCGCAAAATTACCGTCTCGCAAAATGACCACATAGACCGACAAGCGATAGGCCCTAGACAAGATGCATTCGGCGTTCGTTATCGGTATCCAAAATATATAGGATTGGCGTAAGCTGTCAGACGGTCGCGCCGAGCGCCTGTACATACATCAATTCCATAGATTTTGTCAGTTTTCGAAAATCGTTTACGTTAGCTTTAAAGCAACTTGTCTAGCCTCAGTGGTCATTTTGCAATCGAGTCATTCACTACTAACCCCAGCCGCCCTCGTGAGATGAAAATGATCTACGTGAGTCGTCAAGCAGTGTCTGCCATTGAAACTACAAGCGTGAATAAGAAACGTTTATTATCAACCACTAGTACATTACCTACTTTATAAAGTACTTAAACTTGGCACATTATTGCTAGCTATAGTTAACGAGGAAAGTGCTAGACTCGGTCTTAAGTACATATAACAATGTACGTTGGGTGCCAGTGTTAACTCAACATATTTAAGTAGATTCCGAGTCTATCATTTTCGAATCGTTAATACTTAATTGGCGGTTAAAAGTCATTAAAGGTAAAATATCATCACTCGCGTATATTGGTAAGCTCTTGGATTTTATAAATAATTTAAAAAAATGTGACTTCTATAGTGATAAAGGATATCTAAGACCGTCCACACACTTCTTGATCTAGCCTAGCCTAGTAGTAAAATGATTGATGTGTAGCTAGAATGTTCAATAACAGTGTCTCCAAAAAATATTTAGGAGATAGGTTGTGTTTCGGTGATGCTAGAAGGCATTAGAGGACTAAGGAAACATGACCGATTTACAACTTCTCCCCTATTTTATCTAGTAACCTGTCTGGAAGCGGTGAGTCACGCTCACGATGATTGTCTCATTAACATGGCGCCCTAGTACTTGTCTATCTAGTGTCGGTGCAAAAATATCTATTTCGTATCAAAATATGGATATGTGAGTTCTACCGGCTACTATTTGTACCGTCGGGTCGCAGTGCGAGAGGCCACCTCTGTGTCTTACTACCTACCTAACCTACTTCAATATTAGTAATGTTAATAAAATAAGCAGAAAATAATAAAACCAAAAAACAAAATAAAATATGATTTCTTAACTTTATTATCAAATCATAGCAACACAAATGAAATCTATGTATGGCGGTTCAGAATTCCATTTGAACATTAATAGTAACTTAAATATCTTTAACATAAATCGAACACAAATCAAAATCAAATATAAAATTAAAAATAATATAAACAGATTCATTGCATATTAGAAATTAGAACGTAATTAATATAACATTATCGTATCGTATTATCGTTATAGATCAGAAATCACTATGACTAGGCCCCGGCCCGCAGCGCTCGAGATTACCGAGAGATCTAAGTCACGCTTACAACCGACTACCAACCTCTCTCAGGTCAAAGGTAAAACTAATGGAATGAAACACGAATTATCTGGGAGGGACCTCCCTCGGAGGAGGACTTCGATATTTGGCTTTGATGTGGAGGAAGGGTTTTTTGGCGGAGCAGGAGTCGGCGACCGAGGCGGCTAGAGAGAGCCGGATGCTCTCTTCAATGGCGGCCTGCGTAAAGCCCCCTGGAGCGACCGACGCGCTCTTGCGGAGTGGCCGCGTCGGGGCGGGGGTGGCAAGGCTCATACTGCGCGTTTTCTTGGCAGCATTAAGCTTCTCCGTACCGCAGAATGACTTGCGCGCCTCGTGCACCGGCGTGGACGCCAGGCTCTGGCTGCGAGCAGTGCGCGGCGTCGGCCCGGTAGGCGTGCTAGCCGCACTAGCAGGCTTGCTTAACGGCTTCTCCGGTGCCAACGCCAGACTCATACTCCGCGATTTCTTAGGTGCTCTAGTGGGTGTCGTAAGCGATTTCCTGTGCTCTACTGGCGGTGTTTTAACCGATCTGGTCGGCGTGCCGAAATTGGGCAGGGATTTGCGCGGCTCGAGCGGAAGGGTGAGGGGGCGGGTTCGAGTCGGTTTGGGAGTGGAGGTGCGGCGCGCGTCGAGCGGCGAACTCTTCCCGCTGCTAGCTTTGCTGGAGGCTCGAGTGTTGCCTGGTTCGGGGGACGCCGCGCCGCTTAGGGATGCCTTGCTGCCTGAGGAGCTACCGGCTAGTGAGGGCTCTTTGCTGAGCGAAGCTTTGCTACTAGCGGGGGAGATGGAAGGCTTGCGAGTAGGTGAGGGTTTGCGGTCGGGGTCGGCGGGAGCGGGCACGGGCAGCACGTCGCGCCGGCCCGGGGTCACCAGGCGCACCTGGCAGGGCTCGTGCCGGGACAGGAAGTGCTCCAGGGTGTCCCAGCCGCCGCCTACGCGGACCATCATGTGACGCCCTTTCAGCAGCTGAAATCAATATTACTACATTACGTACAGCAGGATACAGCATACAGGCCACCTGATGGTAAGTGAGCTCAGGGGCCATGGACAGAACTGTACGTTTATTCCAAGCTTAGGGAAAGAATATGTACAAAATTTCACCAAAAACCAACAACAGTACTGATGCTAACAAGGAGAAATCAGAAGCTAGAAGTCTAAAGTGTCTTCAGCAGTGTTCTCTTGAGAAAAGCTTTATGAGAAAGGACCAGGACCATAACCTGGCAAGAGATGTTTTCATATCATTGGATCCCACTGCTAAAGCACTGATAGGAACCCTTACCCTGATGAAGACGTTTCTGCCAGCGATGTTGTAGCGGCCCTCGCCGACCTTCTTGACCTTGAGCAGGCGCGAGCAGCGCCCGGCGCCGCAGCGGCAGCCGCGCTCCAGGAGTCGGGTGACCAGCTGGACCTGCGCGGCAGAAGGCACTAGTACTACACCATGCATCAGACCATAGACACCGGCGAAGAGGAAAGGTGCACTACGTGGTGAGTGGGAGTTAAGAAGTTTTTGGGAGTTGTGTTCTCAGGTCATGATACCGATCGACGGTGTTTACACAGTCAATTATATTTAATATTTTTGACAGTTTTGTAACTCAAGATACGTTAAAACGCTCGGCGAAAATAAATTCAAGTCCACCAGCCAGTTACTGTTCAAGCCCTATCAAATTACTGGAGCAAACAATCTCTTTGTTAAAGGCGTAAGATATTTTTGAGAAACATAAAATTGCTGGCGATTATTCAATGTTTTGAAAACAATATTCCAGTTCGGTAATTGCAAGTTTTTCAAAAAATTATGAGTAATATATACTCGTAATCGTTTCGGATGCGTATTGCAGGTCCAGATGAATTAAAATACGTCTAATATTGTTCGAAGTAGAATTAATACACCCTAGTAGAACGGCAAGTAGTAGGATTAGTGAAGGAATTAAAGTTCTTATGGCCATATTATTAAACTAATCTTGACTGATAATAAGTCATAGAAATCTGTAAATTTAGACGAATCTTGAATTTGGCATCTTAACCGTCATAAGTTTATTAATACTTAGTGCCGTGTTCCTGGATTTGTCAGAGACGTACCCTCTTGTCAAGCTCGTTGGTGGGCTTCAGCGGCACGTCAGAGTCGGCGCTGTCGATGGAGCCCTCCGAGCGCGTGCTGGCCGCGTCGCCGTCGTCGGCGCGCGCGCCGTCCGCCTCGTCGGGGTGTGTCGACACTGCGAAGATGGTGTGCCTTAGTAAACTGTTTGATAGATCCAACTGCATACTTGTAAGAAGATGTGTTTGTGCCCTGTGTAAACAGTACTACTAGTTTCTTAAGAGCGATCGGGAATCTATGAGAGTGGGAGACTATGAGATGTACCTATAGTTATTTGAGGTCTTGGATAATTTTTGGAAGTTTCTTTTACGACGATTAGTGTACCACGGTGTAGTCACATCCAAAATAACTTTTAACGCAGCAAAAATTAACGCAGCGTATCTTAATATTTGGTATGGTCGATCTTATGTGTTGTTTTGCTGCAATATACTTACATTCAAGCGGCTCTGGCGAGGAAGGTGGTGGATCAGTTTTGGACCTGAAAATAACAAAGGACCTAATTTAGTTTATCATGTATGCTGATTAATATGGTGTAATAAAATAAGGTCTCCATTCGATATACGATATAGTTTTTAAGTATAAAACGACAAGATATTTAATCAAAATTGTACTTAGTCACATTATGAGAACACGGCTTAGAGACATTTTAAAAACTATGAACTCGTTCCTTTTTTCAAACGTATATAGGTATGATTAATCAACCAATCTGAGTGCAACCAATAAAGTACGTATAATCCTTCAAGCAGACAAAAACACAAGAAACAGGGACAGAAGGAAAGAGAAGTTCCTTACTTGTCTCCAGGCAGCGGCGAGACGTCCCGGAACTGCCAGGCGCCGGACATGGCGGAGTCCAGGCCAGAGTCGCGCTCTTCGGCGGCGATCTCTCGCTCCAGGGCCACCAACCCCGGCGGCTCCAGCCCGAAGCGCGTCGCCAGCCGCGCCAGCTCCAGCAGGCAGAGGACCACTTGACGGGGCTGGTTGTGCAGCACTGGAACAGTCGGCTCGTTAGTCAAGCGGTGAGCAAACCTTTTTATAATCGGATGGTTTTTGATTTCAGAATTGATTTTCAAGTTCGAGTTTAAATTTCGGGTGATGGAAAATGACGTGATGGGTTGATGAGAGCCGAAGTTTTCTATGTTTCATCAATATAATTAGATTAGACCACACGCGGGTAATCCGCTTGCCTCTTCTCCCTCGGGCTATCTGTGTGACCTGTATGTATGTCCTATGTCCACCCGTAACTACACAACGGCTCAACAAAAAAATGCGCTTTAATTTTCTTATGAGCTTTAATGTTTCTAACGTATATCGACGACCAGATCAAAAAATGCAGTCGGGTTTTTAAAGCATGTTTTTTATTTAAGTAGTTATTTTATTTTTCAAAAATACTTTCTTACTGGGTCACTACAGCGGCTCTTACATGACGGACACAAGGATTTAAATATGCCATCCCTGATTCATTATGGCGCATCGCATATAAATCATGTTAAAAAACTGCGATTTAACAAGTTTTTATATGCGAAGTCGTGATCCTTTAAATCGTGACTATACCGAACAAAACACTACATTTCCATATCCCAAATGTAACAAACGCCGTAACCCAAATATGGTCACCTGACCCCAAAGATTTTCAATCAGCACTAACAGGCTGTGATAGTGTAAGTTCCTACTTCCAGTCCACGTGAGGCCTTGTCTCAGAGCCTCTGTTCATAGAAAACCGAGTCCAGTAGTATACTGTTTACGTAATCGCCATTGACTGGGGACCAGGATAACATAACCATGGTAGATACATACCCAGGTCATCGCTCTCGAACAGCAGGTTCTCGTGCACGCCGAGGTCGCGGCAGAAAGAGATGAAGTTATCGGCGTTGTCACGCGAGAAGAAGCTGCGGCGCGCAGCGCGCTGCCAGCAGCGCCCGCGCACCGACGGCACCGGCTACCGAACAAACACATCGTTAAAATTATACATATTATGTTACAGTGGCTAGTGTTAAATCATACATATAATACAGGCCATTAAGTGTTTTCAGGGTAGCGTATATTTGAAATATCGGCTACCTCATGTACGAGTATTATGATTTATGATACAGTAAGGTCTCTTGCATTGTAAAGCGATTTTCATAAATATACTTCGCAACTTAACAAATTCTTGGTTGAAGTAAATCTAATAATGATAATCAGGATATTGATTGAATTAGTTTAGACACCATCAAAATTCCACTAGGCCAGAAGAACACCCAGGAGTTCCTCACTACAACTCCGACGTAGAGTCCCTTCTTCACTGACCCACTCTTGAACGGCGGTAGTCAGCTTATGGCTAGGTCAGTTATTAAGAGCTACCAGGCAGTTAGAACACCGTAGGATGTATTCCAGTGAAGAGGACTTCTTATCCAGAGCATCGCGAGCCCGGTCGTGGGTGACGGTAGATAGCTATCACAGTAACCCAATTGTGATGAGTTACCAGGCAGTTAGAAAACCCCAGGAGCTACTTACTCCAACGAAGAGCCCCTTGTCAAAAGAATCACGAGCCCGCTCGTGGATGACGGTAGCCAGTTGGCACAGCTCCGCGCCGTTGTCCAGGGCATCCAGGAAGTTCTCTCCAGTAAGGTATGTGATGCCTGGGGAAAAGGAACTAAATTAATATACATTATAGATAGGTAGTGAGAAAAGACAAATGATATCGGTTTTGATCATGTCAATGCCGAAGCGTCGAACCCCTTGCTTATTCTCCGGTTCTCGGGGTTAAATTTTACCGTTATTTGACTTCAAAACTAAGCCTCGTAACGTGACCAATCTACCTAAATGCATCATGTGCAGCTCACTCAGTTGGTAACTGAGTTGTTACACTTGTAACGAGTTCAAAAATTGCAACCTTTAGCGACCGCTCACTGGATATATTTATGACCTCAGTGACATCAAAATGTCAATGCGACTCACAGGCGATTAAGATGTAACAGTTAAATCGGTCAGTGAAATCCGACGTAAGTCACCAACACTAAATTTAAAAAAACAGTACTAAGCTGCCGCCGTTACTCGCTTGACGTATGAACGCTGTCAGTGCGCGCTGAGCGGGCCGGCGCCGGCGCACCGGCCGTTACAACGTGCTAATTTAATCAATCTTGCACCACAAAACATAACATGCAACGTTAATTCGCTTGTGTGCAAGATACACGGTGCTTGCGCACGTTGCTAGATGCGTTTACTGTAAATCGTTGATCGTTTAACGAGTATTCCTGTTTTATCGTATTTTTATTTTATTACATAGTAAGTACTTTGTCTGCTAGGTTAGGTTCCTAAATGTTTAATTTGTGCGAATTGTCATGAGTTACAAATGCATTTTTTAAACCGTTTAAATCAATTTTTCAGAACTTTTATAATAACTAACTAATGTTATGTTCAACATTTTTGAAAAGTTAATGGTTTTAAATAAAAATGCATTTCTAACCTATAAAAAATTGGATTTATGAAACAGTTGCGAAATAAAACTTAAGATTAAAGATGGTTACCCCTGTCAATAACGTCAACCCTAGCTGTCATCTCAGTTATAGAAGTTGTAAGAGTACTAGGATTGGCACTGTTTTTTATAGTTTAATTTTTTGGGTAGATTTGTAACACGTATAAGCCCGCTGGAAGGATTACAAATCTATAATTCGTGTTAGATTAGGTTTTTAGAAAGTTTCATTACAGATTGGACATAAACTATTTCCAAGATAAATGTATAATTCCCTTAAAAGTCATTACGGGATTGGTTCAATGCATCGATGGACGATAACCCCTGGTTAATAGAGGTGCACCAATTATAAGCAGTTTGAACTTTCACGAGCGCACGCGCCGCTCCGGGGACTGCGCTCGCCCGACCACACCCGAGTTCGCCCGACCTCGCCCGACCGCGCTGACCCGTACTACAAAATCATATTCATATTGAATAA
This sequence comes from Acleris cristana, assembly GCA_948252455.1. Lineage (NCBI taxonomy): Eukaryota > Metazoa > Arthropoda > Insecta > Lepidoptera > Tortricidae > Acleris > Acleris cristana. The sequence goes on along the minus strand of OX411790.1, from coordinate 11,653,837 downwards.
CTATTACATAGATAAAATCGCCTATATAATTGCGACTTACAGAAAATAGCATTTCTTTAAAAAACACGTCAAAACTATTATTATTTTTAAGACGATGCAGTAAGCCTAGTTGTAGTGACCCCGCTTACGAAGCTAGCGGTCCCGAGTTCGATACCCGGTTAGGGCAAATACTTGTGTAATGAGAGCGAGTGTTTGTTTCTGAGTCTTGGGTGTTTTCTATGTAGGTATATAAGTATTTATTTCTCTATATAAGTATGTTTATCGTTGGCTAGTACCCATAGTACAAGCCTAGAGCTTAGTTTGGGACTAGGTCAATTTGTGTGAGATTGTCCCCAGATATTTATTATTTATTTATTTATTTAAATCGGCCCATCCGTTTGACAGCTACAAGAGACAAATATACACACAGATACACCGTTTAACTTATAATCTATTTTCATTGGGGAAAATCAATTGAAATACTCTGTGGTGGTGATATTAAAGAAACCACCTGCCCTATGGTCATGTGATCTAGTTTAGTCGAGAGAGAGATGGATGAAGCGAGCGTAGCACTGGACAGCTTGGGGCGAGTGAGAGGAGGATTGCCCTTTAGTCGATTAATATTAGCTGATTGAATAGACGGATGGATAGGTTATGTACTAGAACAGTTACAACCGAGCCATGAACCGAGCCAGGTGGGCCAGCCCTCAACCGTCTACGAGCCGGAGGTCCAAAGACAATCTCCTTAAGGGCTGATTTTTCAATCCACAGATAAAGCTATCCGGAAGGTAAATTTTAGCTCTGTCCTTTTCTTTACATGACTTCAGAAAAGGATAGTAATACATTTAACTGACGGACAGTTTTATCTGGAGATTCAAAAATCAGCCCTAAATGGGGTATCCTACCGGCCTATTCAAAGTCCGTATGTTCTGCGGATAAAGTACCTACTTTAAAAAATGCAACAAATGATGCAGTGCCCTCTACGCTTGTTCAACTGTACTATAGATCTCGTGTCATGAGAGCTATTCTCCGATGAATAGTATTTTATGTAACTGATACATAAAGAGGGTCCTTAAAATACGAGTGTGGTTTTATGAAACGAGCTGAAGGCGAGTTTCATAATAAGATCACACGAGTGTTTTAAGGCCTAATTATGTACAGTTACATACATTACTTTATCTACACACATATTATAAGTACTCTAAGATGCGTTCAGTAGGCGGCAGAACAAACATGGCGGCAGAGCTAACCTGTGTCACGAATATGAATGTTTTTTTTAAATCATAGACAAACTAACAAAGTCCCTATTCTAATGTCATTCGAAATCAAAATGGCGTACGACACTTTACTTCAAATATACCGAGTCGACGTTCAATTGATACTAGAATTGGCCCCCTGTTTGAATTTTGTTGGTTTTGGAAGATGTTCCAAATTTGAACAACATTACTTTATCAAAAGTTGTATCGTAATTTTAACTTTTCATTACAGCTACAGATAAGAAAACATATCATAGTAAAATTGTATCAAGTAATGCTGGTCATTGTCTACGGATTCTGAACACATTATAGAGAACTTATGATATGAGTGTAGATAAACTTATTTGTATTGTTTTATAGGTGATTATTATTTTGATAATCCTGAATGGAGATAAAATTTATTTTATTTCTATTTCGGAGGACAACGTAACTGCATATGATTTATTGAATTTGATATGTCATGCTATATTGAGTAAGTAATAAAATCTGATTCTGCATCTGAAAACCTTGGAAAAAATAGTAAAGATATTTAGATCAACTTTAAAGAATAAGAATAAAAAACATTTACATACGTAATATTACAAAAGTACAACGGTACGGTAGCGACAAATGCTGTGGTGACAAGGATTTCAGTTCAGTCCCACTTTAAAAGTATATTACTTAAATATCTGCCTTAACTACTTTCCAGTTGAACAATCATTTTTGGTTCATCTATAATTTTTAGTTTCGGTAACACATGCGTTTCGGTGTCATAATGCACGTTACACAATTATAGTCCAATGTTTACAGCGCCTTATCAGTTGTCTAACAAGAGTAAGCACGGCGGGCGGCGCAGGCGCTTGTGCAACGGCGGTCGGGGGCCGGCGCCGGCGCCGCATTAATAAGGTTTATTATATCAGGAGCCGTGGGAAAATTGGCGAACTATAGGATATAGGATCTAGGGCCAGCGGTGGGGTGTTGACTAAGTAATCTATATATAAAAAAGAAGAAACTCACTGACATATCAACGTACAGCCCAAAGCACTGGGGGTAGGGATTCCAAATTTGGCACGTAGGGCCCTTATGAGGTCTAAGGGTCAAAGGAAATTTAACCCCCTGTCTTAAGAAATAAGGTCACTAATACATTCGCGGTTCTATGAGACGTGCGCCCTTTTTTCTAAGCAGGGCACTCTAGTGCCAAGAAAATTGAACTCCGTGCATTGTCACTCACTTGTCAACAGAATAGTTTTTGATGTTCAGGCAGTACACTGTTAATTCCTGTCCATACTTTCTAGTAATAAAATAACTAACTATGGGCTTGCAACCTGTCACTAATACTGTGGTTACAGAATTTATCAACAAGTTTTTGAAGTTTTTGGTAATTCTGTAACTCTGCCTACCCCACTCTGGGATTACAGGCGTGAAGGTATGTATGTATGTATGTAACTAACTTGTATGTTTTGTAATCGCTTTCGGATCGTCGATGAGTAATGTGACCGACCATTTCCTCGTCTTTGTTTCTGCGAGGGCGCAGTTCAATAGGTTTTTGTTCCACGGCTTATTTTATCAACCTTTGACCATTACTTCCATTTGCAAGAAACTGACTCGTTCCTCGTTTACTTAAATAATATATCACTTTCATGAAAAAAGAGAGATAGAAAAAGCATAATTATTTAGTGAGATATAGCACCTAAGTACAAAGAGTAAGTTTCATAGGTTCTTTCGTTAAACTTAATAAGGATTTGAAAAGTTTTTTTTGGAGACAGACTCTACAATACATTTCCCAGAATAGCAACGAATTAGAATTTTATGATTGGTTTTCAAAATAGGTACCGTAAAACTACCTACATAACTATACACAACAATGGTCCTAGCCTTCATTCATTCCAAAGTATGATAACTTACTGCTATTATTTTTATGTATATGTACTGTTTGGCCTAAAATCGATTGCTCTAAACTCCAGCTATAGCTAAAGCTATCATATTTTTAGAATAATGCGATAAGTAAAATTGGACTATTGTTGTAGGCCAGGACCATAGTTGTTCACAATGGCTGTTTGCTTTATATTATTAATATCTGAACGAACCAAATACAACGTCGCTAATAGTTATACCCTACCTAGTATCGAGATTATCAAAAACTCCGACATGTAATTTTTTAGGATCCTTTACAAGGTTAATTAAAAATAGAGATTCAACAGAAATTCAATTAAAACAAAAATTGTGTTTAATTATTATATCATTAAAACAGCTATATCCTAGAAATGCTTATACAAATTTAAAACTAAAATAAAAAACCTAATTATCGGATTAAAACCTCAAGTCGTTTGCCCTAAAACGTCTTAAATGCAGTTGCGTACATCCATTACTCACCGACGCACATTCCGCGCACGCGGCACAGTAAAACCGCTGACGAAATGCAACAAGATAACTTAAACCTAATTAAAAAAATACACGTCAACTTAACTTCTATCGCCTCAGTTTTAAGTGCCAAGACAAGCAAAATACGTGGACTACTTAAAATGCCGCGTACACTCGAAAAATGCTTAGTTTTAAATTTTAAATTAACAGCGAGAACCGAGGCAGGAAACAGTATCTTTTTATGTTTACGAGCGTATTGCGTAAAGTTCTAGTATGTGGTTTAGTCATGTTGATGGTTATCAAGGTTAGAAAGTAGAGTGTAAGTTATGAAAACATTTGATAACGTCGAAAAATCACTCAAAACTCTTAATTTTCAATTTTAGCATATTTTGTCCACTGCTGAAACCACGCTGTGTTGTATGTAAGATACCTATGCATAGTCTACCAAATAGAATCTTGAAGCCAAACGACAAAATACTTACGAATTGAAATGCAAGACATTGTTGAAATTAATTTTAGATTTTAGACGAAATCGTAATGGACCAAACTAAAATTGCTCAATGATGTTTGCATGCAAGTTTTACGTTGGTTTTTAATTACTAATGTAAATTGGCAAAAGGTCACTGTTCTCAAACAAGTTTATAATAATGGAAATACGTACGGAGAAGCTAACTAAAGGTTTCAAGTCGACATCGCCCTGTAATCTCGTTAGTGTGCTCCCAGTAAGTAGATTATCGTGCAACCTCCCGCGAGGCGCCGATATAGACGCTGATATACTAGTTACTTATGCAGTCCTAGTACACAAGTAACGTAAACAGTTCACTAACCAAATAAGGAAAGCCTACGAGATGTATTCTCAATTCTGTGAACGTAACAACCACCGAAGTCAAAAAAGACGGTTGCTTCGGTTTTCCATACACTTTGTCAGTTTTTGAAAGTCGTTAGTGAGAGTAAAATACAACTTGTCTAGGCACGATGTTCAATTTATTGCAATCAAATCCATCCATTAATAAGCCCGAAGGCATTCCGCCGCGTTTGGAGCAGATCCTTTCGAGGTACCCAACTCCTAAATAGTTATAGAGTGATTAAACACTCTCATCTGAATGATAGCCAAATTAGACCAGCGTCGCTAACTGGTTTCCTTCGAGGAGGCTTGACTCAAAAAGACTCTTCAAGGTTGAAAAAAAATTTTTTTTTTTTAAATAAAGTGGTTTTTTTATACTAGAACGCCACCGTTACACAGTTCTATCCCTCTTTTATTTAATAACATGTTTCAATCCAAGTTGCATGAAAATCCCGTAACAAATCGACAAAAACATTACAGTTTTAATAGCTATTGAATCACTATTCACTACGATGATGGCTTTGTATTTGTTAAACATGAAGTAATAAATAATTATGCGCAAGCCTTGCATGACGGAATGCTGTTACTACATGCCTGAAACTGGTTGGAGCCCTAAGAACCGCTTGGATAAAAATGAAATGACACAAACATGAACTGGGCCTCCATTCTACTAGGTAAACCATATTGCCTTTGAAATGTTATCATATTGTCAACGATACGATAGCTCTTATTTACTTTACAATAAGTGCGGCCAAGTTAAAAAATTAAATACATATCAAATACAATATAGTTTTACCAGTAGAATCGAGGCCCTGGGTCTGGTATAGTACCAGGGTAGCAGCATACTAAAGGAGGTCCAATTATTAGTCAAGACAAGCGTATGGACCACCCACAACCGATCCACCGAACTTACACCTGTCCAAACCTTATGGCGACTGACTGACTCATCTGCTAATTTATGTTTTTAATGATGGTTGTGAAACGGTGTGACCGGATTTATGTACAAAATGGCGAAGGGCTGATTGCTTTTCTCTTGGAAATTGCTGTTTAATCAGCGTGTTTGCATCTACGAGCGCAATTTTGTTTTATTATTACGGGTACAGACGGCCAGATAAACCGCCTACGGCCACACAAGAGCAATATCTTGAGATATAAAAGGATTCTCAAAGGCTAACAAACGTTATTGTACTTGATGCGGTCTTATATCTACACATTTTGAGAGATTTAAGTCCTATACTTCCGCTGTTTAGGTAATAAACTAAATGTAAACAAAACAAACCACGTGGGTTTGTTAAACTGCCAATCAAAACTGTTTTGTAGAGCTTTAACATATCATGTGTTCTGCTTCCATTAGTGGCAACCATCACGTAAGTAATTTTTTAGATTACGAGATTAAGTCAAGTTTCTACCTAAACAACTGAAGTAGGTATAACAGGAGCCTACATTGACTCCCATAACATTAATCTTTCGATTTGATTTATCCATAGGTACCGTTGTTTTTCTCAACCGTTGCTCGTCATTTTGTCTTTGGTCATTATTTCAATAGTCATCATTTTCTTTCACCCCCTCTTATTACCTAGTCATAACTATTGAATTTCATACCGTTATTGGTCATAAATAACATTCAATGTGGCTATTCTATTGAAAGGTAGAAATTCAAAAGGAATATTATTATTTTAAATAACGCTTACAAGAATGAAAGTTTTAATACATCATCATTTTGCCTATCCTATCGTGATTGGTCATAACATAAATAGGTACTACATATGGCCAGCAGCGCCATGATAGAAACAGCGTTTCTAGCGTGGAATTTAAAATTTAATCTTTAACATAGATTTTTATTTATAATACAGTAGAATCTCTGTACTGTGGTTGTTATGTAATAATGAATCATTTAAAAAGATTTTCTAAAATTACTCAAATGGCCTATTGTTCCCCAGTATTTTTATACAAGTTTCCCGTCTAATTACTAATCTCATAATTAATTTTCCCATTCGAAAAACTAACCACGACCACTAATAAAGCGAGTGCATTGATTGCAGCGCCGATGAGAACGCCAGACCTGCATTTATTTTGTCCGATAAAATAATAGCGCGATGCGATCTCGCTGCAGGCCCGCAATTATTAATTAAGTTTTACTTTTTTTCAATTGCACACAGGGCTATTTGTGGACCTTGCTTTATGAAAAGATGCAGATTGCGATATGGAAATAATTTGCAATTATAAATAATGGGAGCCGTAAAAATGGATTAAATAATAATGGATCATTCAGTCTACGACAAATGGTAAGGTATCGTTGTCATGAATCGATTATGTTAAAAGCTTTGCGATTGTTACTTTTTAGTGCAATAATTTCTAGCTTTCGGTTTAGCTCATCCTACATTGTTTCTTTTAGATTACTTCTCGATACCATAAAGCGTTTTTTTTTTTGTATTTTCTGCATGATATTTTGAGGCATGAAGATGGCATACACGCAAACAGGCCCCCTGCGCCCAGGTGGTAAAATCCAAATCGTTTTGGTATTGCTTTTAACTCAGCCTTATTTACTGTCAAGTAAATAAGAGCTTTCAAAACAATTTACAATACGATAACAGATCAAAAACTATATGGTTTTTACCGTGTTGAATAGAGGCCCTGATGATAAACGGGCCCTGGGCCCATAGACATTTGTGATTTTACAATCAAAGAACCGCCTTGATAAAATTAAATACCAAAAAAACAAAACACTACGATATTGATAAAATTATATTTTGTTGTAATTTTATTTCATTCCACAATAACAAGATTACATTAATTTATTGATTTACAATACAAAATAATTGAAACGGCCACAGACAAAAAAACAGGAAAGACAATTTTAAAACTTCGACATTGTCATTCCTTTTACTCTATTATGGGAACAAAACCCCCTAGACCTGTTGAGTTTATTTGTGGTGGCACGCGGTGCGTACGGTCGAGACACGCACACATGCAAGCCGCACGATATACCTTTGTATGAAGACGAACTACTGTTTATACTGACCCTCGGTGCACGAACCCAATCGTATTTGACTGGTTTTTTTATTAATTTCGAAGTATATTGCAAAAATAAACGGGCAGATAACCAGCGCCCGCGCAAGGACGCCGTCAGTGAGCGGACACGTCGCGCCAATTTGTAATGATGCGATCACAATCGCGGCACTCGGCTCATTAATAAAAATAATAAATCTTCAGTGTAAACACGTTTCTGAACTGGCGGTTAATACTCATTTCACTACTTCAAGTAAAGGTAGGTTTTAAAGTTCAATAGGTAGGTACTTTATGTTGACCAGTAGATATATTTAACTCGGTCTCCACCAGGGAATCAGTGGGATCATTTTGCATGATCTGTCACTAGTTCAGTCTTTTGTTTTGTTTGTCAATTCGCCTACTGCACCTACTGTCCTTTTGATAGATGTATGTAAGTGAACGTTTTGTTTGTGTTAAGGGAATTTGACGAATCGTGTTGCCAATGATTATTCCTATGTAAAACGTCTTGACGAAGCCTGTTGCTTATAATATGTTAATGGGTTATTTTCTTGTGTGTAAATAATTTATGTAACCAATTAAACGTTTCTTACTTTTTCTTTAAAAACATTTTTTTATATGCTTTACGTTAATTTTTATTGCAGATAAGGACTAGACGGGCTATTGTCTAACGCATTCGCAATGACAACCGGCTTCAAAGTGGAGCAATTGTTTTCATTTTGTATGCAGACAAGCCTTCGATTTTCAAAATGAAAACGATCGTGATTGCGAGTGCGTTAGACAATAAGCCCTCTGGTTTAAACTTTAATATGAGCCAAAGCTCATAGGTAGTTAATTTATCTAAATTTTGTAAAATTAACTCTGAAGTTTGAACATCTGAACAAACAATATTTAGATTTTACTCACCATTAAAATGAATTATACTGCAGAGTTTTATCATTTATTCAACATCCCTCCTCCATCACTCCTCTTATTGACTAGGCACTCATAAATAAATGCAGTTCAATTATCAGGTTGATTTGCATTCGTAAACAAACTGCATCGGAACCAGTTGACCCGAATTACTAACGGTGCGCGTGCGCGGGGGCGGCCATTACCGTGAGCGGTTTATTCTCTAACGCGATATCTTATCTTATCTTATCTTGATGGGCCCTCTCGTATACACTTTGAACCTGTAGGATCCTTTGAGCGTACCCTTTTGACACATTCATTTAGCGACATGTGCAGGTTTCCTCACGATTATTGACCTGTACTGAGCAGTAGTAACCACAGATAGCTTACAGATTACTTAAGGTAGGAAAACTGATTGATAGGTACATACTGACTGATTGACTACAATCACAAGACTGCAATTCGAAGACTGTGAATGCGCTGCCACCCCTGAGGACTAGGTCCACGCCTCTATACTAGTAATTTCACCGGTGTCTTATTCCCACACCGGAATATAACAATGCGAACACTGCTGCATGGCGGTAGGTTGAAGGATAAAGTTGGTTTTTATTATCTTTTTTTTTTACCGTCTCTCTGAAAACCAGAGTGACGGAACTACACTCAGTAAACAACATTCAGTGACAAAAACTTAGCGGTCACCACTTTGACCGTAGCTGAAAAAATCTATCTTTAGTTACGCACAAAATGATTACGGCTTAGTTTTTGTCCCAAAGAAATTACTTTCATTCCATTCCATTTTCATGAAATTACATTCATCGCACTAAGGAAAGGCCAGAAGTAGTTTGTATGCTAGTCCTACTTAACACTTAAGTCGGATCTACGAATCGCTGCAGATATCAAGAGACCAGAGAGCTTATTGTCTAACGCACTCGCAATCACGATCGATTTCATTTTGAAAATCGAAGGCTGGTCTGCATACAAAATGAAAACAATTGCTCCACTTAGAAGCCGGTTGCGATTGCGAGTGCGTTAGACAATAAGCCCTCAGTTCAAATTCGCCTTTGCTGCGTAATATAAATAATACCCAGTTGCAAACAATCGATGACTATTGTGTGACTTCATTAACACTATTATTCGAGCTTGAATTGCGGTCAGCATTGACCTAGCTTGATTTATTGTAACAGCATAATTCGTTATAACACAACTCATATGGCTCAAGTATATCCGATAATGACATTAACTCAGGTAGGTACTGTATTTTCAAAATTGCTTTGATTTGAAATTAGTTGACCACCATTTTTTTCCTCGCTATTCTGACTAAAGTAGCTAGTTGGTGAGAGTGAGAGAGATAAGGAAGTGCCAAATTTGTGGTGTTTCAGAGAGCCAACCTGGGGCTCTATTCTTTAGGGTAAAACCATATTGCCTTTGACGTGCTATCGTATCGTTTTTAACTTGGCCGCCATTACTGTCAAGTAAATAAGAGCTAAAGTAACGTTAACAATACGATTACTGGTCCAATGCCATATGTTTTTACCCTTGTAGAATAGAAGCCCCAGGTTCCACATTACCAGGATAACATAAGCCTAAAGTAGTATTTCTATTGTAGATAGTCAACAGAGGCCCTACTTTGAAAATCGAAGTTCGAAGTTACGTTAGCTCCATCCCCTTCTCTCGATTTAGACTCGAATGACGAGTGACAGGGATAGAGCTAACGTAACTTCGAACTTCGATTTTCAAAGTAGGGCAAATGGAATCATTGTTATAGCCGCGGCTACTCCAAATCCGAAACAAGCATCCTATTTGGTATTAAAATCTCCCCGCTTTGTCGCGTGTAAATCCTGAAAATAAAGGTCTGCTTTATGAACTGTTTATTTATCATTCTGTCAGTGAAATGAACTGTTTAGTGATAAAGTGCGATAGTGCGATGGCGCCCGCGGCGGGTTCGAGCGTAACGGGCCGGCACTTCGTATTCAAATCGAGTTTATTTATAATAAATAATAAGTGTCATGGTAGTGCAGCGCAAAAGAGCGCGAAAAGCGGTTTTATTATTCGTTTTATATTTTATTTCAGTAGATTCTAACAGATGCTTTACTTGCGTGAAATTCCCAGCTTAACAAAAAGGGCTTATTTCTAGTGTCCGACCGAAGTTTCGGTTTCGGTTTCGGTTTCGGCCAATTTCGGCCAAAAAAGTGATTTCGGCCGCAGTTTCGGTTTCGGCCAGAATCCGGCCGAAACCTTCGGCTGGGCCGCAATTGCTTCGCGGCCTCTCGCGGCTCTCGCATCGGGAGCGCTCGGATTAATTCGGGCGCGCTCGGCCGGGTAGGTATACCGTATAGGTAATGCATCGGCGGCCGTCCCAGCCGGGACCACCGACAGTATTCATATTCATCCCGTTTGTGACGTTTGTTTGTGAACCACGTGGCGCGCGAGAAAATATGGTGAGTGTTGTTAGAATCTGTTACTGCATTTTATGCTGTGATTAATGAACGATACGTTTGATATTAGGATTGTGAATTTAGTTTAGACGTGATAAGAATAGGTTGTTTGATTTGAATAATGTGATTTACTTTATCCAGGTATTATATTAATTAGGTAACTTTGTTTAAAACTTTAAAAAATTGATTTTATTTGGTTTAAAATTTCATAGTTTACCTCTTATTATATCTATTTTCATTAAAAATATTTATTTTTTTATTTTGTTTGACTAAAACAGTAGCTGTTCTCATATAAGAAATCCTTGCAATAACCTTTTCCTTACGATTTGTATAGTAATTTAGAATAATTTAATAAGTCTTCAAAAATTTCGGTTTCGGTTTCGGTTTCGGCCGAAATCAGAAAAAAACCGAATATTCGGTTTCGGTTTCGGTTTCGGCTAAAAATCGTGTTTCGGTCGGACACTACTTATTTCATTAAAAGAGTAAAATGACGAAGAAGAAGAATAGTTATTTGTTATGTAACAGTTGTTATTAGACGCTAGTGTTGAATCACAAGCAACCAAATAACTTAAAGTTGCACCACGAGCAAAGCGAAAATGACTTAGCTGCTATTCGAAACACAATTGTTCATCTCACCGCGCAGTGAGCAAAATACTAGGTACGAAAAACCATTTTACGCGCATCACATTAATTTTAGTATTTGTGCAACTCTAGCCTCCGCGTCCCCAATGACTCGAATTACTTTTCCACAGTGGTGGATAAAGTGTACTTTTGCACGCTGATTTTGAGCGAAAAAGTAGGAATATAAATATCAGGGGGACGATTTTATACAAATTGTCCTATTCCTGTACTAAGCTCTACAAATACACATACTGCTTAAACACGACCCATATTAACCCTTACCGGGAATCAAACCCGAGACCACTAGCTTCGTAAGCTAGGGTCACTACCAATTCTAAGCTGCGTCGTCAATAATCAATATTTACAGGACTCGCTCCCGCCGCTCCCACGGGCCCGCCACAGTCTCGGTCTGCCCCCCTCCAGTAATGTATGCACGCCGCGCCGTCTGCGCAGCGGTCCGCACTCCAATAATAGGCACACATAATTAGACTGACCCGTGACTCACAGACACAGACTTGTCCTAATTCCATGCACATTTCAGGTCTAAGCGTTCATTTTGGGTAGATTTGCATATCCTCTGTCTATTTCCATTTTATCCTAACATGGAACAGCAATGACTAGGTTGCTAGAAAGTTTCCAGGTACCACCCTAATGTCTTGTCGGTTCTGGAAAATTGACACTATGGACATAAGTCTTAACGCATTTTCATCAGCGTAAAATAATTTGTTGTTTATTGTCAAATGAATGATACTAATCGCCTTGATTTTCTAGACCTTTGGGCAGGCTTTGGTGGCTTGTTATATTAAAATTCAAACTGAACATAGAAAGACAAGCACGATATGTTCATTCTTTATTGGCCGATTGTACATTGCATGAATGTTGAACGAGATCTGTTTGTTTATATTTCCGCTTCATAAGCCACGGCGGTCGTCGCTCTGTTATGACAATTGATACAAGCATTGTAACATTTTCTCAGAGGAAATTATCACTCGGCCGATTTCTCAGAGAGAATCTGCGCGACGCACGACCGCGCTGAGTCCAACGTTGCATGCATCGCACCACAGCCGCCATACCAATGCCGACTCTTTCCTGATGCAATAGAACCCTGATTGTAAGAGAAACGGCTGAACTAGTAATTGAAGAGACATGTGATGCGGACAGGTATAATAGCGCTCGTGACAGTCGTTGGATTCAAGAACGAAGAGATTAGACAATTTGTTAGTTGACAGTGATTGTTGGGGTTGACGGGGTGAGACTTTCGCTTGTTACAATACTTACTTACAATGCTATAAAGATACTTTACTTAGGTATAAAACTATTTGATATCTTCGATCAATTACTTTAATACTGCTATTGACGCGACTTCTTCCGCGCAGTCCGCGCTCTAGTTTTGACAGCGCCTGACAATAAAGAAAATCTTGACCAAAAGTATCGTATGTGCTAATCGTAATGCAGAATAATAAGTTAATAACCATCAGTGAGGCCGTGGTGTGGCCAATCCATTTAAGTGATAATGTGTGGAAAAACAAATATCCGAACTTTTAAGTAAGTTAATTTACCTGTTGAAAAAAAGGCCACGTGATTTTAACAACATCATATTACTATCTGTTCTGGAGCTACCTTTCAAATATATGTTATGGCTTATTACGACTATTAAGTATCTGTAATTCTGAATATATTTGTGGCATAGGCCTTATATGAGTCAGCTATGAGTCAATCCAGGTGCTAAACCTCAGCTAGGTAATTTGTGGGCGACGGGTGACACTGCGCAGATCCAATCCGCACACACGCAATAGATATAATTCATTTGTTTAGGTAGGTAAATAACTAAATATTACCTAAAAAACACATGATATACTTCGTTTGAAGAAAACTTATACGTCACAGCTCGAGAAAACAGTTTTGATTGGCTATACAGAGTACGTTTCGTTTGTTTACATTTAGTTCATCATCAAAATTAATTGAGTATAGTAACTAGAGGTAATACCCTAGGAAGCGTACGATAAATACCTAGATTTTTAGATCTAAATGAGCAGTGGCAAGTTTCGAAAAGTCTACATTAGAGTTAAAGCAGGTGATGCTGATGTTGTAAATTGAGTGTGATGGTCGGACTTGAATGGCCAGCCACCTGACTTGTGAGTGTTGTGAGCTATGTGTCCCTCGGAGCAGGGCGCGTGGGCGGGTGACGGATCTAGCGCCTGCGCGATCGCGGCATAAGCTGTTATTGTTTTACATAGCAACGATTGAATGATTGAATTCATGAATGAATCGTGGGAAATAAACACAACGCGTGGCTTACTTGACCTGTAAAGTGTGCGTGAAGACTTTGTATTTTTGCGTGTCTCAATCATGGTTTATTTAAGCCTTGTCTTTCCTGTACCAAGATTGTAGAGCGAGAGAGAGAGAGCAACAAAAGTGAGATCCGCACGCTAGTAAGACTCCAAGAGCAAAAAAAACCACTGCAATTTCGCGGCGATCCGTGTTTGCGCACAGAAATGAGAAACCAGAGATTTTTCCATTTACATCAATCACAATCTCGTAAAAAAGAACCTGTAGGTTTTTTTTGAGTGTGCGTTGGTAGCTTACGTCGAACCAGCATTGAAGACGCGAATCACCGCACGCTTTTACTACGTGCAGATGTCAAGTTAAATCAGTTCGATGGAACGAACTCGGCTTTGCGTAAATAATAATGTCCATGCGTGTGCGCCGCTAAATCACACACCGACACCTCGAGGATACGACACGCGTAATTTACTGCTCTCTACGTTCGTGTTTTTGATCGGTCGCTTACCGCCATTCTTGGAATTAGGTCAACGTTTATTACAAGTATATTTTGGAAACTTTGATCTATTACAAAAAGGAATAGGGGTGTATGAGTTTATGGAATACAATAGGGTTTTGGTTTTAGTTACAGAGGGCAATTTTGCGAAGCGTAGGTCCCGAGCAGAAACTTAAATACCACATGCAAGAACTTAAATATCAAATCTAAATTAAAATACTAGAATAATAATAAGTATTGTTTTATTTTTTGTGCTCATATGTATTGGCAATCGATTAAATGGCGTTTTAATTAACTATTTTGCGGATAAGGACCGATAAAAATACTTTATAATTAATGACTGCGATTTGAGAATTCCAATTAAGAGCTCATTGTTAACAGTTTTTGCAACGAAATTAACATATATTATCATGTTCAATGCCATTTTTATTTGTTTCTATTCGAAATGCGCCCAATCCAAGGAAACGTTATAACAAGATGCAATCATTTATAAATTAGGTATCTATATTTTTATAATGTAATGCTGCGGCTTCGCTTCTGTGAAATATGAATTCTTTTCCTTCATCGATCCGTCCGTACCTACATTCATAAATTAAACAAAACTGACGTAAAATTGAACATAATTAAGTAGTATTTCTTGGGTAAGATCTAATGGATTCTGGTTACAAAAAATGCATTTTCTCAAACATGCTAGGAAATGTATGCGTTAATATTTATCACGAAACAAAGACATGAAGTTTCTTGTTTATATGAAATACCTAAGAAAAACCAAAATTGTCCGCTGATCTATCTTTTTAAATTTGCTTCCTAACATTTAACCGACAAATGAAAAATTACATACTGCCAACCACCACTAGCTAGACTGTAACCATAATTGCGACATTTCAATTTTTACTTGATTACCTGGTAGTTATTTTAATTTTAATATTTCCTCACATTGCTTGAGAAAACCACTATACAATCCTCGGCCGCAAGGATTGCAGGACTCGTTTTATCCCAAACTCGTCCAGCAATCCCTTACTTCACGGCCCCTGCAGTAATGTACCATAACTAGTAAGTTGCGCGAAGGCTTGATTGTTCTATGTTATTTTTATACCAGCGTGGGACTGCAGTCGTCGTAGGCGTGATATGATAACACGCAATTCTATAGCATAAACAACTGCCGCAACGTAGTCTATGGTGACAAACTTTTTACGTCGGTCAATGCGGTCATAAGTTATAAAAACGTGTTTGTCCGCGATTCTGGCCCACTCGCAAAAACGGGACCGATATGGGCCGATGATATAACTCGTGTCATGTAAAAAGAGCTTAGATTTGATACTGTTTTAGAGCCTCATGGAACCTTGTCGCAAAAAGTCCAAAACCTTTTGATAAACTATGTTTCTTTATTGACGTTATTTCATTATGATAGGGTCTAAAGATGCTCAGCAATCGGTGATGTAGACTTTTTTTTACGTGACCGAAGCATTTCATGGCCTATTGTTGAATTTGATTATTGATGTACTAGGGGCTCAGATGACCATAGGAGGTTAAGCAAAAAAATAAAGTTGGAACATAGCCAATGCATGTCAACCAAAACAATACACGGAAGAAATCGTAAAATGATCGTAAGATTTACATACGAGTTTTTTAGCAAGTCGAAAATTGTATAAATCTCAGTCATAGACATCTTATATAGTTAATTTCAGCTGCGGTGACATCCTACATAAGTATTAAAAAACCCGATATATAAGTATTAGTTTAAGCAGCATAAATTCCACTTTTCGGGAAACGTGACGTGTATATACTTATATATTCGCCATTGGTATTAATAAAAAGACTCTTGATGTCTGTTTACAGAGGACCCTCTAGAAAAAGACGTCCCCGGATGCCAACGCACCAGAAGAAGGACTGTGCAATGGTGTCACGCAGTGAAGGATGCTACTCTTCACAGTCTGTATCACTCGATCCTGCTCGCTTAAACTCCCAATGCTAAAACCAACCTCCTAGCAGCAGCATTCACAATGTTGTACTGAGTGTGAAGATAAGACAACCGGTGAATTGTCTTGTACAGGCATTCCATCTTAGTCCTGAGGGTTGGCAATGCACCTTTGCAGTCTTAGGTCTTGGCCAAAATTTCCGTGTCTAGGAACGACGGAAATTATAGTTTGCGTACTTGACGTAGGGCGGAATGACCGCCATCTATGAATGCACCCCATCATCATCATAGTTATGCATGACTTCAAGGTTACTTTGACACATCCTGACGGGCGTCTCGCTGAGTTCAATTAATTAATACAGCCATATGGGTCTCAGATCAATTATCATCAGCTCGTGCTCGTTTGCCTGCTACATGCCACAAAAAGTCCTCAACTTTGAAACTATGATGGATCGATTTAAAAGAACAAGAGGAAGTAGCCACTCACCGATGGTCTTATTGATCCAGTCAGCCAGGTCCTCCTGCAGTGGGAACAGCTGACGAGCCTGTGAGTACAGGATCTTCTCGCGGTAGAAGTCTTCGTCCTCCACGCTTGGGGTCTGCGCCGCCAGGGCGCAGTCAGCTCGCTCAAAGCTGCTGCTCTTCTTCCTGTTCACCACCACCTAGTAGAAAAAAACGGCGTCAGTAACTCATCAAAAAACAAAACTAAAAGTAAAAGGTTTTAGATTTAGAACTGTTAGTGTATTAGAGTTTAAATTTAAGCTCGCTCTTCTACTGATGTATGAAGACAGAAGCAGAGTTAAAGTAACTAACCTCACCTGAACCAGCTAGTTAACTTTATATGACGATGGAAACTGTATGTTAAAAAATGTCTAAAAGGAGTCCGTCCAAATCGATACTATCACATCCCATTAATAATCCAGCCAGCTCGTAATTCGGTACAAGGTGAATGACTAGCATAGGTAAGTAAATTCCATCTCAGTTCTTAAAACAGCGTTGGCAACGCATTCGCAGTCTTAAATTGCAGTATTGAGATTTCAGCTGTCTTCAGGTCTCAGAGCCAACTTACTATCAACTGTACTGTGTGCTGTGATAAAAACTACTTCTCACCTCTCCATGCCCCACGCTCCTCTCCTCCTCTCCCTCTATATTCTTCACGTACTCGAAGGCATTAGTCCTCTCAAACGCGTTGAAGATGCGGTCGAAGTTCCCACTGAGGGGGCGATCGAAGGTCTTTGGGTCCACTGAGGGGGAGGTCACTGGACCCCAGGAGGACCGGCTCCCGATCGCCGTGGGTCCGCACCGGTAGTAGGCCATTGTGACACCCTTGTCTAGAACAAAATAAAAGGTTTGGATAAGTAATAAAACAAATTGAAGTGGCTGTGTGCTGGTCTGGCCATATAGGCCGCAGAACCAAATTGAGATAGATAAATGTTTTCTTGAGTAAAGATTATGAGAAGATCAGCAGTATGGGAACGCGTCGGGCGAGGAAGAGCGACGATCTTCACCTAGAATTAGTGTTAAAATAGGAACGGAAAATCGTGCGTAGTGGCGTGCATAAGGATCGGCCTATATTTAGCAGTAGGATGGATTACTATGCAATTATTACGATTACCGATATTGGAAAGACAGGTCAAGTCTACGTTATTATTATCTATACGCGTAACGAAAATACGAGTAAATATACGAGTGTGAATTAAAGCTGTGTAATTTTTACCTAGGCAGTTGGATGAATGTCTCTATATTGTTTGATGTTATCTTGGTCTATCTATACTTTTTGTACTAAACATAGATATTATACGGCGCTTCTGGTTCTTCTATACACTATTTTAGTTCGATAAATTTAATAACTTCTCCAAACAATTCTAATGTCTTGACTTTCCACTTCATTTAACAAATACGAACGTATAATGCTCGGTGATCATCTATTGTATAACTCAGGCGCATGTCCATTCGACTATCATTACGAAAAGACACAGATAGGTTCTGTTCTGCGTCGTCGTTCAATATAATAAGGCAATAAAAACTACGGTCGCCTTCACAAAATATTTAATAAAGCGAGCTCTACTCTGAAAATCTAAGTTCCAAGATTTTTAACTAATGAACCTAAGCCCTGTCACTTTCTTTGAATGTCACAATAACTTTGGGATGAAAGGGATACCTTTTCAAAGTTTTGAATTCGAATTGAGTAGTATTTAGTAAGGAACAATAAAAAACATTGCTTTAAAAAAAATGAACTACCAGGCGAAATAGCCATAGGCATTAAACCGACAAAGAAATATATGGTGGATTCTGTAACCTTTTTTTAACCGCAGTGATGACATAACTTTTTGTAATTAGTTGTTAATGGTAGTCGTTGTTCCATATTCGTCAGCGGATGATTTGGATGGCGGATCATCTGGAACGTTTCAGTGCCAAGGCTTCCAGATTGGGACCACTTTTGTACAATAATATATAGACACTGGCACTTAATAGAGTCACTCAAACCAAGGGATATTAGCGCCACTATTATTTTTGAAGTTGACATTCGGAGTTAGTGGTATCACTGTGATTTCTTCATCTGGTTGAAGAGTTAAATCTAGTTTTTTTAGTCTTATCTTCTTTCAAAATGCAGGAACCTATCAGACTTTAATTAGGTTTAACGAGTTATTTATATGTATTTCGATGCCTTTTAGCTGTGTTTAAGACGCGTTCAAGCGTTCTGCATCCATTTTGAATTGAATCTTCCAGACTTGCCTATTTACACGTCTGAATTAGGATTCCACGCTATGCTAGCCAAATATCCACTCGGTATATGTATTTCGCAAAAACCATTTGCATGACAAGGGCGTCATTGTTACCAGCTAATGGAGCAGATTTGACGACCTTCTACATCCAATTATTAACCAGCAAAGAAACCGATCTTTTTGTAGAACGCGTCAACAATGGCAGGTGGTAATTTAGAATTGGTTTGTTTCTGAGAACGGCGAGTTAAAAGACTATTTTAATTTTAACCGCTGTGCTAATTTTGCTGCTAATTATGACTTTTTTATTTGATTGTGTTGCTTTGAAGGATCAGGTTTCAATGGATGGCAGAAATAAAGTTTGTGTATTTTTCAATATCCAAAGATTATATTGAGCACTTTAGTGCATCGTCTCAATGAATTTTTAACTGAACAAGTTAACGATTTTGTTCTAAGTTGCTTAAGATTGTTATTCGCTATCTGTACAGTCGACTACAAAGTATCCTCTACGCCTTAACAATTGTAGAACTTAATAAGATGTATAGAGTTGACGTAAGCTTACTAATGACCACGTCAACTTAATGTGATACCGCTTTTTTTTTTGCGAATCTTTAAGAATGTTATGATATCCGAACACAAATATTCTTGGCATGTAGATATTTTATTGTGAACTAATTAATTTCAAGCAATAACGTAATTGATTCATGTAGCATCGTGGAACCCTGTCGCAATGAGAGACCTCATCACTCAAACTTGACTTACGTTGCGTTTGATAAATCGTCTTATTGCGTCAGAGTTCTCCGGCACACCAATATATACACGAGTATATCCTGCTCATTCAGTGCCTGGTTCAAAGTT
Organism: Acleris cristana; assembly: GCA_948252455.1. NCBI lineage: Eukaryota > Metazoa > Arthropoda > Insecta > Lepidoptera > Tortricidae > Acleris > Acleris cristana. The sequence goes on along the minus strand of OX411790.1, from coordinate 11,634,187 downwards.
CATAGCACCTCCCATCGGTAAACGACGCGATAGCATTGCACAAATGCACATAGTCTACCTACTTCTATTTCGGTAACAGTCTGGCCGAATGCAGTTTATTGATTCGAAAGCCATTCATCGTAAAACCCCTTCCGCAGCGGCACTTAATTCAGAACCAGATAAATGCATCTGCAATGCGGAAAACGAAACAATATTTTACTTTTAGGCAGACGAAGTAAACTGAAAGGTTTTTGTAAGTTATTTCTATAAAATCAACGGGAATCACTTGACCGGATTTTTTAAACTACGCAATACTATAGCAGCAGTATCTTTTGTTTTATTTTTACCTACTATCTTTTACCTGTATAGTTTCTTCCGACTTACAAACCTACAAACATAATTGACAACCAAGTTTAGCAAGCTCCTGGCCAATTATCCTCAGCGGCTCCTAAACAGCTATCTCCTGGGAACGGCCGATAATCAGGTAATCTGTTCCCGAATCCCGACTCGTGCGCATAAGGCCCGGGCCTTGAACCCGGCGTCCGCGCATCTATTGTACGCATACACAAAGATGTATTATAGGCTCCTTGATTGTAACCTTGTATAGATCACGCAAAAAAAAGGCTAGAAGGCAATTGAAAACACAGGCCTGGGGGGTTATTATGCCATGGCTATGCAGTTCATTTTACGGTGAGCGTAAAGGACGGAGCCATAGCAGTTACATAACTCTGTCCTTTTCTCTCAGCGTAAAATGAATTGCACAGATACGTCATAATGACCCCACTGATGGTAAATGGACCCTGGCCTGATGGTAAATGGCCTTTAGATATTTGCAATCTTACGATGATAATCTTGTCATGATGAATAACGCTAAGTAAACGATATTAGAAAATCGTCAAAATATAATGTGGCTTGACGTAAGTTCATCACAGACCGCGTCGACCGCTTGCGTCAACTCCATACATTTCGAGTCGATAGAAAACAGAATCTTGCAAATCAATACATTACCTACGATAACATTTCAAAGGCAATATATTTTAACCCAGTAGAATGAGACGCTGTTTTTTTGTATGTATGGTTGTTTGTTCTCTTGTAGAAGTTGAACAGCCGAGCGGAACAGATTTCAACAAGCGAGGTGTCATTAGATGTGTTTTAGAGTCGCAGCGCGAGTGTCTCTGGGTAGTTTGTTTTAAATGTCAAGATGACGGATTTGACAGATAACCAATGTATATTATATATAGACGACTTTATCAAAGTATGCAGTCCGGTTTTTTAAACTTTTTTTTTATTCCTAGGTCCAAAAACGTGGTATTGTTGTGTTTAAATCCTTTCCTATCATGTATTTGTCTGTCAGTTCGACATTGCCTAGGGCTCGAATTCAACCATCGTAAAGACACTTCTGATTCTGATTCTGAATCTGATAAAATCAGTGGAGGGTATTTTAAGTTTGTACTGCCCCTAGCTAACTTCTAATAGAACTTCAAGTTATGTTTGCTTGAGACCGATTTTTACTGATTTCTGACAGTTTTTATTTTATAGGTTAATGCAAGGTGGAATTGAGGGCTTAGCTCTTTCCTTAAGTTCTATAGCTTACCATGAAACTAATTGGAACTACCTACTATACGACCAAAAAAGAAAATCAGAGAATCAGGATATGTTATAAACTTTGATGCACAATACACAAAGTAGGAAACATAATATTGTTATATTTTCTGCCATTTTAACCAATGAGCCCAACAGGATCAATTAAGGGTTGATGATGAAGTCAATACTATAATAGAAGATCAGTCACAATTAAGATATAGAAGCAACATGGCCTAAAACAAAGTAGAATATCTTGAAATACAAGCCTCGTGTAACCAGGACATCAGAGAACAACAGCGCAGTAGTCGTGCGTTGGCGCCTATTGTCCGCGCCTGCGCCGTGATGGCACGACCAGGGGATTATAATCATACAAGCAGTTCGTGGGCGAGCCCTGTAAGTAGCCGGGACGCTGATTGGTTCCGGTACGTGAACCGAGGACCGTTGACCCCTTTGTCTTTATGACGCCCTGGTACAATTTCATCAGATTGTTTCTATTGTATGATAGATATGATTGACTAGGTTAAATTACATGTAATTTTTCTTAACAACGAAGATTAGTGAGGAAATTTCTACACATCTCCAAAGCAAATCAATTGTTAATAGAGCTTACGTCAGGATTATAGTGTGTCAGACTCGCAATAGAAGAAGCTTGTTAGCAGGTTAATCTTGATAATTATAAACTTAATATATATAACGCTAATGTACATTAAACGACCACCATTTTCAATGCTTTTACAAGTGTTCATTTGGTGATCATCACGAAATCATTAAATAATAAAATCACAATCGCATGCCAAATCACAGCTTTGTATATCTCTGCGTTTAAACCGCGGACGGACGGACTTGGCGAAACTATAAGGGTCCGGATTGTTGACTACGGAACCCTAAAAATATGCAAACTTAACCACAATTTATTATTTATTTAGATTGATAACCCAACTTTTTTATAAATTTACCCTCGATTACGCAAAAAATATCATCTAAATGCAAATATCTTGCGTTACAGTAACGAGCGGGGCTAGTCCGTCCCGGCCCCGGCACAGAGGTATAAACATCGATCCCGCCGCATTTGGGCCAATATTTTGCATGTCACCGTATTATTTTAGCAAATTATCACCTCTATTACACAAGAAATACGGTTGAATATTGTTACATTTTATTTGATTGTCAAAAGACACGCGACGTCCCGAAAAATCGCATTCAACTTCCGAATATCTATAATTTTAAAGACAAACGAAATTGAGCTTTCTGCTGCTGAGTAATAAAGTTGTTCATGCTCTTCTGATCATGCACGCCTTTTTTTTAATACAGTATTTTCCTCAAGATTGCGGCTTTACTCGCAGGAGCAAATGTACGAATATTAAATTTGTTATTGGGCTTGGATACAATAATATTTTTCTCAAGAAAGTTTTTCCATTTGCGACATTGTCCATAACATAATAGAATATTTTATACTTCCAGAACGAGAACCTAGCTAGTGAATATTATATTGGAAAGAGACGGTCTTAAGAAATTAGAAACTACAACACCGTAAACAAATAAAAAAGAAATGGTAGATAGTCAATACAATTCAACCACCCACCCATTAGTCCCATTACACAACTGACATGTAATATTTTTCAGTTACCATTATAAACATCTTTATGTCTGTGAAAAGAAAACTTAAGTATTGTCATGTAAGTGTGTTAGGAATTGATCACGTCACCTTTTTCACCATGTATGGATGTATTAAGTTTTCCTATAGACCAGCGTTTCGACACGCTGCGAAGCTGTAAGACCGGGGTAAGACAGATATCAGACTGTTTATATGGAGAGAAGGAAGGCACTTAAAGACTACGTACCGTAAAACGGGGTGAGTAGGAATTAAGGGGTGAGTAGGGACACACACTAAAATAAGTCTTTTTTTTTAAATAGATAATGATAAATAAATAAACAGGAGAAAATTTCACATAAAATTGACCTATAGGTAGTCCCAAACTAAGCTCTAGGTTTGTACTTACTATCGCTACATAGAAAACATCCAAGACTCAGAAACAATCACTGGCACTGATCACAAAAATATCTGCCCTTGGATTTGAACCCGGGGTGGCTAGCTTAAAAACGCTCTGAAATATGTTAAACGCCCTATCGCTCCTTCTTGTAATGTTTTCAGAGAAGTTATTGAGTATGTATATATGTTAGCCTGTAAGCCCATCTCGTTGTTAAGCTCGCCGTTATTACTGGTTAGTGGTTATAACTATGTGAGGTTATGTTTTGTTCATTCTGTGTGCTTGGCTTACTCGGGTTTGGGAGCCGGCATGACCGGCGCGTGATCGTCCAAATATGGAAACCTGTCCCTGAGCCGCAGGGCTGCGCTTTGAAATATTAGTGTTATGGGTAATGCCAATGTTTTGCTTTTTGCTCGATGGTTTAGAGGAAAACTAGCTCATTGTGTTGAGTTGAGAGCTTCGAGTCTTGCTGGGAGCAAGAGTTGTGTGATGAGCAGAATTATTTGTAAGGGGAACTGCTGGGAAAGGGATAGAAAGAAAAAACATTTATTCGTGATAAACACATGAATAAAAAGGAACAAAATACTGACATAGATAAAAAGCCTGTTGTCACGAAATGGTTCCACTCAGCGTTCTAGCTGGTGTTATAGCCAGCGCTGATCTTCCGTAAATATTAGTTTGTAAGTTTAAAACTATAGACTGCAGGTCTAAGATCTACCTATTAATCTATCGAATAGAAAAAACAGTGAAAGTGGCATGAGCTTTGCTTAGTATCAGACCTGTTGTCGCCAATACTCAAACTATCATAAAAACAACACCACCGCCACCATGGAAAATGTTTTTGGTGCGGCTATCGTTTTTACATTCCAAAATAGCACAATAAGGCATGCTTTTGGATTTAGTTCCCATTTTAGAAATATCGAAATATCGAAATAAGCGATTGCGGTAAACAAAAGTATGGTAGGTTGCGCGGAATTCCGCATAACTATGCCACACGTTACACGCCCACTTCTACTGTTTTTTCTGTTCTGTGATTTTACCGTATTGTCAACATTACAATAGGTGGCCGAGTTTAAAACAATACTATAACATGTCTAAAGCAATATAATAGCAATAGAATAGAGTCCCAGAACATGAACTATCTGTGTACCGAATTTTATCCAAATCGGTTAAGCCGTGAAAGATATATCTATGTATACATATGTATACATCTAAATATTTATATTTTGTAATTAAAATGTATTCAACACACAAACATAAAGCTAAAGCGATTTAGTTTTTTTGGTATATATTATTTAAGTAAGAGTTATTGTTTTCAATATCATTATTATTAAGTGGTCTCTGCCTACCCCTCTGGGAAACAGGCGTGATTTAATGTATGTAAGTATGTATGTATTATTAACACTTGAATTTTCTTTGCTAGCCCTGCCGGGAGCAACGGCCGCCACCACACCCCAAAGCAAAAAGGTCATTTGCAATTTAATATTCAAAACATACAAAACCCTCTTCGCCTTAACGTAGGGTCTTGTCTGCATTACGATTCATAAAACGGATACGTCCTTTTAAATGGCAGCGCTGTTGGTAACATCTTCGTACTGCGCTTGAGTGGCAAAGATACTCGCAGAATTCATCTTACCGAATAGGGTAAATTTGAGGACCTAGTTAAAAATTTAATATGTCTTATGAGGTTTGTTTTAAAGTGAAAAAAAGGTAAAACTTTTATGGTTTTATGGAATCCCTAATCGTCATTTGTCCTAATGCATCGTTTGTCCGAATTTTCGTTTATCCTAAAGCCATTTCCGCTTAAATTTTAAAACTTTTTAGTGTTGTTATAATACAACCATAACCTAACCGCACCGCAGATATAATTAGAAAAGTTGCCTGACTGATCTGCAAACCAGTTTCGGGCAAATGAAAATTCGGACAAACGATGTGTTAGGACAAACGTTGTTAGGGATTCCGAGGGACACCCAAGTTTTATATATTCTGTAGCTAGTCAGCTAGCCGAAGCAGTCTATACTCTATTCATAACCGAATTAAATTTAAAATTCGTATACTATTACTATATAGTTAATCCGCCTTTGATATTACGGCAGAATTTCAGCCGACGCAATGGGATACCATAAGAACGAGTAAAGCCAGTGCCATACCTTAAATCACTTGTTTGCAGTTTTCCAATTTAAATGTAATGGATATGGGTAAGGACAAAAATGTTTTTGAAAATATGTATATGTTGACGACGTTGTAAGCCTAGTTGGGGGTGGCCCTGCCTACGAAGCTAGCGGTCCTGGGTTCGAATTCCGGTATGGGAAACTATTTGTGTGATGAGTGCTAGTATTTGTTCCTGAGTCTTAGACGTTATTCTATGTATTTAAGTATGTTTTCTGTATAAATGTATGTTCATCATTGTCTACTCACTCATATTCCAAGCCTAGACTTTAGTTTGGGACTAAATAGGTTAATTTGTGTGAGATTGTCCTCTAAATTAAGTTATTTAACAGATATTCTTTGTGTACCTACTTAATAGATAAGGCATCTACAAATTCAGGTTATCCATGGCCATAGTTAAATGAAGGCATCGACAACAATTACGAAGATATTACGTAAACAGGCGGTTCGAGGCCTCGCGATTCGCGCTCAACTTGACCCGGCACTTGGTGTATAATGACTGTATTTATGAGCTCAAACAGGCTGTTTACCGACAATGTGTGGCTGGTATTGAGTTATCAAAACAAGAGAAAAAAAATATTATTTATTTATTTATTGTTAGCGTAAAATTTTGCTTTTAAGTTACATTATATAATTTCCCATATTTAATAACCATAATATGGTACCTGCGTGAACCGCGCACTTTAAAATGTGAATGCTGTACATGCCTGTAATAGGCTTACATATAATGAATAATGTTGTCAGGTAACATGAATGATGGAAATGTATGCTGTTGGCATGTCTTTAATAAATAAATAAATAAATAAGAGAAGTTTGCTTCATTAGGCTGAGGCAGAGACGGTGTTTTTTTTTGTTTCGTCATAGTACTAGCACATAGGCCTAGCATATAGCGGGGTTCTAAGATTGTATATGAGTTGCCAACCCTGAGGACTAAGATGGAATCTGTATCGCATTTAACCGGTGGTCTTATCCCCATACCATAGGGGAACGCAACAATGTGAATACCGTTGCTAGGTTATATTTTCATAGTCTAGCCCTGGTAACACTACCTAATGTTACCAGGGCTAGACTATGAAAAATCGGGACTGTGCTAAAAGAAAATCGGGACTTGGATTTTCACATCGGGACAGTACAATGAGAACTGTGGCGGACCGTTTTTGGCCTTCGTTTGTAATCAAATAATATCATATATTTGACCGCCTTGGTGATGTGCTAAAAATCGGGAAAATTGGCATCCCGATCAAGGGTAAATTAATATTTTAAAATCATAGTTTGTACCTGCTTTTTTAAATTAATTGATAAGTTATAGTACATATACTCGCCTATCTGTTAAATTAATACATTCTCTCATTTAGCCACTAAATCATTTCATTTTACTTATGCTTTTGTTACATTTCCTCTTCAAAAATGTCGATAAATCATCAGTCGAATGTCTGCGTAAATCATTTTTAAGTGTCTCATTAGATAAAGTAATCATAATTAGCCATCACAAGGTTGAACTAGAATACAATCGCAAATATTTAAGTCGCAGCAAGCCAGTTTATTTCGTCTACCAACAAACATGCAATGCTGTGCTCAGGTTTTCAGACAGTACAAGCGCGTCACAAGTCACGAAAGCCATCAAAACTGGTGCACGGTACTTCGATACGTACTCATACCATTATAAAAGTATCGCCGTACCTAGTACGAGCATCACCTATATTTGGTTTGGTATTACACGATATAACAAATTGTCTCGTAGCTATAAAGAATAAGAAATAGGAATAACGATCGGGATAATTCGGGATACATCGGAATTTTACAACATTATCATTCTCCTGCGCTTATCCCAAATTATTTGGGGTCGGCGCAACATGTAACTAATTACATCGGATTTTTACAACCTTTTTTTTTGTAGTGGAGACCATGGAACCTTCGTCAGCTGATATGAAAAGCTTTATTAAGGCCCTGTCATCCCGGCTCATAGACACCTCCGGAGATCCTAGAGTTGGTGCTTACCTCTCCCAAAGGATTGGGCTAGCTATCCAGAGAGGTAACGCAGCCAGTGTCATAGGGACCATGCCGCGAGCGGACCTGCTAGAGGGGGTGTTCTTTTTATAGTGGTGATTATTATTTATGTCTTTAATATTTGAGTAGCTTAGTTTTTATTTTAATTTAAATAAGTTTAGTTTTAACTTTTAATTGTATTATATTAAATATGTTTCTACTTATGTCAACATCATTAAATAATTATGCAATTCGAAAACCATTATAGACAAACTAATTAGTTTTTATAGTTCTATCAATCTATGCATGAAGTCTAGGTCTCAGTTTTGCCAGTAGCATTTGGAACAGATTCTGAAACAATGTATACAGGGACCATAAAGAAGAATCCAATAGTCATCTTGCGGTTAAAACAAAATGCCATCGCAGCCGCAGTCAATTGTTTTTGTGATGAAAAGAATGAGTTCAAACGTGAGTTGCGCACTTTGGATCGGTGTCACTGTTATACAGTACAGTGGTGACAGTGAACGGTGGTAGTACCAGAGTTGGTGACCGCCCACTACCGCTGAGCCCCAGTTCCTGACCACATATCTTCGCTTTCCGTCGGTTGATAGCCTTGTGGTCTAGCTATCGTATTTGTGGTCGATTTGGCAAGAGGAAATTATGGATCGATTACTAACATTTGAAACCGATTGTCAAATGCAAAATCGAATTCGCGGTTGACATGCAATCATAGTTGATCTCCTTATACCCTAGTTACTACGGGAGATATATTTCCTTGCAGATACCAAAATAAACCTATATATTATTTTTGTGCCGAATTATCTGGTGTCTGAAAGCTAAAGCATGTTTTATTTCAATGTATATTTTAAATGCTACCATAGCTTTGTCAACGATGGAACTGGGTGACCATTGTAAAAAAAAACATTACCATCTGAAGTGAGATCACAATTCAGGATTTCGATCAGGCATTTCATGCTGAAGAGGATTGTGAAGTTAAATTTGTATCTCTTCCCTTATAGAAAGTCGGATTTTAACGATTTTTGAATATGTTGTAGATATTATGAAAAACTAGGTTTGTCTGTACGTTTTTATTTTTTGGAAAGAAAAAAATGAGAAAAATAAAAAACAGAAACGTAAAATCAAATTTTCGTAACAACTACAACCTATTAAAAAATCGTGGAAATTTGATTTGATTTAGGTGAGGTACGTGAACGGAAACGGAAATTTCTATGGATTTTTTTTTGACAGCTACGCGATTTAAGCTACGTCGCCTTAAAATTCTCTTGAAAATTATGCAGTTTAGTAGGTGCAATCAGCAAAATGGAACCCGACCCACAATAGAACTGTGTCACAGTGACGTTATAGATCAAGTTGTAAGAATTGACGGATTAAATGCTACATTTTGCCGATCGTAATTGCCGATAGGGTGTGCGACTTGACTTTAAATCAATGGGGCAGCAGGATCACATAATGACACATTTCCTCTGTAGACTCAATTGAACTCCTTCTATCTATGATAGCCTGGTACATTGAAGCAGATCGGATGCGAGTCTTATTAACCCAAGGCACTTTGTAAGTCAGTCCTTGTTGCTCGACAATTGCCATTAAGCCGACCAGGCAGATTGACACACATACATACAAACTGCACATTACCGACTAGTTTACAACGCTCTATTCTGTCCTTGTGTCGATATTACATTTTATATTTTAGTCCAGTTTTATACCAGACAGGATGAATCTATAGCTATTATATCTATCTAAAAGTGTGAACTATTCATAATCTCAAGGACATAACTCAATGTCAGTTATTGAAGCTTGAAAGCTTAAGTCATGAGTCAGGATTTATGTAATAAACGGCTTGTTGAGCGCTTGGATTATCCCAAACGAATAGACGCATTAGCGGCCGACGAACCGTATTACATACTTAACATTATATTACGTAATATAAACCTAACCATAACCACATGTCGCTATTTCAAACAAAAACATTCTTGAAATAGTAGTAGTCTGGATGCCGTCTTTGCCGTCTCTTACGCGTAAATATTATGTTACATCTATGAACAGACCTCTACTATATTCATGCAGTCCTGGTAGACCTTATGAGCATGACATAAGTGTCATGTGGGGCAACGTGCGCAGGAGTCGAACAATGGGGGTCGGACGGAGTGGATTTTGGTTTAAGTCATGAGAGCTACGACATGAGACTTGCCACAAACCAACATTATCCTGTTTCCTATCCTATCGTAAATTTGTCTAAATTATAGATTTCTCCTCATGTATGTCACCGCCATTTTAAAGCAGAGAATATATAGACAAATTGGCCGACATTTGAAAGGTAGAGAGATCGTCTAATGCACTCCTCTCTACTAATCGATCGATGAAAAATGCATCCACATTTTGTAAAACCGTTTAACGATATTTTAATAAAATAATTAAACGACTTCAAAAAAGGAGGAATTTCTCAATTCGACCGTATATAATTGTGTATAGATAGATAGATTATCAAAAAAACACATGAAATTGTGAGATATCTATAATTACTAACTAGAATAGTCCGATCACAACCTAATTACTCGTTCCCAATATTTGAGATTTGGTAAACTTGTATATGTATAATAAGCTTTACATTTGCCACGTACAAAACGATTCAAATTAGTTTGAAGTAACCGAATCTATAAGCGATTTGAATATTTTATTTTGTTATATTATTATATTGGCAACAGGCCCTAGACAAGCCCGCATCAGCGTGTGGCTTGCGCCGGCGTCAGCGGAAGCGCCCCTCCCGCCGCGTTCATTGATGGATGCAACGCGCGCCGTCAATGGATCGCTGCGCGGGCGCCGGCCGGTGCGCGAGTCGTTGACGGGTTTACACACGGGAACTGCATTATGTTGAAGATCAACTTATAATGTACTCGTAGTTAATCTTTGAGTAAGCTCTAGTGGCAAAGGGTATGTAATTCCGAAGAATCATAATTCCGAGGTGATCGAAATTCCGAATTTTCTTAATACATTTAGTTAGATCAGTTTTCAACTTATGTAATTTGTTACATCATACCACAAGACAAAGTCAAACTATAAACAGAAACAATTTTTTGCCAATTTACATTTACAACTAAAGATCAAGTTCGTTTGCAAATATACAAAGACATCACCCAAATTCAAAACCTCCTGGTTCATGTTAAAGACATGCTGACTTACAAAAAAAAACTCATGTAACATAATAAATAATATAACAATACTAGATAACCATCGCCACAATTTAAAGTTGTTTCAGGAAATCCGGGTTAATTCCATGTCTTTTTCCAAGAAAGCTCTTAAAAGTCACAGAATTATACTTAAGTTTGCTCAAGATTTTATAGCAAGTACTTGAAGTCGCAAAGAGCCGCCTACGGCTCTTAAGTACTTCTCAGTTCTCATGTGTGCGATGTGCTTAGTAACTGTTGGTAACGAGGAAACGGTCGATCAAGCACTTAGCTATACTCTATAAGGACCAAGAGTTCTCCTTGGTTATTGTCTTGTGAACACTCCTCACATTAAGTACCAAGAACATCGGGTCTCTTACACTTCAGGGGGACTGTATTAAGATGCTGATTTTGAGTGAGATGGCTGCTTTAAGTACGTTTAAGTATATGATAAGTCTGACTGTCATCTCCGGCGCATCTTGAAACGGACATCACACTTGAAATGAGTTTATTAATACGGCGCTTAAGGAGCGTGAGTCTTGAAGCGAAATAAAGATAGAAAGAAACAATAATTTCGACTTCCATAGAAGTGAAACTGAATTTACATCAGTACAATGTGTTAAAGATAATATCAGTGAGTTGGTTATAGTTCTCAACCAAACAACTCAATTTACTCAAGGAAAGGCATTCAAACTGCAAAAAGTTCATTATCATTAGATAGAATTTGAAATTTATGAATTTGAATATTCAGTATTGTCTAATAACGAATCACTTACGCTTTGTTCATTGAATATTGTAATTGCTATAATTAGATTACATCTTATGTTATGTAGATGGCAAAAAAACAGGTATTATAACTTATATAATACCAGGATTGCATGATCTGCGAGGCGCTAGCGCCGAAATGTGTAATTAACGCCAGCCTATGTAAGGAAACTTGAACATGTTGAGCATGACTTGTCGATCAGCAAGTCTACCTTCAAAAAAAAATGTGGCTTAAAGTCACTGGTGTGTAAAGAGGGTGGATAGGATTTCAAAACACGTTTACACTCCCGGGGGAGAGAGCTGGACAAATCGGCATAGCTAAAAAAACTATCTCATCGCTGAAGGATTAAACTGGTTCTGGGTATAAATTGGACATTGTCTAGGCCATATTGTAAACTGACAGTCTTTGTATTGCTGTGTTTTATCCCATACCTAACTTCCCTTCCTTGACAAAGGACAGATTCAGACAAAGCATAGCGGTACGTACTACTTATACAACAGTGCATTCTCGTCTTACTTTTACTGTCGCTTATACGAGGTCTATGCAATAAAGACAGCACCATTCCCCATAACGCTAGTTTCCAGCTTGCGGTACCGTACCCACTAACCCATTGGCACCCATTGGAGCCTATTGGCCTGTCGCGCTTGACTAGAGCGCCCGCTGCGGCGTGACGCGTGTCAGTCACCCCAGGGTGTGTAATAACTGCTACAATATACTGCACTCCTGGTACAATTGTTATAAAAGTATTAGGAATCATCCTTCTAATAGCATGCTTAAGATTTCTCCTTAAGAGGCAAATCGAATATAACGATTAACACGTTCCCTTCGGCATCGGGTCGAATCAGCCCGATGTAACTATGGTTAATTACAGTTAAATATTTTGCCGTCGTGAAGGTGTAGAGAATGTGATAGTAACACTAGATTAACGAAACAAAAGAAGACGAAAAACTGGAAAATGTAACTCAAGCTCTGGTTATCTTAGTGTCAAATCTAGACAATCTAGAAAATTACAAAAAAAATCTTTATTTTTATCATAAAAGAAGCTAGGAGATCTCTTAAACATACTGATTGACATTTCCAGCAGAAAAATAAATACAAGATAACTATAACAGAGGCAAACTACGACGTCCAATTAGATAAAATCCAAACTACTTGATATGATGGTGAGCTAATGCCCGAGCACGTTCGTTGTTGAGGCATATCGCAGAACGATCAGCTAAGTAGCTGCTATTAGATTAACCCGATACCGGCGGAACAAAGCTAACTATTAAACGAGTTAAAACTAGATAGCACTCTCATTAAGGGGAGTTCTGCATATTTTTCTAGAAATTCAATGAAGATGATTGAAAATAGGAGAGGAAAAGACGATGGCAATTTAAAAAAATAAGACTTATAGACGAAAATAAGGGATAGACAGGGAGAAGGATATAGGATAACGTACATGTGTGAAATGAAATAAAAAAGGTGTACAACTAAATAAAATGCAGAATCCAGCAGGATGAACTGGAACAAATAACTACAACGGGGAAGGAGCACAAGTTTCATTTGTGATTTCCATGAAGTTGTAGGGGAAAGGTCCTCTTTGTCTGACGTGAATTACTATTATTGTTATTGCATGTTATCGCTACAAGGATAAAGTACAGAGGGCTTATTGTCTAACGCACTCGCAATCACGATCGTTTTCATTTTGAAAATCGAAGGCTTGTCTGCATACAAAATTAAAACAATTGCTCCGCTTTGAAGCTTGTTGCGATTGCGAGTGCGTTAGACAATAAGCCCTCAGCAGCCGTATTTTTGCTCGACTATCGTCGTATCTTGGAAATACCTACACTTTGAAGAAGTTGATAAGTACGAGTTATTTATTTGTGATTAAGTTTCGATTTAGTTCTTTGTTTTTCATTTTTAAATTCACTAAGATTGCGATTTCGTAGATTGGGAACAATATACGAGTATGTGAATAAAAATATATTACAAATAATGTTCAAGTATGTATTCTTTTCAATGATTCATTAAAAAATCTCTTGAGTGTGGCAGTCAAAGTTACGACTAAAACTTAAATAGTTGGTTAACTATTTAAGTTAAGTTAAGTTAACAATATGTAACTCACACTAGAATGAGAACGTTGATGTTAACAACCTATAAACTGTAATATTATATTTAAATATAAGCTTAGTACCAGGCAAGCATAAGACACAAGGTATAAACGTAAACAAAAACACGCCGCGCAGGTGCGCCCCTGCGTGGGCGCCAGATGTCGCTGTTTTTGCCCAATCTCTTAATAAGCTCAGAGGAGTCCACGACAGATGGCTAATTTTAATATTTTTTATCATTTTATAAGTCTGACGTCTTCAAATTAAGCCAATATGGACGCATGACATCACATTATCAAAGCTTATCGGTATCCTAAGCTATTTGCACGAATTACTAAGTCCGAATTATTTGCTGGCGGAATCCAAATCACTGAAAATCAGCGTCACGGAATATCCATTGGCATATTTTGTGGCATTAAGCTGAGTGGCGACCTTTTTTAGAAAAATGTTTGTGTTATTCTTAAGATTTGTTTGTTTTTATTTTCTATAAGTATGCAATTTTTTTTTCATTTTATTCATTCATTCAAATGAATGCTTAAATCTACACCATTGTCTAATTATTGTCAAGTCCAATCACAAACTGCTGCTAGCTTGAGATAGAATGCGTTTATTGTTTACTGTAATTAATTATGTTACCTAATAACATTTATCTTATACTTACTTAGGAGCTGTGTGTGTCACTGAATAAATGCTTTTTCTTTCTTTCTTTCTATTGTTATCGACATTGTACGTTAAACAGTGTCTCGGCAAGGATAAAGGTTCGTACTATAAATTCTTCCTACTCTGCTGAATGAACAGATTTCGGTGCAGGACATATTTTGGATTTTAAGCAGGATAATTTGGTAGTAACGCAAACAAAGTTATTTACGTAAAACGTATGATAATAACACTGAAGCAACTAGTAGGTCGTACTTAATAAGTACTAGGGCTAGGCAAACATAAATTGCCAAGCGCTTGCATGGAGTAGAGAAACTGGAGCAAAGTTAATAGGCGCATCTAATAATAACCGCGATAAGTCGAGTCGAGATATCTGATGCTGCTCACAACGGAACTGGAAATTAGAGTTTCTTTATGTCTGTTAACTCTCTGATCTCCTGATAACGACGGAGCGAGAACAGAAACTTTGATTGACAGTTATGAATGACAGACTCATGCTTGATTCCATTTTTTTTTTCGCGTATAGGTTTGCTTTCTACAGTTAAAATTTGGCATTTTCCAAACTTAAAATGTGACAAACTTTAACCCGAAGTTAACAAATCTGTCCACGTTCTGGATATTGGGAAGGTTAATGAAAAGTCTGCTTTAGTCAGTAGTGATACTGAATATCACGCTTTAGGAAGTTGTTGGGTCCTTAATTCGACATTAACTAATCGCCAATTATTTGGCTATGACATGGTTGCTCTTATACTGTAAAGGCAGCCGTATCGTAAATAAAACGATACGATATCGAAAAATAGGTATACAGTTGAAGAAAAAGTAAAATACCCTAAAAATGGGCTTGAGCTTACCTTGGTATCATTTTTATGTCTTCACACAAAATATCAACATCTTTGCCTTAACCTTTTATAGTCGGAGTGAAATTGTTTTTTTTACTAAAAAAAACTGCAGATTAACGTGGTTAATTGTGGTTATAGCTATTTGACAATATTATACTTCCACATGTCACCACGTCACGCCAAGTTATACCATACTATAGTACTAGCCAGACAAGAAGTCGATCCTGGCAGGTTGCACAACTCACAACAAGTGTTGTACCTACTGCTGTCAAGATTAATAATATTCAAAAACTTCATGTTCGTACTTTGTGTCAGGATTGAGTTCTTATCTGCCTTGTACTATAGTAGTATTATTATTGCGTTACGCTTGTTCGGTTAAACCATAAAAATATAAGATAGGTGTATTCTAGGTTTTGAATGAAAATCAGGGAATCAAGTTAAGCCTAATTATCTTTTATTCGAATTTGTATTAATAACCTGACATGCAAACCCACACAAACGCCGTGAGGTGCGTGCTGAATTTCTTTTGGATTTCTCTACCACACCACTAAACACAAAGATGCATCCTTAAAATGATTAAGCCACGCTTAATGTGTTCTGTTACGCCTTAGTTGCCGAACTTGTTGACATGCCGGTCCCCATGTTTGACCTTAGCTCAATGGGCCAATGTCAAAGCTAAGGGCCCGCTACTTGAATCGGTTAAGGGCTTCTCTCGTAGACCACTCGAAACGAGATGGCCTTGCCGTCGGCGTGCTATACCCATACACTGTCAAAAAAACCGGTCAAGCGCGGGTCTGAATCGAGCACCGAGGGTTCCGCCACTTCCGCCCCTAAGTCTTATTGTTAAGAAATATTAGATTTCAATAAAGCCCTGATGCTGCTTGCGCTGTCTTAATTTTTTAGAATCCCCACCATACGACTTTTTTCATTTATGTAGCTTTTTCCATAAAACGAAGGTCACAAACTGTGTTTGAGTAATTTTCCTTGTAATGTATAGATCCCTCTAGTCAATGTATTTTTTCGAGATTTTTATCTTTACTTTTTTCTGAAATATACAGTGGGATGCTTTAAGATAGGGATAGGAAAAAACATTTTTTTTCGGTGACTGTTATCTGCAATATAAATAAATAATTACTAATTTTAAATTTCTAACTATGTGGATTTGTTTAAACCACTAAATATTACAAATATAAAAAACATCTGCCCGATAGCTTTAGCCACTTCAAAGAAAGACTCCTGACGCAGTCGGGTGAAAAAAGTCTTGACAGACAGACGGACAGACAGACGGACAATAAAGTCATAAAATCTTATTATAAATAATCACATTGTTATTTCTGTTTTTGCGTATGGCTCTGTCAGTAGAAATGACCATGCACCTACACTTATACCTATAATTTATTGTAAGATACAACTAGATATATTCGAGCTGTGTTCTCTTAACACAAATATCTAATATAGGTACTTAAAAAAAAGCTCCAATACAATTATCTCCGTACAATTTCAGTAGCTGAATAAATCATTTTTTCAAGCGTTTCGCTTTTAAATATTTGGTAAGAAACCCCAAAAAATATTGTAATTGCTTCAATTGTAATTATTGGTTACGATCGATAGAACGCAACGTGTCTACTGAAATCGCCTGTTTTTGTCCGATGGCTAAAATTTATCATTATTACGAAAACTAGAACATAACAGAACGACTAAGTCATCCGTGAAGTGAAGAGAAAGACCTCAATGAGGGCAATCAAATAACAACAATGAAGGGAAAAAATACAGTGAGTAAACCGCAGTTCCATTTCGAAAAAAATTACAGTTGGTTGGCAGTGAGTTAATCCAATTAAAAATTTAGAAATATGCTATACTATTAAACGAGCAATATTTGCAATAACGTTGTCGAAAACGGCTCTAACGATTTCGATGAAATTTGCAATATAGAAAGGGCGAAAAATCGATTTGTCAAGTACCTAGTCATTAGGGAATGCAATTTAACCGGTTATTTGCATTCCCTACTAGTCATCTTCGGGAAAATTCGTTTTCATCCCGAGTGACTCTCGGTTATCCGGACACTGTACATAATGTTACATTCACCTTTTTCTAAATTACTAACAAATTAAATTATTTCTTTTATAGTGCCGCAAATCCGCTTTTCTAAAGAAAATTACATTTTTGCGGCACTTGTAATGGAAACTTTGGGTGAAAAGGGGAGTTTCAAAAAAATAGCACACCTTTGACTTTTTCTTTAGATTTGGGAAAAAAATTGCACGTTGGTTGGGATCATTATTCTGAACTAAAAAAATTGTATCCCAATATGTCCCCAAAAATATGTATAGAATTGTCCGTTTTGTTACCAAGAAACGTATTGGATTTTGATAACAAAACGGAACAATTCTAGTCAAAGGTGTGCTATTTCTTTGAAACTCCCCAAAAGATCATTCAAAAAATAATAATCTGTTCCAACATTTCCGAAACACGCACAGACATAGTACATAGCCTCGCGTAACTACACTGCTTTTTTATGAAGGCTGGCATTTTAATTGCAATGTCTTTACCAAGAGATCTATGACAGCAAAAAAAGATCAATCATCACTAATCATAGACAATAATCGATCTACGGTTCGTTCGTTCGGGAGCCGGCGGTAACCAGTCGAATCGAATCGAATAGATCTATTGTCTCGTCGACGCTTGTCGAATTGATCTCTACGGTTGCGTCGCAATTAAATATTTAATTTATCCCATAATTGCGTTCTCGCTTACTTTACCCATACATAACCTTAAAGAACAACTTGATATAGTAGAAATTAAATTAATAGTGTATTTTTAAGAATGTCAATACATAGTAATACTAACTAAGGGCTTTTCCACAACACGGCACGGCGCCGTGCCGTAGAACGACGCGGCACCGCACCGTGCATCTGTACGTCTCTCAGGCACTAAAACATTTCGCAGTTGCACTTTCTTACCAAATTTCAAGTTCAAATCCTTGACTATAATAATAAAGCGAAAAAAAATCGTCGGTCTTAGGCAGGATTCGAACCTACATCTCATCTGGCTCTCCGGGCCGATGCAGGCGCATTACCAATTATGCCACCAAGACCCTACTTAAGATCCACGAAATTAGTAATCGCTTGCTTTTCATACTGGGAGGGTATGGTGACGCCATCAATCGCTGTTTTTATTAACAATTCAACTCCTTAGTCCTAATACCGATCCAAAAGTCAACAATCGTAAATTTCACACAATTTCACACAACACAACGCTTGCTCTACTCAAGATAATCTCTTAATTGACCGTCACTTTAAGGCAGATTTATGCGAAGAAAGTAGGGAACTGCTGATAACAGCGGGTAGGCGTGTCAGCACGTTTAACGAGGCATGGTGCGCACGCGTGGATAATGGACCGAACCCAAGACATTAGACAGAAATACAAAAAACATGGTTAATAATTAATAATATTACAGTTGTCTGAAAGAGACCGCTACGTAGCTATAACACTGCCTTATTTAATTGTTATTTTATGATTTGTGTTAGTTTCTGGTGTGCAATATAAACCACTTTGCAAAGAAAACGGGCACTGTTGATTTATTCAAGTACTTTAAATTATATACCATAACTAAATAACAATACTTTGTATAGATAATTTAACTTAATATTTCTAGAATTTGTTGTAAAATTATTGTGTTTTGAACTTTTGACATGTAAAACTATGCTTTATCAAGGAATAAATAAATAAAAAAATAATACGATTTCAAGCTACAAAATAAAGAAAATTTTGTTTACGACGGAAAATAATTGTTTATATATAATGTTAGTTTAATGCTGTAGCACAAAAAAACATTTAGTTACAAACGTATGTTTAAACTACTCGAAAAAATTGAAAGAGGCCGTTTTTTTTTGCAAGGGGATTTACATTTATTTATATATATCAAAAATAGAAAACATGTACATAAGCGACCCTATTCCATATGGGATCTCTTCCAGTTAAATGTTAAGCAAGAATTTGGCATGATAGTGTATCCGGCCAAGTTCGAAAAAAAAGCAGAGCGATACTGCAGTGTGTATATTTATATGAACCCATTCAGCCCTCTTTCCCATCCTCGTTATTGTTTTTTACTCGGCCGCCATTACTGTCCAGTAAATAGGAACTATCGTAACGTTGACATTGCGATGGCATCTTCGAAGATTGAAAACACTATACGTTCTCAAGGCAGAAGCTACACAGGCGCGTGCGCAGCGTGAAAGTGCGCTTTAATTAAATTTGGCGGTTCAGCGCAATTAGCGCGGAAAGCGGAACGTTACGTCAGCCTGGAGCTATATGGCTGCATCAGCGGCCTTCCGAGTTATATCAGCGCGTTACAACGCATGACTCCGCTGTTCCTGCCTATTTCATTAAACTGTCATCAACAGGTGATAATTCAGCGTACATCGCGTAGATTATATGAAACCTAATGACTTAAAAACTAGTCGACTTTGCAATGTATATCGAACTAGCTTCTGCCCGCGATTTCGTCCGCGTAGATTTCGATTATGGTTATTCCATCGGGAACTTTTAAATTTTCCGGGATGAAAAGGAGCCTATGTGGTAATCCAGGGAATCCTATCACCATTTTAAATTTCATCCCAAACCAGCCTTAACCGTTGCAGTGTAAAGGAGTACCAAACTAACACACACACACACGCAAACTTTCGCGTTTAAAATATTAGTAGGATTGACACCAGTCGCTGTCAGGTTGGTAAAATAGGGACCATAGTTTTTCATCTCCGAGGGAATTTACTCGTTATTATATCCTAATTTGCTCCAGGGGACAAGCTAGCTTAGCGACTCGCACTTGACCGATTTTTTATTTTAAATATTTAACCTATTTGCCTCTGCTATAAGGCCTCTTTCCCGCCAATCGTGTCTAATATGATGACGATGATGAAGCATTTATGATTGCTGAGCTCGCAAATGAACGCAATATGTAAATGGACTTACAATCAGCGCCCATAACCGCCATGTATATAGAATTACGACGCCCTAATGCGCCACGGGCATCAGACGCCTCTTTATAGTGAACAGCGATACTATACAGTCGTCAATGTAAGTCTTAATTTGAGCATTACATTGTAACTACAATAGTTAATGGTCGAGAATCTGCAGTCGTGTGAAATATAATTCTCATAATAATTAACGACCAAGTTTCCAATCTGGCATTGAATTTTATTGTCATGAATAATTGATTTGTAAGAAAGAAGTGGCGTATCGAATATTAACACTGTTAGAATTTCTTACTCTTACGCGGCCTTCTTAAACATATTGGATGCTCTGTCTGAGCCAGTCTGAGGGTAGTTTAGGATAGTGGGACCATGACCATACTAGAAGGCTATTGATAACTTTCTACGCAAACAAAGAGGTAATATGTTGAACGTGAGTATCTATATATCTGTCTGTGGTACAATAGTTTCCAAACGGAAAGATCAAATTGAAGGCTTTTTTTTAAAATATTTTTGTGCTTTAACTGGCGTAGTTTATAGCTATATTTGATAAAAATGTATTGGGACGTTTAAGCCTTATTAGATCTGATACAATTACTTTGAGGATTATTTTTTTATTGTTATTTGTTTGTTATAGGTTGGTAATCTGGCAGAAACTATTGGGCCCCATCCATCACGGGGCCCTGGGCTCTTGCCCAGAGTAGCCAATGGAACAGGGGGCTCGTAAAAAAGAACGGGACGGGAGCGACAACCACGTTCGTAAGTATAAGTGGCACGCAAACGGTAGAGCCTCCGACGAAGACCCCAACGTTACAGCGATAGATTGAAAACGTAACGAGCGAGCGACTAGGCAAGTAGTCACGTACTGAGTGAGGAAATCGCTCCGGCAGGTGGTCTCTGTGACAACAGCCGCCCAGCACAGTGATATCACTCTTAGTTCCGGGTGTTACAGCTACCAGATCGCGGTCTGATTGGATTACTTACCGTCGATAACTTTAAAGAGATAAAAACCAGGATGGAACTGCGATACCAACTTTCAGAACTCTCGAACGATCAATTTAAGCGACATCCATCTAACCTAGCGAAACACCAACTCGATTAAACAAGCTATCATTTTCAAACGCATTTAATTCTGTCCATCCGTTTGGGATCTACAAAGCTACATAGAAAATAATAATGCTAATACAACTTGATGTGTTTGTTTCGCTAGTTGCTCAGCGCGTCCCTTCTGTTGTGTTGTGGACTAAAGCAGTTCTGCAAGTTTTTGCAGGCCCGGACTCCTTTGAACATTTCAAAAATCCCAAGGACATCCTCTCATATAAGATTGTAATGTATGCACTGGTAGATGTAAAACTCTTTGACTATGCGAGGAGCATGTCGTCATAATAATTGATTAGGAATCACTTAATGCAGCCACATTGGAGGTCCGTACCTCCAACATGTTCATGAACCTCTCAAGGATGCCACAGACTAATTTTACCTGCAGTTGGGACTGTAGGGGACTTGGGAGTCTGCCTTGCCGCCTGACAGTCCAAAGCCTATGTAGGGGGATGGAACCAGTAATGGACAAGACACCAATAATGGACACTCGATTCTTATTTTACAGAAGATAAGGGTTATTCATTTGTTTTGCAACTATCAATTTTATTTAGGACCGTTTGGAATGTGAATTAAGAGTTAAGTGACCATTAAATAGTAGTGCCTGTCAGATAAAAGTGTCCATCATTGATGCCATGACCCTAATAATGTAAACACTTTTCTAATCTACAATGTTAATGGTAGGTACTCATTTTAACTGCTGAGTTTATCGCGCCTTTCCATGACGTATAAGCCGGAACGCCCGTAACACTATTCAGGACGCGTTTTTCAAGAAACTCACAACTTCCAACCTTGTTACCCCGAAATAAGAGCCACGCCAAAGCAACGCGATCAGATGCGCGTGCGCCAGGTCAGTTACATAAACGTCCTTATAAAGTCCCGCGGTCGTTAGAGACCGAAACTAACGACGACAGTAGTTCCGTTGTGTTACCGTACACGGTGAACTAAAAATTGTAATGTTCCTGTTTTGTTACTCCCGGTGTTACTTTGGCGATTCAGCTTTGTTATTCCTCAATTGACGAGCTCGTGAAGCAACCTATTTATTGCAACAATTACATGATTCATTTTCCTTATTTAAAAAAAGTGACGATTTCATGAATATCTTGTAAGTAAATATTATAATTACGAGTATAATACTTACAAAGGCAAAACGAGAACGTACGGTCCGACAGTTCTTTGTAGTACTATTTTTGCCTTTGCGATTGTGATGGCCATTAAATCTCTATTTCTGGATTATTTATTGAATTAATTGCGCTATACATATGCCTTTAGCCTATAAGTTTATTATTTTAAGTCTCCAAACAGGAAGCGATACGCAAAAACCCTTTCCCATGATCATGTGAACGGAGAAAGATGTTATCGAACTGACAACTGATACTATTCACCTTACTTTATGCGAGAAAACACGCAAAAACCCTAATGAAATCGACAGTTGCCGATGGTTGCCGATAATGTTAGTAAAAGTGTTGCGGGTTTCTAATGCTGTCACCTGATAGATCATTGGTTTTCTAAGCCGCTAATTCTGGGAGAAGACTGGCAGTAAAGACCATATTTAGTTAAAAACTTACCGTCGAGAAGTCAAAGTGTTGTCATCCTTCAGTTAACAGTGAACTGAAAAAAAAAAAGAAATTACATTAATTGTTATTCAATTTAAATAAGTTTTACAAGTAAGTATCTGTGATATGGAGTGGGCTAAACTATCCATCATTCTTATTCGTGGTTGTTATATAAAACCTTAATTCTATTTTACATAATGTAATAGTATAGACTAATATAAATCGATGATCAGCCAGACCAATAATTTGTTTCGATTTCACTTCTCAATTTCCAGAATAAATTGGCATTCACTTTGCGAGTCTGGAATAGAAAACATTTTCTATACAGATCTTTTTATAGCCAATTAAATAAAGATAATTGAGTTATTAAATCAAAATGACGTTAAATCAGAAGAAATTTTTCACCAATTGATTAATTCGTATCTCGTATTGCGAATATCGCGATAGTTTGACAAAGTTAGGTGTGAATAACGTAATCCCAAATTTTCATAATTCCGAAGGGAATTTTTCTATTGAAGACGTTTGTTTCGATTCGTTTTTTTGGTATTGTTTGTAGTTCACCTACACGTACAGCAATTAAATTATCCATTTAATCTAAAAAAAAACGAACTGATAGATAGATATTTAGAAAAAGTATTCGGTATTTGGTGTTGCCGGTCCGGGGATTAATTAGTTCTGTTAACCAGGCGGCAATCAGGCAATATAGCTACTGCTTGATTTAATTAATATTACCAAGAAGATTATGTCTTCTGCGTCTCATAATAAAGATAGCTCAATAATGAGTAGGGGCGGATAACGCAGCGACGGATGCAAATGATCGGGCTAGATCGCCGCCGATCGGCTTTCTCCGGCCGTTGACATTGCGCACGCTTCGCGACTTGTTCACAACACTAAGCAACTAATCCTTTTCTCTCCATCTTATTTCTGTGTTGCATCCCACAAACGGCTGCTTGCATTTCCTACGCTCATTTTTTATGCCCATGAGAAAAAATACGAGAGCGCACGCAATTTCAAGACTGCAATTGCATTGCCGACTCTGAGATGCCTTTATGAATATGGTTCTCCCTTCTCCTTTTATTGTTAATTGGGATAAGATGCTCCTTCGTTATCACATCTTCGAAAGGTACAATATGAAAATAATCAATCTCGAATTTACGTTACCATAAGAAATTAAAGTTTTTTCTTCTCTGCTATTCCGAGAGTAAGGATTTTCAGGTTTCAATAGCGAGAAGAAAAAGGCATTAGGCATAAGTTAAAGGCATACATTAATTGCACCCTCGAACAACGGCCGGCGCCCGCGCTTGTGCTGTCTAAATATCTCAGGATGCAATTGACCACTCTAATCCCTTGGTTAAAAATCTACTATTATAAACTACAGTGTAAAATAAGTACGAATATCATTCAGGATTACGTAAATGGAAACCTCAAACTAACCAGCTAGTGGTCAAACTCTCGTTTCCATGTATATCCGATTTCCGAGCGGTTTCCGCGTCGCGCAAGTAAACCGGCGTACGCGCAATCCCGAAAGGAAAAGCCTGAGGCGCGCCGACCAGCTGCCCGAACAAGTCTGGATCAGGAAGGCAACACAACTCTCTATTGACAAAAACTAAAACATACCAAAGAAACTCCTGCGCTGGTATCTAAAAGCGCAGATTAAACTGGCTATATAAACTTAATTAATGGATATACTACAGTGAAGGTTGAAGACCTCCATGTCGCCTCTATGGTCTATGTTTGAAATAGGAACACCGGAAAATAAGATATTTGTCATGTATGAGAAGTAAGACAGAACCTTACAAGATTTGGAATAGAAATGTGTTAATAAACAACCACGACAATATTTATATACTTAATAAGTATCACTTAACATATTTCAAAGTTTAATTTAACAGCACCCAACCGCTTGTACCTTTACCATTATATACTGTGCCTTTACACTACGTCTATAATCCCGAAGAGTCATAATTCCGAAGTGATCAGAATCCCGAATATTAATACTTTCGAATGCAATGTTTTCATAGACTATCTTTTGGTTTCGTTTGTAAATCAAACCTAACCTAAAATACGTATAGCAATTAAATTACGCATTTAATATACTTAAATAGCTCCAGCATAACATGGCTTTCGAAAAAAATGAAACTTGAGACATGTAAGTATTCGGAAATAAAATCGGAATTTTAAGGTGTTACCAATCTTAATCTATACATTACTAGCTTTTTCCCGCGACTCCGTCCGCGTAGAAGTCGTTTATCGCTGCTCCCTCGGGATCTGTTTAATTTTCCGGGATAAAAAGTAGCCTATGTCCTTCCCCGGGACTCAAGCTATCTCTATACCAAATATCATCTAAATCGGTTCAGCGGTTTAAGCGTGAAGAGGTAACAGACAGACAGACAGACAGACAGACACACTTTCTTCACTTTCATGGAAGTATGGATATGGATTATACCTTCCGTGACTAAAAAACTGACAACGCGCCGCCAAAACCGCTGGACCTCCAAAAACCCTTTCTTAGTGCCCTCCAAGGGTACCCAAGCATTCCCTCCAAAATTCAAGCCCGGTGACTAACTGACTATTCGTCAAGGATCGAGGAGAAGTAGGCCTTCAAAAATAGGTCTCATTAGTTTGAGGTAACTAATAATCTTAGAAAGAAACTAGATCACTTCCAAATTTCGCTCTCGATTGAATTACCGTTACTGAACCGTATCTGAGACATCGGGTCTTGAAGTAAAACTACGACTTGACGGACATTGCTGATTGTACTCTCTAGTACAATCGCTTTGACGGAGGCATGATCAATCCGCTGATGGCACGAATAGCGATGTCATTGATCAGCGAAGTCGGAACATCGCGTGGATTTGGCTAGACTGTGCGCGAGTCCATTACACACACGATACTTTTTATAATACTCGTACATCGATGATTCATACTTCGCTCGTTGTAAGGTTACATAGTTTTGAGTAAAAATATTTGAGTATATAAATCAAGAGACTTGTAACAATTCTACGGCAACATGGTAACTAGGATTGACTAACGTGGATTTTGAGCCATTATGACATTTATGTTATGACAATATAAGGTATGTAATACTAATACGAAATACAACTCTTGTCTTTAATGTATGTACACTGGAGCTCTACTTCTACTTGCTAAAATCTTATTGCTTTTAACATGGTATCGAAACATAATGAAACATACGATAGCATGTCAAAAGCAATTGAGTTTTACCGAGTAGACAGAGCCCCTGTTTTATTTCAATACTATAAGTACTTGTTGCATCATCCAAAATATTTTTCTGAAAGTATTATAAAAACATACCTAGCCAAATGACAACAGTCCAACAGTCAGCGTAATCCAACAGTTTTTCAAGAAAATAAAAAGGCTAAGTCATTTAAATTTAGAATCATAATATATACGAGACACAGTGGAGCCGCGCGCGCATCGGCCGGGCATCGATCGCCTTGACCGTGACGGCGCGCGCGCGAGAGTGAAAACAAGCTTCCGATTTCCGAAATCACGACCACTCTTGATCTTTGCGGCCCTGGTAACAACAGCACTTTCTTTGGATACTAAAATACACAATAATATGTAGATTTTTGTCTAAAACGTGCACTCGTATAAACTAAATATAATAAATATATCAAGGAACAATCTCACATATCATACCATCCATCATTTCGATTTTCAGATATTATTTGTTCTTAGCGGGTGAAGAAAATTTCTAGTGGTAGTTTATCTTTGTTACAGCAGTGTTTACTTAGTTTAACCTTAGGATTAGAAGACATTTTACGCCAATGCCATCCATCAACATTAACAAGCGTTGACATTCCGGGATTTCAAAAATTCTGTGTATGCCAGATCCCCAGATTTCTAAATTATTTAAATTTCGACATCGTTGCCAGCGAAACGGACAAGCGTTCTCTTCCATTGTTGTCCACCCGACCTGTCACATCAACTGGACACGCATTAGAGGTGCCTTTGAGCTAAGAGTAGGTACCTATTTGAAAGCCATGATTGGCGTGAAGAGGCTGGTGTGGGCAGCGGGTCGCCAGGGGCGTGACAGTTTTGATCTAAGCAGATTTCACTTTCTCGGGAGCTGTGGCTGCTGTACACGACCTTTTTGAACAAGAAGTTTGGTAAATTTATAAGCGAAGACCAAATGTTGAAGGTCTTGTAAAATTATGCAGGTATTCGTTTCTATAAAATTTAGACCAAATATAATATGTACCAGAAAGATATGAAGATAGGGTGCCTAAACAAGATGCATAATGCTATCGTAAGCTGATTTTCGATAACTGACAAACTAACGGTCTATCGCATCGGCCGCTTATGTCAATTAAATTTTGTCAGTTTTCGGAATCGTTAACTTTAACATAATGCATTTTGGTCCAGACTGGGTTCTGCGACAGAACTTTTGCCTATCGAGGTACACAACAAGTACAACAACAAACGAATACTAGATAGAGTTAATATTAAGAGATCGGACGATTGTTCTAATTAATATTATAGGCTAAGCCAGTAAAGCAAGGAACTTGTTCCTTTATGTAGTGATGTGATTTACTTGTTTTGGTAGAAAAAACGAAAGTAAAACGTCATTGGAGCAAAACGACCACGCAGTAGAAGGTAAATCACGATCTCAGTGTACCAGAAAGTCATGAACATGA
This sequence comes from Acleris cristana, assembly GCA_948252455.1. Taxonomy (NCBI): domain Eukaryota; kingdom Metazoa; phylum Arthropoda; class Insecta; order Lepidoptera; family Tortricidae; genus Acleris; species Acleris cristana. The sequence goes on along the minus strand of OX411790.1, from coordinate 11,606,665 downwards.
AAGAGTTTGTATTACTACGCGTCTTTCTCGAAAAATGATCATAATTACATATATTTTTTATTCAATTTACTAATACCAATAAATCGACCTAACATAAACCTATTAAATTAAATTAAGATAGTAATAAAACCACAATATTCTCATAAACGTTATTGTCAAATTAAGGAAGAAAGTACTAGAAACGCATGAACTAAAGCAGATTAAAAGATTAAATGCATTGAGAAAAAAACTGGACGTGTAAGAATGCTACCGGTTTTGTGCAACCGTTTGAAATCGCGTTAATTGATATCAATCGACAAATTGTATTGTGCAACTTGATCGCTGCCATTAACGCGTTCAGTGCTAAAAGCTCCACATTAGGTACATTATGTACGGTACGAGGAATGCCGGGCACTGATGATGCGGTGTACAGCTCGCTTGGAACTCACGAAGTGATCATTGAGGTAGAACATGGCGCATTCATCTAATGCTTGCTGTCGGAATAGGAAATCCTTGTCCATTGGGGTGAAAAGGTATGGGATGAAATAATCTGCCACCTGCCGTCACGAATCGGAAATATCAGTATAATGTAATGGCCGTATCAATAAACAAATAAGTGAAATAGGTACCCTACCCGGTTTAAGACAAATCAGGGATGATAGTTGATGACTTGACCTCTTTGACGTGTCTTCATTTCTTCAATGAGCATATCTCTGAAAATCGTTTTATTACGGCCCTAACTGTTTCAGAGGGATATGCAGGATGAGTCTTAGTGATAATGTTTAAGTAAAAAGTCTTGTTTAAACGTGTTTCAAATAATATGACGATGATTGATGTGGTAAGAATTTACCACAACCGCACCAGATGGTAAACAAAAATAATACATTTGTTAAACAACACACATTAAGACAAAGATTTGGTACGATTCTGCGTTTCATAGACATTATCGCCTCTTCTCAATTTGAAAATAAATAACTGTAATCAGATAAAGAAAGGTTAGGAAAGAGAGTCCCATTCCATAGCTAAAACCAGACGCTTGGTTGACTCTCGGATATCTAGTGATGAGTATGTAGCGATAGACACGCAATTGGTGACAAGGGTGAAAAAACGAGTAGCCTTAGACAAGATGCGTGGTGAGATCGTTATCGTTATTGAAAATGTATAGGATTGACGTAAGCTCTCGTACGATCGCGTCAAGCGCTTATGTCAATTCCTTACATTATGTCAGTTTTCGAACATCGTTTACGTTAGCGTAAAGAATCTTGTCTAGCCTCACTTGTGCCAACCGCTCAAATCTCATGAAGTCATCAAAACCAATGTACGAAGCGTAACTTTTTGTTCAGTTCCTAGGTTCCTACTTCCCTTCCGACCGCGACTTGAAATCGTGTCACGCGCAGGCACCGGCTCGGAACAGAACAGCCAATCAGTCGGAAACCTAATTACAGGTAATCCCTCGACATTCAGCTAATCGAAGGTTACTCGACAACCGGCTAGCGGGAAATTGAGCCATGGTCACGTGTAACCAATCACTGCAGCAAAAATGTACACTGCATTTATACTGAGCGATTTCGATAGCGGATGGCTCGGTATGTATGTGAATTATACGGCAACGTATCAAAAATAGCCTACTCGTATTATAAATTCAAATGTTTGTGTGTTGACTAACACAGTGTCACTCCTTCACGCTGCAACGGCAGGACAGATTTGGATCAAACTTGAAATGGAGATAGCTTATACCCTAGATTATCACATGGGCTACTTAACATCCCGGAAAAACATAAAGTTCCCGAGGGAATGACGATAATTGAAATGTACGTGGACGAAGTTGCGGGCAGAAGCTAATTAATGATATGTCGGAATAATTATATTGGCCAGTTTAACACAACCACAAAATAACTCCAGAAAATGTCTGAATATTACTTGATTACCCTCGACAAGCTCAACGGCCTTTTGGGACTTTTTTCAAAGTGACTTTTAACTTTGTTTTAGAAGTAATTCGACGTGAGCCTTTCGAGGTAGAATTTATTGCAGATTCTATAAATGAACTACTGCGTTATTTACTTGGTTTCCTTAACCAATATTAGATCATTTTTTCTCTGGACTATATGAGTAAGTGTCCTACCTAGCACCTAGTAGGCCGAGGTACCTATCTCCCCTAGGTTTCCATAAATCCTCACAAGATGCCTCTTCCGGCCAGTTACACGCAAAATTAAATTGCCAGTCTCCCAAAAAAATACAGTTCATGGATAAATCCACGTCGAATGTTTTTGCTATAAAATTGACTTGTCACTTAAAACGGTCACTTGTCTTGTCGCCATCATTGCGCAATGTTTTTGCCGCTTTGTCTTTAGAACGCTTTTTGGTCAAATAGCGTAAACGGATAACATAAACGAATGAGTAGTTACGGTAACTACGAATAACGTCCAGTGCCCCAAACTTCGATATAGGCTCCATTTTGTATGGCAATGCGAGAGTCCGGCATTGAACAGTTAGAGCGGGCGGAACGTGAAAATTGCAGCTTCCGCGCTAAACCCCGGTGGGTAATTAGACCAAGTTTTAGGAAGACATAACGTATTAGGAGTTGTTTAAAGCCAAATTGTAGATATTTATGATTGAAATCCTTAATTAAATAATAATCAAAATGGTCAATCAACAATGAACAATAACAATATTATTATATCAAGACAGCCAGTGGTATGGTCACAAGCGTTAATTTGGGACCCTTTTCAAGAAAAATATGCTTGAAGTCGCCAATGTCATTAGAGATTTCAAGTCATTTGTAACTTTTAGGAAACTCAACCTTATTGTTGTAGACTGTCAGATTGACTTTGGACCTAAGGTGGGTACCAAATTAAATCTCATGACTGTACCTAATTTATTAAGAAGCAAAATTGATCCACCAACGAGCGCTACGTTTCACATGTTTAGCTCGAACCCTGGAGTCCTATAACTTTACTCCACCATGCAACTCTTACTTATTGATTTAAATGTACACATACTACGTTGGTATCAAAAAATATGATTACCTACTGTGATCAATCTACTAAGTAAAATGAATGTTTCTGAAGGAATGCGATAAGTACACGTCGAGAAATTTCATCTGACACGTCTCATGAGGTAGACATTACATAAACATATTAGTTATGCTGATTCGCCATCAACTCATTTTAATATTTGACCGGATGAGGTTAAGTGGCCTGTCTTTATCTTTAGTTTACGAGTTTAAAAGGTTCTTAAGTGAAAAGAAACCAGCTAATATCGACATTTGACTCTTGAGGGAGATCTTCGCATATTGGGCGCAAAGGGACGTAACAGTGAGCTATTATTGTACTTTACTGTTTCCGTAACTATTGGGTGAATTGCAGAAAATATGTACCTTTTGAATTTCATAACGAAACTGAGAGATAACGAAATTGATAATTGGTGTAACGAAACTGATAACATAAAGCGTCGGACACATGGAATAATACTAGTGATATCTTGTGGTTTCATTCACAGAATTATTTAATGAAATGTTTTAATTTAATTAGCAGTATTTATTCATAATTTTTGGTTTACATAATCATTTAATCATAGTGAATACAATAACACAAATGATCTACTGAATTGTTAAGTAATTTCTAATAGTTTTTATTTTTATAAATGTATCTTAATCGTTTCAAGAATTTGAATAAACAGTCTTACCCCCTTACTTAGGTATAAACGTGGAATAAGCTTGGAATAGTTTATGCCATGCTTTGTCCTTATCTGTAATTATGACATTTGCATCTGACAGAAAGTGACAAAGCATGGCATAAACTATTCCAAGCTAATTCCACGTTTGTAAGTAAGGAGGTTAGAATGTAACAGTCTTTATTAAACACAGCCAACTGTTTTGTTTCTTTAAAAATCTATAATCTTTTGTCTTCTTCTCTAAAAAAAGTCTTCACTGCGTTATCTACCATATAGGTATACAATATGGAAAACAGCAACAATCTTTTATACAAAGATAAACCTACTTACAACAAAATAATAGTAGATTATGTGACAAGGGAGCAAAATGACATATTTACGGCGAGGGCGTACATTAAATCCTGAGCGTAGTGAGGGATTCAAGTGTTAACGCCCAAGGTGGAAATAATTTTGCTACTGTGTGACACATACTGTTTTCACACATCACCTATGAGGAAAATAATAGATCTTAGTGAGAAAACTAATTTAATTATTTACACTCTTTTTAAGTGCTGAAATTATCAAAGTTTACTACAGGAAATTATCAAATTTAACATAAATATCAAATTTGGCAACAAAATGTCCTTGAACAGAAAAGTGCCACTTCGATCCCTCCCAGCAGGGAAGAAAAGTCCCCTTTCCGAATAGGTGATGTGAAATAGCACATTGTGCATTAAGGGCCGTAAGTACGGTATTCTTAAAACAAACAAACAAAAACAAACTTACACACCAACATTTTCCCTATAGTTGTATTGTATGAACTAGGCTTTACTCTTTCTCAGTTTCGTTACATAACGAAAAATAACGAAACGAGAATGATAATATGAGAAATCTTAACCTAAAATACATATTTATTTCCCTTCAAAAGTGTAATAAATTGTTTTAGGACTTTGTAAATTCTTAAGAAGCAGAGTAAAACTAAGGTAATGAATAGTGGTGTACGATAATGAAACTTTTACCTGAGAAAATCGCCGTTTATCACCCTGAGATTTTTAGATTTCATACACTAGGCTGTCGATCCGCGTGCCACTTCGTTGACAAAAAAAAGGGTTTCGCTGTGTTCAACAGTTTGATAGGATGTCAAGGTATTGCCAGATTGATAAAAAGTAATTCTACTAAGATATAAAACATTTTATTGGGATTAAATGCTCCGTAACTAAAGCTGAGTAACGAAAGTCCAGTAAGTTGGGACAGGTACATTAATATTAAAATTTCAAAACTATTTACAATAAAATTGAATATATTTGTACGGAACTTGAAGATTAACTAAAAAGGACTGAATAATTTACAGTTATGCTTTATAAGAATTAATATAAATCGTAACAAATTTCGCAGATAAAAACACACTCGGAATCGGGACATGAACATAATATATGAAGTACTCGCGTATCACAGGTTTATTTTTATTATTTATTATATAAATAAAAAAGAATAAAAATAAAAATAATTTTATCTGAATTTTAAGAATCCTTATTCTTAAAGAAAAATAATTACATTGTCGTTTCTTCTCATAATATAATTTTAAATCCACCGCGTTTTCACGGGACAGTAGATAAACTAAAAGGTACAATTTTTCTGCAATTCACCCTATTACGACATTTAAAATAACAAGGAACATTACTTAACTCACACGAATTTTGAGACATAACTTTTCGTTAAGAAAGTAAATATCATAAAATATCAGGGGACAATGTCATACCAATTAACATAGTCCCAAACTAAGCACTAGGCTTGTACTATGGCTAGCTTCGTAGGCAGAGTCACTACCAACTATGCCAGCTCGTGGTCAAAGTGCTTAGACTGTTAATGAACTAGTGAACTTCACCCTTCGATTTGATCCTCAAACACCACTTACCAGAAGGAGATATAGGTCAAAAATAAAAAAACCCCCGCACAGTAGCCAAATCTCACTAACTGAACCATTGCGTCAGACAAACATTACAATAGATTACATCCATCGCAGGAATTTACAATCATTCATCTTTCAAATTTTTGGATTCCGTTTCACTGGGCACTCTAACCGCCCACTTTCATCCAATCTGTTGGTTGGTTCCGAATTCAAATTTCATGGGCCCTGCTCGCGAGCAGCGCGCGCGCCGATCGGTTCTAACTTTCCAAACAAATCGCTTTCTATTGTCGCTCCAAGGATTTCAATGGCGTTATGAGCTGTTATGTCATCAACAATACCATGGCTTGTGAATAGTGATGGTGACCCATAACATAGGTACTCAGACTTTAAATTTTCTGTATTCATTCGCAAAGACCAATAGGCATAAGTACAAAAGTTCAAACGACCAAAGACAAGATAGGGATGAAGGAGCTTGTCCGTCCGGGTGCCGCAAAGAAGCGGAATTTGCCCTTTTGGATTCCAGAGTTAAGAATACTCGTAATCAGGCAGACATATACGTGAAATTACTCGAGGGTAGGCAGTGTTTTTTCAATCATGAAATTGGATATGTTACGACCAGCCCCTACTTCATGAAGACTTTTCGGTGTACATTCCATAGTTTGGATGAAGACCAATGATGTAGAAACTCATTGACATTGCAATGTACACTGAATTGTCACTTGGGCAGGTAACCCTTGGATTCTTTGCCTTTTCGCTATAAAAAAACATGATACGAGTACTATTATCTACACTGATTGGAACTGAACTCATAATCTCTAATTTCGTATTCAAAAGGTGCACTTACTTATTACTACTACTTCTATAATTATCTACTATGGTTCCTCGATACCTACCAATTTCTGCACGCCTAGTAACGATGTTGACTTCGCGCTACAAAACTTTGAGATTACGTAAACAAAAACAAAACTTTTGTACATTATTATGACGGAAATTAACGACGTGAGTTGACAATACTTGACAATGACAATGACGAGCAAATCATTAAATTGTCACGCATTTCCACGATCGTCACAAACAATGGCGGGTAATCCGTCCGCCTCTCGTTAAATAAGTTATTAATTAATTACGACTCGGTCAATGTCAGGAGATAAAGCAGACACGGCTGTTAACAGATAATTAAGAATTTAATTTGGAGTCGACATTGCGAAACTAATCGCGCGTGTGGGATGAAGATAAAAAATGTAGTAATAAAGTGATTAAAATTCCAAATTATTAGGGAGTACCGTTGACTTTCATTGATTGGGATCAGATGACGACATTTAAATGAGACCCTAAAGATATACCCTACGCATGAAAAACGTAATCATCAAAATCGGTTGACAATTGGCGGAGCAATCCAGTAAAATACAAAAAAATACGGACATATTAAGCGTCCTCCTTTTTTTGAAGTCGGTTAAAAATTCGCAGTCCCTGGATTTTTAATTTGGAATTGAATTATTATGATAGGTACTGTATTCTGAGGCAAAAAAATAAGCATCAAATCATCCACGTACCTTTTTTATGGCATGAAGATGGAAAAAATGGAAAATACAGGCAAGCACACACAGGCCATCTGATGGTGGGCACCAAGGCCCATCATCAGCTGCTTGGAGGCCGGATAGTCGGTAAGATAGAGGTAACCCGGTACGAGATCCTACCATCATTTAACTATGGCATTAAAATATGACTTCTACATTGACGAAAAACACCTTGTAGCATTTGAAATGTCTCAATCCATCACGACAAATTAAGTTTTGAGGCTACAGATACAAGTACTGTGCCCATTTTGCAAGCAGAACGTTGGTAAATTAGAAAAATTCAGTGCAGAGAGCGTAAGAAATGCGAGTAATGTGAAAGTGGCGCATAAGCGCATCAGAAATGGTAAACAGCGCGTGCGTGAAGAGTTACGCCAGTTACAAATGTTACAAACACCGTCTCGCCGTTATGTCATCCTGGTAACCAGGATGAAGTTTCGGCAGTTGGCATTTTAACTAGATCTTATTTTAACCTAGATTTTAAATATAAGTGCAGTGCAGAACATTTAATAGAACCTATCTCGGATTCGGGTAATTTCGGAAAGTCACGCATATTGGCATTTTTAAGAAGTATCGCACTATAGGAGCAGAGAAACATTATGTACAAGTCGAGTAACGCAAGTCCCTATTCTAAAGCTATATTCATAATAAGCTCTTACAGTCGGCAATTAGGTGCTTCGGGTTTTTACTTCTCTCTCACTCACTTTTAATAAGAGAGAGTGAAAGGAAATTACAAACCCGAATCACCTTCTAAGAGCTATCGCATTGTACATTGCTAAGTATAAAACCTGAGGTCCTAGTCGAGATGCATAATGATATGTTTAGCGATTTTTGAAACTCGACAATCTATTGTCGTAAGCTGATTACAGATTGCGTCTACTTCATACGTTTCGAGTAGAAATAGAAAGAAAACAGAAACTCTAGCCTATAATAGGCGTGCTAGCTTTTTCGCTTAATTATTATAGTTATCAATATTATTTACCTACTACACAAACGTTTATATCTTCTCCCTACATTTTTAAATTCTCGTGCGTCACTCGTAATATTAAGAACCGTTTTTTTATCCCTCGTTAACCGGTACATTTCACAACCGCAAACAATTATTGTTAATGAAGTTAGCACTAAATTCCAACAAATAGGTACTTCTTGCATTCAATTTACTATAGCAATAAAGGAAATGTATTCAGCCTTCTTTAAATTGCATTTTATTTAAGTGAATGTTTGTTGTAAAACAAGGCGAGGACTCAAAATAATTGAGGATGTATAAAAAAGATCGTACGTGTAAATGCAACTGTAATAGTAAAATAGTAACAAAATTACGGTTCGGAACGAAGATTGGAACGGCGCGTGGCGTTTCCCGCGGTCCGAACTTTACGTTAAACGCCCGCGCGACATACACGGGCTAAGGCGAAAAAAGGAGTCCATCACCATAACCGCATTAGTATTTTCTTGAAATCGAAGGTTCGTTATTTGTTGTACAAATGAATACACAATTTATAGGGTATACCTATGACAAAACTTAATAACATAATAACAATTGGCCTATGAGTGAGTAACTTAACGGAAAAAGTGGCCACCTTTTTCTGTTAATTTGACTACACGAAGGTTAAGGGTTATTAAACAATACACATCCAAAATTATGACTATTAGACATTTCAAGACAACATTGACTAGACATTGATGTGTGTATGTCATATATAAATTGTGTATTCATTTGTACAACAATAAAGTATATTTTGAGTCTCATGTGCGCGCATCGTCTTGGTGTGAATTGACCCTTACCCCTTACAATAAACATTATCCACATGCGCGAGCCTTTGCGCCTGAATTACACGGTGGTTTCGCCGGTCCGGCGGCCATTGTTCGGGTTTATCGAGTCGGTGCGCGCGCGCAGCCTTGAGCTTGCAGATCGAGTTACCGGCTGCGCCAAAACATAACCCCGTAAACGACGTGTGCACTATAAGGCAAAGGCCTATACTCGTATGATACGAGTCGTAGGTATCCTATAAAAATATACGGTATTCCGAAGAAAAAAACTTTTAATATTAACGCGTAAAGACTTTGCAAAAACGTTTAGGTAGGTACCTGCCTACGTATGTAAGAAAAGAAAAAAATAACATTTCTGACCGCTGTTTTCGTTTAAAACTAAAGACATACTTTCAGTCGTTATGTCCAAAAATAGAGATGTAATCTTGTAATGTGATTTACTGTATAGATTCTGAAGGGAAATGCTTTCACAAAAAGATCACGGAACCATAACCTTCTCATGTCAATGTCATACTTTAGAGCGGTTATCACCGCACGCGTGACGTCACGCTGCGCTGGCGCCGTTATATGTAAACGGGGCTTAACTGTGCCCGACTTCCCTATATCTATACAAAAAAGACTCCATAACGAGCTTTAGGCCTCAATTGTCTGAAAGTATAAGGATGCACGCGAACTGGTGATAACATCTCATCTCATAATATTGCTCATACATCAACTTAGAAAAGGAACTATATTTCATTAAAGTTAACGTTCAAGTTTAATAGCAATGGGTTAGCGACATACGTGAATTTGAGTGAGCGTCTCTTATCAGCGTAAATAAGGAAATCTCCATTGCTGTCATGTTCGCCTGGTACTACCGTCGGATTAGCACTGCTTTCCTAGTATTTATAAATTAAGAAAAAAAACATGCGTGTTACGCGCAAGTTAAATTATAATTAATTGCTTAGAACAAGTGATTTTAATTCGGAATGAATTGAAGAAAATATGAAAGAGGCGGTTCTTAGTAGAAAAGAAAACTCGTTACCTACTCGTTAGATATAAAAAAAAGTAGAGCAGAACACATAAGAGTTGCAGGTAATTTTAAGCATTACTCTACCGTATCATAAACATATCTACATTTTAAATGTTTATAAACTTTGTTAACAATAGTACATTAGGTAGAATTAGGAAGTGCAAAACTGTGAAAAAAATATGACCGAGTACATTTTCAGTTTAATTTAATTTAAAAAATATTGTAAAGAGGTATAAAACTTACTTACCAACCTACTAAAAAGCGAGCCTTATGCTACGACACTTTGCGATTTCCGAAATCCTTAGTTTCCGTAAACTATGAACCACTGAGAATATAAATATTGAAATGAATAAACGCTTTGAGCACGATTCCGTTTCCGACCTTAGGCTATGACTATGATAGACCGAGAAATGAACAGAAGAATAAGGCTACAAAGTTTCAAACACCCTCTTATTTGAGAGTAGGCGTGTTAAAAATCATCAAATCATCATAAACCTGAACCAAAAATAAACAGGCAAACTTTTACGTTCAAAACATTAAAGTACCTCTAGTGCAAATATAGGCAACCGGCAAATATTGCTCCCCATAACCTCCACAAACGCTGAAATCTTTGAAAAGACAAACAAAATTAAAAAATCCAAATGCCACATCCCTAAACTCACCTTAATTTTAGTATCCTAGAACTATTAAAGCACTTCACTAACCACGTTATCTGTTTTATTTTACAGAATCAGCGCATACTGAATAATTGCGCGATTTTTGGATGGTGTTATGCGACACGGCCGGCGGCGCGGCAGCGCGGCGGGCACTGGCTTGCGAGCGATGCGAGAGGGAACCAGGCTAAGGTCAAGTTCAATAAAAAAAAACTATTAAAATCTTTAAGGCACATAGCTTAATAGAATAAGAGACTCAAATAATGAGTCTAATTCAAATCTATTAAACTATGGCAAAGTAAGGTATGACGTATATTATATTCATACTAGAGGACGCCCGCGACTTCGTACGCGTAGAATTAGTTTCCCGTTACTCCCCCCATTTCTTCCCGTTGGGGGTCGATTTTGGGATAATCCTTTCTTAGTGCTCACTTACATCATGAAAGGAACCCCTGTACCAGATTTCAAGTTTCTAGGAACAGTAGTTTCGGCTGTGCGTTGATACATCAGTCAGTCAGTTTAGCCTTTTATATATATAGAATAACAATGATGTTAAAATATGCAGTACTTCTTAGTAGGGCACCGACGAGAAACTTTTCAAACAGTTTTTTATGGCTCGGAGAAGGCGGTGCCACCTGATGGTAATTGGGAACTGTGACCCACAGACATTTGCCTTCCCAAGACTACAATCTTAAGACTGCAATCCTAAGACCGCAAATGCGTTGCCCACTCTGAGGACTAAGATGGAATGCCTCTATGCTAGTAATTTCCCTGTTTTAAAAGTTTCTTATGGATAACTTCTGATAAAAAAAAACATTAAGTACATGCTGTGTTTTTTGTTTCCGAGGAAGTTCTCAGTCAATATTGAGAAAATTGGCAAGCGTTTGGGAATCTGCAACTTGCACATTACGCTGGCACTCCTGTCATTTCATTCATTTATTATACTACGGGTCGTCATAATACACATACATAATACTTGGGAAACATTTTCTTACACCCGTATTCACAAACAATACTTAAGGGATCCTTCACTGAGTAAACGTTCTGCGTTCAATACAGCTTTGTGATTGGTCCTTTTTGACCGACCTTTTATTTATGAGACGATTTGAACCACCTTGTG